>CM076580.1:1001634917-1002357835 GCA_034641835.2 Pinus albicaulis | reverse complement strand
TACAGGAACGATTATAGTTTTATATTAAAACCTTGGCATGAATGCCTCAAATCAGATTACAAAATATGGGAGCAAAGCCTAATTTTCCTCATCTGTCAGGAATTCTATGACTCGGATACTTATACGTCGGTGCTTCTTACATTTAGTAATCGAATCTATCTCTGAAATTTTCCCTAACTTGTGAATACAAACGAATTGTTGCAATAAAATGCAATAAAACATATATACTAGATTTTAACGAATCAAATCCCACTCTTCGTCCCTGTCTCTTAAAAGAGTGTCGGCAGAAAGAAGAGCAGCTTTGTTGGCTTCCAAATTTGCGTCCTTGTTACTCTCCCGCAATACATGGAAGTAGTTCACACTTTGAAGAGATTTTACCATTGTTTTAATTCTTGTCATCAATCTTGCAAGCCTGAGATCTTTAGGAACAAAGTTGTCCACAATATTTTTTATTATGAACTGTGAGTCACCAATTACATTTTCCTCTTTGATGCCGACTTCCTTGACTTGCTTGAGGCCTTGGAGCAGTGCCAACGCTTCTGCTTGGGTGTTAGTGTTATGTCCCAAGCCCTAGGCATAACTATGCACAATGTTGCCCTCTAGATTCTTAATGACACCTCCTGCCCCTGCTTTCTCGGGATTGCCTTTGGTAGCGACGTCGAAGAATAAAGTATGTCTAGACTGCTTATTGATCTAGGCGGAGAAGTCTTTCTCGTTGAGTCTGATTTCCATTCTTTACTTGTCTTGCTTTGCCTTACTACTATAAAGAATTGAAGGCCCATCATGTCGCCCCATTCCAAATCCTGTTGGCTTAAGTTTGTTCCCTCAAGCTGATTACCCAAGCTTTATTTCAGCTGGATTTTGATCTTGGCCATGGTTATCTTAGCATTCTGCGCTTTACCTCTAAAGATTCTCTTATTCCTTTCAAGCCAAATTTTCCAACAAATAATCTTTGGCAAGGATAGCCAGGTGGCCTTAAAACTGTCATTATTTGGGAGTACACCTGGATAGTTGCGCAACCAATAAGCAAACATATCAGTGATGGAAGTAGGGGTTGCGAAATTGTTTCCCTAAGGACTCAGTACCTCATGCCAGACCTCTGCAGCGAATTTACAATCCAACATTAGATGACTGGCATTCTCTTCATTTTTGCAGCACATCGAACATCTAGACGGCCCATGGAAGCCTCTTTTCTTCAATCTGTCCTTAGTCAAAATTCTGTTGTGGCACATGAGCCAGCTGAAGAAGTCGATTTTTGGGATGGTCTTCTATCGCCATAGCCCTTTCCAAGTCATAGGATTAGGCGGGACATGTGGTTGTTCCTTCAATTTGGAGTATCCCTGCGCCACTGTATAACTGCCAGATTGTGAGCCCCATCCACGCTTGTCCTGCCTCCTTGTGTGGATCGGGGCCATGCCCTTCAAATGAGCTATCAAAGCGTCCAAGTCTTGCTTCAGATCTGATGGAACCTGGAGCTGCTTCCAAAAAGTCCAACCGCAACCATCCCAACACGAGATGTCCCATAGGGAAATAAAACCAGTGTTGGACATCTAGGTTCGCAGCGCATGCAGAGCATGGTTTTCGGCAAGAGGAGGCTTATTCATTATGTTGTCATCCCATATTCTGATTTGTTTACCATTGCCCGGAATCTAGTAAGTGTGTTGATGGATCAACGGGATGGCCTGCGTGCAGAGCTTAAGCATATGTGAACCAATTTTTATGAGGGGTCTGTCCAGACATCATTTGCTTTGCCCGCTGAGATATTTCTTCCACATAGATTTTTGCGCCCAAACAGGCTTAGAAGCAATGATCCTCCATATGATTTTTTCCCCCATAACAACATTTTGAGTGCAAAGATATTTGAAATTCAGTCCTCCTTCCATCAGAGGCTTGGTGACTTTGTCCCATCTAACAAGTGGCATTCTCTTTTTGTTTTGTTTGCTACCTTTCCAAAAGAACCTTTGAATGAGATCCTCCATCTTACTGAGGATGCAGATTGGGGCCAAAAAAATAGAGAATTGAAAGATTGGAAGACTGTTGAGGACAACCTTGATCAACATTGACTTACCAGCAAGATTGAGCCATGAGAAACCCTAGGCCTGGATCTTGAGTTTAAACTTGTCTAACAGTGGGAGCCAATCTGTGTTAGAGGAGTCTTTTTGGAAGATTGGGAGGCCTAGGTACTTGAACGAAGTCCAAATGGAGGAGCCAACAAAGCCCAAACACCTGGAGATAGCACTGAGAACACTGTTAGTAATATTCCAACTATAAATATGACATTTACCCTTATTTAATTTGCTGCCCGTAACATCACAGTAATCATCCAACACTTCTTTGACCCTTGTAGCAGAAAGCACTAAGGTTGCGCCCAACAGCAGAGAATCATCGGAAAACAAAGCATGATTAATATTCTTAACTCCTTTGGCAATGTTAAGGCCCATGATCTCTTGGTCAAGTTGATTCTTATCCAAATAGAAGCTTAGAACAGAGGATTGAAGAACAAATAGAAGGGGAGAAAGAGGACACCCCTACCGAAGCCCTCTTGTAGCTTTAAAGAAGTCTGTTGCTCGCCCATTCACCAGAGGTGCTATCCAAGGCTCATATATACAAGTACAAATCCATTTGATGAACTCAAGCCCAAACCCAAACTTGTGCATAAAATCAAAGAGAAAGTTGTGTCTAACACGATCAAAAGCATTAGCTAGATCTAGTTTGACAACCATTCCCTTTTCTTTTCGTTGCAGGCTAGAGTGTATTGCCTCTTGCACTAGGATAAAATTGTCCACAATCTGCCTCCCATGAACAAAACCACCTTGGTTCTCCGTGATAATATTAGGAAGAATACCTTTCAATTTGTTGGCTATCACCTTGTTTATTAGCTTATAGCTTATGTTACATAGAGAAATAGGTCGAAATTTGTTGAAAGCACTGGCTCCCTTTTCCTTAGGAATGAGGGCAAGAAAATTTGAGTTCGTGCTGCCCCCAATTTTCTGATAGGCTTGGGACTTTAAGACCATTTTGTGCAAATCCTTTTTCACTATCTGCCAACAAGAATGGAGGAATCTAGTTGTGAAGCCATCTGGTCCAGGAGTTTTGTCGGGATCCACAACAAAGAGAGCAACCTTTTCCTTTCTAGTAACCTTTGCTTCAGTGCGTTGTGTGTCTGACTCCAAAAATAGAAGAAAAGAGATATCAACGCCTTAGAAATAAGCCACTTCGAGGAGGAAACCTCCAATACATTACATAAATGAACAATTCTTGGATGATACAATTTACAAAACCTCCTTTCTATATATAGGAGTCCATGGGGCCATAATGTAATCCTAGTGGGCCACAATGTAATCTAGCCGACCTAACAATAATAATTTAAGGGCACAATAATAACAAAATGGGGGTTACAAGGGTACAATAATAACAATAAGGGGTTTACACTAACAATAATAAGGGACTATACTAGTGATATAGGGACCTAACATGCCCCTCTCCCTCAAAAAAAGTGTTGTCCTGAATGCTTGAGTAGCTCCAGGTGCTTTTGTATATCATTCTCATCCTCCCATGTAGAATCTTCAGTGGGTAAGTTCTTCCACTTGATGAGATACTCTGAAATTGATCGATTCCGTAGTTGTCGAGTTCTTGTTTCCATGACTGCTTCAGGTTCCAATATGATTTTTCCTTCCTCGTCAAGTTCTAGAAATATTGTTTGAACCGAAATATTTTCACCTATAACCTTCTTTAAGCATGAAACATGGAAAACTGGATGTACTCGCGAAGAAGCAGGAAGCTCCAATTTGTATGCCATAGTACCAATCTTTTGCAACACCTTGTAAGGACCATAGTACATCCAGGAACTTAGAATTATGATCCAGCACAACTTCTTCACTGTAAAGACTTTTAAAATGAGAGAAAGCTGCCCTTTTAATGCTTTTGAAGTCATTGTGAGTTATTGAATCTTCCATGATTTTTGAGATGGATTTGAAGCTTCTTCTCACTTGGGATTGTTTGTGGAAGAAAGAAGTGTTTATGTCTCCCACTTTAAGCCAAAGGCTACGAGAATTTTGTCTCCAAAATTCTTCCTTCGACAAACATGCCTTATGAAAATTTTGCTATAAATCTACCTCCCTGTCTAGAACTTCTTTTTTTATGTTTGCATCTTCCATTTGCAAGTGATGGAGCTCAAGACTGTCTTGGGCGTGCTTTCTTTCAACCATTGGGTTTGGACGATTTTTGGCCCAACTTTTCAAACAACTTTCACTCTTCTGAGCTTTTCCTCCCATATGAAGAAATGAGAACCCTTGACAGGAACCCTCCAACTTTCCTTTACCTTGTCCATGAAGGCCGGATCCTTGAACCATAAAGGACTAACTCTGAATGGAATACATCCAAGGCCATTTTGGGCCAACAGTTCAAGCTTGATCAGTTTATGATCTGAAGTGCTGCAAGGAAGAATATGCATTCTAGCCTCTAGTCCTAAAAGGAGATAAGAGCTTTGAACAAGAAATCTAACTAGTCTTGCTGCAATATGCCCAGGACCGACTCTTTTATTTGACCAAGTGTACTTACCGTTTGAGGGCTTGATGTCGAGCAAGTCCCAATCCTGCATGAGGTCCTCCACCCATTCCCTTGTTGAATCCCTAATGATGCTTCCTCCTCGCTTCTCAGACATAAGCAAGGTGAGGTTGAGATCGCCAGCAATGATGATATTTTCCAGATTCTCTATATCTGACAGGTTTCTGATAAAGTCCCAAGTGGCCTTCTTCTCCCCTGCATTTACTAGGAGATACACATTGAAGAGGCTAAAGACCTCCTCAGTATCATGATTTTGGAGTTTCAAGAACAACCAATGAGTATTTAGGATCTCAGTGACCATCGTGTACCTGTTAATATTCCAAAGAGTGCCCAGCCCGCCCGAAGCTCCTCTAGCTGAGACGACCTATCCTCCCCCTTTATTCCAAAATTTCTTACTTGTTTGGAGGAAGTCTTTGTCCTCCATTTTTGTCTCTTGGATTAGAAGGATATATGGGGCTTCTATCCTAAATAGGCTTCTTATGGCTTCTTCTTTCACTTTTCTCCCCATTCCTCTGCAATTCGAGGAGACAACCTTCATCACTTACTTTTTTGGGTGTGATGAGCTCCCTTGGAGCCCTGTGTCTGGTTTCTTGTCATCTTTGGAGTTCTTGCCAATAACTTCTCAAGGGTTGGTTGACTACCCTGGAGCTTGTCTCTGTAAGTTTCTTGTTTTCTCTTTTTTTTTTGGGCAGGCATTCGACCTCTTGTCAATCTTCTAGCCGAGATTTTTGATTCCCCTATTTCTCCTTCTTGCTTTGATTTTTCCGACTGTTGTTCTTCCTCTTCAACTTCTGCATGCTTCTCCTTAGGTCTTTCTAAGGTGTTTTCTCCTTGTCTTGAGCCTGAGGATGTCCCTTTTTCTGGGATCACTTTCCTTTGTATTTCGACCTCCTGGACTTCCACTGAAGCTGAGCTTAAGGGCCCAAACTTGTTTTCTTGACCCTTCGGGGGATGGTTTTGCTGATGAGGAGCCAGATGGGGACCTTTAACTTTTGGAGTCCCAATAGGTTTTGGGGTCTTATGGCTAGTCTTTGGTCGCTTAACCTGATTCCAACCGTCCTCTTTTCCTTTCTCCACCTCTCCATTGCTCGGACAACCCTTAGCAAAGTGTTCATATTCGTGGCATTTACGACACTTGAAAGGAAGCTGCTCATAATCTAGTTTTTGTACATGAGACTAGCTACCGACATTGATTTTTACTACCTCCGGTAGTCCCACCTCTAAATTGACCTCGACACAGATTCAAGCATAGTTGTATTGGTCCTTGTTGTTTTCCCGGTCAATGAATTTGCCCAGAGCATTGTCTATGTGCTTCATAGATTCCCAGTTCCATCAATGCACTGGGAGATTCAACACCTTACCCACACATGAACGACCGTCGGAACATCCACTGCTGGATCAAACTCCGGCGTCCACTTTATGAATGGTATGATGTATATTTTATGATTGATATAGTGTTTTTGAAGTTTGATTTATGTTTTCATTATTTTAATTTTTTATATAAATAAGATATATGTTGATTTTAAATAATAATTATAAAAAAAATAATATTTTTATAAATAATATGATGTAGATGTTATGATTGATACTTTTCACAGTTCGATTTTTATTTTTTATATTTTATATAAATAATATTTATTTATATTTAAATAATATTTAAAAACCAATTATAAATTTTGATATTAAAGAATATTTAAATAATTATTATAAAAACATATTTATTATAAATTTTATAATAAAATAATATTTCTCTCAACTACCATGAACCAACTATATTTAAAATTAAACCATTTAGAAAATATATAAATATTAAATAACCCTGGTAAATGGGTACATATACGCATTTTAATAAGAGGAATGTTCAACCGAGAAGAGAATCCGGTAGAGAGTCCGAGCACGGCAAGAAACATTTAGCCACCAAAGGGAGCTCTCCGTTGACAAATACGAAGAGACTTTGAACATGTACCTGTGCGTTGACGAATACGAAGATACTTAAAAATTGCAAATGGCAAAGAGCTTTAATGTATTGGGAGTTTGATATAGGATACTTATATCTTGTTGTGAGGTTTGTTTCTTAGTTTTATGTTCATTATTTTCTTGAAATTTTATGATTGAAATTGTTTTAAAATTGATAAACAGATTTCATTAACAAAGTTTTTCATTATAAAAATGGAAACTCATGCTTTCAACGTGATTGTAATCCTGTTTACAATTAAAATTAGTTTAAAACATAAAGCACCACAGATGCTTAACACTAATACATATAAATCCAACTTAAAGAGGAATCTAAACCAGCAATATGGATAATTCCACACGTTCCACACTAATATATAAAACCAACTTGAAGTGGAATCTAAGTGACTAACATGGATGATATCGTTTGGATGTATATAAATTAGGTGACAAAAACAATAAATTGTAGTTGAAGTGGAATCTAAGTGACTAACATGGATGATATCATGGATGTATATAAAATAGGTGACAAAAACATTAATATACAATTTAGATAAATCAAATTCCAAAATATTTATATAATTTGATAAATTTGTTTGGTATAAAAATATTCCAAACAATACATCATATAAATATGCTTGACATCTGGTGTGGAATATTTTATATTTTAAAAATTAAAATAGTCTTTTATTTCCATGATTATTTTTTAATTATTATTAATTATTTATTATTTTTTTGGTAAGTTTTTATAATTTTATTATTTTATTTTGTTTATAATTGATATGGGATTTTAATGATGAACTGAAATTGTAATTTATTTTGGCAAGAGATGCTTTTAATAATTTAATATGAAAGAGATTGTAATTTTTTCTGTGTTTATTTTTTATTGGCATAGTAATAAAATATGAGTTTATGTAAAAAAATAATTTTATATAAGAGTTGCAACGAAGCAGGGAGGATTTCTTTCTCTAGTAACCCAATTAACAAATCAAAATGATATATATAATCTTAATATGTTTACCATAACAACATACTTTAGAAATAATTGAAATTAAAAAAATAAATTAATTTTTTTAATAAGAATAATAAAAACTAAATTTATAATTCATTGAATTTTTAATATAAAATTAATATATAGCATTTACAAATATTAATAATAAGAAATCAACATGATTATAAATATAATATTTCAACATATAAAGTTAAGTAGCATTAATATATTTATTTAAAAATATAATATTTTTTAAAAAATGTATTAAATGTGGTTATGAACAAAATATTTCAATGTTTAATTAAATATAACATTTTAATGCAGATTACATGTATATCATATATAAATATAAAATCAAATTATACATATGTTAAAAAAATAAGTTTTTATGGTTACGGTTAATATATCTGAACTTGTCTTACAATTTCACATTTTAGCTATTTTTAAATATGTTTTTGCTTTATTTTGTAAGAAATATAGCGGTTTTGTATTGATAAGTTTAAGTTGTATAGTGTTCACAATCCAAGGGTTCAAAGGGATTTTAAAATCTTGATTCAATTTATGTAATAAAAAATGGAATTTTAAAATGAATATATATGTGTATGTGTGTGAACCTCTTTTAATGTGAAAAGCTTGAAAAAATATAGTTTTTACATAAATAAATATACATCAATGGTTAAAATATATATATATATATATATAAGATAAAATCTCACTATTCACACTATGTTCTATAATCAAATAGAGTTACATATATACATGAAGTATTGTTTGAAGATAGGGAAGCTACATTGGACTCACAATAAGTTGGTTGAGATAATATCTCAACCTCACACCAAACTAGGAACTTAGATTTAGCTAACTCCTATGGAATAGGAAAAAGCTCTATACATAGAAAGTCACAACCCAAGACAAGTAGGAATTAAATATTCCAACACACCCCCTTAATGACTACTTGTCTCGATATCACTTCACAAAATCTAGTTGTGGTAAAACATAACAAAAGGATATGTCAACGTCCATATAAAGAACCAAGCATCCATCGGAATGCATGGGTACCAACTGCTGCAACCGCCGGTCTCGTAGGATGTCCTTCGCATACATGGTTCTGTCAACCATCATCACTGCATACATGTACCTGTATCTACATATCCCCCTCCAACGTGGGTTTTATCGGATAAAACGTAACCATGCTCTTCCTTCATCGGTGAACTCTCACCGGCAGTAGATCTGTCTTAGATCTCTTCGGAAAACCTTTACCGAATCTCTTCATCGGCGACCTTTCATCGGATCTCTTCATCGACGAACTTTCACCGTATTTCTTCATCGGCGAACTTTCACCGGATCTCTTCGTCAGTGACCTTTCACCAGATTTCTTCATCGGCGACTTTTCATTGGATTTCTTCATCGATGAATTTTCACCGGATTTCTTCATCAGTGGGAAAACAATGGAACAGACTTGTTTTTAGTCCACTGCACTATTACATGTGGTTTTTGGCTGAAAACAAACCGACACTGCAAAATGGTTTATGGCTGACGATGAACCTGTAATTACAAAGTGGTTTTGAGATTACCATGAACTTTATGCAGATACACATGCCTTACAAGGCTTATAACACATACTCTGACTCTTGGAGTTACCACGTACATACAATGACCACTACAAAAACATCCTAGAATTGCTTACCATTCAACTATGTCACTCATCATCGAGATTCTATTCGAAGAAACTAACAAAAAACTCACACAAAATTGATTTTCCATCATCCTTTGCCTCTCACCATACAATTCATAAGCTAGAACACATCAGTGCTTTCTTGCTTGAATATTTCTATCATAGATTTTGTACTTTTGAGTTTTGGATATACTGGTATTAAATCTCCATGCTATACCTTTCATTCGTTAGAGTCACGAATTATAAAAAAATTACTTCATATTGAGGTCGCGAATCTCAATATTTATACAAACTTTCAAGACATATTCCCTTCAAAAAAATATGAAATAACAATAAAATCACATTCCAAAATCTAAATATTACTGTGATTTTTGTGCATTAAGACAAAAGAATCAAACATGGCTTTAATATCTTAACTGTACAAACATTCAACCGGCGTCTAAATCTGTGCTCACTAGCTCCATAGAGTAAACACTCCCCTCATCAAAATGGCAACATTTCCACCAAATTCACCACCAAGTTTGAGCACCATTGAATCCTTTCCTGGAAATATTTGTGGATCGATCACTCTAACAACTCTGCTGACAACGTATTGAAACCAACATTTGAGGACTTGGCCCTTCTCAGTGGCCTGATCCACCCTCTCACCATACAAAAATGAAACGCTTTCAAATATCAATGCCCAATGCCCAAAAAAACACAGATAGACATTCCACAAATTAGCAAGTGATACATAAATAAATTGATCCATGAAAATTTGATTCAGTGCATCCCCTCATTGAACTGTTCCAATGTTCACAAAAACCCAGCCACGGGATTTCTTTAAGGACGTTAAAATCATCTTTTAAAGCTTCACAAAGGTAAATGAATCAACATTGTGGCACCCTCCATAGGCATACTCCATCAGTTCTTCTATAAGCATGAAATCCACGCATTCCCACGTGCTCGTGCCATTGAAGGAATGCAGAATGCTCTCCTGCTCGTACCAGGAACTCTTCTCACATATCGGAAACAACATAGATTGGCAATATCCTCTAGAGGAGCCATGCATTTGGCTCCAAAACGGTGATCTCTAATCATGAATCGACCTTCACAGTCGATTCCCTCAGCAATAGCCATTGGACTCAGGTAACACATTCACCGTGCCTCCATGCTGATGTCGACAGCCAGCTCCATAATGAAGAGCCGTGTTTTTGGATAAGCTATATAGCTCAAAAATTAATTTTGATTCAAACTTTGTTATCCACAACATTCACAATGCACGTCACTACCTCATCATATATTAAATATTGACAGCCGGAGCACTTCTAGCAAGGTCTTCCAACACTTCAACGATAATCTTACATGACACCACTAAAAGTGTCTCCACACAAAGGGATGCCAAGCTCGGCCTCCTTATGGGCACAACTCTCCACCTCATGTTGTGGTTGAAAAAAATGGGTCTTCCACACACCCCTACTCACCATAAACTCCATCACATGGAAAATACATTCTTCAATCCCTGTACATCACTAGCACTTGCAGTGTGATGAACATCTCATTATCAAGGGAAACAACTGTGGCCATTAAGGAAATTTCCAAGACTCACCCCCTCACATATATCCATGGCATTTCTCATTCCTACTGACGAAAAATTATTTGTGGGGGTTTCTTTGTAAGTTCGTAGAGTTCTACACATGAAACTACCCGCATCATCAAATTCAAATTACAGTTGTGTTGTATCTAGGGATCAACAAGGGAATCTACATTGTCATCTTGCACTTCTCGAGAAAGTAAGGGTTGGGCCCAATCCATTCAATGACCCGACATATGTATGTGACTCAGCCACCTGGGCATGGAAAGGGGCATAGTTCCAGGCTAGTCTGGGCTTATCCACGATTCTGCTTCACAAATCTGAACAGCCAACTCCACCTTCGAACTACACTGCAGCCTCACCCAGATCAACCATAGGCAGACCATGTCTGCCAATTGATCAACCACGATCCACTTCAATCGATCCATGCAGGTCTCTCTGGCTCAATCTATGATCAACTCTCGTAATAAAACAATGCACAACTAGTTGTAGAAATTCTAAATGAATCTAAAAGCTCTGCACTATGTAGAACCAGCAGGCATTCCACTGGGCCTACTCTCTTCCCGCAACCTCCTCTCAAGCTCATCCTCCAATCTCACCACCATGAATCAGTAATCGCGAATCAATGAAATCAGGCTCACAGCTGCAAGTATACAAAATTACCCAAATTTGGCATTCTGCATTGCTTGTCCGTGGCACGGGACAACTTTGGAATCTACACATTTCTTTTTCTTTGACCCGTTGGACTCCACAAATGCACACAATTTTAAAAAAATTGCAGGCATTAGAATCCACTCCAATTCAATAAGCTGAATCAGAAATAGGTGTCGCATGAAACCTCCAAAAGCTACAAGGAATTTTCATCGTCCGGAAATGAAGCATCACCAATATCCACACCCTACAACAACTGGTCTCAGTTCCCAAGGTCTTGACTGAAGGCGTCAGGACTGACCAGATGCATGAGGACTTGTAAAGGGCGAACTTGCTTTGAGGTCCGGGTAACAATTCCTTCAAGCCCCAATATTCTACCCTTTCAACATATAAACTCTCAATCCACCCGAAACCTCATCTGGTTAAATTTTCTGAGGATCTAGGGATTGATCCAGACACCACCGCCTCGTTAAGATCCACTAATCAATAGGCATAATCAATGGTGGACACACAACATCACACTCCCTTGATTTGAGAATATTTCTCGATGGAAAAACTTAAAAACCAAATCAAAATATATTCTCTGTTATTTCCTGGGGTATACTCTCTCCAATACCAAGATAAAGTCTCACTATTCGCACTATGTTCTATTAATCAAATAGAGTTACATATATACATTAAGTATTGTCTCAAGATAGGGAAGCTATCTTGGACGCACAATAAGTTGGTTGAGAGAATATCTCAACCTCACACCAAACTAGGAACTTAGATTTAGCTAACTCCTATGGAATAGGAACAGGCTCTATACATAGAAGATCACGACTAAAGACAAGTAGGAATTATATATATATATATATATATATATATATATATTAACCATTGATGTAGATCTATTTGAGAGTTGAGAGGGATCAAACTTCTTTAAGTGAAAACTATCTTTTTCCAAGCCTTTCATTTTAAAAGAGGTATGCAAAAAAGGGATTTGATCTCTTTAGGCACTTTCAATACCCATGCTCAAGATGTATCTATATTAGTTAATATCAAAATAGATTCCTGTTAACCATATATCTAGTTTTCAAAAGAGATCAAATATTTTAGAATTGCAAAACTTGAGGAAGGATTTGCATTTTGAAATATTTGATTTCTCTCACTTGGATATTGTATTAAGATGTATCTACTCTCTATCTAAATATATGTATCTCATAAATCATGTAAGGCAATTGTCTATAACATTGGATTGTGCAAAGACTACAATAATACTTTAAATTATGATCTAATCAAATATATATTTTTTTAATAATATTAAAAAATAAATATTTTTTTCTCAATGTTAAATATTCTAAATGTTATTACTAAATGTTAAATTAATAATTGTCAAATGAAAAATATTTTTCTATATTTTTTCTTTAATAAAAATTAATAAAAAAAATATATTGTTAAATTATAACCTTAAACAATTACAAAATGGCATATTACAAAATCGCATTATATATCAAAAAATTTGAAAATATGTATAATTCTTTTATAAAATATGTTATTATATCATATGATAATAGGTTATAATACACATTTCGTGAAGATTTTTTTAACTCCCTTATTCTATCAACCTCAATAAAAAAACCAAAACCATAAAAAACAACTTTCAAAATTAGATTTGAAAAGAAATGGTCATCTCTGTACTTTCATTATGTTATTGAAAAGTGAGAATTATTCGTACTTTTGATCCAAATTGAGCATTATTCGTACCTATGATGCACATAGTTTAAACAAGGTATGTTTTTTTCCCGGAAAATAATGAGAATTTTAGCTATATTTTGAAAAAAATCTAGTAGAAATATTTAGAAATTTGGGTTACAAAATTTAAACATCAAAATGTTAAGTGCTCGAAGGTAATGTTAAATTCATTCCAACAACTTCTAGAAAAAATATCCCTTGATTTCAATAAAAAAATTGGCCACCTAAAAAATTTATAACTTCATGAGACAACACCATTATGATACAATAAGTGACTTTTTTGAATAACATATTATTTATGGACTATTTTAAATTTATTTTTATACATCTCTTCCACTTTTTTGAAGCCCTGAAGTAAGTGAGTAGTAGATGAAGCTCAAAAGGGAGGTCAAACTTACTAATTTTATTGAAGTATTTAAATTACTTTATTTTTTCTTTTAGAATCGTCATTTATATATTAATGACAAAAATTTATGAGTAAATAGAATTTTATCTAACTCTCTTAGTTTATATATAATTTTTAATTTTCCAATGAGTATATATATATATAATCATTTGTAAAATAATATCATATTTTATATATAAATAATTTCATTTTATTAGATCAATTTTTGAATATGTTTTTCATTCATACAACAAAATATATGTATATGGGTTTGATAACTAAGGTTATTGTAGTCAACCTTGTGCAAATTAAAATGTATTTTAAAATGTATTTTAAAAATAAAAATTAGATGATCTTAGAAAATTCATTATAGATTGCAATGGAAGGAAAAAATATATATATAATGTATTGAAAAAATATGATGCATCCAGATATATAATTGAACTTACTTTTAATTATATATTGGAAGGTTTCTCATACTTCCTAACTCTCTTGCAACCCCTAGCACACTTTGGTTCCATTATGCACTCTCTCGAAGCTTCCTTCATCATTGTCCAACTCATTGCATATTTTTCAATATCTTGTAACTTATTGTTACAAATCTAATAGTTTTTTTTTTTGTAAATAGGATATTTCTATTAACAAAATAGACAAGTAATTACATCCATGGAGAGTTGATGCCAATAACATGCTTTAGCATCCAAACCCATAAATATTTAAATATAGTTCATCTTTGGATTTGCTAGTGTATGCAATTGTACATTACTAGACAAGTCAAACCAGAGACTGAGAACGCCAACATTGTGTGTAATGGATATTTTTGAGAGGGGAAAAATATTGTTACAAAAATTGAGTGACATTGTAGCCTCATACTAGTGGCCTGATTTGCCTCGGTTGAACTGAGGGCCCTCGTGGGCTGAGAAACACGAACACATTAAATGTATATGTAGATAATAGGAGGGTAAATGAAACCCATGAAGAAAACATAAGAGGAGCCAGAGATTAAGGAATACCCTCTACTGAATTGACTTCGAGGATTATAGGCCTCTAGAGGGTGTCGTCGTTGTTGATGGCTTTTTGGACAAGTCGATTGGTCATGGATTTTCCCTTGATAATTTGTGTGACTTCAATGTTGGCCATCATTTTCCTCAAAAAAACATAGTGCGGCGAGTCTCTGGTTATGAAATGTCAATGATGGACCGCTCCCACATAGAGCATAATTTTTTTTGTGAGAGCGTCAATATTTTTGTCCAAAGAATTGTTGCATTCCTAGTGATCATGCATGGCGAGATCCAACATTTAAAAAATTAAGTTCTTATGGTTATAGATAATACATCTGAAATTGTCTCACAATTTTACATTTTAGCTATTTTTAAATATGTTTTTGGTTTACTTTTTAAGAAATATAGCGATTTTGTTTTGATAATTTTAAGTTGTATAATGTTCACAATCCAAGGGTTTAAAGGGATTTTAAAAACTTGATTCAATTTATGTAATAAGAAATGCAATTTTAAAAATTAATATATATGTGTATGTGTGCGAACCTCTTTTAATGTGAAAAGATTGGAAAAATATAGTTTTTACCTAAATAAATCTAGATCAATGGTTAAAATGAATATATATATATATATATATATATATATATATATATATATATATATATATATATATATATATATATATATTCGTTTTAAGTGATGTAGATTTATTTGAGAGTTGAGAGGGATCAAACCTCTTTAGGTGAAAACTATCTTTTTCCAAGCCTTTCATTTTAAAAGAGGTATGCACATCAAGAGATTTCAATATCCATGCTCAAGATGTATCTATATTGGTTAGAAGTGCAAAACTTGAGGAAGGATTTGCATTTTGAAATATTTGATTTCTCTCACTTGATATTGGATTAAGATGTATCTACTCTCTATCTACCTATATATATCGCATAAATCATGTAAGGCAATTGTCTATAGCATTGTTTTGTGCAGAGATTATAATAATACTTTAAATTATGGTCTAATCAAATATCCAGATTCTTTTTTAATAATATTTAAATATAATATTTATTTGTCAATATTAAATATTTTAAATTACATTGTTGAATAAATAAATAAATAAATAAATAAATATACTGCTAATTTTTTTGATAAAAATATATATATATATATATATTTATATATATATATATATATATATATATATATAATTAAATTTTAACCTTAAAACAATTACAAAATAACACAAAATATCATAAAATTATAAATATGTATAATTCTTTTATAAAATATATTATTATATCATATGATAATAAGTTATAATATATATTTAATGAAATTTTTTAAACTCCCTTATATTATCAACCTCAATTTTACGATACCTGTATCGGCCCAAAAAAACAAAAACCAAAACCATAAAAATCGACTTTCAAAATTAGATTTGAAAAGAAATGGTCATCTCTTTCCTTTAATTATGTTATTGAAAAGAGAGCATTATTCGTACTTATGATGCAAATAGAGCATTATTTGTACTTGTAATACACATAGTTTAAACAAGGTGGGTTTATTTTCGGGAAAATAATGGGAATTTTGCTATATTTTGAAAAAATGTGGTGAAAATATTTGGAATTTGGGTTACAAATTTTAAACATCAAAATGTTAAGTGGTCGAGCATTCTTGGTGATGTTAAATTCATTTCAACAACTTCTAAAAAAATCACTTGATTTCAAAAAAAAATTGGCGACCCCCAAAAAAAAATTATAGTTTCATGAGACAACACCATTATGATACAAAAGACAATACCATTATGATCCAATAAGTGACTTTTTTGAATAACATATTATTTATGGACTATTTTAAATTAGTTCTGATACATTTCTTCGAGTTTTTTAAGCCCTAGAGTAAGTGATTAGTAGATAAAGCTCAAAAGGAAGGTAACTTACTAATTTTAATGAAGTATTTGAATTACTTATAAGTTATTTTTTTCTTTTGGTATCATTAACGATATATTAATAAAAAATGTATGAGTTAATGGAATTTTATCTAGCGCTCCTACTTTATATACAAATTTTAATTTATATATATATAAAATTAATGTTTACTATGATTTGTAAAATAATACCATATTTTATATATAAATCATTTCATCTTATTGGATCCACTTTTGAATATGTTTTTCTTTTATACAATAAAATATATGTATATGGGTTTGGTAACTAAGGTTATTGTAGTCAATCTCGTGTAAATTAAAATGTATTCTAAAAATCAAAGTCAAATTATCTTAAAAAATTCATTATGGATTGCAATGGAAGGAAGAAAAAATATATATATTGTATTGAACAAATATAATGCATCCAGATATATAACATAACTTATTTTTAATTATATATTGGAAGGTTTCTCATACTTCCTAACACTCTTGCAACCCCTGGCCCTCTTTGGTTCCATTATGCACTCTCTCAAAGCTTCCTTCATCATTGTCCAACTCATTGTATCTTTTTCAATATCTTGTAACTTTACTCATTGTTACAAATATAATGATTTTCTTTGTAAATAGGATATTTCTATTAACAAAAAGAGATGAGTAATTACATCCATGGAGAGTTGGTGTGAGCAACATGCTTCATCATCCAAACACATAAATATTTAAACATAATTGGTCTTTAGATTTGTTGGTGTATACAATTGTACATTACTAGACAAGTCGAATCATAGATTGAGACCCCCAGAATAAGGTGCAATGGATATTTTCCAGAGGGGAAAAATATTGTTACAAAAATTGAGTGACATTGTAGCCTCATACTAGTGGCCTAATTTCCCTCAGTTGAACTGAGGGCCCATGTGGGCCAATAAACACGAACACATTAAAATATATGTAGATAATAGGAGGGTAAATGAAGCCCATGAAAAAAACCTAAGAGGAGCTAGAGATCAAGGCATGTCCTCCGCCAAATTGGCTTCAAATATTATAGGCCTCTTTGGGGTGTTGTCGTTGTTGATGGCTTCCTGGACAAGCCGACTGGTGATGGCTTCTCCCTTTATAATTGTTGCGGATTCAATTTTGGCCATCATTTTCCTCAACGGAGCATAGTGCAGTGAATCTTTGGTTACGAAATGTTGACGATGGACCGCTCCCACATAAAGTGTAATTTTTTCTGTGAGAGTGTCAATATTTTTTTCCAAAGCATTGTTGCATTCCTAGTGAGCCTGCATGGCGAGACCTGACATTGTTTTGTTTTTCCAGTTCTGCTCAATGACTCTACTATATAGGTTCTCCCTTTCCCTTCTTAGGCCATGGTCTGAAATCTAGTTGAAAGCTTCATCAACCTTTTTCATTGCAATGCGCTGGTGGACCATCCTTCCCTTTTTCTGCAAATTGGCGACCCTTTCGTGGGTATCTTGATTGAAAGAAATTTTGTAGTTCCTGGAAGCTTGCCTCGCCGCAAACTCTACCCTAGCAATGGGAGTCATATTTGGGGAAGAAGAACGAGAGGAATGAGCTCCCCAACCACAACCTCAACCTCTCCCCCACTGAGTAGAGGAACTGGCTCAACGAGTGGTCATATTGAGATGGGAATTGGGGTTACAGGGCCTACCCAGGTAGTATGGAAGATGGTTGAAAAGGAAGGAGGCAAAGGAGTAGAGAAAAGAGAGGATATCAGAAGGAACGCAGTTATAGAGCGATGTGATTAAGCAAAGGAAGAGGTACACATAGTTGTAGGTTGGGTAAATTGATAGGGAGTGGGAAATAACGATCGTGCAAGCAAGGTTTAGAGGATGGTTCATTTTGCAGGTGTGTTAGAGGATGGAGAGGTCGTTTGGGAGGCTTGGCGTAATGTGAATTGAGGCATTCATACTTCCCCTATGAAGATCTAGCTTGACGGTGACTAAGATCATGATTGTTGTCTTGGGGGAGAACTTTTCATCTGATCACTATCTAGTCTGTCTGAGGAATCATTTCCCATGATATAAAAACACTCATCCTTTAGCGTGCCATGACTGAGATCATTCTACGCAAACGAGAGGAGCCTTTGGGAGTTTTCCACATCAGCATTTTCCAGCCTGTCAGCCAACTTGTTACATATGCATCTGATAACTTGGAAGGTCACTTTGTTGGCATGTTCAATGTGAACCTTAATCCTATTTAGTGTTTTGCTAAGCCTCCAGCTAACAAAGACTTGCATGGCATTTTTCCGATTTTAAAGCTTCTTTCAAGCTTGGGTAGTGACCATCGAGGCCATAATTCTGAGTGTGAGCAATCTCAATGCCTTATTCGAGAGCTTGTAATTCAAAAAACATTATTAGTAGAGTAGCCTAGATTCCCAGCATAAACACAAATGATATGCCCTTTGGAGTTCCTGAAAATGCCTCCAAAACCGTTACAGATATACTATTAGAAATATATATATATATATATATATATAATTGAAATGATGGCACATATAGAGGATGTTTGTGCTACATAAATACTTAAAACTAATAGGTATAACGTAATACACATATGGGAACAATAATAAAACATGAAATGAAAATAATTATGAAAAAAAGGTACGTGATTATAAATCTATTTCTAATTAGACAATACCTTTAGTTGCATATTTATTAGTTTCAAAAATACCATATCATATCTTATTTGTAATTTAATGTCATTAGATGTTGTCAAAATCTTGATTTTTTTTAATGTTTCTACTAATTCATAGTCACAATATTTTAAAGTAAATACTATCCATTCTTAGGGATGGGATATATATATATATAATATAACAATGTTTAACAATAATAAAATGGTCACACTGTCTAATAAATTAAGAAATTATTTTATACCATTTCCTAAACCTTTCAAGATGTTTTAAATGTTTTCTCAAAATTTCATTTTTCTTTTTAAAATTATTTTGTATTCATAAGTGAAAAAGCATTTCCATATTTTTGCAATTTCTTTATGTTCATGACTAAACAAATACCACTACCACTTTTTGTGTAATTCTTTATAAAATGTATTATTTACTACAAAATCATTCAATGAATATAATAAAAAGATGACATAAAATTTATTACATATTACAAAATAATATTTAATTAAATCCTTACAACTATCATTGAAATAATATACATCTCTTTTCCCAAATACAAAGAGAGAATAACTTACTTTCTTATAAAGAAACCGTTGATTAGGCTTAGTTGGCACGAGGTATGGTGAATAGTGTTCGACGTTTATGATGATGTAAAATTTCTTAAATATTCAATTAATCCTTATATTTATTAATGCAACTAAATCATTCACATACATATATGTGATATATCCTTTCCCCACACACATAGTGATCATAACTTACACTTTTATAAATAAGTGTTGGAGGTAGCGATAGTCCTCGTTAGGAAAACCAAAGGAGAAATTATGGAGGCAGTAATAATGCAATAATGCATTGATGCAATGAAATCGCAAGAAAATGGCAAGAAAACCAAACTGAAATAGAAAATTTTTGAAACTAGTCCAAATTTATGAAACCAGCACACTGTAGATTATGCTTGGGTGCGCTTGAAGTGTTGACCTCTCCAACCAAATCCAATAATCTCATGAATCTTGTGAGAATATAAGCCCACGTGTTTACATATTTAAGTTAGAAATAATTAATTCCTACTTGTCTATGGTTGTAATTCTCCATTTGAGGAGTTTGTTCCTACATAATAGGAATTAGCTAGAATATAGTTTCTCCTAGTTTAGTGTGTGGTTGAGAGAATCTCTCAACCACACTACTGTACGTCTAAGATAGAATATCTATCTTGAGACTATTGATTGTATAAATATGTGTGTAATTTCCTTGATTCATAATATAGAATTTGATTAGAGTTTGTTGTGTGCTATTTTAGCATGGTATCAGAGCTTCAGAGCCCGTAAGGGCCTCTAGCCCTTCCTGGGCATAGAGAAATAAATTACGGCGTGTGTATATAGCTCTATTAAATTTTTTGTTTGTCCATCTGAGTGGGAGCACTGCCTACCTGAGGAGCATTGAGTAATAGACTCCAGTTTCTTGGATTCGACGGTGAATCGACTTCTGAAAAAGTATGAATGATGTCTTTGGGGATTTCGATTTTTTGCCGAGGATTAAAGGATGAGTTGCTTGGAAGCGGGGGTTTCGGTCAGGTTTACAAGGCGGTTTTGCCCAGTGATGGCTCTTTTCCGAGAACGGTGAGCGCAACATACTGGAGAAGACCTTTGAAGCCAAACCCACTAGATTCTAATTGTCAACACTGAGTTGGCTAGCTTGGCCGTCGCAGCATGCCTTACAGGCCTCGGAATTTCCAGTCTCGTTCTGGAGCGATTAATGGATCGAGCGTAGGCAAGAAGTCCCACACGAGCGCTCTGCATCGGTGAGCGACTGGTGTAGTGAGTTAATTCGTGTGTGTGGAAGCTTGTATGGTGAGTGTGAAAGCTGTTTCAAAAACCTGCTGCGGGAGCTTGGTGCAGCACGGTGACTGTGCCGAACTTCGTGGGGAAGGCCGGTGAAGGACACAGCCGTCTGTGTGGACTTGCGTCCCAAAGAAAGGGGCACAAATAAGCCGAAGGAAGCGCAGCTTGCCAGATTCTTTGACGCAAGCTCTACGGGGATCCCATTTTTGTACCAAGAAACGGATTTGAAAGGCCTCAAGGACTGCGTCCTGCCGTCCGAGGAGGGGGAGATTGTAATAGTGAACTGTATGTGGAAATTGCCTCACATGCTCAATCTTAGAAATAAATCACACTTACTGGAATTCTCAATTGGCACACGCCACCAAAATCCAGTGGTTGTTACGCTCGCTATAGGTCCCCATGGCATCAAGAGTGGAACTGCCAATCTTGTAGAGAGCTTCGTTCGTTGTTTGGAGAAGTTGTGCGCCATTTTTTTTTACTCGCTTGAAGCTGGACTTGCAGAACATGGACTTGCAAGAGTGATGGTGGAGCGCATATTTTTTGGCCGGCCGTGTCCAGGAGAGTTATGAGTAGTGCGCGTAAGCCAGCAGATACCACCAATTCCAGCGTTGTTGACCTTCTGCTCAACTGTGGTTATGAAGTAGAAATGGTGGCGCATCATCGAGTGGTTCTTAGATGGGCTTCTACCCCTTTGGTGTGTGTTTCAGCATGGAAATCACCCTCATCCTCGTCATCATGTGGATATCCAATCCACATTACAAATTAGCATTGGAAATTTGTTCGGCATTTAAATTAGCAATGGAAATTTGCGATTGGCATGAAGACTGCAAGTACTTCAGTGGTAGCGATGGAAGCATATGATTCGCTTCAAAAATCCTGGAGGAGAAGGCACACTGTCCTGGAGAGAGTCGTGGAGCGGTGGATGGTTGTTGAGTGCGAATTTGATGGTGACCGCATTCAAATACACAAGAATGGGGATCAAGTCCACTTCTTCTCAAGGAACTTATTTAATCACACTTGTCACTTGTATTGAGGGGAGGAACCCTCGTGGACATTGGTATTCAATGAAATGCTTGGAGAGATGGAGAGGCATATTGGAGATAAGGAACGCCGCACCATATGGCTTCAGCATATTGAGCCACTGATTGAGGGAATGGGATTGGTTATCCGCGTTTATTTTTTTTTATTTCTTTTTCATTGGTTGCATGCAAAGGATGATGCCACAGTGATATTGGTTATTTAAAGGATTCTCACCATCACTAAGTTGCCGTGGATGCGTAATACCCTATATGTGGAAAGAAAGGCCGAACTCCTTGGTGATCCCGCATGCACTTGCATACGCTATAGATCTCGGTGATCCTGATTGGGTGAAGTTTGCACTGTTAAGAAGCATGTTTTTTTAATTCTCTGATGATGTTTTTTAATTCTGCAATGTATTGATTAGCTGTCATGACAATGAAATTGGTGACAGTGGTATGACCGACTATTGTCACAATTCTTAGTCTGTGTTGGAACTGGTCATTCCAACACTAAGAAAATTTGCAAGGAATGATGAACACATGACAGTGAAAACGACATCAATTGGAGCTACATCAGAGATTGGAGGATGATCGTGATCGTGTTGCAGATTGTTAGCAAGCATGAGGAGGCATGCTTGAGAGCAGTGACTAGCAGATACTGTGAGTAAGGGAAGTGGCATTATGTTGCCAGATAATTGGATACTGAAATGTGACGGAGGATTGGACCGTGGAGTCCTGGATTATTACTCTTGAAGGGAAAATTATGTTCTCTTCGTGTGGCTGTGTGCCTATTTCTGGATCATCATTGTTTGAATGCACTGCATTAAGTCCAGGTGAAAACGTGTCAATATTTTTCTTTATCAGTAGACCCCTCACAGGTATTGTTGGTGAAAAATGGATGCTGGTATGTTTGGGAAATAATCATCTATGGGCAGAGATAGAGAAATTAAATTTGAATATTTTATGTTGTATTTTCTTGGAATCATGTTTTATTGAGGCTTATTGAGCCTAGCTAACTCAATGTAGGGAGAATTATTTTGTTAGAATTAGCTACTCTAACGAATGACAGGTTAAACGTGGAGTTCCAAGAAGTTATTTGAATAGACAAAGATGCCCAAGATGTGAACAATGAACAGATGAGGTAAAGGAGCAGCAACAACGTTTATGGTGGACAACAAAGTAGATGCTTGTTTGAGTTAGTGTGGTTTTTGGAATAGACTCCCTAGCATGTTATAAGCAAGTTGGCTGTTATATGTACCCAGAAACTCCAAATGTTGAAGTATGGAATGTAAGCTTTGTAAAGGCATTTGAAAGTTCTTGGTGATCTTAAAACCACTTTGTAATGGTTTATGGTCAGCCGGAAACCATCTTTTGTCACTGTAAAGTGATGGTTTGTGGTGAGCCAGAAACCACATATAGAGCCTTAGTGGCTACAGGATTTTCCCGGTGGTGGCACATTTAAGTTCTGAATTTTCCCGGTGGTGGCAGATTGGACTTGCCCGGTGGTGGCATATTGAAGTTGGTGGATTTGCCCGGTGGTGGCAGATCAGACTTGCCCGGTGGTGGCATATTGAAGTTGGCGGATTTGCCTGATGGTGGTAGATCGGACTTGCCCGATGGTGGCATATTGAAGTTGGCGGATTTTCTCGGTGGTGGCAGATCAGACTTGCCCAGTGGTGGCATATTGCCTGAGTGGCTAACGTGTACATAGGAGCTTTGTGCTCGTAGGAGCAGGTGGACTGCAGTAACACCTGGCTCACGGTCTCAGATATTGGTGTGTCTGAGCACAAGAGGGTCGACGCACTTTTCTATCTGACAATTGCGTCGAAAGGCGCAATCAACGCAACTGTTTGCGATTGTTATTTGGACATGAATATTTGGCTTAGAAAGGCACTAAGCTCTCTTTGTTTTGGAGTTTCTGCACATGCAATTCGCTTGATGGTGGTTGATTTGTAGGTACATATATGCAGTGATAATGGTCGACAGAATCATGTATGCAAAGGACATCCTACAGGACTAGCGGTTGTAGCGGTTGGTACCCATACATTCCGATGGATGGTTGCTCTTTTATATGGACGTCGACATATTCTTTGTTATGTTTGACCACAACCAGACTTTGTGAATCACTATCATGACAAGTAGTCATTAAGGGGGGGAGTTAGAAATAATTAGTTCCTACTTGTCTATGGTTGTAATTCTCCATTTGAGGAGTTTTTTCCTACATAATAGGAATTAGCTAGAATATAGTTTCTCCTAGTTTAGTGTGTGGTTGAGAGAATCTCTCAACCACACTACTGTACATCTAAGATAGAATTTCTATCTTGAGACTATTGCTTGTATAAATATGTGTGTAATTTCCTTGATTCATAATATAGAATTTGATTAGAGTTTGTTGTGTGCTATTTTATCTATTTCTATCCTTATTTATTTATACCACATCTGGCTTGATAGAAGAGAGAATCCCCATGCAAGAAAGAGAAAGAAGAGTTCCTTTGCCTCTGAACTACTCCATTTTGTGTGAGTCTCTCTGTTTCGACCTCAAAAATTGGATTAAATTGTGAATATTTTCACTGATCCATAAACTTCAGAACTGACAACATAATCATCAAAGTGCAAGCTGCATGTCTCTGTAATTATTGATAAGTTGTTTAACGAAGTAAGTTTCCCATAAGAAAATTCCCCACTCGACCGTCTTGGATCAAATTATGAATCTTTTCATTGATCCATAAACTTCACAAGCGACGACATAATCATCAAAGTGCAAGCTGCATGTCTCTCTAATTATTGATAAGTTGTTTAATGAAGCAAGTTTCCCATAAGAAATTTCTACACTCAGCGGTCTTGGTAAATGTCCTGCCTTAGTATGAACAAACTCCAACCTTGACGTCACACTTGCCCCTCGACGTAGACGCATGCCTCACATGCAATGTAAGCTACTGTTTTTTTCATAATAAAGTTTTCTTCAACTAAAAAATAATTGAAATAAAAAATAAAAAAATGAACTTTGGACAGCATGGAGTCCATTGCTTTACTATAATATGCTTAGTCTATACTCCATCTGTCCTTTTTTTTTTGAAGAGTTTGAAGAGATGACCATTTTATTTAATGGAGATGGGGCGTTCAAATTTGTTTATCTTAGAAATATTTATGCTCATCTTGCGAGAGTGGATTGCCCATACTGAGTGCAGATACTGGTGATTATCACATCAAAAATGCCATTTCTGTCTTATAGATGTAGACTCATTTCAAGTACGATATTCGAAGTGATAGACCATTTCAGGACCTAGGCTTTCCTAGCCTTTTCTCTTCCCCTTCACCTGCAGGTTTCTATCTTCTCCTTCCTAGGGGACATAGACACGTCTCCACATTTTGTGCCAAAAGTGTTCGTGGAGAAGAAAGAGCTCCCTTTGGTTCAAGAGGAGTCTAATGCTTTTGAAGACTAGGAAGAGACTCCGATCACTGGATTATGCTATGGATTTTTGTCAATAGCATTTCCCGTTGGTAACTCATTCCTTATTTCCCCACCTTGATTTTGAAAACCTTGTGTCATGGGTTTAGTGATGGTGGAAAAGCCATTCCACTTGAAGCGTAAGTGGGGGTTCAAAGCCTTATAATGATAACAATGGTGTGGAAGACATTTATTTATCCATTAGAAATGTAACGACCAGATCTAAGTGCTTTTTCCTCGATCGGTCACTACCAACAAGCGTTCATTGAATTGGTGCTTGTATTGTAGGACATGCACAACCAAAAAAATACTAATTGCCGTTAGGCCCGCCAGGAGGAGGTCCTAGCGCAGCATTTCCTACGTACAATTTAAACTTGCCAAACCAGCGCATTATATTTCTCTACAATATCAAAGCGGTATCAAAGCACCACCTAGTTATGGTTTGGAACTATTATAATTTTATAAATATCGTGTTTTTATTATTCTTCATTCAATTTCTTGATTTATTGTTGGAAGGATTTGTGTTCTTTCCATTTACTGAAATCTTTGATGGGTATCAACATTTTGTTGCATAACAACTTTCCAAATTCCTTGATAGACATATAAATTCTACAATTGTTGTCATACAAATTTTTGGCTTTCACGAAGGTTGTAGTCGCTATGTTCAAGTGTTTGTTGTAGGGTTCTTTGTAGGTTTCCAAGAGTTTATTCAATAAAAATTTCACCAAGAAATTCAGAATATCAATATTTTGTTAGGTCCCTGTAATACCAGTGTATATCCTTATTTTTGTTAGTGTATCCCCCTTATTGTTATTGTTGTATCTCTATAGCCCACATATTGTTATTATTGTGCCCCATAAAAGCCACTATTGTTATTTGTGTGCCTTACCTTATTATTGTTAGGTCGGATATGATTCTACTGTGACCCCATGGACTCCTATATATAGAAAGGGGGTTTTTTCATTTGTATCATCCAAGAATTGTTCATTTATGTAATGAGGTTTCCCCCTTGAAGTGGCTGATTTATAAGGCGCTGATCTCTGTTTTCTTCTATTTTTGGAGCTAGTTTCATAACGTTTGGTATTAGAGCTTTGGATTTTAGGGTTTCACTGCTCCAAACATGACATCATGGAATTTTCACGATAAATAATTTTCTACAAAGGTTCAGAAAATGAAATTTTTACCACACAAAGCTAAAATCCTAAAGAACTTCATGTAAAAATTTTCAGATCTTGGTTCACAACAGTTTCGGAGATATGATTTGTGGAAGTTAGGGTTTTTGCAGGCTCCCAAATTTCATCTAAAATAGGTGACATTGGGAAAATCATGACAACTCACTCTCTGAGCATAAGATTAGAATTCTATAAAAAGTGGACAAATTACACAGACTGTAGTTTCCAGTGTATTAATTTTAGATCCGAAGGAGGAAAGAGTGACACGTGGCATGTCATACAAGTTCAATCTACTGAATGAGTCCATAATTAGGTCATTGTGGGAGGTTGAGTATAACTTTGTCTTGAAGCATCCAAATAAGGTCAGCCCTGTGGCACTCAAAATAATATTAAGAGGGCTACCATAGTACTAAATTTCAGATGTTGAAGATCCAAAATTACAGAGATAACTCAGTTTCAATATCGAGCTCCTCAAAAGCAAGAAAAAGTTGTGTATTTTTTGTTTGAAATTGCATAAGTCTTGTTTGAAAAAGAATTTTGAACAAATTCCAAGGGCATAATGAAGAATTGGCATCCGTATTGGGTTATATAATGCCTCTCGAAAATAAATACACATCCATTATTCCCTTGGAAATGTCTACTATGACGCATTAAGAGGAAGAATTGCAGTATGAGATATCAAAATTGTGGTACCAAGTGCAACAAATTTCGATCTTACAAAGAGCAATGAAAGATGAAATAGATGGTTTAAAAGAAAAACTAGAGGCTAATTTGGATGGTTTGAAGGATCAAAGGAAAGCTAATATTGATGATAAAGTATTGGAAGATCACATTGAGAATCAACAACAAGTTCTCCAACTCTCAATGGATAACCTGACTTTGCTGAAAAATCGAATGAAACAACATGAAGATCAACACTGCATCGAAAGAAGTTCTGAAGCAGTCACAGAAAAAAGAACTTGACAACTATCAAATGAATCAATTTCAGAGTATCTCAGCAAGTGCAAGAACTTCCCTATTGAATATTCCACATGGAAGGATGAGAATTTTATACAGAAGTATCCATAAATAATCAAACATTGAGGGAAACACTTATTTGAAGGAGAGGGGCATGTTAGGTCCCTATAATACTAGTGTATCCCCATATTATTGTTAGTGTAGCCCCCTTATTATTATTGTTGTACCCCTGTAGCCCCCATATTGTTATTATTGTGCCCATAAAAGCCACTATTATTATTGTTGTGCCCTTACATTATTTTTTGTAGGTCAACTAGGATTATATTGTATCCCCATGGAATCCTATATATATAAAGGAGGTTTTTTCATTTGAATCATCCAAGAATTGTCCATTTATGTAATTTAAAGGAGGTTTCCCTCTCGAAGTGGCTGATTTCTAAGGTGTTGATCTCTCTTTTCTTATTTTTTTGGAGTTGTTTTCATAACAAATTCCTAATGAGATTTTTTAATTTCATTTAAACTTAATTGTTACTAATTAGGAGAATTATTTATCTTCTCTATTAAATAGTTACAGAGTATAGAATCCGAAATTTTAAAGCTAATCCCATTAGCTCATTGGCCGTGAGGGATATAGTCTCCCTTGAAGAAGTAGTGATGCAAAATACTCTTCCTAGAGGTGATTCACTATAGCTTTATTTCATTCCCCACTATGGGATTTCATTTTACATTTTGTTGTTCCCCCAGTATTCTTTTCAATTTTTAGTCTGTCATTGAATTTTATATTTACAAGCTTAACTGAATATGATTTTCTAATGGATAAATATGGGATAAAAAACCTATACCCATATCAATGCATTGAAATTCGTTAAGGAATCACAAAGGTTGGGCACCTTTCAAGCCTACTTAATATCCTACTTAGTATAAAATATTATAAGAAGTTATTTACACTATTACTATAGTTTTTAAATAAGCCAACATTGTTCCCCTTAAAAGGTGAAAGAAAGAAGAGCTATAACTAAGCTAATAAGTATGCACTAATTATCAGGGTTTGAAATGAAAGAAAGAAATATGTAGAATGTTAGTTTCTCCTTTCTCTCTATGAAAATACCTCAGAAGGAGAATTTGGTGGCTTGATGAGTACGAGATTATTGCAGTAGCACTTGATTATTTCTTTTGAGCCTCATGCACATTCAGGTCCACAGGATCAACCTATGTCTTGGAGGTATATTGAGCTCAAGGGATATATGTATGGTATGATGTTTTTCTAGACTATTTGGGATATTCTTAATTATTTTCACTTAGTTATTTTTAGCATATATATGAGTGTTTTCACGAGTAAAAATAACTACATTTTTCAGCCACATATATTTCTTTAGTTTCCAATAACAGTTGGTTGAAAATATTTTCATCTATGCATATAATGTATTCATTCCTCCAACCATGTATAGAGATGATATGTGACATGGAACATCCATGTCTGAGCTATTGTATGATGATTACTAAAACCATGTATTTTTTATTATATCATCATTATGTATTGGTTGAGAGTCCAGTATTTTTTATGATGAGTCTTCATGGTGATAATATTGTTATGAAGGAGTATCATGAGTATGTTTTTCATCCATATGTATGGGCTAATCCTAATTTAATAGTCTTGATATGTCATGTATTTGAGTCATTTGTCCATATGACACGATCAAAGGAGTTAGGTATTTCATTGATATACTCATGTAAAATACTAATGGAGCCACGTATTCTATTGCATGTATATTTGGCTCATTTAATCACCAATCATGAGGTCATGTTATGGCCATATATTGGTCATGTATGAGGTATGATGTCACTGCTATAGCCATGCATATACAATTTATATGTAATTTATTCATGGTCATGTGGAGTCTTGGTCCACCTTGTGCTCCTTTCCTTTGGCAAGGAAGCAATGTTGTAGTTAAACTTAGGATGGAGATGATGTTGGAGATGGATTGTGCTCAATAGGCGCATATATTTACTTCAGCCATCATTTTTGGCATTATGATCTGCTTGGAGGTGTTCATGAAATTTCTCATGCTATGCTTTGACTGTTGCGGTTCTTGGCCTCATATTATGAGTACACGGGAGATGATAGGCATTGATGTTTCTGTTATGTGGTTTATATGGAGAGAGTTGGTACATGCCCATGCACATATTTTTTCACGTTAAATAATGATTCTCATTGATACTTGTAAGGTTTTCTTATGTTGGCATATTTTTGCTATTGTTAGAGGTGTTTGATTGAACATGATGCTCTATATGTTGATTGGTCTATTATGTTTCTTGCTACTTCTTATGTGAGAGACATGGTTTCTTGTTGATATAAATTTATTTTCAACCATGTAGAGGTCATATGGTTCAATGTTTATGCTTCAGTTCTTATTGCATATTTAGATGGAATTGTCCCTTTTACATTGATGTCTTGATGTTCAAGGGGTATTTGTAGAGGATGATGGTCTAGAGAGTTTGTGTGGTTGCCACCAATGCCAAAGGGCGAGATTGTTGGCATTATGGTGTGCATGCTTCCATCTAGTTAATGTTGGGATAGGTTCATTATCAAAGTTATCTCATGTTGGCATTGATGTAAACCTTATGATGTTAACCCTTGTAGCCTAGCTGATGTTTGTATTCCATTCATTGTAGCATGATTGCAACTCGTTGTGTTGAAAATGGGATGATTATGTTGGAATTGATGTCAATAGTATGATGTCACACTCATGATAGTTATATGATGAAATTTTTTTATGGTGCTACTACAAATGGATGATGCAGATCTACATGTGATGGAGATGATGATTGAAACATTAGTTGAGTTGGAAACTATGTCTTCATCTAATTCTTGATGCTTATTCTCTTGGAGTTGACTTGTTGCAGCGTCATGGCCTTATGTTTGATGTTGGAGATGTGCTACAAATATTGGAGGTATGTCAGAGGTGTTGCATCGTGTAGAGATGATTGAGGGAGAATGGGGGACTTGTTCGAACTCTTTCCAACCTTGTTTGTTGGCCCTTTTTCGTGAACTTGACAGTGAAACGTATGTTTGATCAACTTGTACATGTGTTAGATTCCATGTCAAAGGTTTGGAGTCTTGTACAAATGATAGATAAGGGGATCCAACAACCAACAAAGGTTATGATATGAAGGATTATTGTTTTTCTTCATCCATTGCCCCAGTCGCATGTAGAAAAGCTTGTACATGTGACTGAAGGCCCTTAGACACTGGAAGAAAGGTTTATGCATGATAATGAAGCTTATAATCCAGTTTTTCCAATGTTATTCATGCGAGTGAGGTTTTCACGAGAAATTACCCACATTAATCGCATAAACCAAATGAAAATTGTCATGGAAATTCCTAGTGACTTCAAGAACAAGTTGTAAAGGTCAAAAATGGTTTAAAAAGGTCCTCCAATGATGTGAAATCATTTAGTGCACAAGTAATGGTATTAGAGGATTTATTTGGTCTAATTCGTGCAACCTCGATCCTAGCCCCAAGATTAATTTCGCCCTACAAGTTTTATATTCTTCACTTTAAATCTTAGTGGTTGTTGATGTTGAGTGTATGTCTGTAAGAGAAGGATGCAAAGAGTGATTATTTTTCATAACTATTGGAAACCATATATTCTTCAATATATGAGAGCTAATGGATGCATAGTGAGTAGATATGAAGCATGTTGTAGAATAATTGGATTTGATGCTGCTGGAGTAGAGATTGTATGTAAAATTTTTGTATGTTGTTAGATAGTGTTTTCGTTGGTGACTCTCATTTTTTTTTTTGCAGTAGTTGCTCATGCAGTTGGCACATAGCCATAGTGTCTTATGGTGTTAATTGTATTATGCAAAATTATATTGATGTGAGGGTTTAATAATATTAATATTTTATGTAGCCACTATTTTTGTAGACTTCAAAGCACATGTTTGTGGTATTATTTTGATGGATATGATGATGTCTTGTTTCTAGAAATAATATTGCAAAGTTGAATCAAGTTGAGGAGAATGTCTTGGGATCCAATTTTAAAATTTATGAAATGAGCTCCACATATAGGAGAGGAGAAGTGAATTCATGGATGTGGAGTAGTGATTGTGAAGTTTCAGTTAAAGGAACAATTTATCAATCCAATTGTTTTTGTATAGTCCAATCAGAGTTGGGAGAGGATCGTTTTATCGTGGTGGCTTTTAGTGAATGGTAGTCCATAGATCCATGTGAGAACATAATCTTCCGAGCTGATCAGTATAATCGAGTATCCAATATTATGGGTGTTGGTTAGTAGTATATAAGGTTGAGTCTCCTAGCTGATAGGAGTAATAAATCTAAGTAAAAATACTATATTTTATTAATAAAAGATTCAGAGTAGCACAACATCAGCAAGGGTGGATTTTTTGATGGTGAAGGGTTTTCCACCATAACACTTGTGTCTTCATGTGTGTAGTTTTTGTGCTCTTGTTCTCATGATTTTCTCTTAGTATATGTTTGCATATGTGTTTACATGTTTTTCATTTACATGCACATGATATATGTTAGACTACTAACAAGTGTTTTATTCAATAAATGTTTAATAATTGGTAAAATTGTTAAAGACATTACACTATTGATTCACCACCCCGCTCTCATTAGTACTCAACATGACTACTTCGAGGAACCTTGTGCCATAGTTGTGAAAGGAAAGGTTGGAATGGGTTGGGGTGATTCTCTGTTCTATTTGAGACTTGGTTTTTGGAAAATCATCGGTTTCTCTTATTGAAATTTTTGGATAAGGACGACAACCTAAGCCTATGTAAGTTTGTAAAAATGTGTTATAATTGAAATATAATTATAATATAATTTTGAGGAAGGATAGGGGGTGCCTTTATTTACATGTGTGTATTTTGAATAGTCTTGTATTTTGTGAATGTGACGTGTATTGTGTGAATGTGGCATTATGTTATAGCATAATGATGATGTGATATTGTGGACTCTTGTACATGGAGGTGGAAATTTATTAATGTTTGAGCATTATAATTGTGTTAATATTGCATATTGGATTCAACATACATAATATATCTAACATGTGAATACGAAGTATAAGGGATAGTCGTAGTCCACGAGCCGAGTACCTTTAACTTGGTCATTGCCATTGTTAGGAACCTCGCAATGCCGCACACCAAGAGGGAGTCGTTGCACATTAACTCAAGGAGTGATATTTGGGCATGAAAAATTTGTTCCAAAAGTATTTTTAGTAAGTTTTCAAGAGGTATTTCAAGCTTTTAAGAAGCAGGAGGTACATTTTTATTTGATTGGAAATCCAAGATATTTTTTCACGATGGTTTAAAAATGAATGGCTTATTACAAGATAATTTTTGACGATGGTTCAAATCTATTATTGAATGGATTATTCCAAAAAATATTTTGGAGTGAGGAGATTTTGTGGTATTGTAGTCATATATAGGATTTTTTTAAAGAAATTTAGCAGAAATTTTGCACCCATTATGGGAACCATAAAAGAATAAAACAACCATTCAAGTAGACTATGGAAACTAATAGGAATTTTAATTTATTGAAACAAAAATATTATATAACAATTGGTACTAGCCATACCAAATTTCAATAAATATTTCTAGGTTGAAATATATGTAAGTGGATTTTATATTGGAACGATTTTGAGTCAAGAAGGGAGAAGAATTTCTTGTTTCAATGAGAAATTAAATCAAGAAAAATAGAAGCACTCTTCCTATGATAAATAATTTTATTCTATAGTGCAAGCATTGAAAAATGGATACATTACCTTAGGCATAAAGTTATTTTTTTTGTATACATGACCATCATACTTTTCATTTCATCAGCAACCAACTAAAATTGAATCAAAGACACACAAAGTGGTTAGAGTTTGTGTAATTTTTTTACATTTTTTATTAAACACACAAGTGGATCATCAAATAAAGTAGTTGATGTAGTGAGTAAAATTAATTTAACTCTAAAATATTTCCAAATTACTTCTTTGGGATTAATGAGCTAAAATATATGTACAAGAATGATGCAGAATTCAAGGAAGCATATGCAACATGTTAGAACCTGGTTAGCATGAACAAAAATAAATGTACTAGTTAGATTATTCAGGAATATTTTTTGTTCAAGGAAATAAGATTTGCATACAAAAAATTTCCATGAGGGAAAATATAATAAAATAGAAGCACAATGGGGATTGGTAGGATACTATGGGTATGGTAATAGCTTTTTTGTATGAAATTATTTTTATTTCTCGCTAGTTATGTAGGCCAATGTAAAAATATTAATGGAAATATGCAGAGTATGTAAGTAGGCTAAAGGAAGATGTCAGAATACACGGTTATATCATCCATTTCCAATTACATGTAGGCCTTGGGACTCTGTAAGTATGGATTTTGTTTTTGAATTGTCTCAAACCCAAATGGGAAATGATTCAATTCATGTTTTTGTTGATCGGTTTTCAAAGGTGGAATTTTTTTTTGCTAGTCTAATAAATACTAATGCTAACCATTATGGGAAATTTTTTAGTTGAAGAAATTTTAATATTGCATGGGTTACCTAGAAGCTTGTGTCACACAAATATACATGATTGTAATATTTCATGGGCTACTTAGAAGAAAATTAAACTTCAATTTCCATTTAGGTCACCACCCACAAACATATGGGTAGATAAAAATGGTGAAAAAGAGCTTAGGAAATATTTTATGGAGCTTGGTAATTTTATGAGCTAAAAAATTTGGGAAAACAGGAGTTAAGAGGTGAGAATGATGAAGAATTTGAAACATGCACGAAAGAGTTGTAGTAAAGGGTTAAGCAACAATTGCAGGAAAAAAACATCAAGTATAAATAAATAGTAGACATAAAAATATGATTGTTGGACCTTGAAGTTGGTGACCTAATGATGGCATATCTTAAGAAAGAAAGGTTTCTTAGAGGGACATACAACAAATTAAAGGTTAAGAAAATTGGTTTGGGAAATATTTTAAGAAAATTTTCCTCTAATGCTAATGAGATAGAAGTCTCAAGTGATAATGGGATTTTTCCAATATTCAATCTAGCAAATCTATATCATTTTAAGGAGAGAGATATAAATGCAATAGACGAGCTTATAAGTGATGAAGATCAAACCAGCAAATGGAAGAAACAATTTCCAAGGGAAGTTCAAAAGGAGATAGAAGTAGTGTTGGAGAAAAAACTAACCACAAAAATGGAGCTAAAGAATATTTCGATTATTTGGTGTAATGGAAGAACCAGGTAAGTGTAAGAATCCATTTGTATGACAATAATATAGATTTCCAAGTTTGGCATAACTATTTGGGATTTCAAGAAAAATTCTTTACTTCCCTAAGACTTTGATGTAGGAGAATCTCCTAGTTAAATCATTTTTACTGTCTTAGGTCAACCCCATTTAGTAAAGGAATTTGGTTTCCTTAAATTTTATTTATTTTATAATATTTTTCTTATTATATCCTTAAGAAAATTTGTATTGTTAGGAATTTGGGATGAGTTTCATTTAGTTTTGATTTAAAAATATAGATGTGACTAATTTAGGAATTTTTTAAATATTTAAGTAAAATAGGTTGATTTTGTTGTGACTGAATATGAGAGATTTATATAACAGTTTTTGAAAATAATGGTGTATGAAATTATCTGAGGGGGAATGTGGTAGGGAGAATTTAGAAGAGAATGTGAAGATGTGAAATATGACCAGAGGGAGGGAGGTTATTCACATACAGTAATTTGTATTATTCATTTTTTTCTTGCATTAAAATATTTCCTGCATATTTCTTTATGATGTAAATGTTTAATCTTGGTGTGCGTGATCTATAAATAGAGCCAAATTAAATTATCATATTTTTTAGAGTCATAGGAAATAAATTTTCATTATCAGTTCAAAGATGTATTTTTATCTTGGAAGAGTTCCATAGATCAATCAATTCATGAGGATGTAATCAAAGTCCATCGCAAGTTTTTGTCATTAGAGTTATTTGGGTCTAGGAGTATTTAGGTCGTATAAGAGTAGGAAGCTTAAATTTCACATAGATTTTGATTGAACCACAAACATACCTCAAGCCTTCCAAATATGGTCCACAACAAAGTATAATTATACAATGAGTTTTTTTAAAAACAGATATCGAAGTATAAGCATATATGGGCTTAGCTAAGAGGTATTCATTACATTTGGGTCAGATATATGGATAAAAATAAATTGAGTTATATTGTAGGTTATCCATGGTGGACCCCACTAAAGTCCACAAAGGAATTAGATTTTGAAGATTGTGCCTAGAATGTATCTGAGTGTAGATATATACGAGCCTATAAAGTGGAAAACTATCTATAATTTACCACATCTAGTTTAATACATCACATCCCAATTGTATCTGATAATTAACAAGTGCATACCATCGATACTTTCTAGATCCTCGATATACTCGAATTTGACTCATGATATAGGAAGATTGGGGATTTTCATGGATATTGAGGTTTCAATTAGATATAAAATGATATTTTAACTTTAGTCTCATATTTCCACCACTTTCAAACAAAGTGAAAGACACAAAATAGATATTGAAATGTTTGAGAAGGACATCAGAAGCGTATTGATCCACAATTAAAAGAGGAGAAATCGATTTAATGAGATCATTGACATCACTAAATTAATAGTGGTCAAAAGAAAGATAAATTTATATAGTTCTTCCTTGGTGAGGATAAATAAATTGATATCTCATGTGGAAAAATATTATTTTCTAGTTAGGAGTAAATACTTGCATAAATTTTAATGGGTAGTAACCACAAAGTTCTCTACACATTTACATATTCACTCTAATTAAGTGTTGATGAGAAGATGAATAGTTATTGGTAGTAACTTGTTAAGTAGATTTATTTACAAACAACACCTTAACCTATGATCCAATAAAATGCTTGATTTTTTTTTTTGAATAATATTGAAAAATAAATATTTATTTTTCAATGTTAAGCATTCTAACTTGCATTGATGGATGTTAAACTAATAGTGGCCAACTCGAAAATCAATTTATATAATCCTTCCTTGATAAAATCTAATAAAAAAAGCATATTGGAAATGAAAAGGGAAATATTGTTACCCTTAAGGAAATTACAACATACCATTATATATCATAAATTATAAATGTGTATAAGAAAACTTTATAAACTATGTTATTATATAATATAATAATAAATTATAACATATATTTCAAGTATATTTTTCTTAACTCCCTTATATTATCAACCTCAATTTCACAATACTTGTCTTGTAAAAAAAAAACCAAAACTATACAAATCAAGTTTCTTATGATGTAGGTATTCTAAATATGCCATTTTTTCTTAGGAAATAAGGTAATTATGGCACAATTTTGAGAAAATTTGGTGGAAATATTTAGAAATCTAGATTACAACTTTGAGACATCAGAATCTTGAGCGTTCTAGGGATTATTTATGGTGCTAAATCTGTTTACACCAGTGAAAAATGATTCAATAATTTCTACAATCACAATTTCTAGAAAAATTTATCATATACCATCTTAAAAAATTATAACTTCATTAGTGAATACCATTATGATACACCAAAATAGAAATTTTGTTTTTATATCACATGCTTTTTATAAAACCTTTTAAAAAAAAATTTATACCTATCTTCCCCTCATGATTAGTAGATGAAGCTCCAAAGCATATTCAAACTTATTAATCTTAAAGAAGTATTTGAATTACTTATAACTTAAGTTCTCTTCTCTTTTAGAATCTTTAATTGTTTATTAATACGGAAAATTATAAGTAGAAATTCACTTATCCCTTATCCTTTATACACCATTTTCAATTTCCCAACAAGGAATATAAAAATTAAATTCAAGACTTATCTATATATAAAATTCTTAATATATATTTGCTTCTTACAATAAAATATATGTATATGGGTTTGATAATTAGATTCTTTGTAGTCAACCTTGTGTTAATTAGAATGTGTTCTAAAAATTAATTTTTAATGAACCTAAAAATTTCATATATATATATATATATATATATATATATAAGTTATGATTAGGTTTCTGTTGTAGAAGCACAAGCTCAATAGTATAGGAGACCATAAAAACGAGGTTTGTATAAAGACACGAGGGTCCTATTAAATCATTGGGAGATAGACGATAATGTTGCATTGCAAAACATAAATAACATTAAAAAAATTGTTACTTCTAAGTTCAAAGAAAAAATGTGGTGTGAGAAAGATCTAGCAGCTAAAGGAAAATTAAGGTACTATAAGGAGGTCATCAACCCCACCTTAGAAGATCGCATTCTTTGTTTTAACTAGCACAAATAAGAAAATTACTATAGCCAAGATTAGAACGAACTTCTATTTAGTCAATTCGCCCCGAATTGATAGCATAAATTATCGACCAGGGTTAGTAAACTGACAAGGTGTACTTGCACTATATGTGCCTAAATATCCTTATTATTATTTCATTGTTTTCAGTATTTTGTTGATGTTTTTGAGTTTTGTTATGTTTGAGTTTTAGTATGCTACTCTATGTTCGGAAGATGAAATCAAATCTATGTCAAAAAGAAAAGAAAAGGAAACCTTAGACTCAAAACAGAGTTTAGTTGTAAATTCTGTCCCTAATTAGGAAAATGATGAAAAAGAGAGTATTCTAATCCATGGATGTTCTAGCTTGCAAATGAACATGAAATGTGACTCAAGACATTATATTTCAACCTGATCCATTTAGTTAGAGGTTTGTTGGAATAATTTGTGAAAGAGGTTGAACTCTAATGTGATGAGGATCTTCCTGAAAATAGAGAGCAACTTAGAATATTATAGTGCAATCTTATTCATATGATAGAGATATTTTGGAATAGCTTGAGAGGAAAATTATAGTGAAATCTAAGTTTTCCATTTTTTCCCTCTTGATGTTATAGTTAAATCTTTCCAACAAATATTCCATATTTTCATCCTCTTTTTGCATCATCTTGAACACTTCTTCCTTATGGTTGACTAGTATACAGTAATCCAAATATCTATCTAGAAATGCTTTTCTCATTTCATCCCATGTCCTAATAGACCTAGTGATTAAACTCATAAACCATTTTAATGCTACTCCTTTAAATGTTGAAGGGAACAATTTAAGTTTCTGAGCATCTTGTAGGTAATCATAGGTTCTACATAGAACTTAAAATTCAAATAAGAAGGTCTTAGGATCTTCACTTTTTAGTCCATGAAATTTTGGAAGAACAGAGGGTGAGATATTTTTCATAGTTGCATTAGTCTCTTCATCTATTATAGGGAATCCAAAAGGACTTCCAGTTTCCCTTCTACCTCTTCCTCCTTCTGCATTTCCTCTTCCTCTACCTTCTTCTATACCTCTACCTCTTCCTCTATCTCCTCCTCTTCCTCTACCTCCTCCAAATAGTGTTTGTTCTCCATTAAAGACTTCTCCTTCCCCTTCTTCTTCCATGATAGATTCTTCTGAACTAATATAGGGTTTAGTTGGAAGAGCTAGTTTTTCTACTGGTTCTTCTATCAAGGGTATATTGAAGAAAAATTCCTCTTCTTCCTCTTCATTAGGGTTTTGTAATTATTATGTTGGAATATATTCCCCTGTGGAAGTGAAAAAGGTTATCCCTTCTGTAGGAGTCCTAGGATCTTCTTCCTCTAGAATTGCTTCAGTGGATGAAGTGGGAGATCTTCCTGATGGGATATTTGATCTTAAGACTTCTGGAAGCCTATGACCAGTATAGTATGGAATGTGGGTTTGAGTTGGAGGTGTGCTGCTTCTTGGTCTTGGTGGAGTGAGTGGAGTTGTGGGAATTAAGCTTCTGCCTCTTATAAATCTACCTCTAGAATCTCTTTCTCTACGCATATCATTGTTTTTGGGAAATAGGAAATAAGGCTACCTAGTTATACTTCCCTAGAAACAGCGCCAAAATGTTTAATCAATTTAGTGTCCTAAATTGATAGCATAAATTATCAACCAGGGCTAGTAAACTGATGAAGTGTACCTGCACTATATGTGCCTAAGTATCCTTTTTCTTACTTCGTTGTTTTCAATGTTTTATTGATGTTTTGGGGGTTTTGTTATGTTTGATTTTTAGAATGCTACTCTATGTTCAGAAGATGAAATCAAATCTATGTCAAAAAGAAAAGAAAAGGAAACCTTAGACTCAAAACAGAGTTTAGTTGTAAATTCTGTCCCTAATTAGGAAAATGATGAAAAACAGAGTATTCTAATACAAGGATGTTCTAGCTTGCAAATGAACATGAAATGTGACTCAAGACATTATATTTCAACCTGGTCCATTTAGTTAGAGGTTTGTTGGAATAATTTGTGAAAGAGGTTGAACTCCAATGTGGTGAGGATCTTCCTAAAAACATAAAGCAACTCAGAATATTATAGTGCAATCTTATTCATATGATAGATATATTTTGGAATAGCTTGAGAATAAAATTGCTACAATGTGCTAAGGATCTCCTATGAATATTTGAAACTACTTATGGCATTACAACTAGATCTCGTTCATCAGCTAGAGATTTATTGGAAGAGTTTATTAAAGGAGATTAGATATAATGTAATAAGGATCTTCTAAACAAGAAGCAAGCAGTAACCCACAGTATTAAAATTGAGTCTTTTCTATGATTTAGAGATTTATTGGAACAATTTTGAGAAAAAGACTGTTTGTAATAATATGAGGATCTTCTATCTAATTGCAAAACAGGAAATGATAATAACTCAACATAGTACAACCAAATCTCATTCATATAATAGTGATATGTTGGAAAAGTTTAAGAAAAAGAATGGTTGTAGGATAATGAGGGTCTTTTTCTAATCTAAATGACAAAAACTAAAGTGTTGGTAACTCAGGATGTTACAATTAAATCCATTCATTGAATAGAGATATGTTGGAAAAAATTTGAGAAAAGACTAATTATAACATCATGAGGATCTTTTATTTAAACAAACAATGTAAGACATGATACTAAAAGATATGAACTCAGAAAACTGTCTAAGTAGGAAATATAACAAAACAGTATTGAAAGCTACTTATCTAGAAAGCATGTAGAAGCCTCCTTGGATAGCAGGGGCCCTCTGCTATCAATTTGGCATAAAAATCTTTAACTCCTCAAGGTTTTCTTCAATACAGCATCAGATTTATGCTTCTTTTTATTATAAAAAATACTAAACAGAGTATCACAGTATTGGTAAAATAAGTGTCAATTATCTCTCTCGGTCTTACCGAGCTAAATTTATAGGTAATTACATAACTTATATTGAATGAAAGTAGGCACAGGTGTACTTCTAAAGTCAAAATCAAACTAAAACTCCTTTTTAGGACTCATGATTTGCTGAAAGCAAATCAAGAGTCCTTATCCTTATAGAAATCAGCTTCTTGGACTTTTAGTTTGACCACATGCATAAGCATCTCCAGTTATTGACTCACCCTTCGTGGATGACAAGGAATGATGTAGGAAAGACTTAGAATCTAACCATATACGCATTTTCTTCAGATGACACCTGTAACATGTTCAAACACCAAAATGGCTACAGAACGTGTGACTAGCTATAGAATGACTACATTTTGTAGCTAAAACTACTCAGAAATCATTAAGACAACAAAATCACAAAAGTACAACAAGTTAGTCATTACATGTATTCCTTCAGTGATTTTAATCATTCTTATTGATCTTTAGGTCTATAAAATGACAAAAGGAATGATGAGATGAAGTGGAATTTGGCAAAGGAGAAGACAATTTTAGGGTTCAACATACCCCCACTGCAAAACTTTTGCATGTCCTCATGCAATTTCATTAAAACTTTATTCTGTTTGTACTGATACTTCTGCAAGAACATCTAACCTCCTTTTTCTTCTTCTTCTAGTAGTTAATGTCATCCTGGGTTTCCTAATGAGTGTTTTGAAATTCAGATTAATGAGTGCCCTGTTTAATTTCTTGTTTTTTTTTTCAACTTCTTGTTTGCTTTATATAATACTTCCATTTTCTGAGAGAGAGTGTTGTTAATGCTGCCTTTCAACTTCACCTACTCTCTTAGGATTTCATTTTCATTCTTGATATGGTTATTTAGTATCTCCAATTCATAATTGTCTCTTTTTAAAATTTCAATTGGAGGTTCTTGTGGATTGGGGGATATTTCTCTATTCTCTGAGGCTTTTCTTTCTAATGATTCCACATAGTCATAAATCTGTTATTGAGCTGAATCTACATCTGGGGTTCTTCTTTCAGGGTTTTCTTCATATTGGTATACAATAGATCTATCAACTGGTGTCTGGATTGGAGTTTCTTCTTATTAAATTTTTATGATTCCAGTTTCCTTAATGCATGTCTTTAAGCCTAGAGATTCTTCTCAATTTGGGTGGATTTTCATCTTTTACATCCTCTCCTTCAGCACATTCATTTGTTAATTCCTTCTTCCATTTATTCCTGAGTTGTTTCCTGATTTTTACCAACTTTTCAGAGATTATTTCATCACTGTCTTCCTGTGTTGATATATTAGGCTTGATTTCAACAGATTTAACATCTTTTCCTCTCTTACTTCTTCTCACAGGTTTTTCTTTAGACAATGTTTCTCTTGGTTCTTCAAAATGGTTCCTTAGGAGGAATTCATCCCAACTATATCCTATCTTCTTCAAATGAAACTCAATTAATATTTTAATTAAGCCATGAGATGTACAGTAGTTTCTAAGAACTAAAGCATTTTCTGGACATTTGAGGACATCCTTTTCAAACTATTAAGTAGGAAAAAGGGCAGATTTATTTCTTCATCTATAAAATCCATCATGAGTCTAATATGATATACATACAAGGTGCCAAATCTGCCTTCACAGGTTATGAACTTTTCTAAAATCAGTAGCATATTCCTCCATTTAATTTTCAAAGCTGAACTAGGAATACCTTTCTTAAACACTGCAGTGTCCATACCTGGGTTTTTTAGTATTTGTCTCCAAGCTTCATTATGAAATTCTTTGTTTTTAAACCAACGTTCTCCCTGTCTTGGCAGCTCTGTTTCTTCTACTATGAATGACTCTGTGATGGTGAATTTGATATCCCCAATTTCTGCCTCTAATCCATCGAATGACCTGGAAAATGACTTTGTGATTTCTTTGTGGAATCCATTAAACTTCTCTATAAATCTTAGCCATCCAGCCTGTTGTAATAACCCTTTAATCTAAGGGTATCCTTCTAAATATTTAGTTCCAATTGGCTTTGACCTTACAATAAGCCCCATTTCTTCTTCACAAAGATTGTTTCCTTTATTTGGCTTCAATTTACTGCTTTGTTTCTGTTCTTCTGTCCAAAGAAAAAGTAATTGTGAAAGGTTGTCTTACCCTAAGAATGACTTCTCTATAGATGAGGATTGGATACGAAAAGAAATAGCAGTGAGTGGATGTGAATAGAATAGGGTAGTGGTAAATCATGAGGATAATCGAGTTTAAGAGTTTGATATGGAATGAATGACTGCGAATAAATCTTATGAAGATTTTAAAAAATCATCAATGAATGCTATGGTCTGATGACATGACCTAATAGGTCACTTCTAGGTTCTGACCATTTAATTTTAAATTAATGATGATTTGTTATGGAGTGGGATGAAATGGATTTGGTCAAGGAGTTTTTATGATAGGTATTGATCAATTCGAATCATAAAATAACTTTAAGAAAACATATGACCTAACCACATTATACCTTTCATGATTTGCTATTAAAAATAATTTCACACAGTCTTACCTTAGCCCTTTTTAAATCTTTGCTGCTTTGATGTGCTTTGTCTTTCATCTGAAAAATATTCATCTTTTAGGCTCCATAACCTTCTTTGACTCATCCTCTGTTTACTGAAGTAGGTTTTGCAGAATCAATTGGCTGCAGAACAGGTAGCTACAGAATGTACCTGTAAAAACTCCGAAATATGGAATGGAATGAACTGAAATGTAGATGGAATGAAGTATGGAATGGAATTAATTGAAATGTGAATGGAATGAAGTATGGATAAGGTGAGATATGGATGGAATGAATGATATGGATCATGAAGTATGAAAGTGAATCTGAAACTTATGATTTTATGATACTTAATTGCAAAAAAGAACAATTTTGAAAATCTAAAGTGTCAGAAAAATTCTGATTTTCACCTTAGATTTTCTGTATAAACATGCCAATCAATGATTGGTTTTCATGTTTATACCCTTTTTTTTATTATTATTTTTATTATTATTATTATTATATATATTAATGATTGAAGAAAAATACAATTAAGTTAGTGAAGAAGAAGAATTCTTCTTCACTAACTTCAGATCAATGTTATCTTGAAATTTCTTGAAAAATTCCTCTCTTGAAAGTGGTTTATGATACAATTTTAGTCTGTGTCCATTTACAAGAAAAACTACCTTTCCTTCATCTATTGTCTTGATTTTTATTGCTCCATTTTCAAATATTTTCACAATCTCATATGGCCCAAGCCAATGAGTTTGAAATTTACCTTGAAAATCCTTGAACTTTGAATCAAATAAGAGGGCCCAGTCACCTTCTTTAAATTTCTTTTCCTTGATGTACTTATCATGCCATATAGTCCTTTGTTGTTGGACTATGATTGTTCTCTGGAATGCATCTTGTCTGATCTCATCCAATTCATTAATCTGCTCCAGTCTGTGCTTCTGTGCTTCTGTTAGATCAAGTCCTATTTGGACTGCCATTTTGAAAGTTTGAATCTGAAACTCTATGGGAAACAATACTTGTTTTCCATAAACAAGTTCATAAGGAGTGTGACCTATTGTGTTTTTCCATGTAGTTCTGTAGGCCCACAAGGCTTCAGGAAGCCTTTCTGCCCAATCTCTTCTATGTAAATGAACAGTCTTTGTTAGGATCCATTCAATGACCTTATTGGTAGATTCCACTTGGCCATTTTCTTGTGGATGGTAGGGAGTATATTTTTTGTGTTTGATTTTGTACTTTTCTACCATTTTCTCCACCAACTTTGATGTGAATTGAGCTCCTTGATCTGTAAAAATTTCTCTTGGGACACCAAAACGACTAAAAATATCCTCAAAAATAAAATTAACGACAGATGCTTCAATAGTAGAAAGTAATGGTTTGGCCTCTACCCATTTGGTAACATAATAAGTGCAAACTAATATATATTTATTTTGTCTTGATGGAGGATTAATAGGTCCTACAAAATCCAAAGCCCATTTCTCAAAGGGTTCAATGTGTACCTGAGGTTGCAGTGGCATCTCACCTGAAGGAGAAGGTTTCCCTACCCTTTGGCAACTGTCACACCTTTTAACATACTCTTTAGCATCCTTAAAGAGGGATGGCCAATAATATCCTAAATGAAGGATCTTATAAGCTATCCTCTTATCAGCAAAGTGTCCACCACAAGGTTCATCATGACATGCCTTGAGAATCTCAGGCATCTCATCTTCTCGAACACATCTTCTGATAATAAAATCTAGACCTGTTTTGTATAACTCATTAGCAATCCATGAATATTTTGCACTGTCATAAATAATCTTTCTTTTATCTCTTGTATTCATAATTGAAGGAAATTTTCCTGAAACTAGATAGTTAGCAATATCAGCAAACCAAGGAGTTTGAGTGGTAATTGCAAAGAGATATTCATCAAGGAATTTATCTTCAACTGGAGTATTGTCTTTAATGTTGTGGAGTCTAGATAGGAAATCAGCTACTGTATTTTGTTTTCCAGGCCTATCTGGAATAGTGATGTTAAACTCTTGTAAATCAATAACCATCTTGTGACTCTGCCATTAGTAGTTGATTTGTTCATTAAATATCTAATTGCAGAGTGATCTGTGTGGACAAAAGTTTCATAGCTTGTTATATAGTGTCTAAATTTATTTATGGCATGGACAACATCTAAGAACTCTTTTTCAGTTACAGTATAATTTAACTCTGAAGGAGTCAAATTTTTACTTGTATAGAAGATGGCATAAGGAATCAGGTCTTTTTGTCCCAATACAGCTCCTAAATCTGTATCTGAGGCATCTGTTGAAATATGAAAAGGTAATTTCCAGTTAGGTCCCCTAAAAATAGGTGCTTCAGAGATTTTTGTTTTCAGGGTTTCAAAGGCTAACTGGCAGTCAGGATTCCAATTGAATTCACAGTCCTTGGTAAGTAATTTGAAAAGTGGAGATGCTATCTTGGTGAAGTTTTCTATAAATCTCTGATAATACCCTGTAAATCCTAGAAAAATCCTAACATATTTTTGACAACTTGGAACTAGTAGTGTGGAGATGACTTCAAATTTTGACTTATCAACTCTGATCCCATCTCCTGAAATGTGATGTCCTAGGACAATCCCTTTAGTAAACATCATAAAACACTTTTCATGACTTAATGAAAGATTTGCTTCTTTACATCTCTTTAGAACTTTTTCCAAGTTTTCTAAGGCTTCTTCAAATGTATTTCCATAGATTGTGAAGTCATCCATGTATACCTCTACACAGTCATGTATTAGATCTGAAAATATTCCTAATACTGCCCTTTGGAATGTTGCAGGTGCATTGCATAATCCAAATGGAAATACTCGGTAGGCATAGGTACCCCAGGGATAGGTAAATGTGGTTTTGTCTTGATCCTCAAGTGCCACTTGAATTTGATTATACCCACTAAACCCATCCAAAAATGAAAAGTACTTTTTGCCTGCTAATGTGTCTAACACCTGATCTATGAGAGGTAAGGGAAAATGGCTTTAAGAGTAGCTTTGTTTAATTCTCGGTAGTCAATACATACCCTCCATTTTCCATTCTTCTTGGGTACAATCACCAAAGGAGAGACCCACTGACTATCTGAAATGGGATAAATAAAGTTGACATTTAACAATTTCTGCAACTCTTCTTTAACAATCTCCCTAAGGTTTGGATTCATCCTTCTCTGAGGTTGTCTGTTGGTTTACAATTTTCCTCTATATAGATATGATGAATGCAAGTTTTAGGATTGATCCCTTTCATGTCAATGTACTCCCAAGCATATGCAGAAGAGTGTCTCTGTAATATTTTGACTAGCTTTTCTTGTTGAAATTTCTCTAGGTTTTTGTTTATGTTTAAGGTTTTTTTGGGAATATTTCAATTGTAGAGCTGCCAAATTCTTCCATGGAGTAAAGAAACATTTGTCTTGATGATAAGAACTCAATGTTAGATTCTTCTTGAAATTGTTCATATTTAAATTCTGAAGAAGATTCATAATTTTCCAAAGTATTCAAAATTTGATTATCTTCACTAATTTCTGAAATAGTGAAGAGAGGTTGTATATCTTCTTCATCATCAATCCACTGAGTATCATCTAATTCTGTGATTGTTCTTTCTGGAGGATACAAGGTAAATTTCTTGGTTGAATTTCCATCAGAGATGTACATATCACCAGATCTATAGCTAATGAAAGCATCAACTGTAGCTAACCAATGTCTTCCTAATATAATAGGATGTCCTCCTAGATCATTTTTAGGAGTTAGGATCATGAAATCCACAGGATACTCCCAAGAATCTAAGGACACTGGAATGTCTTCTATTATCCCATCTGGTTTGATCACAGATCTATCTGCTAATTGTAGCAGAGTGGGTGTAAAAAGAAGATTAGGAAGTTTTAGTTTTTCCATGATTTGCCTACTCATGATATTGATTGCTGCTCCTAAATCAATAAGTGTGTTTTGGATTTCAATTCCATTGATGTGTATTTTAACAACTGGATTTCCTGGGTCTAGATAATTTGGAATGGAAATCTTACCCATCATTATATCTGCTATTTTTCCTACCAGTTGTATTTTCTTTATCTCTTTTATCCTTTTTCTTGTTTTTTTCATACTCAACTTCTTTATTGTTTTTGCTAAGATTGGGATTTCCTTGATAGCTTGTAATAATGGGATCTTAATACAAAAATTTCTTAACTCATCTAAGAAATCATAGTTAGGCATCATAATTTGTTTCTCTACACCCCTATAAATTTGTAATATTTCTGGAAAAGGAGGTGTAGGAGTAGATGTTGATGGCTGCCCTAATATAGGAGTTGAAATTATTGGTTCTTTCTATTTTGATTTTTCAATATTTTGGTCTTGAAAAGATGTGCTTTCCTCAAGACTTTTATTTACTTGTAGAGAATCTTCCTCATAATTGTTTTGCTCTTGTATAATTACAGAATATTTCTTCTTTTCAAGTATTCTTCCAGACCTAAGTTGAACATCATTAAGGTCTAAAGGAGTAATCAAATAGGTTGGGAATTGTTGACCTTCTATCATATATATATTTTGAGGTTTTTTATTGTTGGGGTTTGGTATTGGCTGGGTAGGAAATTGATTTGCTTTTTGAGGAAATGGTAATGGATGTGGTGGATTTTGATTTTGGTTTTGATGTTGTGGATTTTGTTGAGGATTTTGCTGAGGGGGAAAGTTTGAATATGTTGGATATGAGGGATAAGAAGGCGGATATTGATAATACTGGGAGAACCTTCCATAAGGATTTTGTGTTCCTTGTGCCCAAGGTTGAGATTGATTTTGAAATTGGGGCCAAGGTTGCTGCCAAGAGTTCCAATTTGGTGGGGGTTGATTATACATTTGATTATTAAACCCTTGTGTTTGAGGTCCTTGCCAAGGTCTTCTAGAGACAAATTTATGAGATTCTGTGGAATTTGTGGGTGTTTCTTCTTGAAAGACAACTTTAAGACCAAGGAGTGAGGGAAAACTTTTGGTCTCATGTTTTTCTGAACAAATTGCACAGGTCTCTATTACTTTTGCATCTAAAGGACACTCTCTCTAAGCATGCTTCTTTCTACATTTGGGACAAAATATTGCTAAGGCATCAGTTTTGGATTTTTGCTTGTTTTGTAACTTAAGGGTGTCTATCTGTTCATTAAGACTCCCTAGAATTTCAGATTTGAATTCATCAAGCATATTACCTATTTCTGCTCTACTTACTGTTCCAGATGCAGACTTACTTGCTCTTGCAAGAGCAAAGTCTCTTGGTCCTTTTAAAATCTTAGATTTTCCTCTTGAAAGATTGATGCATAATTAATCTATTTTAGGTAATGAAAGCTGAGATATGTCCCCTTTTGCCATCATATTGAGAATATCTATCCATTCATCCCTAATTGTTTTCAACAAGAGAGCTTTCAAAGTATCTTGATCTAGGTTTTCCATTTTTTCCCTCTTGATGTTATAATTGAATCTTTCTAACAAATCTTCCAGATTTTCATCCTCTTTTTGCATCATCTTGAACACTTCTTCCTTATGATTGACTGGTATACAGTAATCTAAGTATCTATCTAGAAATGTTTTTCTCATTTCATCCCATGTTCTAATAGACCTAGTGATTAAACTCATAAACCATTTTAATGCTACTCCTTTCAATGTTTAGGGGAACAGTTTAAGTTTCTGAGCATCTTGTAGATAATCATAGGTTCTACATATAACTTCAAATTCAAGTAAGAAGGTCTCAGGATCCTCACTTTTTAGTCCATGAAAGTTTGGAAGAACAAAGGGTGAGATATTTTTCATAGTTGCATTAGTCTCTTCATCTATTATAGGGAATCCAAAGGGACTTATAGTTCCCCTTATACCTCTTCCTCCTTCTACATTTCCTCTTCCTCTACCTTCTTTTGTACCTCTACCTCTTCCTCTATCTTCTCCTCTTCCTCTACCTCCTCCAAATAGTGTATGTTATCCATTAAAGACTTCTCCTTCCCCTTCTTCTGCCATGACAGACTCCTCTGAACTGATATAGGGTTCAGTTGGAAGAGCTAGTTGTTCTACTGGTTCTTCTATTAAGGGTATATTGAAGAAATAGTCCTCTTCTTCCTCTTCACTAGGGATTTGTAATTATTCTGCTGGAATATATTCCCTCGTGGAAGTGAAAAATGTTATCCCTTCTGTAGGAGTCCTTGGATCTTCTTCCTCTAGAATTGCTTCAGTGGATGAAGTGGGGGATCTTCCTGATGGGATATCTGATCTTGAGACTTTTGGAGCCTATGACCAGTATAGTATGGAATGCGAGTTTGAGTTGGAGGTGTGCTGCTTCTTGGTCTTGGTGGAGTGAGTGGAGCTGTGGGAATTAAGCTTCTACCTCTTACAAATCTACCCCTAGAATCTCTTTCTCTATGCATATCATTGTTTTTGGGAAATAGGAAATAAGGCTACCTAGTTACACCTCCCCGGCAACAGCGCCAAAATGTTTAGTCAATTCAGTGTCCTGAATTGATAGCATAAATTATCGACCAGGGCTAGTAAACTGATGAGGTGTACTTGCACTATATGTGCCTAAATATCCTTATTCTCATTTCATTGTTTTCAGTATTTTGTTGATGTTTTTGAGTTTTGTTATGTTTGAGTTTTAGTATGCTACTCTATGTTTAGAAGATGAAATCTAATCTATGTCAAAAAGAAAAGAAAAGGAAACCTTAGACTCAAAACAAAGTTTAGTTGTAAATTTTGTCCCTAATTAGGAAAATGATGAAAAATAGAGTATTCTAATCCATGGATGTTCTAGCTTGCAAATAAACATTAAATGTGACTCAACGCATTATATTTCAACCTGATCCATTTAGTTAGAGGTTTGTTGGAATAATTTGTGAAAGAGATTGAACTCCAATGTGATGAGGATCTTCTTAAAAACAGACAGCAACTTAGAATATTACAGTGCAATCTTATTCATATTATAGAGATATTTTGGAATAGCTTGAGAAGAAAATTGCTACAATATGCTAAGGATCTCCTACGAATATTTGAAACTACTTATGACATTACAAATAGATCTCGTTCATCAGCTAGAGATTTATTGGAAGATTTTATTGAAGGAGATTAGATATAATGTAATAAGTATCTTCTAAACAACAAGCGAGCAATAACCCACAACATTACAATTAAGTCTTTTATGTGATTTAGAGATTTATTGGAACGGTTTTGAGAAAAATAATGTTTGCAATAATATGAGGATCTTCTATCTAATTGCAGAACAGGAAATGCTAATAACTCAACATAGTACAACCAAATCTCATTCATATAATAGTGATATGTTGGAAAAGTTTAAGAAAAAGAATGGTTGTAGGATAATGAGGGCCTTTTTCTAATCTAAATGACAAAAACTAAAGTGCTGGTAACTCAGGATGTTACAGTTAAATCCATTCATTGAATAGAGATATGTTGGAAAAACTTTGAGAAAAGACTAATTATAACATCATGAGGATATTTTATTTAAAAAAACAATGTAAGACATGATACTAAAAGATATGAACTGAGAAAACTGTCTAAGTAAGAAATATAACAAAACAGTACTGAAAGCTACTTATCTAGAAAGCATGTAGAAGCCTCCTTGGATAGCAGGGGCCCTCTGCTATCAATTTGGCATAAAGATCTTTAACTCCTCAAGCTTGTCTTCAATATAGCATCAGAATTATGCTTCTTTTTATTATAAGAAATACTTCGAAACCGAATATCACAATATTGGTAAAATAAGTGTCAAATGTCTCTCTCGGTCTCACCGAGCTAAATTTATAGGTAATTACATAACTGATATTGAATGAAAGTAGTCAAAGGTGTACTTTTAAAGTCAAAATAAAACTAAAACTCCTTTATAGGACTCGTGATTTGCTGAAAGCAAATCAAGAGTCCTTATCCTTATAGAAATTAGCTTCTTGGACTTTTGGTTTGACCATGTGCATAAGAATCTCCAATTGTTGACTCAGCCTTCGTGGATGACAAGTAATGATGTAGGAAAGATTTAGAATCTAGCCATATACGCCTTTTCTTTAGATGACACCTGTAACATGTTCAAATACCAAAATGGCTACGGAACGTGTGACTGGCTACAAAATGACTGCATTCTGTAGCTAAAACTGCTCAGAAATCATTAAGACAACAAAATCACAAAAGTACAACAAGTTAGTCATTACATGTATTCCTTAAGTGATTTTAATCATTCTTATTGATCTTTAGGTCTATAAAATGACAAAAGGAATGATGAGATGAAGTGGAATTTGGCAAAGGAGAATACAATTTTAGGGTTCAACACTTCATGAGCTCCATACAAACAGCTGACGCCTTAAACACCATGGATGGAAAGGATCTGCCATCTCTGTGAGAATATGACCATCGAGGATGAAAATCACTTCCTCTTAGAGTGACCCACGTACAACCACATTATAGCTCAATTTCATAATATTTGTTGCAATACTGACCTTCCTAGCCTTTTAAGATGTCAAAATTATAGTGATCTCGGGAGGCTTCTCTCCAAGACTTTTGAGCATAGGAATAAAATCTTAAATCAAACTAAATAACTATTTTCTTTAGGTCCGATAGACAAAAGATTAGTCTCAAGTAGGGACGTTAATCCATCATCATCATCATATATATAAATCAATATAATTATAGATATAATAATGGTATGTTGAAATGTTTTCAGATTCTAACTCCTCAATGCAATCCCCTGGCCCACTTTGGTTCCATTATTCACTTCCTGTCAAATTTCATTTATATATTTGTTGTATTGAAATGATGGCGTATATAGAGAATCCACCACGCAGATACTTAAAATTGATTGGTATAACCAAAAACACATAAGATAGGAAGAATAAGTAAAAACATGACATTAAAATATAATTAAGAAATAAAGGTGTGTAATTATAAATATATTTTAAATTAGAGAATATATTTTAGGTTTCATTAGAAAATATATTTTAGTTTTATATTTATTAATTTTGGAATATGGTGTCATGCCTGGTTTGTAACTTTAGCGTCATTAGACTTGCCAAAAATGTTGATGTATTTTTTAAAAATTCCTTAAGAATAATAAATTTAGCTTTTATGCTAATTCATAAGGACAATATTTTGATTTTTGAGAAAGTTTTTTTTCACTAATATCTTTCTATTTTTTCTTTTTTCTTTTTGTTCAAGCAAATACTATATTATTTTTCTTCAAGCAAATACTATGTTATTTTTGGAAGTAATAGTATAGATTTATATAAATGAGAACAATATATATATATAAAGATAGATAGATAAATAGATATAGATAACATTTTATAACAAAAATACAATGATGATATTCTTTAATATATTTATAAAATATTTTATTTCTAACATTAAACTTAACTTTTCTTAAATTGTAGAATTATTTAAGATGTTTTAAATTTTTTTTTTTTTATATTTTATATTATTGAGTGAGAGAGTGTTTGCACCTTTTTATGTGTTACATTATAAAATGTTTCATCTTGATTTCTAAATTTCTTTATATTCATGAATAAAAGATACCACATTTTGTGCAATCCTCTATAAAATGTATTATTTGCTACACAACAAACTAAATTTAATATATATTATGAAAAATAAAACATGATGTAAATTTTATTACATATTACTTCAAAATCAACTAAACTTAATGTATATTATGAAAAATAAAGTATGATGTAAATTTTACTATATATTATAAAATGATATTGAATTTAAATATTTATATCTATCATTGAAATTAAATCATTTGCATATATATAAATCCCTTTTCGAGACAGATAATAACTTACTTTTTGAAGTTGATTAGGTTCGGTGGACATGACGTATGTCATGATATTGGATTTAAATATTTATATCTATCATTGAAACTAAATCATTTACATATATATAAATCCCTTTACTAATCAACTTTTTGAAGTTGATTAGGTTCGGTGGACATGATGTATTGAGATATATATATATATATAAATCCCTTTCCGAGACTTGGAGAATAACTTACTTTTTGAAGTTGATTAGGTTCGGTGGGCATGATGATAGTGCCAATAGTGTTAGGCATCTATGATCTATGCATCTATGATGGTGCAAAATTTATTACATATTAAAAATAATATTTAGTTAAATCCCTATACCTATCACTGGAACAAAACCATTGACATTTATATAAATCCCTTTCCCTCTCGACACATAGATAGATTAACTTACATTTCTATAAAGAAGTTGAATAGGTTCGCTGCACATGAGGTATAGTGTCAATAGTGTTCGGCCTTTATTTGTAACGCATTATGGGTGGAGATACATCATGTTTCTTTATATCTGCATATGTCAAGGGAAATGCCTTGGAATTATGTGCTATGGCATCGGAATATATACTAAGTATCATAGATATCTATGACTCTATTACAAAATTTTGAAATCTTAAATTGCATATAAATTAATGAATTTAAAATATAATATTTCCAATCTACAATCACACATGACTTATGCCCTTTAAAGAAATTCTGTAGAACAATCAAAAATGCATCAGCGTCGTAACAAAATCACAAAAATATTATTATATTTTATTGCAAGATTTAATTGGCTTTTCATATATTCATATATATATATATATATATATATATATATATATATATATATATATATATAATTTTAATTGATATAAATGAAAAATTATATATATATATATATGAAAATAAAATATATAAAAAATTTATATTATATTTCAAAAATAAAAATAAAATAATATTAATTATACTATTATATCAATTTTAAATATAATTTAGTTGGAAATTTTTTTTAACATGTTCATGTTATAATAAATTTTATTTATTTCTTTATTTATTTTGACTAAGTTAAATTTGGGTTAAAGAAAGTTCAAAAGTTATTATGAAATAATAAGCACAATAGAAATGACAAATCTTTCTTTCATCATCTGAGTATTATAATAAGTATATCTTTATAATAACTTTCTCTCTTGTGATTTAAAAATATTTCAAAAACTAAAATATGTATATTCCTAATAATAATAAGAATAATAATAGCAACACTATTAAAATAAATTGAAAATAATCTAAAAATAACAAAAACACACCTCTAGATGTCGGTGAAGTCTCCAGATCTTGCAAGGACAACTCCTCCCATGCTTAGACTGACGTCGCCCCGCAATGCCAGCTCCAACCTAATACGTAGCCTCAAATCGTTGATAATTTTTGCCGACTCTCTGCTACACCTGGCCTCCTGCCACACCGCACATCACACGTAGGCACACATGGAATGTCCCTCTCTGCCTCTACGCTCGAATTCAATGCCTCAGTCCTACAAATGGCACAGAGGCTCCTCAACCGACCATTTCATTACTGCTCATTAATTCTCCAACTCTCTCTGTCATCGTGGCTCCTCTATTCGCCATTACGTTGTTTCTCCAACTAGCCTTGTGCATTATCACTACCATTGCCCCCCCTAGTGCGCCGCCCTGGTGTGCCCCCCTGCTGCGCACCCCCTCCTCTCAGCCTTGCCTCTTAGCCGGCTCCCCATCCTCTACTCGATAGCCTCTCCATGGCCCCACGCCAACATCAAAATCCCATCATGGGCTACTATATAGGGGCGCTCTCGGGTCGCTCTCACCGTGGCCATGACTAGCGTGGGGAATCCAACGAAGGCTCCTCATCAGGAAGCCATGAAATGTTGACTACTCAAGCATCCGACATCACTAAGGGGGAGATTTTTCTGCCTCCAGAGAAGCCTAAGGTCAAAAGAGGTTGTAGGAAATCTATAATTACACAATTTGAGTTGCCCATACCCAAGAAAACTAAACTGCTCCCAGTTCATGAGCCTACACGGAGGAGACAAACATTGGATTATGGATTCGGATGGTGTTTGGACCAGAATTTATGATGCTGAGTATCCAGTTGTTCCCATCATCTACGCGACCCTTCCAAAGCCTCCTCGTGAACCCACAACTCAGGAGGAAGCCATTGCAAGAGAATATAAATGCCTGATTGAGGAGGAGGACCATGTGATAGAGGAAGATGAAGGAACTCCCTGAATATTTGGTTCCAAGGTCAATAATTGATTTTTGTCAACTCAGGATATACTTCAGCTATTTTGTTTTCATATGTGTCATTGAATATTTTGTAAAACGAGAGAGTTTGACACTCTTAAGGGGTTGGTTTCCTACTATGAGGCAACCCCAAACATGGTTTTCTTTGAAAACTTAGGTAGGGATTGGCGAAGTACTGCTTGGAATCTCTTCCCATAGCCTCTATAAATTTGTTTTATGCTTTTAATATAGTTTAGCCTAAGTTACCAAAAAAAAAAACACACACACATACATATTCTTTGTTTGTAAAAATTTGTTTCAAAATTTTAAATAAAATGTTTAATTTTATTTGAACACATAATTAATATGAAAAAATTCAACTATAAATTAAAAATTAATATTAAGATAACATCACATATGCAATATTAAGAAAGAGATTTAATATTGAGCCTTTTTATAAAGAAATTCATATTTAAACTAGTAAATGTGTTTATTTTGGAATAGGGTTTTCAAATTTTTAATTTAATTGTCAAAAGTTATTAAGTGGATGATATGTATTTAACCTTTATGAAATATTATAGAATATTCCTGGTAATATAAACAAAGCAGAGATTGAGATTTATCTCTAAAGTAGTTATGCTCTTTTACCCATTTTAATTAAATTGATTGATTAAAAAAATGTAATAAAAATAATTATCATATGAACAAGTGTCATATAAAACCACTTATTTATTTTTGGGCATGTAGTATTAATAATTCATGATATTGTAACAAAAAATTATTTACAAATGAAGAATATCTATAGTATAATAAGGATAAATCTCAAACATAAAAATCTTATTCCATACTTTTTCTAATGCATATATGTTTAAATTATATATATATTTTTTTTATGATTAATAATAAATAATATTGTAATTTACAATAATATTATATAAAATATTTTTAGATTCTTTAATTTTAATATATATATACATATACATATATAATTAATGAATTGATATTTATAAGCATTTATCATCTATTTAAATTATATGAATGCACTAATTTTTAATAACTTTATATTATATTTATTAAATGATATAATGTAGATTTTATGATTGATATAGTGGTTTAGAAGTTTGATATATATATTTTAATATTTTAATATTTTATATAAATAATATATATTTTTATTTTAAATAATAATTAAAAAAAAAAATTAATATTTTTATGAATGGTATGATGTAGATGTTATGGTTAATACAATGATTTTACAGTTTGATTTTTCTTTTTTATATTTTATATAAATAATATTTATTTATATTTTAATAATATTTGAAAAATAATTATAAATTATGATATTAGATAATATTTAAATAATAATTATAAATAAAATTTATAATAGAATAATATTTCTCTCAACTACCATGAACATACTATATTTAAAAGTACACCATGTAGAAAATATAAAAATATTAAATAACCCTTGTAAAATGGGTACATATACCCATTCTAATAAGAGGAACGCTCAACCGAGAAGAGATTCGGGTAGAGAGTCGGAGCACGGCAAGAAACATTTAGCCACCAAAGGGACCTCTCCGTTGACGAATACGAAGAGACTTTGAACATGCACGAAGATACGAAGATACTTAGAAAAAAAATGCAAATGGCAAAGAGCTTTAATGTATTGGGAGTTTGATATAGGATACTCATATCCTTTGTGAGGTTTGTTTTCTTAGTTTTATGTTCATTATTTTTTTGAAATTTTATGATCGGAATTGTTTTAAAATTGATAAACAGATTTCATTAACAATTTTTTTCATTATAAAAATGGAAACTCATACTTTCATCGTGATTGTAATCCTGTTTACCATTAAAATTAGTTTAAAACATAAAGCACCACAAATGCTTAACACTAATACATATAAATCCAACATAAAGAGGAATCTAAACCAGCAATATGGATAATTCCAAACGTTCCACACTAATATATAAAACCAACTTGAAGTGGAATCTAAGTGACTGACGTGGATGATATCATCTGGACCTGTATAAAATAGGTTACAAAAACATTAATATACAATTTAGACAAATCAAATTCCAAAATATTTATATAATTTTATAAATTTTCTTGGTATAAAAATGTTACAAACAATACATCATATAAATATGCTTGACATCAGTGTTGGTGTGGAATATTTTATATTTCAAAAATTAAAACAGTTCTTCCTTGCCGTGATTATTTTTTTAATTATTATTAATTTTTTATTTATTATTAATTTTTTTAATTTTTATTATTTTATTTTGTTTCTAATTGATATGTGATTTTAACGATGAAATGAAATTGTAATTTATTGTGGCCAGAGTTATTTTTTTATAATTTAGTATGAAAGAGATTGTAATCTTTTCTATGTTTAATTTTTATTTAATATATCTTTTGTATGGTAAAAAAAATGAATTTATGTAAAAAACATAATTTTATATGGGAGTCCCAACTAAGTAGAGAAGATTGTTTCTTCTCAACCACTAGAGCTAATTTTAATTAAAAAATCAAAATGATATATATAATCTTAATATGTTTAGTATAACAACATACTTCAATATTTTAAACAAAGATTTAATTAAAATTAAAAAAAATAAAATTCATTTTTTTAATAAAAATAATAAAAAGTAAATGTATAATTCATTGAATTTTTAATATAAAATTAATATATAGCATTTACAAATATTAATAATAATAATTATAAAAAATCAACATGGCTATAAATAAAATATTTCAACATATAAAGTTAAGAAACATTAATATATTTATTTAAAAATATAATAATTTAAAAAGTATATATTAAATATGGTTCATGAACAAAATATTTCAATGTTCAGTTAAATATAACATTTCAATGTAGATTATGTGTATACATATATAAATAAAAAAAAATTATACATATATCTTTAAAAAATATTTTTTTTTATGGTTATGGGTAATACATATAAAGTTGTCTCACAATTTCACATTTTAGTCATTTTCAAATATGTTTTTTTGTTTATTTTGTAAGAAATATAGCAATTTTGTATTGATAAGTTTAAGTTGTATACTGTTCACAATCCAAGGGTTCAATGGGATTTTAAAACCTTGGTTCGATTTATGTAATAAAAAATGCAATTTTAAAAATGAGTATATATGCACGTATATGTGAGAATCTCTTTTAATATGAAAAGCTTGGAAAAATATAGTTTTGACCTAAATATATATATGTGTGTGTGTGTGTGTGTGTGTGTGTGTTTTAACCATTGATGTAGATCTATTTGAGAGTTGAGGGATCAAACCTCTTAAATGAAAACTATGTTTTTCCAAGCCTTTAATTTTAAAAGAGGTATGCACATCAAGAGATTCAATATTTTTAGACACTTTCAATATCCATGCTCAAGATGTATCTATATTGGTTAATATCAAAGTAGATTCCTCTTAACCTTATATCTATCAAGTTTCAATAGAGATCAAATATTTTAGGAGTGCAAAACTTGAGGAAAGATCTTCATTTTGAAATATTTGTTTTCTCTCACTTGGATCTTGGATTAAAACCTATCTACTCTCTATCCATAAATCATGTAAGGAAATTGTCTATTGCATTGTATTGTGCAAAACTACAATATACCTTATATTATGTTCCAATCAAATGTTTAGATTTTTTTTTTTTAATAATATTGAAAAATAAATATTTATTTTTCAATGTTAGACATTCTAAATTACATTGCTTGATGTTAAACTAATGATTGTCAACTGAAAAATCAATTTATAATTCTTTTTTGGTAAAAAAATAATAAAAAAAAACATATAAAAAACAAAAAGAAAAATATTTTTAAATTTTAACCTTAAAACAATTATAAAATTGCATTATATATCATAAAATTATAAATATGTATAATTTTTTTTATAAAAAATGTTATTATATCATATTGTAATATTCCAAATTTTCATCTAATTGGAATATTAGAGTTCTTACTATTGTTAAATTTTAACCTTAAAAAAATTACAAAAATGCATTATATATCATGAAATTATAAATATTAATAATTTTTACTATGAAGTATGTTATTATATCATATTGTAATATTCCAAAATTTCCATCACCTAATTGGAATATTAGAGTTCTTACTTTTCTTATTAAGTTAAGTAAATAAAAGGGAGGAGGGACCCAATTGGAATATTAGAGTTCTTACTTTTCTTATTTAGTTAAGTAAATAAATGGGAGGAGGGACCCATAAACCTAGTAGATGAATAAAATCCACTTCTACAGTGTGAGTGTGGGTTAACTGAGTAGTGGAGTAGCATTATGGAGTAGTGGAGAAGCATAATAATGAAGAAAGAGTGGAGTTCATAGATCATTAATGAGGAAGATGATGGAAATAGTGGAGGAATAAATGAAAGATTATGGATATAGTGGAAAAGAAATTGCAGAGATGATGGAGGAAGTGGTGCATTAAATGCACACATGATGAAGGAAGTGGAGAGTAATTGCAGCAGTGATGGCGATCATGGAGGAAAACACAGTCCTTATGGAGGCTAGTGGCCACATGTACAACACAGTTAGGAGGTGGGCAAAGGCTAGGGAAGGCTCACAACCATAAAAGGAATATGAGGGAAAAAATAAAGGAGATCCTGAATTTTTATTGTTGAGTGTCATAAGACATTTCTTTGCATGCTTCACCTGTTTAGCTAAGTCTGTTTTGTTGTTTAGAAATGGCTGTTCCCGAGGGGGAATCCCACCCTTACCCATGGGGGACTTCAAGTGCATACTCTGGGAAGGTTTTCTTGGGCAGCATTCATCATCCAACAATCAGTGCCACTTTCATCCCCTCTCAACTTCACTTCCATCTAGATTAATTACACATTCCTAAACTTGGGTTTGAGAGTTGGAAGGTTGTTCTCAGTACTTTAGCTGAGAAACCTGTGAAGGGATCAACCCTTCACACTATGGATCCAATGCAGTCTTCTGGGAATTTCATTGTCATATCCAACATTAGGCCATCCATCCATTCTCCTATGCAATAACATTTCCTACAATAATTACATAATTCTACAGAGAGGGTCTAAGGAGAAGAGGAAGTTCCAAAAAAATCATCTTGGAATCCTGTGAGAGATCAATCCTTCACTTCGAGGATCACATCAGTAGTCTGAGATCAACATTTTATTATCTATCAACATAGTACATCACCAACCTTCCTAGACAGTGCAGTATTTCCCATCAGTTGTGCATGCAACAACTACATATTCAGTGGAGAAGGTAGATCTCAAGTTTTGAGCTTGGGAATCAGGAGAAGGGACCAACCCTTCAGTTAGTGAGCTTAGTGGGTGTTATTGTAGCTGATAGATCTTTCTTTCAGCCCCAGATTAGCAGTTGTCTCTAGGGATTGTGTAACTCAGCTAGCAGGGGTGAAGTGTGCAACCTAAATGGGGTTGAAATCCCAAACTCAAAATATAGCCAAACCATTTATATGTTTTTCTGGGTTTCTCGAGTAGATTCTCAAAATCTCAAATATTTATGAGCTCTCTATTAGCCTATTGCACATAGATATGCCTCCAAGCACGAGTAGTTTCCAATAGCAACAATTTGTACTTTCGAGTGCTATGTTTCAGTAGTGTATTGCAGTCATCTTTTGGCTTGAGTGCATTCATTTGGGAGCATTGTGTACATTCATTTACTGTGATTATAATGATATGGATCAATTTTTTCTGTTCATATGTTTGATTTCTTGATGTATTCCAACATTTTCCAGTTCTACATGTTTCATTCTTATTTTACTGTATTTGGAATTTTTCATGTGTTCTATATTCCTGTATTTCCGATTTTGGGATATTACAGTGGTATAAGAGCATGATACTTGGCTTTTCTTATGGGCATTTCATGACATCATAGGAATAAGAAGAAGAAGCAGAGAAATAAGAAGTCTTCAATGGCAGAAGGATTGAATTTTTTCACGCTTCTCTTTAGATCTATGTAGGATCTCACCATGGAGATCAAAGAAATTAGAAGGGATAGGAAAAAGGAAAAATCAAGAGGTTTTCAGAATGGATAAGGTCTGAGTACTTCCTATGAGGAGTATAAGAAACCGACGGTGCAGAAAGCTCCACAATTCCCTACTATGCCCACTTTCCTTGCAAAAGGAAATGAATGGAATGGAGATGGAGGATATTTGGAGCATGAGACTCTTAGTGATTATCTTGCAGAGTACGAATATTAATCTAGAGCATTCAAAGATAATATGATTTTCCAGTATTTTTTCCAAATTAAAGATAACCGAAGACCCCGCATCAACTGTAGAAGAAGAGGGCATATGTAGAATATATTATTTCTGCCTACATTCGATGGGTCATCCAAAAGCACAAAAATGTCTTGGATGGAGAAGTTAGATGATTTCTTTTAGCTACACCTAGTAGCTGAAGTAGAGGCTATTCATCTTGCAGCGATACACCTTGAGGGTGAAGAAAATGACTGGTGGTTCGACAAATTCAAACATGCAAGAGTGACTGTGTATGAAGAGTTCACTCAAAGATTGGTAAAGAGGTTTGACAGAAGAAAACCAAAGGCAATTTCCATTGATACATTTTCAAACATTAACGAGGAAGTATATAAGGAGAAAAAACAATATGTCAGCATTGATACTCTGGGAGAAGAGAAACTACCACAACCATCAACTACAGTAGTGGTACTTGCATCAGTGGGAGGAGCACTTGCATCTTTTGTTAGGTCTGTATATTACTAGTATAGTCCCTTATTGTTGTTAGTGTAACCCCCTTATTGTTATTGTTGTACCCCTGTAACCCCCATATTATAATTATTGTGCCCTTAAATTATTATTGTTAGGTCGCCTAGAATTACATTGTGGCCCCATGGATTCCTATTGATAGAAAGGAGGTTTTGTAATTTGTATTGTCCAAGAATTTTTCATTCATATAATGTATTGGAGGTTGCCCCCTTGAAGTGGCTTATTTATAAGGCATTCATATCTTCTTTCTTCCATTTTTGGAGCTGGTTTCACAATATTTGGTATCAGAGCTTTGGATTCTATGGTTTCGTTGCTCTAAACAGGTCATCATGGAATTTTCGCTATAAATTTCTTTCTACGAAGGTTCTGAAGCGGAAATATTTAGAGTTAGAAGCAGAAATCCTGAGGAACATCCTCACAAAATTTTAGAGCTTGGTTCACAATATTTTCATAGATATGCTCTATGGGAGTTAGGGATTTTTGTAGGCTCCTGAATTTCACTTAAAAATGTCATCGCGGAATTTTCGCTATAACTTTCTTTCTACGAAGCTTTAGAAGCTGAAATTTTTAGAGCACGTAGCCATAATCCTTAGGAACATCTTTGAAAAATTTCAGAGCTTGGTTCACAACATTTGCAGAGATATGATCTTTGGAAGCTAGGTCTTTTTCAGGCTCCCGAATTTCATCTCAAAGAGGTGATCATGGGAAAATATTCATAACTCTCTCTCTGACGATCAGATTGGAATTCTGTAAAATGTGAAGGAAAGTATACGGACTGTAGTTTCCTTTCTATAAATTTCAGAGCCAAAGGAGCAAACAATGACATGTGGAGAGTCGTACAACTTCGTTGTACTGAAACAATCCATAATTAGGTCATTGTGGGAGATTGGACATAGCTTTTCCTTGAAGAATCCAAATCAAGTTAGACCTGTTGCATTCGAAAGAAGCTTCAAAGGAATACTACAAGTCTAAATTTGAGATATTGAGGATTTGTAAGTATATAGATAAGTAAATTTCAATATCGAGCTCCTCAAAAGAAAGTAAAAGGTGTGTATTTTTTTTTCCCAAATTGCATAAGTCTTGTTTGAAGAATCAAGTTGAATAGATTCCAAGGGAATATTGTAGAATAGATATCAGTATTGGATTCAAAAATGGCCCCTAAAAGGAATTCAACACCCATTAAGCCTTTAGAAGGCTCTACAATGACTCATGAAGACGAAGAATGGCGACATGACATATAAAAATTACAAGAGCAAGTGCAACAAATTTCTCTCTCACAAAAAGCAACAAAAAATGACATGGAAGTTTTGAAGAAAGGTGTGGAATTTAAGATGGATGGTTTGAAGAATGGCATGGAAGCTAAGATGGATAGCATGGAATATGGAATGGAATCTAATATGGATGACATGGAAGCTAATATGGAAAACATAAAGAATGATCTAAAAGAAGACATGGAAGGTTTGACAAAGTTGATACAATAAATGTTTCCTAATGGTGAAACGATAGTAGAGGAAACTCATTATGAGAAAAAAATAAATGTTAATCATGATTTCATAAAATCTAATTTTGGAGGGAAGAACCACCATATTCCAAAAATGGATATGAGAAAGTTTGATGGAAAGGATCCTGTAACATGGATACTACAGGTGGAGAAATATTTTGATCTCAATAATGTGCAAAATAGACAAAAGGTACGCATTGCATCTTTACATTTAGAACAAAATACGTTTGTATGGTATCGATGGCTTTACTCCCATAAAAAAATTGCCAATTGGTTAATTTTTATGGAGGAAATTATAGCACATTATGAGGATACAAAGAGAAACACTTTCTTTAGCCAATTGATAAATCTCAAACAAAAGTGTTCAGTGGGGGAGCACATTGAGGACTTCAAAAAATTGAATATAAGGGTAACTGATATCCTAGAGGAACACATGATTGATCTCTTCATAGGTACTTTAAAGGATAACATCCAACATGAAGTTTGCATTTTCGAACCTGATTAATTGGAGAAGGCATTCAGGTTGGCAAGAAAAATTGAATGTCAAATTATGGCGATAAGGAAGCCTACCACTCACTTCTATAAAGATGGAAGTGTTTCTACTCCTAGATTTCCACAACCTACAAGGTTGAAACCACAACAAGTAGAAGAAAAAAGAGCAAAATGGATTTGCTACAGTTGTGATAGCAAATACACTAAAGGTCATAAGTGTGTTGAGAAGAAATTATTTTACATATATTGTGAAGAGGAAGAAGAAAATGAACAAGAATCTTCAAAAGAAGAGGATATACACCAGGAACCAGCCCTAGAAGAGGAAGAAATCAGTCTGACCATATCATGTAATGCATTGGCAGGAATTACCAATCCTAAAAATTTCAAGATAGAAGGACATATCAAGAAGAAAAAGGTAATAGTGTTGATTGATTCAAGTAGTACCCATAATTTTATTCATTGTAAGGTAGCCAAGGAATTGAATTGTTTCCTATACCTAGCACCAGAATGTAAAGTGATGGTTGCAAATGGAGGAACTATAAATTGCTCTAGAAAATGCCATCATATCAAGCTAACCATGGGGGAATATGTATTGAATAGTCCAATGCTTTCCATTCCTATGGGAGGTGTTGATGTTGTACTAGAAGTATAATGGTTACAATCTTTGGGGATGGTAGCTTTTAATTTTCAAGAAATTTTCTTGAAATTTTTTTTAGAAGGAAAGGAATTCGAATAACAGGGTATTGCATGAAATCTGGGAAATATAATAAGCTCTAATGTCATGAAAAATCTTCTAAAGAAAGAACAATGAGGCGTAATTGCACAATTATGCTCACTAGAAGTTCCAACATCAAAACATCTATTTCTCCAGATCTCCAAAAATTCTTAGACAATCATTCCAAGGTGTTTCAAACCCCCAAAGGAATCCCACCTATTCGTGATCATGATCATGATATTCATTTGATTTCAGGAAGTGTTCCTCCAAACATCAGGCCTTATAGATATCCTTATGTCCAAAAGAGAGAAATTGAACGTATGATTGGAGAAATGTTAGAGGTGGGTATAATTCAATCCAGTCAAAGTTCTTTCTCTCCTCATGTAGTATTGGTACACAAGAAGGATGGATAATGGTGCATGTGTTCGGATTATAGGGAGCTCAGTAAGCTCACCATTAAGGATAAATTTCCCATTCCTATGATTGATGAATTATTGGATGAATTACATGGAGAAATTTATTTTACCAAGTTGGATATTTGTTCAGGATATCATCAAATTAGAATGAAGACTGAAGATATTCCAAAAACAACATTTAAAACTCATGAGGATCATTATGAATTTTTGGTCATGCCTTTTGGCCTTACCAATGCACCTTCTACATTTCAAGGGTTGATGAATTCCATTTTCAAACCCTTCCTTAGAAAATTTGTGCTAGTATTTTTTGATGATATACTAATCTATAGCAGGTCTTGGAAGGATCATGTTGAACATGTTGACAGGTTGCTCAAACTATTGCAGGAGAAACAATTATATGAAAAAACATCCAAATGTTTCTTTGGAGTACAAGAGGTGGAATATATGGGTCATATTGTATCTCACGAGGCTGTTAAGGTAGGACCTAACAAAGTTAAAGCCATTAAGGAATGGAAAGTCCCCATAACCATAAAGTAGCTGCGAGGATTTCTCAGGTTAACAGGGTATTATTGAAATTTTGCTAAGAATTATGGGAGAATAGCAGCACCTATAACAAAATTATTGAAGAAAGATGCATTTTCATGGACTCCTAAAGCAACTAAGGCCTTTGAACATCTTAAAGAGGCAATGTGCCTAGCACCGGTCTTAGCTACGCCAGACTTCACAAAAGCCTTTATTGTGGAATGTGATGCCTCAAGAAATGGAATTGGTGTTGTTTTAATGCAAGAAGGAAGACCCATTGATTTTGAAAGTCGTCCAATCAAAGGAAAGTATTTACAAAAACCTATTTATGAGAAGGAAATGTTAGAAATGCTACATGCACTAAATAAACGGTGAACTTACCTAATGGGAAGACATTTCAAGGTAAAAACTGATCATGATAGTCTTAAAGAATTTTTTGAACAAAGACTGTCTTTAGAAGAGCAGCAAAAATGGGTCACAAACATGTTGGGTTATGACTTTGAAATAATCTACAAAAAAGGGAAGCTAAATTTTGTTGTAGATGCACTCTCAAGAAAGAATGAAGAGGTGGAAGCATTGCTTTGTGCCATTTCTATCATCCAACCAGATTGGATAACTGAAGCAAGAGATGAATAGAAGAAGGACGAAGAAGTGTGGACACTAATTTAGAAGCTGCAGGAAGATCCTAGTACATCTGATACATTTAGTTGGAAAAATGATTCCTTATGGTACAAATATCACTTATATCTTTGTAAGAATTCCCAACTAAAACAAAATATTCTTTTGGAATTGCACACTTATCCTTTAGGATGACACTCGGGATTTTTAAAAACTTACCACAAGATGAAGAAAGAATTTTTCTGGGATGGCCTTAAATCAAATATTTGTTGAGTTTGGAGCCTGATTATCTTGTATCACAACATTGGACCCCTGTACCTAAAATGGGGCGGCAACGCCGCCCATAAATTAATCGCTGCCATGGGAGGTCCAGGGTGGGCGGTAGCGACTTTATGGAGCCCCCCTTGGCGGGGAGTTTTAGGGGTAGCGCCCCCGAAGCTAAAAATAGATGTAAAATTTCCTTGTAAAAGTATAGCAATTTCTAGTCAATATGGGCCGTTCATTAGGCAAATGATTTGAAGGTAGAAGTTATGTTTAATTTAGGGTTTTTTGCCCTAGAAGGAAACCCCTCGCTTTTATGAGGGTATTGTATTGTGGCTTTGTATTTTATGTGTATTCTTGGAGTGAGAAACAGATAGGGAGACTATGAGAGAGAACATAGGATATTACAACGGATTTGCTATAGGTTTTGTCTCTTTAATTTTACTGGATAATATAAAGGAAGGACTGGTTGTTCGAGGTGGACATAGCCCAAACTGTGTGAACCACGTATATTTGTGTCTCTCTGTTTTTATGTGTTTTTTTTGCTTGTATTTTTCGCATATTTATGTGTTGCATTACTCCATAATATACAATTTTCTAACAACTGGTATCAGAGCAGAAGGTATATTTGGCTAATAAAATCATAGGAAAGAAGGGTTCTTGGTTCGTGTGGGAGCAATGGCAGAAGATGGTAAGTTTAGGGTCGATAAATTTAACGCCAAAACTTCTCGCTGTGGAAGATGTAGAGGGAATATTATCTGTATCATAAAGATCTGTACCTACCATTGAGCGGAAAAAAAAAAAACCGACGGCCATAACAGACGCGGAATAGAACATTCTCGATAGAAAGGCACTCGTAACAGTACAGTTGTGCATTGTGGCGTCAATCACCTTCAATATTTCGAAGGAAACGAAAACAGAGGGTTTGATGCGGATGTTGGCGAAACTATATGAAAAACCCTCGGCCTCAAACAAGGTATTTCTTATGAAACGACTATTTAATATAAAGATGTCAGAAGGTGGATCTGTTGCAGACCATTTAAATGATTTTAATACAATTACCAGATTGTTAAGTTCTGTAGGGGTAAAATTTGATGATGAAGTTAGAGCTCTGTTATTTCTGTGCTCATTGCCAGAAAGTTGGAATGGTTTAGTTATGGCCATTAGTAACCCTGTCTCTAGATCTAGTACTTTAAATTTTGATGATGTTTTCGGTGCTATTCTTAGTGAGGAAATGCGATGGAAAAGCTCTAGTGAGACATCGGGTAATGCTTTGAGTGCAGATTCTATGGGAAGAAGAATGGAAAGAGGAAAGAGCTATGGATATTGGAGTAAATCAAGGAAAGGTAGATCCAACTCCAGATCAGGGATAGTGTGCTGGAAATGTTGAAAGAAAGGACACCTAAAGAAATACTGTAGAGCTCAGAAGGGAAAAAAAGGAGACACACAACAAGAAAACAATCATGAAGAAAATGTGACAGGTAATGTGTTACAAGATGCTTTGATTCTTTCTTTCGAAAATGTTACTTATTCTTGGGTTGTAGATTCAGGGGCTTCATTCCATGCCACACCTGATAAGAAATATTTTCATGACTATGTTCAAGGATATTTTGGACAAGTTCGTTTGGGTGATGATAAACCCTGTAAAATTGTTGGAATGGGTAAGGTTTTTGTAAAACAGTAGAATGGAAACCAATGGCTATTAAAGGAGGTAAGGCATGTTCCAGATCTAAAGAAAAATCTTATTTCAACAGGACAATTAGGCGGTGAAGGTTGTGTGACAAATTTCATAGATAAAGCTTGGAAGGTCACCAAAGGTGCCCTGGTAATAGAAAAAGGTGAAAAGGTTGGTACATTGTATTTATGCAATGTTATTTCTAACTCTGCTAATGTTTTAACTTCCAAAGGAGTAGATGCAACATTATGGCACCATAAGCTCGGACACATGAGTGAGAAGGGGATGAAGATTCTTCACTCAAGAAATTTGTTGCCAGGTTTGAAGAATGTTGATTTGGATTTCATTGAAAATTTCATTTATGGAAAACAAAAAAGTGTCAGATTTCTCAGAGTTGGGAAAGAAAAGAAGAGCGAAAAATTAGAGCTTGTGCATACATATGTATGGGGACCTAATCAGGTATCATCTCTCGATGGCTATCACTATTATGTTACGTTTATTGATGATGCAACTCGAAAAACTTGGATTTATTGTATTCAAAATAAATCTGATGTATTTGATATTTTCAAGAAATGGAAAGCTTTGGTTGAGATTCATACAGGAAAGAAGTTGAAGTGTCTCAGATCAGATAATGGAGGTGAATATTGCAGAAAAGAGTTTGATAGGTAATATTCAAAGCATGGAATTCGAAGAGAGAAGACAGTTCCAAGAACACCACAAGAAAATGGTGTGTCAGAAAGAATGAACAAAACAATCATGGAGCGTGAAAGGTGCATGAGATTACATGCTGGATTGCCTTTACAATTTTGGGCAGATGTTGTAGATAGGGTTGTTTATCTAATAAAAAAACGGCCTTCAAGTTCCTTGGATGGTGGTATTCCAGAGTGTTGATCATCAGTTGTCATTGATGTCAACCCAAGCAGCACCAGAGGCTTACCCAATATTGAATGGGAAGTTTGACCTACCAAATTAATATATTCTGGGTCAATAATTCCTTTTATGGTTTCTACTTGTCGATATGTTTCCGTTGATATATGGCACACCATGTAATTATTCATGGTTTGAGAGATATTCATGTTTGAAGTTTGTACCCACAATTAGTGGGCTAAAACCCCATGGGGTTGGGGCATGGGTCATTGAAAAGTCATAATTAATATTTTTTAAGCTCCTAAGATCCCTCCCACTTTCACTTGTTGAAGCCCCTCTCAACTTAAGCATTCATATATATTGTGATCTTCATTTCCTCCTTAGGTAAGGGATTCGTCCATCTGAAACAGGTCATCGTGGCATTTTCGCTCTAACGTTTTTTCCATGAAGGCTCAGAAGCTTAAATTTGTATGAGGAGAAGCCGAAGTCCTGAGGAAGCTGCAGTAAAAGTTTCAAATCAAGTTGCACAATATATTTGGAGATATTATTTGTGGAAGTAAGGGTTTTTGTAGGCTCTTGAAATTCATCTCAATGAAGTGACCTTGGTAAATTTGTCATAACTCTCTCTCTGGGTATCGGATTGGAATTCCATAAAAAGTGATGGATAGTGAATAGTCGGTACTTTTTTCTCTATCAATTTTAGAGACAAATGAAGAAACAGTGACATGTGGCATGTCGTACAAGTGTGCTCTGCTAAAACAATCCATAATTAGGGCAGTGTGAGAAATTGGGTATAACTCTCTCTTGAAGAATCCAAATTGGGTCATACCTGTGGCGTTGGAAAGAAGACTCAGAGGAATACTACAGGACCGAAAATCAGACATTGAGGATCTAAAATAACAGAGATACACAAGATTAAATATCGAGCTCCTAGAAGGAAAGAAAAAGATAGATCATGTCTTGTCAAGGGTTGCAAAGGACCAGAATTTCTACAGCAGCAAAGAAAATCAAGGTGCAGCAGAGGGTAGCATTGCAAGAGCAGCAACCAAGGTGCATAAAAATAATAAGAAGTTCATCATATGAATTCTTCAGGTGGGCAGCACTGCGTACAATCATTGTAAAGGTATCATTGTACTTAGTCATTGTAAATACATTATTGTTCAAATTGTACTAGTGTCTATCTACAAAGGGTTGAAGAGGCAGTGTTGGGAGGTCTAGGATCATCATTAGGTGGTTGTGTCAAGTTGGGGTTATGGTCTAGTATATCTTCTTCTTCTACATCATTCTATATCATTGTAAAGTGGACCATTTTCTCTGGTACGAGAGTCCATTCTTATTTTATTCTTCTATGGGGTGGTAGGGTGGTGCTAGGGTGAGTTGTAGCTCATTGGATGTTGGTGCATCCGTTCAGTGACTACTGAAGAATATCGAGCGTTGGAGCATCCATATAGTGGGAGCTGGAGAAGAATGCTTTTCTAAATTCTAGGAAGTTGGAGCTTTATTTTCAATTGGAGTTGAAAAGAATTTTTAGAAAAGCATTAGGTGGTTTTTGTCCCGGAGTGGGTTTCCACCTTAAAAATTGTGTGCATTTGTGTTCCTCTTATTTTCTGCTATCATTGTACAAACACTGATAATAATTGAAGATTAACTAATGCTCTAATTGAAAGAAATAATGATTCACCCCCCCCTCTTAGTATTTCCAACACAGAGGAAGTGTAACACCCCCAATTTATGTGTTGGAATTTCAAAGTTAGACATTTGAACTTAAATCCTAAGGGGAGTGGACCCCAAAGGATAAATATTTTGTGAATGTAATTTAATATTTCAGTTGAGGAAATAAATTAAATACTGGTGTGCATATTGAACAAAAAATGAGATTATGAGATCACTTGTTAAATCCATGAGGATGGATAAGGCAACTATTCCCCACAATCCTTCAAAAAACCTTGAAAGGAATTATTTCTAATTTAGATTTTTGAGGAAGAATCTAAATTTCCCCAATGATGAGGAAAGTAGTTGGGAAGAGGTAAAAAGCTGGAAAAGCTGAGGAAAAGCATAAAACAACTTTAAAGAGTCCCTAAAATGGGAAGCCTAGGCAAACAGGAAGAAAAGCATCCTGATATTCTGGACGCAGAATTAGAAACAGGCTTTGGGGAAAATTAGCTTAAATAAGCTACTCTTGTATAGATTAGGGGTTGATCTATTCAAGGGGATGATCTCAGCTCGGGGGTGAGTCTGGGAGACAAAAGGACTCTAAGGTTGGGAGGTTGGTCAATCTCAATAGTGGTATGTCTCTAAATTAAACTATGTTTTTACTTCTTAAGGTATGAATTGGCTACATATAATTGATGAAATTGCATATTAGACTTATGATTGCTACCTTAGACCTATTTACTTATAATTGACCATAGGAGGTAGAATTAGAGTTTATATTGCATAAAAAGGAGAAATCTAGGTACAGATTGTACGTAGTAATATTCCACACATTGAACAGAAGTCTCAGCAGAATTATCCTCAACCTCTGTAAGGTTGTGGAAATCACATCTAGGGAAAGAATTCATCAGAATTTTTAAACCATAACTGGTTCAAATTTGAGAATACATAGTTTCCCAAGATGATCTATATTCTAACTTTAATCTGCTTCCGCCATTTAAAATAAAAGAAGGTTCATTAAACTAGATTCACCAGACTCTCATTTATTAAAATCTAAACATAAGACAAATTACATTGTAATTGTTTCTGAAATCTAAATTTCCAGGGAGTCAAACATATTTTCATAGGTCATAATGCATGCAATAAGAATGAACTCTGTTAGCCAAATAATAGAAGAAATTTATGTGTGATTACTGGAAAAAGAAACTATATAAATGCAAGACCTCCATGTCGACCAAGTGACAAAACAAAGAGACGAGGACTGAAACTATAGTTTGAGAAATCCTTAAACGTTGAAATAGACCTGCATCTGTATTTCATATTTCATTTACACAGAACTCCATCACGGATTTCTGTTGAAGTCATGATACACTTATCTATATCCATACCCCGAAGGGAAACATTGAGGGATTTAATAATGTTGACTAATAGAAAAGAGTAAACATTAGAATCGACATTTAACATAAAGTTTCTACTGGTAAAAACGTCATCTAACTAGAAATCGTAACGAGATAATAGCCAGAGTTTTATCTATGTCATGTTCGTATTAAACACTAAAAGATACAGACTGGTGTAGCCAACCAAACATAGTAAGAAATCTTCAATTTGAAAACCCTTACACATTGCAGGGATACATTTTACGTCAGTGATAGAAATAAAAATTCTACGTATGGTAGAGAAATCATCTAGATTATGCGAGGTACGTGCCTACCATATCAAGAATCATAATAAACTGGATCTTTTGCTAATTTGATAACCAAAGATATGTATGGTCGCTTTGAGCGAACGATGGCATGTAACAGAGGCATATATGGATAAAACCAAGAATCCAATAATTAAGACTGAATAGTAATGATAGAGTTTGTAGAACAAAAGAAATAAAACCACAAACCCAGTGCTAGCACAGATATAGTTTTAAAAAGAAATTTCGAGAAGTAAGCCGGAAATTCTTATCGCCCACAGGGCTAAATCCTGCTCAGTTCGAGCATCTGACAGTCTAAGCTGTTGTGTATGCATAATTTACAAAACAAAGGGTAACTCCCTTTGGGAGATAAAATTTTCACCCAGGACTAGATATATATATATATGAAAAATAAACAACACAAGATATATAAATGTTCCTCATGAACCACTACTTCGCCAGTAGCCGAAAGGCTCACGCGTACCGACCTGAAAAAGATATGAAGAGTAGATACCATTAGTGAATAGAGGAACGATGAGGTTGGTTTCATATTGACGCCGAAGAATATCAACCATACCTGCGAGTAAAAGAGCACATTATGTGTATTAGCCGAAGAAACCAAAAATGTCCACAATGAAATTCGAACCCAGACCTGAGAAATGTAAATAGAATAAGACGTAACTCTGAAATAGGAACTTAAAACTTTACCTGGGAAATGCGAAGATCTGAGAGGAGACGCCTGCGTCGGAGATGCCTGGAAGAGTTAGGCGCAGATTAGGTGAATAGATTAAACCAAAAAAAAAAAAATTAAATGTAAACGCAGAAAGGAGGAACAGAGATCACAGCATCGAGACAGTCTTACCTGGTAGAAATTTTGACGTCCTGAACACACATTTGCAAGGAAAATGTCCTTGAGGATCACCGAACTCCTTAATATCCTGTCAAACGCATTGTTTATCAAACTACGGGAGAAGTCCTGGAAAAATGTTAACCGAGGACGTAAAGTCCTAACCATAGCAACGTGAATCTGGAATGAAACATGGGGAGAAGGATTAGAGTATAGAAAATCGTCGAGAATGAAATCCCTGAATTAAAACGAGACCACCCTGTGTAAACGACGACATGCATGATAAACCACGAAATGATCATCCAAAAAGGATACCATGAGCTTACCTTTGTGCGTCAACAAGAGGAGAATAGCCATCGGTGGGATAAAGCTTGTACGCGTGAAAGCCCAGCAAAGCCGCCATCGCTATGGCTAGCTGGAAGAATGGAGAAAGTGATCGGAAAGCGAAACTTGGTTACGGCTCTGTTTTTATAATAAACATACCGAAAACCCTAACGCGATCAATCCATATAGGTGGCTCAAATCCGACGGTTTAACCGTGGATCAACGCCTGAATTGAATGTTGCATTGGGGTCGGGGCTCAATAAAATCTCAACGTACCCAGGACCTAAAATGTATTAACTACATAGGCTGTTCCGTAACCCAGAAGCCATAAACCAAATTGGAATCGTAGATTTCCAAAGATATGCGTACATATAACAATTAAATTGATGCCGGCGTCCTACTGAATCGAGAGTTGCAAGAGCAGAAAAAATCTCATACACAAGGTCTGAATTATATATATCTTCCGTATACACGAGGTTAATAAAATCAAATCCATATGCATATAGAAAAGTAACATGCGACTACAGCTAAGTAAGAACCAGTGGGTCATAAAAGAGTATAGCCACAAAATGTATCCAACACTCGGATTTGATGGAGGAAACTATGTTCATAACGCAATACGACCAACTCAACTCATAGTATCAATAAACAAACAAATAAATTATATCAACGTTAACAATGGTGGATCGTATAACTATAGGACGTAGGAGGTATCGCGAAGCTAGGGTTGAGGTTGAGGATGCTTAGTAGGACACAACTGTATTTAAATTCGATATATATATATATATATATATATATATATATATATATATATATATATGTGTGTGTGTGTGTGTGTGTGTGCCCATTTGAAAGTCGTGGATATATATATATATATATATATATATATATATATATATATATATATATATATATATATATATATATATATTAGAAATTAGAGTAGTTATATATATGTATAATAAGCATATATAAATATTAATAAAATGAAGGAAGGGTTATGGAGTTAAAAGCCTTAATGGTTAGTATAATAAATAGAATTTAAAACAAGAGGTTAAGGGTCTTGACCCTAAATACCATAAGTGTTAAAGGAAATACCTTTAATTGATGTGTAAATCAGAGAGTAAGAAATGTTGAATTGTTCAGATATGGAATAGACTTTAGGTCATCATGATACAGAGAAAAAAAAAAATTGTTGGAAACGGGAGGTGTGACAAATGGTATCAGAGCCCAAGTTATAAAAGTGGGTTGTTTTTATTATGCTCACTATTTTTAAGTGTTCCTTGAATAAATAGGTATTGTGGAAAAAAATTTCCTTGTAAACTTTACTGATCTGTGATATGTAGTGTACAGTGGTGCTGAAATGGCTGAGGGTGAAGAAATTTATGTGGATCTGCGTGAAGAATATAGTACACCAGACCCCAATGCTCCAATGATGGCTATGTTGCACAGGTTGCAACGAGAATTGGCTGAACTGAGAAGCCAGAATGACAGGTTTTCATCAGCCAGTAAGGAGCAGGAAAAGCTCATCAGAGAAATGACTTCCCGGAACAGCCAAGAAGGCGAAGGTTCCAGAAAGAGGAAGATGGATGAGTCTGTTGATGATGATGCTGCTAGACATCAATATAAACAGAAAAGGGAATTATAGGGGGAATTTCGAAAGATTAAACCTCCCTCCTATGATGGGGAGAAGGAGGAAGATGCTGAAGCCTGGTTACTGAATATGATTAAATATTTCCAAGTTTATGAATACGAGAGCAATCTGAAGGCCAGATTAGTTGTTTACCAGTTACAAGGTAAGGCTACCTTGTGGTGGGAAGAGACAAAAATGGTTCACGCTATTGATGAAAAGACAGTGACTTGGGAGGATTTCCAAGTTAAGTTCAAAAACTGCTATCTAAATGAACGTTACTATGATGATAAAGCTAAGGAATTTCATGAACTTAGACTGGGACAACTCACTATTGATGAGTTTGTCACTAAGTTTACAAATTTATTGAGATATGTCCCTTATATTAGGGAAGAGAAGGCAAAGGTCCAAAGGTTTCTGAATTATTTTCCTGCTGTATACAAAGAGAAAATTGAGTTTGACAACCCAAAGACCATGGACGAAGCTATTAGAAAAGCCAGATTATGCTACCAACAGTTCAAAGGAAAAACTGAACAAGGGAAAAGCTGGGTAAACAAGAATGAGTTTAAAGGAAGGAAACAGAAACCAGCATATTTGAAGAATTTTGGCAGAGATCATCAGGAGAAAAAGTTTAATAAACCCAAAGAAATTCAAACTTCTCAGTCACAGGTGGCCTCAAAACAAATAGATGCAGACAGTAAGAAGGAGAGCACAGTAAAAATGAAGGAACCCTTGAGATGTTGGGGCTGTGGAGAACCCCATATTTTGAGGGACTGTCCTCATCGAAACATGCATATGATCATGAGGGATCGAGAAGCGACAACAGTAAATGACATAGCCAGAAATATACCAACTATTAGTGAAGCCTTGGAAAATCAGCAAGCAGAACATCAAGCAACCATGGTGGAAATGGAGGGTAAGATTTCTGACCTACCTGTTACTGTTTTGATTGATCCGGGTGCTTCTTTGAGTTACATTAGTCCTGGAATTGTAGAAAAATGTAATCTTAAACCTGAAAAATTTCAGCAGTCATGGTTGGTACAGTTGGCCACTGGAACTAAGAGAAAGGTAACACATAAATTGCCCAAAACAACAATCCAATTAAATGGTTTCCAAACAGAAGTAAATCTGAATATACTGTCGTTAGGATCTTATGACTTGCTGATAGGAATGGATTGGCTGGAAAAGAAGAAATCCCTGATGAACTGCTGGGATAAAACCCTGCATTGTGTGGATGAAGAAGGGGAACCTTTTACTCTAAAAGGAAAACCAAAATCCATTTCAGTGAGACAAATATCAGCACTACAATTAAAATGAACAGCTAGAAAAGGATACCAAGTTTATGCAGTACATGTGGAGGAAGTAGAATAGAGAACTAGAGAAAATCTATTGAATGATTTACTGATGGTAAGGGAGTTTAAGGAAGTCTTTCCAGATGAGATTCCTCATCTTCCCCCCAAAAGAGAAATTGAATTTACGATCGATCTTGTGTCGGGAGCAACACCTGTTTCCCGAGCCCCTTATCGAATGAGTACTCCTGAACTTATGGAACTGAAAATGAAATTGCAAGAATTGCTAGATAAAGGTTATATCAAACCAAGTGTGTCTCCTTGGGGAACACCAGTCTTATTTGTGAAAAAGAAAGATGGAACTTTTAGGATGTGTATTGATTATCGCCAATTAAACAAGCCGACCATTAAGAATAGATATCCTCTACCTAGAATTGATGATCTTTTTGATCAAGTGAGAGGAGATTCAGTTTTTTTGAAGATTGACTTAAGAACTAGATATCACCAGCTCAGAATCAAGGAAGAAGACATCAGCAAAACATCTTTTCGAACCAGGTATGGACACTACGAATTTGTAGTCCTACCTTTTGGATTGACAAATGCCCCTGCCACATTTATGTGTCTGATGAACAGTGTGTTAAATAAGTACTTGGATAAATTTGTTCTTGTGTTCATAGATGATATTTTGCTCTACTCCAAAAACGAGGAGGAACATAGAGAACATTTGCGGATAGTGTTGCAAACTCTGAAAGAAAACCAGCTATATGCCAATTTTAGAAAATGTGAATTTTATAAAGATAAGATTCAATACTTGGGTCATATTATTTCTGAACAAGGCCTTGCAGTTGACCCTGAAAAGATAAAGGCTATAAAAGAATGGCCTGTACCAACTGATGTTTCAGCAGTAAGATCATTCATGGGGATTGCAGGCTATTATCGCAGATTTGTAGAAAGATTCTCTACCATAGCATATCCCATTACGTCATTGCAAAGAAAAGGTGTCAAATTTGTGTGGACTGAAAAATGCCAAAATAGTTTTGATCAATTAAAGCAAAAACTCACCATAGCCCCTATACTGAAAATTGCAGATCCTGATAAAGAATTGGTTGTATGTACAGATGCTTGTAGAGAGGGGTTGGGAGGAGTTCTTTTGCAGGAAAATTTAGTTATTGCCTATGAATCTAGGAAACTGAAAATACATGAACATAATTATAGTGTCTATGATTTGGAATTAGCAGTTGTTATCCATGCTTTGAAAATGTGGCGGCACTATCTTCTGGGGAGAAAGTTTACATTGATGACGGATCATATTAGTCTCAAATATTTCTTTTCCCAAATTGATCTGAATGCAAGACCAGCCAGATGGCTGTCCTTTTTAAGTGAATTTGATATGGACATAAAACATATCAAGGGAAAAGAAAATAAAGTTGCGGATGCATTAAGCAGGAATGCTTGTCAGAATATAAACAACATTGGAAGTAGTGCCCAGATTGAAATAGAAGAGTTGGTGAGTAAAGTAGCACATCAAGATCCAAACTATGAAACACTCGTGGTGAAACTACAAAAAAAGGAGAAAACTGATTTCACTCAAAATCAAAAAGGGTTGATCTGTTATAAAAACAGGTTGTATATTCCCAATGTAGAGTCCTTGAAAAGGGAAATTCTGGAGGAATATCACAAACAACCATATGCAGGACATCCAGGATATCAGAAAATGTTAACAGCCCTGAAAAAGAAGTTGTTTTGGCCTAGAATGAAGAGAGATGTAGCAGAATATTTAAGCAGGTGCATGGAATGTCAACTAGTCAAAGTTGAGCATCAACATCCAGCAGGTCTTTTAAACCTTTTTCCAATTGCAGAATGGAAATGGGACACATTTTCCATAGACTTTATAACAGGATTACCCAAAACCAAATATCAACATGATTCAGTAATGGTAGTAGTAGACACTTTAACAAAAGCTGCCCACTTTATACTAGTGAAATCTACTTTTGGGACAGCTCAAGTAGCGAATGTGTTCCTCAAGGAGGTAGTAAGGCTTCATGGGGTTCCAAAGGTGATTGTATCTGACAGAGATGCTAAGTTTACAGCAGCCTTTTGGAAAGGACTATTCGGAGGGATGGGTACTAAGTTGAATTTTAGTACTGCCTATCACCCTCAGACCGATGGGCAGACAGAAAGGACTAATCAAAATTTGGAGGATATGCTGAGAATGTATGTGATGGATAGACCATCAAAGTGGGAAGAGTATTTGCATTTAGCTGAATTTGCCTATAATAACAGCTACCAATCCTCTATCAAAATGAGTCCGTTTGAGGCACTGTATGGAAGAAAGTGTCGTACTCCTTTGAGCTGGAGTCAACCAGAGGATAAATTAATGTTGGGACCCGATGCCTTACAAGAGATGGAAAGAATTGTTAAACAGATACAAAGAAACATCAAGACAGCACAAGATCGCCAGAAAAGCTATGCTGATAAGAAACGAGTGCACCGAGAATTCAAAGTGGGGGACCATGTGTATTTGCGTATTAAACCCAAAAAGAGCACACTTTATGCTGGAAGTTGTGCAAAACTGGCCCCTAGATATTGTGGTCCTTTTGAAGTATTAGAAAGGGTGGGACCAGTGGCTTATAAGCTGGCCTTACCACCCCATATTAGAGTTCATGATGTGTTTCATGTTTCGTTATTAAAAAGATATATGCATGATGCTTCTCACATAGTTGATTGGAATGTTGTACAGGTGGAACCAGAAGGGGAGTTTCTGCCAGAACCGCTTCAAGTATTGGAGCGGGAAGAAATTGAATTGAGAAATAGAACAGTAGCCAGAGTAAAAGTGAAATGGAAGCACTTTACTGCTGAAGAAGCTACCTGGGAAAGAGAAGCTAAAATGATGGAAAGATATCCATTTTTGTTTGAAAAATGAACTCTAGTAGTTAAATAACAACACCGAGGACGATGTTTATTTTCATAGGGGGAATATGTAACACCCCCAATTTATGTGTTGGAATTTCAAAGTTAGACATTTGAAATTAAATCCTAAGGGGAGTGGACCCCAAAGGATAAATATTTTGTGAATGTAATTTAATATTTAAGTTGAGGAAATGAATAAAATACTGGTGTGCATATTGACCAAAAATGAGATTATGAGATCACTTGCTAAATCCATGAGGATGGATAAGGCAACTATTCCCCACAATCCTTCAAAAAACCTTGAAAGGAATTATTTCTAATTTAGATTTTTGAGGAAGAATCTAAATTTTCCCAATGATGAGGAAATTAGTTGGGAAGAGGTAAAAAGCTGGAAAAGCTGAGGAAAAGCATAGAACAGCTTTAAAGAGTCCCTAAAATGGGAAGCCTAGGAAAACAGGAAGAAAAGCATCCTGATATTCTGGACACAGAATTAGAAACAGGCTTTGGGGAAAATTAGCTTAAATAAGCTGCTCTTGTACAGATTAGGGGTTGATCAGTTCAAGGGGGTGATCTCAGCTCGAGGGTGAGTCTGGGAGACAAAAGGACTCTAAGGTTGGGAGGTTGGTCAATCTCGATAGTGGTATGTCTCTAAATTAAACTATGTTTCTACTTCTTAAGGTATGAATTGGCTACATATAATTGATGAAATTTCATATTAGACTTATGATTGCTACCTTAGACCTATTTACTTATAATTGACCATAGGAGGTAGAATTAGAGTTTATATTGCATAAAAAGGAGAAATCTAGGTACAGATTGTACGTAGTAATATTCCACACATTGAACAGAAGTCTCAGCAGAATTATCCTCAACCTCTGTATGGTTGTGGAAATCACATCTAGGGAAAGAATTCATCAGAATTTTTAAACCATAACTGGTTCAAATATGAGAATACATAATTTCCCAAGATGATCTATATTCTAACTTGAATCTGCTTCTGCCATTTAAAATAAAAGAAGGTTCATTAAACTAGATTCACCAGACTCTCATTTATTAAAATCTAAACATAAGACAAATTACATTGTAATTGTTTCTGAAATCCAAATTTCCAGGGAGTCAAACATATTGTCATAGGTCATAATGCATGCAATAAGAATGAACTCTGTTAGCCAAATAATAGAAGAAATTTATGTCTGAGTACTGGAAAAAGAAACTATATAAATGCAAGACCTCCATGTCAACCAAGTGACAAAACAGAGAGACGAGGACTGAAACTATAGTTTGAGAAATGCTTAAACGTTGAAATAGACCTGCATCTGTATTTCATATTTCATTTACACATAACTCCATCACGGATTTCTGTTGAAGTCATGATACACTTATCTATATCCATACCCCGAAGGGAAACATCGAGGGATTTAATAATGTTGACTAATAGAACAGAGTAAACATTAGAATCAACATTTAACATAAAGTTGCTACTGGTAAAAAAGTCATATGACTAGAAATCGTAACGAGATAATAACCAGAGTTTGATCTATGTCATGTTCGTATTAAACACTAAAAGATACAGACTGGTGTAGCCAACCAAACATAGTAAGAAATCTTCAATTCGAAAACCCTTACACATTGCAGGGATACATTTTACGTCAGTGATAGAAATAAAAATTCTACGTATGATAGAGTAATCATCTAGATTATGGGAGGTACGTGCCTACCATATCAAGAATCATAATAAAATGGCTCTTTTTCTAATTTGATAACCAAAGACATGTATGGTCGCTTTGAGCGAACGATGGCATGTAACAGAGGCATATATGGATAAAACCAAGAATCCAATAATTAAGACTGAATAGTAATGATAGATTTCGTAGAATAAAAGAAATAAAACCACAAACCCAGCGCTAGCACAGATATAGTTTTAAAAAGAAATTTCGAGAAGTAAGCCGGAATTTCTTATCGCCCACAGGGCTAAATCCCGCTCAGTTCGAGCGTCTGACAGTCTAGGCTGTTGTGTATGCATCATTTACAAAACAAAGGGTAACTCCCTTTGGGAGATAAAATTTTCACCCAGGACTAGATATATATATGAAAAATAAACAACACAAGATATATAAATGTTCCTCATGAACCACTACTTCGCCAGTAGCCGAAAGGCTCACGCGTACCGACCTGAAAAAGATATGAAGAGCAGATACCATTAGTGAATAGAGGAATGATGAGGTTGGTTTCATATTGACGCCGAAGAATATCAACCATACCTGCGAGTAAAAGAGCGCATTATGTATATTAGCCGAAGAAACCAAAAATGTCCACAATGAAATTCGAACGCAGACCTGAGAAATGTAAATAGAATAAGACGTAACTCTGAAATAGGAACTTAAAACTTTACCTGGGAAATGCGAAGATCCGAGAGGAGAAACCTACGTCGGAGATGCCTGGAAGAGTTAGGCGCAGATCAGGTGAATAGATTAAACCAAAAAAAAAAAAACTTAAATGTAAAGGCAGAAAGGAGGAACGAAGATCACAGCGTCGAGATAGTCTTACCTGGTAGAAATTTCGACGTCCTAAACACACATTTGCAAGGAAAATGTCGTCGAGGATCACCGAACTCCTTAATATCCTGTCAAATGCAGCGTTTATCAAACTACGGGAGAAGTCCTGGAAAAATGTTAACCGAGGACGTAAAGTCCTAACCATAGCAACGTGAATCTGGAATGAAACATGGGGAGAAGGATTAGAGTATAGAAAATCGTCGGGAATGCAAACCCTGAATTAAAACGAGACCACCCTGTGTAAACGACGGCATGCATGATAAACCACGAAATGATCATCCGAAAAGGATACCGTGAGCTTACCTCTGTGCATCGACAAGAGGAGAATAGCCATCGGCGGGATAAAGCCTGTACGCTTGAAATCCTTGCAGAGCCGCCATCGCTATGGCTAGCTGGAAGAATGGAGAAAGTGACCGGAAAGCGAAACTTGGTTACAACTCTATTTTTATAATAAACATACCGAAAACCCTAACACGATCAATCCATACAGGTGGCTCAAATCCGACGGTTTAACCATGGATCAACGCCTGAATTTAATGTTTCATTGGGGTCGGGGCTCAATAAAAGCTCAACGTACCCAGGACCTAAAATGTATTAACTACACAGGCTGTTCTGTAACCCAGAAGCCATAAACCAAATTGGAATCGTAGATTTCCAAAGATATGCGTACATATAACAATTAAATTGATGCTGACGTCCTACTGAACCGAGCGTTGCAAGAGCAGAAAAATCTCATATGCAAGGTCTGAATTATATATATCTTCCGTATACACGCGGTTAATAAAATCAAATCCATATGCATATAGAAAAGTAACGTGCGACTACAACTAAGTAAGAACCAGTGGGTCATAAAAGAGTATAGCCACAAAACGTATCCAACACTCGGATTTGATGGAGGACACTACGTTCATAACGCAATACGACCAAGTCAACTCATAGTATCAATAAACAAACAAATAAATTATATCAACGTTAACAATGGTGGATCGTATAACTATAGGACATAGGAGGTATCGCGAAGCTAGGGTTGAGGTAACCATAGGACATGGAAAAGATTTAAATTCGATATATATATATATATATATATATATATATATATATATATATGTTGAAAAGTCGTGGATATATATATATGTTAGAAATTCGTGGTTATATATATATGTATAATAAGCATATATATATATATTAATAAAATGAAGGAAGGGTTATGGAGTTAAAAGCCTTAATGGTTAGTATAATAAATAGAATTTAAAACAATATGTTAAGGGTCTTGACCCTAAATACCATAGGTGTTAAAGGAAATACCTATAATTGATGTGTAAATCAGAGAGTAAGAAATGTTGAATTGTTCAGATATGGAATAGACTTTAGGTCATCATGATATAGAAAAAATAAAAATAAAAATAAATAAATAAATAAATAAATTTGTTGGAAACGGGAGGTGTGACAGGAAGCATGGACATGTAAAAAGGTAAAGTACTCCTTTTTAAAGCATTTTGGTTGTGAGGCCTTTTCCATATTAATAAATAAAATAGAACAAAGCTTGAGGAAAAATCAAAGAAATGTACCTTTATTGGATATGGTGTTAATGATTTTGGTTATCGCTTATATGATTATGAAAATAAAAGAATCATTAGGAGCAGAGATGTAATATTCAATGAAAATGTCTTGTATAAGAATCAGTTGCAGGAAAAGAAATAGGAAAAAGAAAGCAAGGAATACACAGTTCTTGATGAGATAACTGAAAAATTAAAGGTGCCTAAAAATAATAATAATCAACAACCACAGTTGCAGCAGCCACCACAATAGCAACAAGCACCTCAAACACCTGAAAGTGGTGTTAGAATATCTTCTAGGATAAGTACACCCCTTGAACGATACTCTCCTTCATTATATTATTTATTGCTGACTGATTCTGGTGGACATGAATTTTATGAAGAATAAATGCAGGTTGAAAGCAGGAAGAAGTGGGAGCTAGCCATGGAAGAAGAGATGGAATCCTTAATGCATAACCAGACTTGGGACTTAGTCAGGTTGCCTGTAGGTAAAACTACATTGCAGAATAAATGGGTTTACAGGCTCAAGGAAGAAGATGGAGGAAAACAGAGGTACAATGCTAGACATGTGGTGAAGGGGTTTGCACAGAAGAAAGGTATTGATTTTGATGAAATATTTTCTCCTGTTGTTAAGATGACTTAAATCATAACTATCTTAAGTCTTGTAGCAGCGGAAGATTTACATCTTGAACAGTTAGATGTAAAGACAACATTTCTCCATGGAGATTTGGAGGAAGAGATATACATGCAGCAGCCAGAAGGATATGAGGTAAAAGGGAAAGAAAAATCGGTGTGCAGGTTAAAGAAGAGCTTGTATGGCTTAAAAAAGGCTCCAAGGTAGTGGTATCTAAAATTTGACAAGTTTATGTCTGAACAAGGTTATACTAGATGTCACTTGGATCATTGTGTTTATCTGAAAAATAAAAATGATGGTAGCTATATTATACTCTTATTGTATGTAGATGACATGCTTATTGCAGGGTCTAACATGCCAGAAATAAATGTGCTCAAAAGAAAATTAGAAAATTCATTTGCAATGAAGGATTTGGGAGCTGCAAAACAAATGCTTGGTATGAGACTAACCAGAGATAGGAAAAATCGAAAATTAACACTTTCTGAGAATGAGTACACACAAAAGGTATTGAAAATATTTAATATTCACAATGCAAAACTAGTTAGTACACCCTTTGCTAGCGATTTCAAACTTATTAAGGAGATGTGCCCAAAGACCCAAGAAGAGATGAATTCTATGTCTAAAGTTCCATATGCATCAGTAGTTAGAAGCTTAATGTATGCAATGGTCTACACAAGGCCATATATTGCACATGCAGTGGGAGTTATAAGAAGGTACATGAATAATCCAAGAAAAGAACATTGGATGGCAGTAAAATGGATTCTTAGATATTTGAGAGGTACCACAAATCAAGCATTATGCTTTGGTGGTTCAAACATGGCTCTACAGGGATATGTTGATGTAGATATGGCAGGTGGTAGAGATAATAGGAGGAGCACTACAGGATATGTATTTACTGTAGGTGGAATAGTTGTCGTTTGGGTTTCAAAAATCCAAAGTGTTGTTGCACTTTCAACAACAAAAGCAGAGTATGTTGCTGCTACAGAGGCTAGTAAAGAAATGATTTGGTTACAAACGTTTATGGGTCAATTGAGTAAGAAGCATAATATGGGCACATTATACAGTGATATCCAAAGTGCCATTCATCTTGAAAAGAACTCAACATCTCATTCCATGACTAAACACATACATCTCAAGTACCATTTCATACGGTCAGTATTGGAAGATGGAGAGTTGAAGTTGGAAAAGATACACACTAGCCATAATCCTGCAGATATGTTAACAAAAGTTGTAACCAGGGAGAAACTGAGAATGTGCTCAGTTTCAATTGGTCCTCAAGGATGACGATGAAGATGAGAAACAACCAGGTTCAAAGAGGAGTCATTTTCCAACAAATGAAGCAGCGGTGGAGTTGCTACAATTAGTCTCCAAGTGGGATATTGTTGGGTGTGGAGCCTGATTATCTTGTATCACAGCATTGGACCCCTGCACCTTAAGTGGGGCGCAACGCCGCCCGTAAATTAATCACTGCCACTGGGGGTCCAGGGGGGGCGTCAGCGATTTTATGGAGCCCCCCCTAGCGGGGGTTTGGCGGGCAGCGCCCCCGAAGCTAAAAATAGATGTAAAATTGCCTTGTAAAAGTATAGTAATTTCTAGTCAATCTGGGCCGTTCATTAGGCAAATGATCTGACTGTAGAATTTATGTTTAGTTTAGGGGTTTTTTCCCTCGAAGGCAACCCCTCGCTTTTATGAGGGTATTGTATTGTGGCTGTGTATTGTATTTGTATTATCAGAGCGAAAAATAGATAGGGAGACTATGAGAGAGAACAGAGGATATTATAGCGGATCTGCCGTAATTTTGTCTCTTTATTTTTGTTGGATAATAGAAAGGAAGGATTGGCTGTTCGGGGTGGATATAGCCCAAACTGGGTGAACCACGTATATCTGTGTCTCTCTGGTTTTATGTGTTTTTTGTGCTTGTATTTTCTGCATATTTCATGTGTTGCATTTCTCCAAAATATATAATTTTCTAACAACTGGTATCAGAGCCGAAGGTATATTTGGCTGATAAACTCGCAGGAAAGAAGGGTTCCTGGTTCAAGTGGGAGAAATGGCAGAAGATGGTAATTTTAGGGTCAAGAAATTTAATGACCAAAACTTCTGGCTGTGGAAGATGCAGATGGAAGATTATCTGTATCAGAAAGATCTCTACGTACCATTGAGTGGAAAAATAAAGAAGCCGATGGCCATGATAGATGCGGAATGGAACATTCCCAATAGAAAGGCACTTGGAATAGTACGGTTGTGCCTTGCGGTGTCAGTCGCCTTCAATATTTCGAAGGAAACAATAACAGAGGGTTTGATGCAGACGTTGGTGAAACTATATGAAAAACCCTGTGCCTCAAACAAGGTATTTCTTATGAAATGACTATTTAATATGAATATTTCAAAAGGTGGATCTATTGCAGACCATTTAAATGATTTTAATACAATTAACGGATAGTTAAGTTCTATTGGGGTAAAATTTGATGATGAATTTAGAGCTCTGTTATTTCTGTGCTCATTGCCAGAAAGTTGGAGTGGTTTAGTTATGGCCATTAGTAACTCTGTCTCTGGATCTAGTACTTTAAAGTTTGATGATGTTGTCGGTGCTATTCTTAGTGAGGAAATGCGACGGAAAATCTCTGGTGAGACATTGGGTAATGCTTTGAGTGCAGAGTCTAGGGGAAGAAGAATGGAAAGAAGAAAGAGCTCGGGATATCACCGTAAATCAAGGAAATGTAGATCCAAGTCCAGATCGGGGATAGTGTGTTGGAAATGCGGAAAGAAAGGACACCTAAAGAAAGACTGTGGATCTCAGAAGGGAAAAGAAGGAGACACACAACAAGAAAACAATCATGAAGCAAATGTGACAGCTGATGTGTTACAAGATGCTTTGATTCTTTCTTTTGAAAATGTTTTTGATTCTTGGGTTGTAGATTCAGGAGCTTCATTCCATGCCACACCTGATAAGAAATATTTTCATGACTATGTTCAAGGAGATTTTGGACAAGTTCGTTTGGGTGATGATAAACCCTGTAAAATTGTTGGAATGGGTAAGGTTTTTGTAAAACAGCAGAATGGAAACCAATGGCTATTAAAGGAGGTAAGGCATGTTCTAGATCTAAATAAAAATCTGATTTCAATAGGGTAGTTAGAAGGTGAAGGTTGTGTGACAAATTTCACAGATAAAGCTTGGAAGGTCACCAAAGGAGCCCTGGTAATAACAAAAGGTGAAAAGGTTGGTACATTGTATTTATGCAATTGTATTTCTAACTATGTTAATGCTTTAACTTCTAAAGAAGCAGATGCAGCATTATGGCATCATAGGCTCGAACACATGAGTGAGAAGGGGATGAAGATTCTTCACTCAAGAAATTTGGTTCCAGGTTTGAAGAATGTTGATTTGGATTTCTGTGAAAATTGCATTTATGGAAAACAAAAGAGAGTCGGATTTCTCAGACTTGGGAAAGAAAAGAAGAGCGAAAAATTGGAGCTTGTGCATACAGATGTATGGGGACCTACTTAGGTATCATCTCTCGGTGGCTCTTGCTATTATGTTATGTTTAATGATGATGCAACTAGAAAAACTTGGATTTATTGTATTCAAAATAAATCTAATGTATTTGATATTTCCAAGAAATAGAAAGCTTTGGTTGAGATTCAGACAGGAAAGAAGTTGAAGTGTCCTATATCAGACAATGGAGGTGAATATTGCAGCAAAGAGTTTGATAGGTACTGTTTAGAGCATGTAATTCGAAGAGAGAAGACAGTTCCAAGAGCACCACAATAAAATGGTGTGTCAGAAAGAATGAATAGAACAATCATGGAGCGTGCAAGGTGCATGAGATTGCATGCTAGATTTCCTTTACAATTTTGGGTAGACGCTATAGATATTCTTGTTTATCTAATAAGTAGAGGGCCTTCAATTTTCTTGGATGGTGGTATTCCAGAGGAGGCATGGACAAGTAAAAAGGTAAACTACTCTTTTCTAAAGCGTTTTGGTTGTGAGGCCTTTGTCCATATTAATAAATAAAATAGAACAAAGCTTGAGGCAAAATCAAGGAAATGTACCTTTATTGTATATGGTGTTAATGATTTTGGTTATCGCTTATATGATTATGAAAATCACAAAATCATTAGGAGCAGAGATGTAATATTAAATGAAAAGGTCTTGTATAAGAATCAGTTGCAGGAAAAGAAACAGGAAAAAGAAAGCAAGGAATACACAGTTCTTGATGAGATAACTGAAAAAGTAAAGGTGTCTGAAAATAATAATAATTAACAACCATATCTGTAGCAGCCACCACAACAACAACAGGCACCTCAAACACCTGAAAGTGGTGTTAGAAGATCTAACAGTATAAGTAGACCCCTTGAACGATACTCTCCTTCATTATATTATTTATTGCTGACTGATTTTGGTGAACCCGAATGTTATGAAGAAGAAATGCAGGTTGAAAGCATGAAGAAGTGGGAGCTAGCCATGGAAGAAGAGATGGACTCCTTAATGCATAACCATACTTGGGACTTAGTTAGGTTGCCTGCATGTAAAAATACATTGCAGAATAAATGGATTTACAGGCTGAAGGAAGAAGATGGAGGAAAACAGAGGTACAAAGCTAGACTTGTGGTGAAGGGGTTTGCACAGAAGAAAGGTATTGATTTTGATGAAATATTTTCTCCTGTTGTTAAGATGACTTCAATCAGAACTATCTTAAGTCTTGTAGTAGTGAAATATTTACATCTTGAAGAGTTATATGTAAATACAACGTTAATTCATGGATATTTGGAGGAAGAGATATACATGCAGCAGCCAGAAGGATATGAGGTAAAAAGGAAAGAAAATTTGGTGTGCAGGTTAAAGAAGAGCTTGTATTTCTTAAAAAAGGCTCCAAGGCAGTGGTATCTAAAATTTGACAAGTTTATGTCTGAACAAGGTTATACTAGATGTCACTCTGATCATTGTGTTTATCTAAAAAAGCAAAATGATGGCAGATATATTATATTGTTATTATATGTAGATAACATGCTTGTTGCAGGGTCTAACATGTAGGAAATAAATGTGCTCAAAACAAAATTGGCAAATTCATTGGCAATGAAGGATTTGGGAGCGGCAAAACAAATCCTTGGTATGAGAATAACCAGAGATAGGAAAAATCGAAAATTAACACTGTCTCGGAAAGAGTACACAAAAAGGGAGTTGAAAAGATTTAATATGCACAATGCAAAAATAGTTAGTACACCCTTTGCTAGCCATTTCAAACTTAGTAAGGAGATGTGCCCAAAGGCCCAAGAAGACATGGATTATATGTCTAAAGTTCCATATGCATCAGAAGTTGAAAGCTTAATGTATGCAATGGTCAGCACAAGGCCTGATACTGCACATGCAATGGGAGTTTTAAGCAGGTACATGAATAATCCAGGAAAAGAACATTGGATGGCAGTAAAATGGATTCTTAGATATTTGAGAGGTACCAAAAATCAAGCATTATGATTTAGTGGTTCAAACATTGCTCTACAGGGATATGTTGATGCAGATATGGCAGGTGACAGAGATAACAGGAGGAGCACTATAGGATATGTATTTATTGTAGGTGGAACAACTGTCAGTTGGGTTTCAAAAATCGTAAGTGTTGTTGCACTTTCAGCAATAGAAGCAAAGTATGTTGCTACTACAAAGGCTAATAAAGAAATGATTTGGTTACAAAGGTTTATGGGTGAATTGGGTGAGAAGAAAGATATGGGCACATTATAAAGTGATAGCAAAAGTGCCATTCATCTTGAAAAGAACTCAACATTTCATTCCAATACTAAACACATACATCTCAAGTACCATTTCATATGGTCAGCATTGGAAGATGGAGAGCTGAAGCTGGAAAAGATACACACTAGCTAGAATCCTGCAGATATGTTAACAAAAGTTGTAACCAGGGAGAAACTAAGAATGTGCTCAGTATCAATTGGTCTTCAAGGATGACGATGAATATGCAAAACAACCAGGTTCAAAGAGGAGTCATTGTCCAGCAAATGAAGCAGCGGTGGAGTTGCTACAATCAGTCTCCAGGGGGGAGATTGTTTGGTGTGGAGCCTAATTATCTTGTATCACAACATTGGACCCATGTACCTTAAATGGGGCAGCAACGCCGCCCCTAAATTAATCACTGCCGTGGGGGGTCCAAGGGGGGGCGACAGCGACTTTATGGAGCACCCCCCTGGCAGGGGTTTCATGGGCAGCGCCCTCGAAGCTAAAAATAGATGTAAAATTGCCTTGTAAAAGTATAGTAATTTCTAGTCAATCTTGGTCGTTCATTAGGCAAATGATCTTATGGCAGAAGTTATTTTTAGTTTAGGGTTTTTTCCCTAGAAGGAAACCCCTCGCTTTTATGAAGTTGTTATATTGCGGATGTATATTTTATGTGTATTCTCAGAGCAAGAAACAGATAGGGAGACTGTGAGAGAGAACAGAGAATATTACAGTGGATCTGCTGTAGGTTTTGTCTCTTTATTTTTGCTGGATAATAGAAAGGAAGGACTGGCTGTTTGGGGTGGATATAGCCCAAATTGGGTGAACCACGTATATCTGTGTCTCTCTGGTTTTATGTGTTTTTTATGCTTGTATTTTCCGCATATTTTATGTGTTGCATTGCTCCATAATATATAATTTTATAAAAATATTCAAAAATTTTTGGTGGAATATTTGGCTTGCCAACAGAATAAAGTTGAGACAATTAAGACCCCGGGTCTTCTACAACCTTTATCCATTCGAAGTCAACGTTGGGAGGATATTTCAATGGATTTTATCGCAGGTTTATCTAAGTCTGAAGGAAAGAGTGTCATCAGGGTGGTAGTTGATAGATTTACCAAGTATGCACACTTTTGTGCATTATCTCATCCATTTAAATCAAGTACAATTTCTACTACATTTATGGACACAATTCAAAAGCTACATGGAAACCCAAGGGTTATTGTGAGTGACAGAGATCCCATTTTTACTCGAAATTTTTGGACGGAGTAATTTTCTTATTTGGGTACTCAATTAGCTCATAACTCATCTTATCATCCTTAATCCGATGGTCAAACTGAGATAGTAAATAAATGTTTGGAAGGATATCTTCATTGTTTTGTATCTGATAAAGAAACATAATGGGTCAAGTGGTTACCTCTCGTTGAATGGTGGTATAACACTTCCTTCGATATTGCAGCAAAAATGACCCCATTTATGGCACTTTATGGATATTATCCACCATCCATCACATCATATTTAAGAGAAAATTCGAAGGTTCAAGTAGTGGAAGATCACATCGGGCATCAACAAGAACTTCTCCAACTCTTAAAGGATAACTTGAATTTGGCACAAAATCGAATGAAACAATAGGAAGATCAACATCAAAATGAGAGAATTTTTGATGTAGGAGACTGTGTATTTTTAGGACTACAACCATACAAACAAATGTCCCTCAAGCAAGCTAAGAAGTATAATAAATTATCACCAAAGTACTATGGTCCTTAAAAGGTGTTGCAAAATATTGGTACTATGGCATACAAATTGGAGCTTCCTGCTTCTTCACGAGTGCATCTAATTTTCCATGCTTAAAGAAGGTTATAGGTGAAAATCTTCTAGTTCAAACAATATTTCCAGAACTTGATGAGGAAGGAAAAATCATATTGGAACCTGAAGCGGTCATGGAAACAAAAACTCGACAGCTACGAAATCAATCACTTTCAGAGTATCTCATCAAGTGAAAGAACTTACCCACTCAAGATTCTACATGTGTGTGCTTGTATTTTTTCCGCATATTTTATGCGTTCATTGCTCTGTTATATTTATTTTTCTAACAATTATTATGTTACTTTTATTGATGATGCAAATAGAAAAACTTGGATTTATTGTATTCAGAATAAATATGATGTATTTGATACTTGCAAGAAATGGAAATATTTGGTTGAGATTGAGACAGGAAATAAGTTGAAGTGTCTCAGATCAGACAATGGAAGTGAATATTGCAGCAAAAAGTTTGATAGGTACTGTTCAGAGCATGGAATTCACAGAGAGAAGACAATTCCAAGAACACCGCAAGAAAATGGTGTGTCAGAAAGGGTGAACAGAACAATCATGGAGCGTGCAAGGTGCATGAGATTGCATGCAGGATTGCCTTTACAATTTTGGGCAAATGCTGTAGATACTGCTATTTATCTAATAAACAGAGGGCCTTCAAGTTCGTTGGATGGTGGTATTCCAGAGGAAGCATGGATAGGTAAAAAGGTAAACTACTCTTTTTTAAAGCCTTTTGGCTGTGTGGCCTTTGTCCATTTTAATAAAGAAAACTGAACAAAGCTTGAGGAAAAATCAAAGAAATGTACCTTTATTGGATATGGTGTTAATGATTTTGGTTATCGCTTATATGATAATGAAAATCAAAAAATCATTAGGAGAAGAGATGTAATATTCAATGAAAAGGTATTGTATAAGAATTAGTTGCAGGAAAAGAAACAGGAAAAAGAAAACAAAGAATACACAGTTCTTGAAGAGATCACAGAAAAGGTAAAGGTGCCTGAAAATAATAATAATCAAGAGCCACAACAACAACAACCACCACAATAGCAACAAGCACCTCAAACACCTGAAAGTGGTGTTATAAGATCTACCAGGATAATTAGACCCCTTGAACGATACTCTCCTTCATTATATTATTTGTTGTTGATTGATTCTGGTGAACCTGAATGTTATGAAGAAGCATGTAGGTTTTTAATGTCTTATTGATCTACATCTTATGTTTTACCACTTGCAGTAGATTTCATTTCTATTACTCAGAATTCATAACTCTATGCTCTGACTTCCTTTAGTAATGAAATGACTATGTTTTCCTATGTTTTATGAGTGAATTTCCTTTGTTAAAGACCTATATCTGCCTCAACTTCCATGTAAAGAAACCTTTCCACTGAAACTACTGATTGTTGACTCCATAAGCCCAATGGTGGAAAAATTGCATTCTTTCAACCTGAAATCATAAAAAATAAGATAAAATTTCTATAGATTTAGCCATCTAGCACTATCCTTAACCAATGACATAAAATACCTTAGAGAGTTCCCTCTCAGATTGAAGAGGCTAATCTTAAATCAATAGGTGGCTTTAAACAATTACACTTAGTTGTCTGATCAGTAGCCAATCAAGTACAATTTTGTGATAACATTTTGGTGTGTCTACCAGGAGTCTAAAGACTAATTTCCTGAAGTTTTTGTGCAAAAAAGTGAAGTTGAACTCTTGGAGGTAGCAGGAGCTCATAATTTTTTTTGAGGCTGCAGAACTACCTTGGCGACTCCATTGTTGAAGAATTCAAAATTTCATAGATTCATGGTGATTCCACTAGACTTATGAAGAAATCAAATGGTGATTCCCAAGGATGCATATTTTTTAAGGAATGGTCCAAAATTTAATTGAGAAGATTTGAGTTTTACCTTGAAGTATATATCAGATTTCCGTGACTTTACTGAACTTCTTAAAAGTCAGACATGAAGATATTTTCATCATATTGTTCTATGATTCATTTCAAGGGAAATGTAAACAGTGGATTGAAAGCTTTCCTGTCATATCTATTAAGTCATTTGTAGATTTTTGGCTTATTTTTTTTGAAACATGGTGTTGGGCTATATAAATCACTTATTAAATGACTGAATAGCACACATTTAATTATCAATACAGGGGCGTCTGTTTATTCCAATGACAGTTGCACTGTCTATGCCAATACACCAACTAGAAGTAATTTCAAAGAAAATAAATCGTTGCTGAAGTAAATGTTGGAAATAAATCACTCATGCAGAAATAAAAGAATCTACAAGATTGAAATCACACTTCAATTGGTCTGTCTAGCTCACCATACAATAAGTACCCAATTGGTATTTCTATTATCACGTGTAACAACATATAAAGTATTGAAATTGAAGCAGATATATTCTCATCAGAACAACATCAACACCACTCTATTGTTACATAAACTGAAATAAAATTACATACACAAAACTACTTTAATCACTGCAATCCCTGCTAAGAAGGAGGGCCCTTCCTCCCTAGCAGGGCGTAGGTGGAGAAGGAAATTTAACAGAAACTAAATAGAATCACACATGTAACATCAATAACATGATCATCTATATTAATATGAACACAATTACAAAGCCAAAACAATGATGTTCTCCTCTAACCTCTCGACCTCTAGGGATGAGAGCTATATAGTGGTTACATCAGAAAATCCAGGGATAGATCATTCATGAGAATCTTACGATTCTCATGCCGATCTAAATATAATTCATACAGTTATAACCACTTCCTAATAAATTTCTGACTAGAAAATAAAATATTACAATCGAAACTGCCCTTAGGTTGTTATCCCAGAAATACAACGCTAACAACTCCTATAGCTATCATAATGGAAACACAACTGTAGTGCAACTTCCAGAGTACAGATCAACAAAAATATTGATGAGATCAGTCAATGGTACAACTATATAAGTAGTTTTCCAATGAGTTTGTAACAACATAATGTAACAGAAGTTGTCGGCGGGTCTATAACAACAAGGTGTAACAACATCGCTTTGCTATAACAACACTATCCGAACTGCTCCTGTGAACTTTCTATTCGGGATATTTGGTGGTACAAATGACATCTGAAAATACAACAAAAATATCATCGATATTCTCCAAACATTCACCATCAATTAGTCATAAGAAGGTATAATAGATCATAATAATTGGTGAATTGGAAAAGTAACGAAAGCAAGGTGAAACAACACAAGTTAGGGTAAAAAGGTAGGAAAAAGGGGTAAAGATACTCGCAATTGTTATGGTTATGAGGCAAAATAAGGAAGATAAGTGTAAGAAAAACGTACAAAACTAGCACCCAACATCTCCCCCCAACTGAAATGCTTGCATGACCTCATGCAAACTCATCTCTCATGGGAATATCTTTGGTGCAGGTCGGTGAGATCATAAGCCCCAGTTGTATCTTTGTCTGTAGACCTGTATCCCTGATTGGCCATCAACTGCCGTACCCAGGATTCTAACTCATAATTTCTTAATTCGTAATTGGTCTGGCAATCCTCAATGGGCAACCAGATCAAAGGAAACATGAAATTCAATCCCAAACACAAAGCACCAAGGGATTGTACAATCTATGTGTAGGCTGGTACATGTGTAATAGCCACCATGAAATTTTGGAATAAGAATGGATCTCCCTTCAGTAGCTCAACACTGCTAGCTTCCGTGCATTTTAAACACTTTGTCAAAGCTTGACTCTTCATCATTGCGAACTGATTGAGGCAGAAATCCACAATTATTCTTCTATAAGTGGCATCTGGTTCTTTAATCCTTGGGGTGCTCAACATTCTTCTGAATTCTCATCTCAATTCAGCAGCTCGTCCTAGTTCTGCCCGAACCCACAATGTTGTCTTCTCCTCATTAGTCTCCATAGATTTAATGGCTAGATGCCATTCAACCTAATTCCTCATGAAGGACACAAAATCCCTTAATTGAAGATCTCCCATATAAGAGAATATTGTCACAACCATCTGCATCCTCACATGTTCACAAATAATGTTGTGTAGAAATAATTCACACAGCAAAATTTTCTCATTAAAATTTGAGGCACGAAAAACATCCAGGAACGTACGAGTGGAGGAACATAAATAAGATTTGTCCTCCATAATGGCTTTCAATTGAAATAAGAAGTAACATTCCCACATAAAAATCGGATAGGATGGAGAAGGCCGCCTACAACCCAACAAGTTGAGTGTGAGGTCATGCAGTATCTACGGTGAGGTCTCGAATCTGCTATTGTAACAACAACAATTGTTATTCTTATTTCTTTAGAGCTTCTTTCTTCTTGTAATTCTCCCACCCTTTCTTCAACTCTACTTCCATCCATCTTTCATGTAAAATGTATATTTCTCTCTGATGTTCCTTTAGCGAAATCATCCCATCCTGAAGGGAGATTTATTCTTGTTTCCATTTTTGTAACTCAGAAATTAACAGGAGTTTCTCAGAGTTCCATCCTGAGATGGGACTCAGAGTTCTCCTAAATTCAATACCTTCATCAACAATAGGTGTACTAGCCTCTGCTTCATGGGGTTGTTCCACCTCTGCTGCTAGTTCTTGTGTAACAACAACCTCTTCGGTGGGTTCTTGTGTGTCAGCCCCTTTGCTTTTACCTAGAGTCGCCTCTGTGTCCATTTCTGTTTCTTCTACAATAGGAGTGGCCTCCACAGGTTCTCGTGGGTCGGCTTCTAGGTCGATTATTATAGGAGGCTCTGGTTTAACTACTGGTTCTTGTGTAGCAACAATATCATCAACAGGTTCATGTATAACAGCCTCCCGCTATTCTGTTTCTACTTCTATTGGGCTGATATTTTCTCTACGGGTATTATATCCCGCTACTGTTAAGTTTTAAAAATATTTCATGCATACTGACACCGGGATTTCCTTTCCCTCAGATAATTTTTGCTTCAATTCCTCTTTTTCCTTTCTTAATTTTTCAATTTCTAAACACAAGGGATTGGTTTTGTCCTTACCTGACGAGGAAGGTCTCCTTTCTCCTTCTAAAACTTCTGCTTCTGTCTGCTTCTTTACCGTAGGAAAGGGTTCTCTAGGTATGTTGAACTTCACTCTTTGTTTCAGTCTTTTGTCCCCAATTGGTTCATCAATAGGCTTCTTCCCAATTCTAACTCCAGTAGGCTGAGTCTGGGTCTCCACCTCTACCTGACTTCCTCCTGAAGTCACGGTCTGTTTCCCCTGGCTTGTCCTTGGTATTTTTCTCTTGAATTCTTCCCAAGTTTTTCCTTGCTGGCCTAGGGCATCCAACACAATTAGCTTAATGATTTTGTTATTAGTCATGCATGCCTCCAGGTGCGCTGTTGTTTTTACTGCTGCCGCAACGTGCTTGATGTTTCCTAGAAAATAGAATGGAAGATTGATTATTTATTGGTGCCAAAGGTGGTTAAGCAGAGGAAAGTGATAGTTTAACACTATCATGGATCTCCCCTCGCAAGTGATATATTTGATCAAGCCTAGGGCAATGTATTCCCAAGGATGAGAAAGTGTCAATCTGTTAATTCCTCTTCCTTTCTTCTCCAGTTTCTCTTCTCCTACTAGGAGGTTGATGAAAGGTGATGACTTTAACGGATTTACCGAATTGTACCCTACACTAATATTCATAAATGGATTATTATGGAAATTAATGGGATTTCGTACACACGCTTTTTTCCAACTGGATTCGGTCATCATTAGCAATTCTGTTATTGATTAGGTGCATGCAAATTTAATAGATATTTATGATTAAAACCTTTTTGCAATGATTTCAAGTCATATCCCCTCCCTCACTTTAATGGTGACGACCATCCATGGCCGTCACAGGAGTGTCATTATTTTTCCAATTAATCACCGAATCATCAATGCCAATCATTTTCCTTTTTGATGACATACCTGATTTGACGTGGAGGAAGACTTGAATTGACAGCGTCCTGCTTGCAACGCTCGTGTTGTTGTGTTTAGTTGACATGGTTATTACTATTTATGAAATGAATTACAAAGAATAGTATTCATGGTTGTCGGTTGTTACATGTGTAACAACCAAGACAACTTTTAAATTATTCTAAAAAAAACACACAATAATCAAAAGGAATTGGTACATAAAAGGAAATTACATGAATACCATCATCCTATGACATAGATCAGAAAGGGAAGATGATATTATAGGGAGAAAAACATGGGTGTAACAACCGCCACAAGAGTGCTTTTCAACTGTTACTAATTGTCTGACTGCGCCCCAGAAAGGGGTTTTCACAGTTAGATTTATTTTTGTTTTTCTTCTATTTTGTTATTTTTATTTATTTATTTTAAACAAGTGTAACAGTTTCCATAAAGGTGGTTTTCAACTGCTGCACTTATTGGAATTTCAATTTTTAAGGCTGCAGAGGAGAATGTTCCCCTACTATCGTAACATGAAGATCAGAGTCTGCGACAATGTTGAAAAATGATTCCTTCGAAGCGGGTTAATGATATAACCTTAGACGGTGCCCATTAACCAGTAACTGTGTCTTAGCACTGTCAATGGTCACCAATTGTACATTCTCATTATCAAAGACCGTATCCACTTCGTAAGGACCTAGCCATCTGGTGCAGAGCTTGCGCTTGAAATATTTGAACCTTGAACCATACAAAAGAGCCCAATCTCCTTTTTGGAAATATTTCTTCTTAATAAACCCATCATGCCATATGGATCTTTGCTGCTAAATGATTTTTGTCTGTTGAATGGCAGCCAACCATTTCTCTTCCAACTCATTAATCTGGTTCAATCTTTGAGTCTGTGTTGTACTCAAATCCAGATCAACTTGCAACACTGTTCTTAATGTATTTATTTCAATTTATACAGGGAATAAGGGATTGTTACCATACACCAGTTCATGTGGTGAGAAGCCTGTAGTATTCCTCCATGTTGTCTTATAAGCCCACAGTACCTCTGGAAGTTTCTGAGCCTAGTTTCTTTGGTGGCTGGCTACTATCTTTGTTAAGATTCCCTCAATGACTTTATTGGTGCTTCTACTTGACCATTTTCTTGTGGATGATATGGTGTGGTGATTTTGTGATGAATTCCATACTTTTCAACCAACTTCTTGATCAAATGAGATGTGAGCCAAGGACCCCCATCTGTCACTATCTCTTTGGGTATCCCGAAGTGAACAAAAATATCTTGAAACAGGAAGTCTGAAATAGCCTGCTCTTTTTCTCTAGTTAGTGCCCTTGCTTTAACCCATTTTTTGAAATAATCGGTGCAGACCAATATGTATGATTTTTGCCGTGATGAAGGATTAATTGGCCTCGAAAAGTCTAGGGACCATTTCTCGAATGGTTCTATTACTATCTAAGGCTATAATGACATCTCATTCTATTTTATAGGTTGGACCATCCTTTGGCAACTATCACATCCTTTCACAAAATTCTTGGCATCCTGGAATATAGTTGGCCAGTAGTACCCCGTTGAGAGTACTTTATGTCCTGTCATCTTGTCATCGAAGTTTCCTCCACAAGGTTCCTCATGACGAGCCTTTAGGATCTCAAATACCTCATCTTCTCTAACACATCGCTTAATCTGGAAATCTGGCCTGATGTGATAGAGATTGCCTTCTATCCAGGATTAAGTAGAACTCTGTTGTATAATCCTCCTTCTTTCATTGGAAGACAACTAGTGTGGGAATTTTCCTGCAACAAGGTAATTGGCTATATCTACATACCATGGTGAGTGAGTAGGAATGGAAAAAATATACTCATTTCGAAAAGAATCCTCAGTAGAAGTGCAATCATCACTTATAGTTAATCTAGAAAGGAAATCGGCGACTACATTATATTTTCAAGATTTATCTAAAATAGTAATGACAAATTATTGTAACATCAATAACCATCGTGTAAATCTACCATTAGTAACATGATTTTTCATTAAAAATCGAATTGCAACATGGTCAGTGTGTATAAATACTTGTTACCCCGTGATGTAGTGCCAAAATTTGTTGATAGCATGCACTATGGCTAGGAATTATTTCTTAGTAACATTGAATTTAAGTTCTGCTGGAGTTAAGTTCTTGCTGATGTAATAAATAGCATAAGGCTTCTTATCCTCCAGCTGCCCCAAAATAGCACCCAGAACCATGTCAGATGTGTTTGTAGCAATATGAAACAAAAATTCCCAATTTGGTCCTCGTAAAACAGGTGTTGCTGTTACATAGTTCTTAAACTTTAAAAAGGTTTTCTCACACTTTTCTCTCCACACAAATTCCACATCTTTCATCAGTAATGAGAATAGAGGAGATGCAATCTTTGAAAAATTCTCTATAAAATTCCTATATTATTGTGCATGTCCCAGAAAACTACCTCTTTCAAAGTCTTAGGGGTCGGGAATTTCGAGATTACCTCAATTTTTGTAGGATATACCTTGATTCCATATGTTGAAATGAAATGTCCCAGCAAAATTCCCTTGGTCATCATCATGTGGCATTTTTCCGTGCTCAGAGCAACATTATTTTGTTCACAACGTTCCAACACTTTCTCCAAGTTCGCTAATGCTGTCTCAAAGGCATCCCTGTAGGGTGTAAAATCATGCATAAATTTTTCAAGACAGTTATTCAAAATATTAGAAAAAATACCTAATATTTTCCTTTGAAAGGTTGTTGGTGCATTGCAGAGACCAAAGGAGAGGACTCTGTATGAAAAAGTACCCCATGGACAAGTAAAGGTTGTCTTGTCTTGATCTTCTGGAAGTAGTTACCCCAATATTAAAGGGTGACCCCCAAGATTGGATTTGGTTTGTAAATGAGAAATTCAGCCGGATAGTTCCAGGAGGCCATAGTGATAACCACATCTTCAATCATTCCTTCAGGCTTAACACGGGACCTATTTGCTAGTTCAAGCACTGTAGGTGTAGGTCTAAGTCCATGAAGTCATAGAGAGATGAAGAGGTCTTTAGTCATAACGTTATAACTACCCCTAGATCAATCAAGGTATTAGTTATAGGATTATTGTCAATATGGACAATCACTGTGGGGCTCCCTGGGTCATTATATTTGGTCAACAAAGGCCGATCAATCATAAGATTAGACAATTTTCTCATGACATGGATAGTATCAGGATCCTTAGGTTTCCTCCCAGGTATTTTGACGCATATATCCCTTACTATTTTAGCATAGATAGGCACTTATTTAAGAGCTTGTAACAGCGGAATCCACACATATAATTTTTGCAGCTCCTTAAGGAATTTGGATTCAGGTTGTAAGACTAGTCCAGTTTCAGTTAATCGTTAAGGTTATGGGGGATTCTTAATACTAACAGCTGAGTCAGCTACCACAAATGTACCAACCTTACTTGGATTGGTTGTTGTAGGAACAACAAACCTTCCCGAGCTGGCTGTTACAAATGTAACAATGGGTGCTGTATCGGTTGTTACATGTGTAACAACTGCCTAAAAATCATCCATATCCTTCCTGAGTGATTCACTTTCTTCGATAATAATGTAGGTTTTAACCCTGTACGGAAATTATTTACAGACGAATCTTTAAAACATAGAATAAACAATAGCAAGAGCATAAAACATAAAATAGATAAAAAAAAGATTTTCCCTTGGATCCCAAATTGGGACGACCAGCTTGATTTTTCATTATATTCCATTTAGTGTTACAAAACATATAGATACATGCAGAATCATACATAAACCCCAATCCATTAAACCTGGATTAGAACATAATCGTAGTTCCCTTGACCGGGTCTATAAAATACTAGGGGACGAAAACCATCATGCCCCAAAACCATGTGCAAACCCATGCACAAAACCATGGGCGGGTCCAACCACTGAAAAATAAGGTCCAATTTTTTTTCCCGGGACGCTGCGCCAGACCCCAAATAGAGAGGGATATCACCCCACTTGTGACCCCCTTGCTGTGCCCCATGCAGCGTACATAGGGTGCTATCGCCACCCCACGCGTCACTAGTCATTGAAAGAATATAACACATACCCAACATTCTCCCACTTATTGTTTTCTTTCAGCAAGGGGCCATAGGAGAACTTAGTGATTAGACCAGCTTTGCAACACCCATTGTTCCTCTACACCAAGAGAACTTCTAAGTGCTCACAGACTTCATTAATGGATCTGCAACATTCTTCAAAGTGCCCACCTTTACCAGCAACACCCTTTTAGCCTCAACCATATATCTCACAAAGTGATATTGAACATCAATGTGTTTTGTCTTTGAATGATATGCAGGGTTCTTAGCAAGGAAATTTGCACTTTGGCTATCACAGTCTATCGTTATAACTTGTTGCACCAACCCCATACTTGAAAACAATCTCTGTAACCAAACTACTTCCTTGCTTGCATGAGTGGTTGTCATGTATTCTGCCTCTATAGTTGAAAAGGCCACTACAGATTGTCTTTTACTAATCCACCTAACTTCACCTCCAAATAGGCTAAACACATACCCACTTGTAGATCTTCTTTGGTCCAGATCTCCAGCCCAGTCTGTATCAACAAAACCATGAATTTCCAACACTCCTTCCAATCCTGGTCTTCCCTGGTAGCACAAGCCATAATCACTAGTGCCACGCAAATATCCGAAAACCTGCTTCACTGCTGTCCAATGCTCCTTCCCTAGGTTTGACATAAACCTGCTAAATACTCCCACTGCATGTGAAATGTTTGGTCTATTACAGACCATTTCATACATCAGGCTACCCACTGCACTTGAATATGGAACACGGGACATATCCTCCTCTTCTTCTTGTGTCTTGGGACATTGTTCAACATACAATTTTACACCTAGAGGAATCAAAACATTCACCGGTTTACTATCCTACATATTGAACCTTTGCAATATAGTCTCGACATATTTCCTTTGTTTTAACCAGAGCTTCCTCTTTTCCTGATCTATCTTAATTTCCATGCCCAAAATATAGTTTGCAGCACCAAGATCCTTCATGTCGAATTTGGAGAATAGTTGGGTCTTCAAATCTTGGATAATTTCTTTGTGATTTCCAATCAAAAACATATCATCCACATACAAGACCAAATAAATAACACGGTCACCAATTAATTTAAAAGAAACACAATGATCCTCCTTGCTTCTGGTGAAGCCAAGTCCTCGTATATAGGTATCAAATTTCTAATACCATATCTTTGGTGATTGTTTTAACACATACAGAGACTTCTTTAACCTGCATACTAGTTCTTTCTTCCCCTTCACCATAAAGCCTTTAGGTTTTTTCATGTAGATCTCCTCTTCCAGATCCCCGTGAAGAAATGTTGTCTTCACATCCATCTATTCTACCCCAAAATAAAATGCAGCAACAACAGATAAAATTAATCTAATAGAAGTAACTTTGGAAACATGAGAAAAAATATCACCAAAATCAATTCCTGGGACCTGGGAATAACCTTTTGCTACCAACCAAGCTTTGTATTTCTCCACCTTGCCTTCTACATTCATCTTCTTCTTAAAAACCCATTTTCTCCCGATGGGCTTCCTTCCAGTCGGCAACTCCACCAGATCCCATGCAACCATGGCCTCCTTCCAGAGTTTTCCATCCTCTGAATCTACTGCCTCCTTGACGGTTCTGGGATCATCATCAGTTATAGTTAAAGCAAAATTTTAACAAAAAGCATATGGACTATACCTTTTTGGTTGTCTTATTTCCCGAACTGATCTTCTCACAACTGGAGTTTGTGGCTCTTCCTTTTCTGAGTCTTCTTCTGTTGTAGAGTTTGATTCATCCTCCTTTAGCTCAAAATCTATCTTCTCAGGCTCCTTTGGCAGGACTTCATGTTTAACAAAATCTTTCACCTCTCTAAACATCACATCTCAGTTGTACACAACCTTCCTTTTTTCCAGGTTCCAAAGCTTGTAACCCTTTAAACCATCCTTATACCTAATAAAGATGCACCTTTCATATTTATTATCCAACTTGGTCCTTTTCTCCTTTGGAACATCTACATATGCATCACATCCAAATACCCTCAGATGTGAAAGAGAGGGTTTCTTACTCGTCCATATCTCATGTGGAGTCTTATCCCCCAATGCTGATAAAGGTGATTTGTTAACCAAGTAACATGTAGTCTCCACTACCTCTGCCCATAATTCTTGTCCTAACCCGGTACCACTGAGCATGCTTCTTTCCTTTTCCATTAGCGTTCTGTTCATTCTTTCTGCAACTCCATTTTGCTAAGGTGTGTATGGAGTAGTCTTCCTCCGTGCTATACCACACTTCTTACAGAACTCTTCAAGTTCCTTCTTGCAGAACTGCCCACCATTATCTGTTCTCAACACCTTTATCTTCTTCTCTGTATTGTTTTCCACCAGAGCCTTAAGTTATTTAAATTTGTCAAAGACTTCAGATTTCTTCCTCAAGAAATATATCCATGTATTCCTTGGGAATTAATCTATGAATGAAACATAGTACACAGACTTACCCAGTGATGGAACCGACGCAGGTCCAAACACATCACTGTGCACAAGCTCTAATATCTTGTTCGCCCTCTTAGCACCAGAAGGAAAACTCACCCGATTCTGCTTCCCATATAAATAATATTCACAGAAATCGAAATCCAGAGAGATATTAGACATACCTTCTAACATACCATTTCCATGCAGTATCCGAAGGCCCTTCTCTCCAATATGTCCAAGCCTTTGATGCCATAGCATGATATTTTCTCCAGAGACCACTAGGCTTTCTGCTCCACTTTCGGGAACCACAGAACTGTTGCACCCATCAATAACAGTGTTGCCCTGAAGCTTGTACAAATTTCCAATCCAAAATCCTCGCATTAATACCAGTGCTCCCTGAACCATCTTATAGGTATCTTTCTCGAACACTGTTTTTACACCTACATCATCCATATTTCTTACAGAAATCAGATTTCTGGCCAATGTAGGAATGTACAGAACACCAGGAATGTTCTATTCCTTCCACCTTGTAGCTTCATCTTAACTTTTCCACGTCAGACGATTCTGGCCTTCCTATCATCACCTAAGAATACATCACCGCCATCATATTTCTCATACTCGCAGAACCACTCCCTATGGGGAGTAAAGTGAAAGGATGCACCTGAGTCAATCAAACATGACTCTCGATCTACATGTGTATTTGAAGAAGAAGCCAATTACACATCCCCACCTTCATCCAAGGTGGTTTTGGCCTCTACAGAAGGAGCATCATCAGATCCCTTTCCTTTCTCAGGAGCTTTAGATTTGCAGTCCTTTTTGTAGTGCCCTTCCTTTCCGCATTTCTAGCACACCTTTAAAAACTTTCCAGGAGATTTAGATCTCCCACTTGAAACCTTATTCTTGTTTCTGTTCTGGGACCTTCCTCGTACATATAAGGCATCTCCATTCTAACCCTCCATATTTCTCTGTCTCATTTTCTCCAACAACAAGGCTGAGACAATGTCATCAAAATTCAAGGTAGTTGTATTTATACCTATTGCAATAACCAGACTGTCCCACGAGTTTGGTAGAGAACACAAAAAACTGATGCACTTATCTTCATCTGAGATTTTAATATCAACAGATGATAGCTAAATCACCACATTATTGAAGGTGTTCAAATGCTTTGTCATCGAGTATCCATCCTTCATCCTCAGGTTATACAAATTTTTCCGTAGGAAAAATTTATTCACCGGAGAATTAGATTGGTACAAAGTCCCAAGTTTGTCCAAAAAATTCTTCGTCGTAGCTAACCCAGATACATTCAAAAATACCAAATTTTAGACACACAACTGTATTGTGCTCTTTGCCTTTTGATCCAACTTATTCTAGTCTTCCTCTGACATTGCCGTTGGTTTAGTACATGAATCTACCACGATCCACTAGTCTTTATCCACCAGCAGATCCTCCATCTTGAGCTTCCACAACTCAAAACTCTGAACATTAAATTTCTCAATCTCTATCTTTCCATTACTCGCTATCTTCTTTCACAGTAAGAATCGATCCCGCAGATCTCCCACTGAATAGGGTCTACCTCAGGCCTGAGCGAAAAACCTCTCAATAGTAAATGCGTCCCCTTGAAGTCGAAACTGCTCCGATAAAAAATATAGGTTTTAACCCTGTACACAAATTATCTACAAAAGAATATTTAAAACAGAAAATAAACAATAACAAGAGCATAAAACATAAAACAAATAAACATAGATATTTTCCCCTAGATCCCAAATCGAGATGACCAGCTTGATTTTTCATTATATTCCTTTTAGTGTTACAACACATATATATACATGTCTAAGAATACATAAACCCCAATCCATTAACCCTGGATTAGAACATAACCATAGTTCCCTTGACCGGATCTACAAAATACCAAGGGGCAAAAACCATCATGCCCCAAAACCATGTGAAAACCCATGTACATAACCATGGGCGGGTCCGCCCATTGAAAAATAAGGTCCAAATTTTTTTTCTCGAGGTGCTGCCTCAGACCCCGAACAGGGGGGGCTACTGCCCACCCTGTGACCCCCTTGCTGCACATGGCGCAACGTACAAGGGGAGCTTTCACCCCCCCTGTGATCCCCCCACATGTGACTAGTCGTGGAAAGAATATAACACATACCCAACAAATAATGGGAGTGTGTTCAAATTTGATTACTTTCCCTGACCGAAGCTAAACCTCATTAAGTCTGATAGGAGTAATAAGATAAGTTTGGAGGGTAACCAGAACATCCATGCTCTGCCCTGCCTTATTATTTGGATTAGGGTTAGGTTGTACAGGTAATTGGGGTTGGACAAAAGGTGTAGGATTCTGAATAGAAGGTAGTTGACACTGCTACTATTGCATTGGTATTGAAGGGGGTACTGGACCTTGGCCATTTCCTCTCTTGTTCTGACCCCAAGGATTGAGTTGTGATGGAGGATATTACATTGGTGGAGGAGATGGCCACTGATTCCATGGTGAAGGAAATTGTGTTGAGGAAGGAGTAGGATACTGCCATGGGTATTGCTGACTGTTATAAATATTATTCCAAGGATAAAAGGAAGAAAAATCTAAAGGCATACATGTAGGTCGCAGCTGCCATGGTCTCTTTGATCCGATAAAATAAGAATATTGAACATCCTCGCTTGATTCTTGGAGTACCACCTTAAGTATGGGAAACTTAGGAGACTGATTTGTAGAGTGCGTCAACTCACAGATGTTGCATATGTTGACACTATTTAGTCTGCGTTCTCTTTCCAAATGTTTCTTTTGCATCGGGGACATAATATTTCTAAGGCTGTTTCAGCTTCTGCCTGTGCCTTCTTGGCTTGTACCATAGTGATTTGGGCAGAGAGAGTGCTAAGGAGATTGGTTTTAAAATCCTTGAATAAGTTCTCGATCTCTGCTCTGGTTACTCCTCCACTTGTGGACTTCTGTATTCGAAGTGAAGGGTCCCGAACTAAAACTTTCCCCTTGATCAATCCTCTTGAGCTACGTAGGCAAAGCTTCATTATCTCATCAAAAGTTTCTTGCGATATGTCTCCTTTTCCTATTATGTTCATATGTTCTAGACAATCATCTCTTAAATCTCTTAAGAATATTGGCTTTAGAATCTCTGGATCCAAGTTACTAAACTTAGACCTTTGTAAATTGTAGTGGAATTGCTCTAGATAGTCTTCCAGGCTTTCCTCCTCCTTCTGTGCGATTCTAAAAATTTAGTCCTTCAAATCCCTTGTTCGGCAGTAGTCTTGACACTTAAAAAGGAAGGCTTATCTCATATAATTCCATGTTCGAATTGTGCCAGCACCGAATCTCATGAACCATCTTAATGATGCTCCTTTCAGAGTAGCATGGAATAATTTCAGCTTCTAGGCGTCTGAAGTATAGTCATAACCACTACACAGCACATCGAATTCGAATAGAAAGGTATCAAGATCTTCAACGGCCATCCCTTGAAAGGATAGTAGGGATGATAAAGGGATGTTCTTCATAGGAGCCTCATCCCGTGTTACTACTATTGGGAATTCAAAAGTAACAGAGCTATCTGGTTTGAAATTATTGTCCCCCATGGATGATTCTTTATGATAGTATGAACTAGCCTTGGAGTGCACTAGAGATTGATAAATAGAAGGATCAAGCTGCTCCAGGATCAATTGTTTAACAACACTACAATCTTCCAATTGATGATCAACTGACTGTTGTTCCTCAGGTTCTTGATGATCCCCACTGGTCTCTCCGTGTCCTTCAATTCTCAGATCCTGATCAATAATTCTCCACTACTATTTTGAATCCGGAGTTTTGATATTAGGAGCGAATATATTGTTTAAAGGATGGTGAGGTCCAACCATAGAAGACACCGATGGTCCAAGCCTTGATATGGTAGCTGTTTTCTATGGCCCTGTTTTCCTATTATCTCTGTATGATGTGTATTGTTCCTTTTCTTCCCTTGAAATCAAATCCCCAAAGAATGTTTTCCTTCCCAAATCTGTGCTCTTCTTTTCCTTCTTACAACCCGTTGTTTTGTAGCTAAATCCTCTTTGTAGATAGAGACGATCCCTCTAGCCCTAGGGTGGGTTTACAAAAAAAGGGACACGCTAAATTGTTTCTTCCTATTTAATGAATGAACAAAATACATGGTAGATTTACCTACCTGGAATCCAACGCTGTTGTCATTGTCGAAAGAGTAGTAGCCTCTTGCTCCTGCCTTGGAAAATCACAATCTGTTCGCCATTACGCTCGGATATTTGCACATAGAACAAGAAACAAGAACAAGATACAACATAATGGTTTCACTCATAACTATTAGCCAGTCAAAGAGGGCTAAACATATCTCATTAAACAAACATCATAACACAATAGTGGAACCAAACAGTAGTCATGTATATAAATAAGTAGAAGGAAGAGGTACAATCAATGCTTTGACGTCGCAGTCTCCTATAGCAGGGTTCAACCGAAGCACATATCAATACTTGTCGAGGGATTCAGACGGGATGAGGGCATGGACTGGAGCTCTCTTGACGAAGTTCCTCTTTTCTCTATCTCTTTATCAATGCAACTCTTCAATCTATACTTAATTATTCAGCTATAATATCAATCCTCCAAGTTCAACTAGTTGATGAGAAGAGATATAGTTTCTTTTATAAAGGAAAAGGAGGAGGTTGGGATGCCTACAAAGGTGGGAGGGAGTCCTATCCTTTAGGAGTGTTCCAAAGGAGGTGGAAACTACTAACTAAAGGAGGGAGTCTATGGTTGTTTCAGTTCAACCACTCCCAATGACTCATCCTCGAGGTGGTTGGAATGGAAACTCCACCTCTATTTTTAAAAACATTCCATAAACAGCTTGGCGCAGGTGCTTAACTGGGATAGAGCACCAACTAGCGCGGGCTTAGTGTTAATTTTCCAACCACCTCGAGGATGAGTCATTGGGAGTGGTTGAAATGAAACAAACATGGAATCCCTCCTTTAGTTATTAGTTTCCATCTACCTTGGAAATATCCTAAAGGATAGGACTCCCTCCCACCTTTTAAGGGATCCAAACCTCCTCCTTTTCCTCTATAAAAGAAACTATCTCTCTTCTCATCAACTAGCTGAACTTGGAGGATTGATACTATAGCTGAATAATTAAGCATAGAGTGAAGAGTTGCATTGTGAAAGAGATAGATCAAGGAGGAACTTTGTTGAGAGAGCTTGAGTCCATGCCCTCATCCCGTCCAAATACCTTGACAAGTATTGAGACGCGCTTCAGCTGAACCTTGCTGGAGGAGATTGCGACGTCAAAGCATCGATTGTACCTCTTCCTTCTACTTATATTTATACATGACTATTGTTTGGTTCCACTATTGTGTTATGATGTTTGTTTAATGTGATGTGTTTAGCCCTCTTTGACTGGCTAATAATTATGAGTGAAACCATTATGTTGTATGTTGTTCTTGTTTCTTGTTCTATGTGCAGGTATCCAAGCGTAACGACGAACGAATTGTGATTTTCCAAGGCAGGAGTGAGAGGCTACTAATCTTTCGACAACGAAGATAGCATTGGATTCCAGGTAGGTCAATCTATCGGGTATTTTTTTCATTCATTAACTAGGAAGCAAAATTTTAGCATGTCCCTTTGTTTCTAGATCCACCCTAGAGCTAGAGGGATCATCTTTGTCCGTAGAGAGGATTTACCTGCAGAAAAAATTGGTGACTCCACTAGAGACACGGTAGATTGACCTACCTGGAATCCAATGCTATTTTCATTGTCGAACGAGTAGTAGAATCTCGCTCTTGCTTCGGAAAATCACAATTCGTTCACCGTTATGCTCGGATAACTGCACATAAAACAAGAAACAAGAACAACATACAACATAATGGTTTCACTCATAACTATTATCCAATCAAATAGGGATAAACATATCGGATTAAAAAAACAACATAACACAATAGTGGAACCAAACAGTAGTCATGTATATAAATAAGTAGAAAGAAGAGGTACAACCGATGCTTTGACATCGCAGTCTCCTCTAGCGGGGTTCAGCCGAAGCGCATCTCAGTACTTGTCAAGGGATAAAACGATATGAGGGCACCGACTCGAGCGCTCTTGAAAAAGTTCCTCCTTGCTCTATCTCTTTCTCAATGCAAATCTTCCACCTATGCTTAATTATTCAACTATAGTATCAATTCTCCAAGTTCAACTAGTTGATGAGAAGAGAGATAGTTTCTTTTATAGAGGAAAAGGAGGAGGTTGGGATCCCTACAAAGGTGGGAGGGAGTCCTAGCCTTTAGGAGAGTTCCAAGGGAGGTGGAAACTACTAACTAAAGGAGGGAGTCTGTGGTTGTTTCAGTTCAACCACTCCCAATGACTCATCCTCAAGGTGGTTGGAATGGAACCTCTACCTCTATTTTTAAAAAACATTCCATAAACAGCTTGGTGTGGGTGCTTAACTGGGATAGAGCGCTAACTGGCGCAGGCTCAATGTTAATTTTCCATCACAGCGCGGGAGTGTATCTGGCTACTCGCGCCAAGGAAAAAACCAGGGTTTTTACAGTCCTGTTCAGGGAATTTTCAACAAGAGGAATATTTCTCTCATGTAAAGGGATGCAATGATGGTCTTTGCAAGGCATGACACTTCTTATTAGTCATAGAAATGACCCTACAATGTGTGATTTGGGGATTGTAGGGACAATGAAAAAATTCTTTGTACTAGATGCCCCATAAAGCTTGAGGTCCGAGGGAGAGGGAGGGGAGAAATGCTTTATGAGAACGCGTTCGAACCAAACACCAATGTCGAAAAACTTTCAATTACAAATACAACTGATATCTATGATACATGAACATGTGGCATGGGCACAACCATCCATAATAGAGTACAATAAAACTGAGATCTGAGGTATGGACACAACCATCCAGTAGTAAGGATAAACAAATAGACTCGGGTATGGTCACAACCATCCAATCAAGAGTCATGTAATAAGTCATGATAATCCACAAAAATCCGCAGCGTGGATTTTATCAGAAAAAACCCAGGGTCTTGCGCTCCATCTTGACTTGAACAAGTTTAATTTCAAGCATGCGAATGTATGAGCGGAAGTCAAACATGGAAGAAAATCATCTGATTACTAGCCATTGATGAAAGTCGTTAACAGATGCGAGAGAAACCACTGATTATGATGATGGCCCTCAAGGTACAAAAGGTACAATCTACGGAATGTGAATAGTGATATGATGTCAAACACCTGCAGAATCATTCGATTGAAGGCCAAGTATGTGAACCTTGCGTCAAATGAGAAAAACCTGCCATTGAGGCTTGCAGGCTCCAAGGTACCAGAAGGGAGTCTCTAAATCAAATTCCTGAATAATGAGCAGAAGTCGACAAAAGTGACCTGGTCGAAGGAGGGCCATAACTTTTCCCACATCATCAACACGAGACAGAGGAATATGATGAAAGTGAATCAAGACTAATAGGGAATCAGAGGAAGGTTGACAACTGCAAAGGAAAACTTCTCTTGAACATATCAGTGACACGACACTGGATTTGGCAGTATTTGACATCAAGGGATCTGAGTTCATGATGACATGGTAGAGAGAAAATGAGAGGTCAAAAGAGATTACCCAAACCCATGAAGGCAAAAAATGACGAAATGAGATGTCCCCAACCTGACACAAATGCAAACAAGTGTTATGTTCAAGATCGACATACTAGCAACATAACTAAAACCGGGTTCCATTTTCCCCCACCATTTATGCCGAGTACCCCAATTATTTTTAAAAAAATCTTAAAGGGGATAGCAGATGCTTGTACTGTAAGTTTTTCCTTTGGACAAATCCAACCTAGTACATTTTACGAGCCCTAGGAAGGAGGAACTCGAGTAACATCATGGTGACGAAATCTGATGTCATCAAAGTTTAACGAGTCTGACAAAGGGAGAACTCGCCATATTTTCATGTTTAGAGAGTTTGAAAAGAAGGCGGAAAAGAAAAATTCAGTAGTCCCTTTTCGTAGGTAGTCTCACAAATCCAAAAAGGTAGAAAACTATGTCTGAGAGAACCTCTTAGTCGCGATAGGCTAAGGTATTTATTTTTCATAAATAATCCATCCTAGCCCGAAAAATGGTTAAACGTATACTGGGTAGATATCATTTCACAACCATTTAACGAGTTCAAAATGACAAGAATATTTTCAATCTTTTCAATCTTAGAGAGTTAGAAAAGATCTAAAAGATGACTCCAGTAATGAATTTTTCGTGTTTTTACCGAGTCCGAAAAAGTATAAAATATAACTTGTTACTTCATCACTGTTTTGTGAAAACTTGCTGTTGCACAAGACACATGTGTAAAACCCATTTTTCAAAATAATATAATAAAATAATCGAAAAATATGTCTTAAAACCTAATTAGGGTTGTGAAAAAGTTACAAAAAACCAAAAATGGTAAAAACAATTACTTTTCACTTTTTACCTCTTGTGAATCAATAGTTACCCATTTAGCACTGTGATTTTGTGATGGCGATAGCGGACGATCCGATTGTCCAATCTCGATTTCGTCAGTTCTAGGTAAGAGCTGACACCTTTCCCTTCATTTTGAGTCATTCCTTTCTACCTACAATTTCCAGCTTTCAATTCTATAGGAGAAAATGTGAAAAATAGGGCACGACGGTTGAGCGCGGGTTTCGGCACGCGAGTCGCGCCAACCACCCGATTTTATACACTAGGGCATGCCCATTGGCGCGACTGCTTGGGAAACAATCGCGGCAACGACATAAACCATTTTTATGTCAAAAATCCCAAGTGATAGACCAAATTTTGATGTTCGCATTAGGCTAACAATGTCCATGTAACAACCTTTGCGGGTATAAAGCGAGAAAAAATGGTCATAGAATGGAAAGAACAAAGAACATAGCGAAGAAGATGAGCTCGCCATGGAAAACGAGAAAGTCATGGAAGCTCTCAAAAATCGTGGACTGAAAAAAGTTCTTCCTAACACCATGCCTCCGAGGTCAACCGAAGCTATTACGTATCTCGGTTAGCATATGGGATGAAAATCAAGAAAAGTTCATCCTTCGAGATTAGGAACTTGAGATTGAAGTCTCCCGACATCTATTTTATCACAAGATTATCGTGAGGGGAGAAGCACCAATCCTAACCCTGAGCACCCTACGTGCATGGAGAACATGACCATGGTGATGGATAGGGTATGTCCAAGGGCACGGAAGGGATCGAGCAAAGTGGGAAAGTTGATATCCAAACTATCCCGTACTTGACACTAAAAGTAGTGTTACATACCATCACACGAGCCGTGGGATTGCAAGCACCACACGAAGCAACAAAGACACAAGCTGCTTCTTGTTGTAGACCGCTTGTCACCAATCATCTACAACTCGGGCATAGGTCGTGACAATAAACATGAAACGCTAGCTAACAAAATGCAAGAAGGGAAAATTGAAGCAATTCGGTTATGGGTCCATTCCCGGTATCGTTCTTCTTGGAACGACTACCAATATTTCACCGGTAGGAGGTCATAGTTTTGACACCACCCAGCGAGAGAACCACAGGGATGGCCCGATGGGCAGCTCGATGCTAAGGGTAGGGGGGTGGTCAAAAGATATCCCTGGAGATCGTAATTTTTTTGATTGGCTCCCGCCGACAATTGATTGTCTTGGAGGACTGGTCCTCCTTCTGAGTACAGATTTCATTGATGATCTAGACCTCCCACTCCTAGAGGGAGAGGATTGGGATGAATATTTGGGTGAGACTCATTTTTTAATTTTCATGAGTATTATGAATTTTTTTTTACTTATGCATGCTTTGACATTAAATCCATGCGTTTACGAGATGTTGGCCCGCAGAGACCTGCCGGCATGTCGTCGATAGTGAGGCAAATCCCTCGCGATTTCGACCCTCAAGGTGAGGGCAGCGAGGAAGACGAGATTGTGCGCAATCGAAGGGAATCACATGCGGAGTCTTAGATTATGCAAGATTTGACGGTGTTCCTCGCTCCTATCGGAGGCATACCATAGGGGTGCCTAGCCGAATTCACCGCTATCGAGGCAGCTTGTACGGATAGTGACATGCTACCATGAGAATCATGTCGATTAGGCACGTAGGTTTTATCTCGAAAATTTTGAGAGACATGATCTCCGAGGATGTAACGAGAAACACACATATTTTTTTTGAATTTATGATGTACACCGATGCAAACATTCGATATATATATATATATATATATATATATATATATATATATATATATATATATATATATATATTTTTTATCCTACATGGATCTTTTACATATGATGACGTCTTTACAAATTACGGAAATGTGTATCTAATACAATGTTAGCCACTGTATCGCTTAATGCATTCATTCATCTAGGAATATGTTGATATGTGATGAAATCAAAATGTCTTTCCAACAAACGAATATGAAAATACAATCTCGGAATGTGCATATTTCTAAATGAATAATGACCATTGAGTTGCGGAACGACAAGTCGTGAATCTAGATTTACAAGAAATGCACGTATGTTGAGGTTGATTGCCTCGCTAATAGTTCAATGACATCGCTATATTCGAGCGACATTGTTTGTAGTGCGTCCTAGACAAATACCTTGCAGATCTATCAACTCACTAGCGAGGATCTTAAATTACCCAGTGCCGTCGAAGACAAATTACTCGGTATTGCAGGGAGGCATCATCCGCGAAACCGACATAAGGGGGTGATAGACATCGCACAATAAGAAAGACCCAATATGCAGGAAAACGCTCACAAAGCACACCAAATCGAAAACATGTACAAAATCGGAAAACAATACCTATGTACACCAATTACACATGAATGCCTCACGCATAATATTTTTTGAGATACAACCCATTTATGGGTTGTTCAAGAGGATGACCTTCGTAATCTATGAGTTCATAGGCCCCATTCTGCAACACATGCTTAACGATGTAGGGCCCATGCCACATGGGTTGAAATTTTCCCCTGTCCCCAACTTGTCATGAGCTTGGTCATACAGGAGGATGAGATCTCCTTTAGTGAGGGAACGAGGGGAAACTGACTGTTCAAAATGAGCTTTGATCCACTTTTTCTGTGCCTTTATCACTAATGCGGCGAGTTTCATCTAGCCTTTCTAAATAAAGGAGACACTCTTCTTCTGGTGAAGTATTTGGCAATAATTCAACATCTAACTTGAGCAAAGTTATTTCACATTCAATCGGAAGCGTAGCTTCGAAACCATACACCAACTAGAAAGGAGTAAACCCGGTTGCGTTCTTAACCGAGGTTTGGTATGCCCAAAGAGCCAAAAATAACATGAGATGCCAATTGGATTTGTGGATCCCAATCATACGTTGAAGCATGGTGACAAGAACTTTTTTTATAGCTTCAACCTAGCCATTGGCCGGAGGGTAGTATGGCGTTGAGCTGTCGTGACGCAAACCCAACCTAGAAGTCAACTCGCCACCATATAATGCCGAAAATGAGAACCATGATCGGTAACAATGGCATGAGGGACACCAAACCTAGCAATGATGTGATTGAATATGAATTGAGCAAAGTTTGTTTTACCATTGGCGGTAAGTGTAGGAATTTCTTCGGCCCATTTGGTGAAGTAGTCTATGGCTACGATAATATAGGCATGCCCCTCAGCCGAGTGAGGGTTACATGTCATAAAATCGATGCACCACTTTGCAAAGGGACCAACAGTAATGACAGGGTGAAGAGGAATAGGTGGCGCACACATCTTGCAATTTTCTTACATGTTCGACTTTAGCTCATACATTCACATGCTTGATCTTCCTCCATGTGTTTGCAATTGGCGATTAAATTTCCGCAAAGATTTAAGTAGAACGATTCTGTATTTAACAATGGAATTCAATTGTTAGATTAGGGGGAATCTAGACAATACATAATTGTATTAAAATTTCTACATGGTATCGAAGCAAAATAAGATTTCAAAATTGAAGCATTAGCTAAGTTTGTTGGTGTAAACAATTCGAATTTGCTGCAAGAATTTCTTGGTGCGACGAGTTGAGTAAGCATCGAAATGGCTTTCAATGGTTTGCGGCTAGAGTATGCACTCAAGGGAAGCTCGAACTACATTGCATGGAATGACAAAATGGAGGCGGTGCTTGAAGATAATGGCTTTAAAGAATTCATTGATAGTGATGTTCCTAAGCCCACTTCGACAGGATGCTGCACTACCCGACGCATGACAAAAGAAAGTAGCAAAGACAAGAAGAATTCTGTTGGAAGGTGTGCGAGACCATATTGTCTCAAGCCTTCATGGGAAAGCCACTCCATTCGCTATGTGGAAGTATTTGACGAGATATTTTCCAAAGCAAAAATGACCATAGGAAGTTGGTGCTAAAGGATAAACTCGGAAAGATCAAGATGGAGAAGGGCGACAATATTCCTAAGTATCTCACAAATTTTGTCCAATGTTGGGATGAACTAGGGAGTGTGGGAATCACGGTTGTTGATGATGATTTTGTGAGCTTGGATCTCTTAGGATTTCCTAAGATTTGGCACAATTATCAAGACTCGTCAATGGACGAGAAAAACTTCTAGATTGGGAATGACCGTGGTTGGATCTAGTGCAGGGAGGAGTTCGGGCGGAACACCATAGATGGCTCTTCATCAAAGCATGATGATGAAGAGGATTGTGCTTTGGCTGCCAAGGCAAGGAAAGTGAAGGGGAGGAAATTCCACTCAAAATCCGAGGGCTAAAGGCAAGAAGCTAGATTTGTCCAAAGTGAAGTGTTTTCACTTGTCACGAACATGGGCATCTCGCCACTAACCGCCTACGAAAAAAGAAGAACAAGAAGGTCTGCCGGAGCTCGTAGTTTGGTGAGGCCCTTGCCTCAAAATTTGAACTTTATTTCTCTTTGATCACATGCTTGGTTCAAGCGCAATGGTATTGGTGTGGTATCTTGATAGTGCCGTTTTTGTCCACATGATGGGAGATACGAGAGATTTTCGGTGACTTGGAGGAGAAAGATCTCCAAATTTTTTATAGATATGGGTGACGATGGACGATACGGTGTGACTGAAATTGGTACCATTAAATTTGATAGGGAGTTAGGTAAACCATTTCTTTTGAAAGACGTTATGCATGTTCTAGGTCTGAGGAAAAACTTGGTCTCAGTCGCAATGTTGGAGGATAGAGGCTATGACATTGTTTTAAGCGGTGGAAAAGATTTCTGTGACATAAAAAAAATGGGTCAAGCCAAGAGGATATGGATTCAAGTCAAGAATATCTACAAGTCGGAGGTATAAGGCTACGCTACAATGATGGGCAAGGCGAGAAAAAGTGGTGCTGCCGGGATGAGGGCGAGTTATGGCACTGTGCGATTGGGCCATCTTCATCATGTAGCTTTGAAAGTTATGCGGAAAATATCTACTAGACTTCCAATGGGAACACTTGCTCAATTAGATCAGTGCAAGGGTTTCACCATGGGGAAGTATGCAAAATCCACCTTTCATGAAAAGGGGAACCGTGCTTTGGTGATCCTAGAGAGAGTTCACACGTGACGTGTGTAGACCATTCTCGGTTGGTTCAACAAAAAAAACATAGGTATTATGTTATTTTTGTTGATGAATTTTTCTCGTAAATGTCTGGATCTACTTCATGTAGAAGAAGGATCAAGCATTCTCAAAGTTTTGTGAGTTTAAATAATTGGTGGAGAAAGAGTCGGGGAAGCAAGTGAAGGCTCCGCGGAGCGATAATGGTGGAGAATATATCTCGAACCAATTCAAAGACTTCTATAGAAAAGAAGGAATCGAAGAGAACTCATAGCACCTCATAACGCACAACAAAATGGGGTCGCAGAGAGGAAGAACCGAATAATCATGGGTGCTACATGAGCGATGTTGCATGATCAAGGCCTACCAATGCATTTGTGGGTAGAAGCATGCAACACTGTGGTTTATGTGCAAAACCGTTTTCCTCATAGGGTACTTGGTATGAGTACACCTAAAGAATATTTTGCTTTGGTAAGAAACCGAGATGTCTCTCATTTAAATATTTTTTGGCTCATATGTTTATGTGCATGTGGCTAAGAATGCCAGGGAAAACGCTCGGAGCCGAATCGTTTGAAGTTGGGATATTTTTTGGGGGAACACGAAACACCCCATAACTATCGTGTGTATTTTCCAAACGAGTCGAATGACTTGTCATGGACGGGATAAAAAAATTCAATGAGGAGAAAGCCATGAATTTGTCGCTTGAGAGGGAGCTAGACTTGCATGCGAGAGGAGGTTCATGGAGTGGAGGAGTCCACTCACGTAGAACCAAACACTAGAAACTGGTAGAAGGCGTACCATAGAAGTTGAGAGGCTGAAGCCGATGCGACACGAGAATGTAGGAGTTCCTACTTTAGAATGCGAGACAGAGACGGTCTCTCGATCGATTCACTTTGGATATATGGCTCTCATGAGCAAATGTATCGTGACCAGAGCCATCTTCCTTTCGAGAGCAGTGCAGAAGCCCACATGGGTAGATGCAACGACAGATGAGTATGAATTCATTTTCAGAAACAACACTTGGGAAATTGTTCCAAGGCTAGTTGATAAATCAGTGGTAGGTTCAAGATGGATCTACAAGGTAAAGCAAGCTGTTGATGGGAGTGTTGAGAAATACAAGGCCAGATTTTTGGCTCGAGGCTTCTCACATATCGAGGGGATTGATTATGAAGAAACCTTCACATATGTCACATGGTATTCTTCCATAAGGACCATCCTTGCTCTCTTAGCACAGATGGGTTAGCACATTGATCGGATGTATGTGAAGGCTTGTGTTCCTTAATGGGATCATTCGGGAAGAAGTGTACATTGAGCAACCTGAAGGATTTGAGATCTTTAGCAGCGAGTTGCATGTGTGCAGACTCCAAAGAGCGATGTATGGGCTGAAGCAAGCACCCCATGCTTGGTACATGGATTGACAACTATTTCAATGCACTTGGCTTCACCAAGAGTGAGACGGATGCAAACCTATGCCAGATTGTGGTGGAGGGTAAGCTTTTAATCATTTTTATTTATGTTGATGATTTAATATTTACTGGTGATGAGAAGATGATACACTCATGCAAGGAAGACCTTACAAAGGTTTTCGAGATGAAGCATATGGGCCTCCTTCATTATTTCCTTGGATTGGAAATATGGCAGCGAGATGGTGAAATTTTTGTATCTCAAGGCAAGTATACAAGGTGTTGGCCACCTATAAAATTTGTTCTATCAAAAGGTGGCCAAAACATTGTTTATCCTTCAAGGAACAGGTTTCATTGCGGAAAGTGTATCTCTTGAAGCCTCGGAAGACATCATATCCTTGTTTCAATCTTCATTGATGTTCCCATTTCAAGCTCGGAAAATTCTCTTTGAATTCCATGAGAAAGACTCATCTGCAAAATCCCTTTTTTTTCCCCTTCCTACACTCGAAAACTAACCTTCATTTTTTACTCTCTTGTTCCCCATCAAGATCCCTCATTCTCATAATTTTTTCCATCTCCCCTTCATCAAAATCCCTTTCATAAGGTTTTAAGATCCTTTTTGGCCTTATTGAAACCCCCCAAAACCCTTTGAAAACCATTGACGATCCATGAAAAAAAATCACATTTTCATATTAAGGGTTTAAGCCCCCTTGGGCTAAGTCCCTAAATCTATAACCCCCGGTCATATGCTTCTCGATGCACCCACAGGCCCCACAATCGGGCGCCAAGCCATTTTGAATAAATATTTCCGCCCAAAGTTTAAAACCTTTGGTTACATATTAAATTTGTCGGATTTACTATGAAAAACAATTTTTCCGCCGATGCAAAAATTCCAAATTAATCTCATTGTCGATCTGATTCGCCGATTGATGGCGCGAAACCTATCATGGTTGGTGGTCCCCACCGTGCCAAAAATTGTGCGTAAAACCGGCGGTATCCATCGCACCGCCTTCGAGGGTTGGCGGTATTTTTTATTTCGTAGCGATTCCATACAACGGTTGACGCGTGGCACCGGCACTATTTGAAAACCGCCCCCCCCATCACGCGTTAACGTTCGTCCAGAGATCTAACGCGACATTGTTGTGCACCGTCCGATCTGGGGCGGGCCATCCAACGGTAGTCTCTCCCCGAAGATGCGCGAGAGTTAACCTAGGCAAACAGTGCCCTTGGCCCACCGTCCGTCGCCCTTCGACGCATCCTCAACCGTCGATCTCCTCCTGAGATTGATGGTCCAGATTTGATTGCATACCCCGCCATTGCCTGGTCCCAATGCCACATCAACATCCACGCGGCAGATTTCTATTGGGCGGGTCTCTGTGTTTTCATCGTCCGATCGGCATTTCCGGACACGGGGAACTTTACTTAACATGATTTAATTGGATTTTTGATGTTTGGGTGTATTTTCTAAAGTTTAATGGCACCCGATCTCCACCGATTGATCGTGTGGGCCGATCTCATCCGACAGACCCACGATCATCATGAACCCCACACATTATTTTTTCGCCGAAACAAAGGTTTTTTTAACCGATTTTCTCCAAAAAATTGATTCCTCCACATTATTTTTCACCTCCGCTTCCCACCGTCGATCTCCGCGCGATCGACGGTTTTGATTTAAACTTTTCTTTCACCGTCTCTTTGACTTTTCTCGATCAATCTCGACCGTTGGATGATGCCATCCAATGGCTATGCTCCCTCCACATGACTTATGAAGCAGTTAGCCTATATATGTAGGATTTTTTTAATAGTTTTTCATATTTTTTGCGGGGGTTTAAATGGTTTTTTCCGCCATGTTGAAGAAAAAATTCATAGGTAGAGGGTGACGATCCTCTTGCTCGCGATTCACCACAAAATCACTTGCGGGGGGTTTTAAATTCGCATTTTATCAATGAATTCATGAGCCATTGATGCCATTCGACCCCCTGTACGACCTTGCACACCAGAAAACACGGTTAATCGAGCACGGATCAAAGAGTATCGGTGTCGAAGACAGAACACACTAGAAATAGGAGATTGAAGACCTAAAACATAGTTCTCAAGTAAATTAAAGGTGTTTAAGGAAAGACAAAGACATCCGTCAAGCCGAGAAAGCTTCCACTACCTTCGACTGAGGCCAATTGAACCCTCTCCAACTCCTTAAGACACTGCTGACCTCACGAAATCAAAGGAAGCTTATTCATTACCCGGACAAGAGGTGTTTACTTGAAGATAGCCGAACAATTAATACAAATCAAAGAATCTTATCTCTAATTGTCGGCAGAACCATTTTAGAAGATTAAGAACAGCTTCGAAGCACATCTTTCGATCGGTATGCCTCTAAAGGCGAGAACGGATGTTATGGAGCGAGTTATAAATGATTACATAATTAATGATACTTGATCCTTGGGAAATCCTCCCCACTTCCACATTTCTCTATAAATACCTCTCGTATAACATAAGAAAATGTTGGTCTCTCGGACATCCGAATGCATGTAATGGTTTTACGAAGCTACCGATGCACTATGTGCAATTTGAAGATAAATAAGGCTGATATGAGAAGTTTGAAGTTGTAGAGACCCTCCCAGAGCTTGCCGATTGTAACTGGTTTGAACATCAAATACAAGTTTGCTAATTTATGGGATCTCGATTTGTGTCAATGGTGATGTGTTCCTCACTCGTCAATTGTTATTTTCTTTAAGTTTTCACTCTGTTCATTTTCTCCGATAAGGAACAACAAAAATAGAGCTAGGAATTACTCTCGGTAGTACCCTACTCTTACCGAAAGCTTTATTTTCTATGTTTTTTCTCTTATTAATACTGAGTATATTAAAGCGAGGTTAGTTTCAAAGCACTTGCATGATCTAGATTTCTCATTATGATGATCATCGGTGTTTTCCTTTAGAATATCTTTGAAAGCGAGGTTGGTTTCAAAGTACTCACTTGATCTTAAGTTGTTCTAACTATTTTTGAATGTTTTTTGGCTGAAAGTACTTCAAAGCGAGGCTAGTTTAAAAACACTTACACGATCTCGGAATGATTTTATATTTTGTTTCTCTAAACTCAAAGTACTTCAATGCGAGGCTAGTTTAAAAGTACGTACTCGATCACAAAATTCTTTTATGTTTTGTCTCTCTAAGCACATGTTGAAAGTAAGATAGTTTAAAAGCACTTACTTGATCTTAGATCGTGCATTCGTTCTTCATTTTGTTTTGTTCTCCACTTCCTATCTATTTCACTCCATAAATCACCTTAAGAGATCCTTTGACATAAGTGACTTGCCGCATGGATCCTTCTTGAACCTTGTTGTCCAATTAAAATCCTCTTATGACTCCATAGCCCAATGGGTTAAAACTATCTTTGCCTTTTTCTATCAGCCAAATCATTCCTTCACTTGCGAGACATCTTCACCCTTCATTTTGTACTTGCCTTCACCTTCATCATGTCTTTTCCCAACCAAAAAAAAACAAAAAAAAACCCATGCTCTTCATAACTAGCCTAATATCACATTTCGGACTTTAAAGATCACATCTTTAAACTCATTCGATAGAGAGATCCCTCTCTGGATTCGGGGAGGGCTAGATCCTTGAATCCCAAAGCGGTTTGATGTTACCCTATTTGGAATTTTTGCCAACCTTGCTAATTACGAGATACCCTAACATAATGGTGACTCCACTGGGGGAAATTTTGAGTTCATAGTTTCTTGGCCAACTTTTATGGACTCTTTAATTTTCCATACAACCACAGAAACTCGAGAAAATAACATAAAAAACATTTTAGGTTGGTATTCAATAAACATGGTAGTGGACCATTAAACCTTTTACCTCCAAAAGAGCTAAAAAACTTCCACTTGGTGACTCCACAATCCTTAACGAGACCTTAAGACTCCATTGGGAAGAACCCTATCATTGTAATATCATTCAAACTCGGTTAGAGGATTTCGTAGGATTAAAATTTGTATAAATAGATTAGTTGACCTTTTAAAGATTTCCATATCTGGTTAAACTATTTTTGTTTAAGTTGGGTACGAAAAACGCGACATACTGGCTCCTAGAAAGATTCACACTAGAGCCTATCCCGACCACTGATCCACTCGAAATAGTTGATAACCCCAGAAAGCTATCCTTAGGAAGTCTCCTAAGATAAAATTATCAACCTGTTTTTCGAGATCACACTTGAGAGCTAATTCGGTTCACGAAAATCTTGCGACTCCACAAGAAACACATGGTGGTGTAACCATAAAACATTTTACCTCCTTACGAGCTAAAAATTTTCCACCCTAGCGACTCCACACTCTGAAACTCCCGAGAAGACCAAATGACTCCACTAGTAGAAGACCCCGAACCGATTGACTAGACACGGTGACCTCTTTCTTGATTTAAAAAACATGATTCCAAGAATACAACGAAGATATGCCCCAATGAGTAGAGATCATATCCCTGGGTTTCCACGTAAGATGCCCTAGATGAATTGGGATGACAACTGCCTATTTTACAAGGTGAAAAGTTTGATGACCCTCTATTACATCTCATCAAATTTCATATACATGTATGGAGGTTGAATGTTGAATGGCATGAAGACTACCTAATGAAAATGTTCATGTTAACATTAGAAGGAAAAGCTAGGGATTGGTATGAATGCTTAAGATCTAGTAGTTTGTTTTCTTTAAGAGACCTTGAATATGTGTTCTATGAGAACTATAAAGAAAACACTACATCATTATCATTGGGTGCAATATATTATGATCCATCACAAAACATCACCCAACACATTATAGATAATGAGGAAGCTTTGGAAGAGATGCATCCCTGAAGATCTTTTAACAACCATTCATGAGTTTAATCTCCTATTGAAAATTTTTTAAGAACATAGATGAATCGGGTGAGGAAAAGATGATCCAAGAAATAAAGAACATCCCTCAAGGTATCCCTAGAAACTCGAGATATTGATTCATCATCCCTTGTAGCTAAGGCTCAAGAAAACATCCGACCTCAAAATTAGTCTTCACAAGAGACAAAGAAGCTGTTGTACTCTCGTTCAAAGGAACATAGAAACATCTTTCCCTTTGATAGAGAAGGAAATAGATCAGACTATTTATAAACAGATCGATCTCTAAAACCTTTTTCAAAACAAACACTCTTGCCCATTCACATAGAGAAATTTGTTGTACATATTTAGAAAGTCCTTTTGTGGATCGGAATGAAGAAGGAGCTACGATATCCCAATATGTTTGATCGATGAAAATGTTTATTCTAATAAATTTTCAAACTTCAATCGAGTCTTATGATGATGATGATTTCCAAGCGAGAAACTAATCATGCGGGGCAACCATAATTTGATTGGTGTTATGAGTTTCACCATCATCATATTGAAAGCCGCAATCATCCTTTTCGATCCATCATAAAAAGCTTTCACTTAATTGGGAATCGACAGCCCTTTCAACTCGGAAGGTGAAGAGAAGAGTAATGAAGAAATTTTTTGAGCAATAGGAAACCATTGAATACACCCCCCACTCAAGAATATAATAATATCTTTACAGAGTTCAGCCCCACTAAATCCAAGCATACCGGGGCTACAAGAGGACAACACTCGCCAAATATGATGAGTCCTCTAGTTCGGATGATGATAAAGAAGGAGAGAAACAAATACAAGACTATCCCGTTTGTGGATATACCATCTTCCCAAGAAGAGACTTCTCCCTTCATTAATGTCAAAGCTGTCATCCAAAGAACCCGAAAGTATATTAGAAGCAAGCATATGTTTAGAGAAAGAAAATATTTCACTATTTTCTATTGTGCGGAGTTAAAGATCACGATGCTTCCAAACAACTTTACGAAGATATGCTCCTCAAAGTCTGAAGTCTTGAAAGCGAGACAATCTACTGGGACATGGAGGGCCAAAAAGAAGAGAATCTTCATCTTTTCTTTGTTGATCCTATGGAAGAGTGTGTGGAATTACCAAGCTGGATCAAATTATCAAGTAGTGATCCTTTGCAATATCCGAGAGACATGAAAAGATGTCACCTTCTGTGATAGCCTTGATATTGAAGGTTAATCTTCAATATGTTCTATGGTACCTCCGACAAGCGACGGAGTTTCTACTTCTTCTTGACATTACTCAATTTGGATGCATTGGCATTTTTTTTATCATATGATAAATGTAAATACTCCATGTTTAGAATAGGTTAGATAGGAATGTCAATAAATCTCATTTATGAGCATGTATATTAGTTGTTATTTTCTGCTTTGAAGAAAAATCAAAGATTCAAAAATACAAAAAACAAAGAAAAGAAAGAAAAGAGGGCAGATTGTCAAAATATAAAGGTATAGCCCCATACCAAAAAGATAAACAAATATGAAAGTGTGCAAGCTCAAATGCCACTCCTAAAAAACACACTCCTAGTTAGTCCAACAACCTAATCTTGACTAATTAGTTTTAAATTTACTACCGATAGGATAGTGAATTTGATTTGCTAAACTATTTAAACTTGGCTTATCAATAGATAGATTAGGTTAGAAATTAAAGGTTCAAACCCTGCTCAAAACCCGAACCTAATTTTCCAAGCAAGAATTGACTCCAAACTATGTTTTATTCTAAGTCAAAACGAGAGGTAAATCTGGTTCTAATTAGCTCAAAATCTGAACCGAGAGAAAAAGAAAGAACAACTCAATCAAGAGGAAATCAGAGCTATAGAAAGGTGAAGGAAGTGCATGAACTTTCGGATCTTAAGCCTTCCTTTTTTTTATTTTATTTTTTTCTGCAAAATAAATGTCTATGTGCAGCTTGTTTTTATGCCATGGATCACGACGAAGTCAAACAGTTTAATCTTGACTTGACTTGTTTTTAAATTTTTGTTGTAGAATTTAGAGAATAAAATTTGTTGGACGAGTTTAATCCCAACGAGATAGTAGATTAGGTAGCGAATTATATGGAATCAACTCATTTTAATCCGAGTCCATGGAGAAATAAGGAGTAGAAATAGATTAGATTTCCCTGTTTTCAAAAAAAAATGTTGTAAAAGAGTTTTCCAATCCAAGTGCACTCTAAATGAAGAAAAAATTTTTAGATCGGTAGGGATTGGGTAGGTAGAAAGCTTGTTGATGAAGATCCATTGTTTTCCATGGTTGCTAATATGTTTTTAAGAAAAATAAGAGCATCCAAGCAAAGAAGGCAGCCCAATGGATAAGGCAACGATCAGCCCCCCAAAGAATACAAGTCCGAAGTTCTTGATGCCTTCGAGGAAGGCACCATCCCCAAGTGGAGCCACTGTTGGCCACCTATAAAATTTTTTCTAACAAAAGGTGGCCAAAACATTGTTTAGTCTTCAAGGAATAGTTTCATTGCAGAAAGTGTATCTCTTGAAGCCTCTGGAAGACACCATATCCTTGTTTCAATCTTCATTGTTGTTCCCATTTCAAGCTCAAAAAATTCTGTTGAATTCCATGAGAAAGAATGCTGCAAAATCCCCCTTTTTTCCCCTTCCTACACTCAGAAACTAACCTTCATTTTTTACTCTCTTTTTCCCCATAAAGATCCCTCATTCTCATAATTTTTCCATCTCCCCTTCATCAAAATCCCTTTCATAAGGTTTTAAGATCCTTTTTGGCCTTATCGAAACCCCCCAAAACCCTTTGAAAACCATTAAAGATCCATGAAAAAAATCACATTTTCATATTAAGGGTTTAAGCCCCCTTGGGCTAAGTCCCTAACTCTATAACCCCTGGTCATATGCCTCTCCATGCGCCCACAGGCCTTGCAATTAGGCGCCAAGCCATTTTGAATAAATATCTCCGCCCAAAGTTTAAAACCTTTGGTTATATATTAAATTTGTCGAATTTACTATGAAAAAAATTTTCTGTCGTTGCAAAATTCCAAATTAATCTCCGCCATCGATCTGATCCGCTAATCGATGGTGTGGAACCTATCGTGGTCGGTGGTCCCTGCCATGCCAAACACTGTGCATAAACCGGCGGTATCCATTGCACTGCCTTCTGAGGGTTGGCGATATTTTTCATTTCGAAGCAATTCCATACAACGGTTGACATGTGGCACCAACACTTTTTGAAAACCACCCCCCCATCGCGTGTTAACGTTCATCCACAAATCCGGCGTGATATTGTTGTGCACCGTCTGATCTGGGGCGGGCCATCCGACGATAGTTGCTCCCCGAATATGCGCGGGAGTTAACCTAGGCAAACAGTGCCCCTGGCCCATCGTCCATCGCCCTCCGATGCATCCTCAACCATCGATCTCCTCCTGAGATCGACGGTCCAGATTTGATTGCATGCCCTGCCATTGCCCAGTCCCAACGCCACATCAACATCCACACGGCAGATTTCTATTGGGCGGGTCTCCGTGTTTTCCTGATCCAGTCAGCATTTCTGGACTCGGGAACTTTACTTAACATGATTTAATTGGATTTTTGATGTCCGGGTGTATTTTCTAAAGTTTATTGGCGCCTGATCTCCACCGTTGATCGTGTGGGCTGATCTCATCCAACGGCCCACGATCATCCCGAACCCCACACACTATTTTTCACCAAAACAAAGGTTTTTTAATTGATTTTCTCCAAAAACCGACTCCTCCATGTTATTTTTCGCCTCCGCTTCCCACCGTCGATCTCCGCGCGATCGACGGTTCTGATTTAAACTTTTCTTCCGCCGTCTCTTTGACTTTTCCCGATCAATCTCGACCATTGGATGATGCCATCCAATGGATATGATCCCTCCACATGCCTTCTGAAGCAGTCAACCTATATATGCAGGATTTTTTAATAATTTTTCGTATTTTTTAAGGGTTTAAATGGTTTTTTCTGCCATGCTGAAGAAAAATTCACAGGTCGAGGGTGACGATCCTTCCTCCTGCGATTCACCACAAAATCACTTGCAGGGTTTTAAATTCGCATTTTATCAATGAATTCATGAGACATTGATGCCATTCAACCCCTGTACAACCATGCACACCAGAAAACACAGTTAATCGAGCATCGATTAAAAGAGTATCGATGTCGAAGACAGAACACACTAGAAACAAGAGATTGAAGACCTAAAACACAATTCTCAAGTAAATTAAAGGTGTTTAAGGAAAGACAAAGACATCTGTCAAGCCGAGAAAGCTTCCACCGTCATCAGCTGAGGCCAATTGAACCATCTACAACTCCTTAAGACACCCTGCGACCTCACGAGAAATCAAAGGAAGCTTAGGCATTACCCGGACAAGAGGTGTTTACCTAAAAGCAGCCGAACAATTAATACAAATCAAAGAATCTTATCTCTAATTTTTCGGCAGAACCATTTTAGAAGATTAAGAACAGTTCAGAAGCACATCTTTCGATCATTATGCCTCGAAAGTCAGGAACATATGTTATGGATCAGAGTTAGAAATGATTACATAATTAATGATACTTGATCCTTGGGAAATCCTCCCACTTCCACATTTCTCTATAAATACCTCTGTAGAACATAAGAAAATGTTGGTCTCTAGACATCTGAATGCATGTAATGGTTTTATGAAGCTATTGATGCACCTGTGTGCAATTTGAAGATAAATAAGCTGATATGAGAAGTTTGAAGTTGTAGAGACCCTACGAGCTTGCTTTGGTTGTAAGCTTGGTTTGAACATCAAATACAAGTTGCTGATTTATGGGATCCCGATTTGTGTCAATGGTGATGTGTTCCTCACTTTCGTCAATTGTTATTTTCTTTAATTTTTTCACTCTGTTCATTTTCTCTTATAAGGAACAACAAACATAGAGCTAGGACTTACTCTCGGTAGTACCCTACTCTTACTTGAAAGCTTTATTTTCTATGTTTTTCTCTTATTAATATTGAGTATATTAAAGCGGGTTAGTCTCAAAGCACTTGCCTGATCTAGATTGCTCATTATGATGATCATCGGTGTTTTCCTTTAGAATATGTTGAAAGCGAGGTTGGTTTCAAAGTACTCACTTGATCTTAAGTTGTTCTAACTCGTTTTTGAATGTTTTTTTGACTGAAAGTACTTCAAAGCGAGGCTAGTTTAAAAACACTTACCCTGATCTCGGGAATGCTTTTATATTTTGTTTCTCTAAACTCAAAGTACTTCAATGCGAAAGCTAATTTAAAATTACTTACCCGCTCACAGAATTCTTTTATGTTTTGTCTCTCTAAGCACATGTTGAAAGCAAGATAGTTTAAAAGCACTTACTTGATCTTAGATCGTGCACTAATCGTTCTTCATTTTTTTTTGTTCTCCACTTCCTATCTGTTTCACTCCATGAATCACCTTAAGAGATCCTTTAACATAAGTGACTTTCCCCATGGATCCTTCTTGAACCTTGCTTTGTCCAATTAAAATCCTCCTATCACTCCATAGCCCAATGGGTTAAAACTATCTTTTTCCTTTTTTCTATCAGCCAAATCATTCCTTCACTTGCGAGACATCTTCACCCTTCATTTTGAACTCGCCTTCACCTTCATCATGTCTTTTCCCAACCAAAACAAACAAAACAAAACCCGTGCTCTTCATAACTAGCCTAATATCACATTTCGGACTTTAAATATCACATCTTTAAACTCATTTGTAGAGAGATACTTCTCCTGGGATTCGGGAGGGTTAGATCCTTGAATCCCAAAGCGGTTTGATGTTACCCCCTGTAGTTGGACTCTTTCCAACCTTGCTAATTACGAGAGACCCTAACACAAGGGAGATACTAGGTAATTTTCACATGGTGGGATGCAAACCCATGGATACTCCTCTTCCAGGGAAACTAGAGGAAAGAGGATGCTACATACTGGAGAGTTAGTGGATGCTACTGTCTATCGATAGTTGGTGGGTTTGCTCATGTATTTAGTTAATAAAAGACCAAACATATGCTATGTGGTGAACCATCTTTGTCAAGCGATGGTTAAGCATACCAAGCTCTTTTGGAAGGCGAGGAAAGCATGTCTTGAGATATCTCAAGGGCACATCGGAGTATGCCTTATGGTACAAAGAGACGGATGAGGTGAAGTTGCATGCTTCATAGATGCGAGATTGGACAGAGCGACCCCAATGGAAAGAAAGAGCACATCAAGAGTGGTCTTCAGTATCGGATCTACAATTGTTTCTTGGTACAACAAGAAACAAAGATCTATGGCACTTAGTTCGATGGAAGCATAATACATGGCAGCAAGTCAAGCTGCATGTGAGGCTATCTGGATGAGAAAGATCCTGGTTCGTTTGTTTGGTTCTCATTTAGATCCTACAATGATTCATTGTGATAATTAGAGCTGCATTAAAATCTCTATTAATCATGTGTTTCATGATAGATCTAAGCATATAGATATTTGGTATCATCGTATCGGGAGATTGTGTGTAGCGGAAGATCATGTTGCTTCAGACACATTCCTACGGAAGATCAAGATGCGGATATCTTGATGAAGGCGCTCACCGGGTGCAAATTCGAATACCATAGAGACAGGGATTGGGGTTTAGGATAATCCCTTTCTTGTTGAGAGGGAGTGTTGAGATTCAACAAGATGATGATCCTAGTGAAAACTAAGCATCTAAACTAGGTAGGGCCCGTGAGCTATTTTTTGGGTGTATGTCTATTTTTAGAATATTGAGAAAAATTCTATTTATTGTGGGAGTCTATTTATAGATGGTTGAGAAAATTCTATTTATAGATGAGATTCTATTTATAGATGCATGCACAAAGTCTATTTATAGATCACATGTCTAAAAATAGAATGCATGTCGATTATAATTATCTCTTGATAATAATTAGAAAATAAATAATAATCTATTCTCTTGAAGCACTTGATTTTAGTTAACTGATGTGGGAAACTAGTTGATCGAGGGAATTTCAAATTCTAGGTTTGGTTGGTGAGACATGCAAGTGGACTTAGTTATAATTGAGTGATTCAAAGTTGTAACGAGTTGGATGTGTAGTTATGTGAGTTGTAAATTAGTTTAACTCGGTTAGTGCTAGTTGTAACTCGGTGAGAGATCGATGAATTAATTATTTAATTAATTCACAAGCGATGGTCTCCCATGTAACTCAAGAAAAACTACTATTAACTACATGCATGTTAGATCCAGTGAACACCTAGTTGAGAGGTACATGAAAGGGACGAGCTTTGACTATTTGTTGTGACATTAGTGGGTGCTCGGTTGCAACCACACACACATTGGAGATTCCAATGAGTATTACGCAATCAAGGCGAGGCAAGATCAAATTCATTTAGGGATTGTGATCAGCGGGGATTGCGCGGTGGAGGCAGAGCTATCGGGGAGGCGATAGAATTGGTGCATGAATATGCAAATTTCTGCATGATGATATGAGACAATTGTATATTGTACTAAGAGCTCTTGACACACTGTACATATTAGGCTTGCTCATCATTACTACCATGGACGTTAGCTCTAGGTTCAAATATATATGGTTTTATATAAAATCGAAATAATTTCTAAAAAAAATGGTTTTTTTTAGATATTGATAGAAATTGAAAGGAAAATTAATTTCTAGTACAATGAATTTGAGATGTTGAGTTAGTATTAGTAATAATATTCCTTGGATCAATCTTATTTTACAAGAGCTCTCTAACTTGGGTTCCAAAATGAAATATTGGGACACTTTGGCAAGTATGATTCAAGTTTCTTTGGGAACGTTCTAAGGAAAAAAAAACCAATTATTCTTGTCTCCTAGAAAAAAATCAATTTTGTTAATTGTCAAGTCTCCTAGTCTAATTTTAACTTATTTTCCAATTAGGGAAAGATCCAAATATATTTCGAATTTTTTTTCATCTTGAGAAGTATATATAATATATTCATTTTCATCAGTAATATATCATCCTCTTAGTGAATTTCTTAGCAATATTTCTCTATCTTCTCTTTTTTTTGGAAAGTATCAAATTTTAATATTTTTTCTACATCTATATTTTCTCCCTCTAATTAAAATCTCATAAAAGTCTTTCCCATTGTTTTTTTTACAAAATAATAGAATGAAATCCAAAACAATAATGTTAAGAATAAATGGATTTGGTGAAAACTTACAAACTTCAATCTATACAGAAATTTTTAACAAAAATGTTCATGGAAAAAACTCGGAAGACCATTTCTGAATTGGGTAGACTAGGGAATAACTAATATAAGACCATTTCCTGCATTAGGCGAGACTAGGGGATAACTAATATAGAATTGAACACAACACATTATTATGTTTGGCGTGCATCTAAAAATTACTTTCAAATCTCCACTGGTTCGTCGGAGATTAGATCATGCTCGCAAAGCCCTCCCAACCATCGCCGTTAACTTCGATCAATTGTCCGGTTGACATATTGAACGAGATAAGAGATTTGTGGGTTGGAACAAAGTGAGTCGCACAATTTACTTATAAAAATTTGGTCGCGCCATCGTGTAGCACACATAAAGTAGCCAATATAGTGGGTATTGGGAAGAGATGCTACAACACTCCAAACGTCCTTCTTGGCATCATATTTATCCACCCGCATGCGTTGAAGTCGTACAAGTCCCAACATCGGAATTTCGTCATCTCCCCAAAAAATCGGCAATTTTTCTTTTTCATCCTAAGTCCCAACGTCAGAATTTCGTCCTCTCCCAAAAATCGTCTCTAATGTTGAAAATCAAAGTTTTAGATATTACATAAACAATAAATGGAGTTAATTCTTATCATTCAACTCATGCATAATGAACAAAGTCAATAATCACCTCATTCTCTAAGATTAGCATAGTCATGGAATGAACTAACATGGTCAAATATGATCACTACATATAACCCAAGCATAACATACGTGTTTCTAACCTCCATTCATTTTATTTTGGTGCAATACTCACCATGGTTCCTTATGGGTGATCTTTATCCATTTCATTTATGTTCAACCTACAATGACTCCCTATGGTTCGACAATAAACTCAAAATGCAATATTCCTTCTTCACATTCACTACTACAGCTACTATCATTCTATGCTTCTTCTTGAGATTAATATCCAATAATCATTTCCTTCATCAATTCAATGCATGCTTCCATATCTATAAATTATTGAACAAGATGTTGAATTTGTTTTTCTTTTCCATTGACATTTGTGATTGGATTGAAAATAATTGTGTCATTTTCGATTGTGTGTATGACACTTCTAGTGGTGGGTTTATTCTCTTCATTTGGTTCTTGAAAAAATACAAGATCTTTTCAACTTTATGGGTGCACTTGTGAACATAGAATCTTTCCCAATCCACTTTATTTATATGAATATGATTTTTTATAGGAATATTATAAGTGGACCAATCTATGGGTGATTTTACAAGTTCCAACACCCATCATAATTTCTAAAGTTAATGTCTAATAGATGTGTGCACTTGGATTGATCGGTTATTTAGATATTGAAGTTTTATTTCTAATGGATGCAAGGGTTGTTAGGTTTAGTGATACCTTCATTGCTAACAAAGCTATTAAAAGAAGTTGTGGGATAGATCACATTGATTTTGTAATACTAATGTGATCTCTTGTTGGAAAGTTGTGTGATCACTAAAGTGATTTGGTGTAAATAATGAAATACATTGGAATAATGAGGGCTTGGGAATTGAGCATAATAATGATTCTTATAGATTAGCCATCATGAACTAGTGTGAATTAATGCAATATGTGATGAAATTGTGACAAAATGCCCAAATTCTTCTTAATTTATACCATCACAATGGTTGGTGATTATTGTACTGTAAGTAGATATGAAAAAAAACATTGAATTGATGAGTATTATGTCACATATGCCTTGTCCCTTGAATCAATAAGAGTCCACATTCTTAGAGGGCTCGTTGAAAATTTCAAACATCAATCTATGTCATCGACAAATTTAGATAAATCAAACCCCTAGAGTAAATTTCTTTTTTCACATCACAAGTGGACATAAATATTGCATTCCTACCTTACATGTATTAATTAAAATTAAACAAAGGAAAAAAAATAAGAAGAGGATGTTGGCATATATTATCATTATAGTTCAAAATCAAGGATTTTTTGCTGCATTTAGTTGCAAAATAAGCCGCTAATGAGTAATACAATCTAGAAAAAACAACTTGAATGTTATTTGGTAGAACATAGGGACACATTTTCTATGCGGATGACATTGAAAACACACAACTCATGTTTCCCTCCTTTTACATTCTTCCTTGGAGGATAATATAAAGATAAAGCAATGTATTTCTTCAAGGGGTAAATCCGATCTCTACCCAATTCATTTGGAAATTGCCTCCACTATGGGAAAGCATCACATCCATTTAAAAATAAGTCTAGAATAGCTGAAATATTCAAGTCATAAATGATGTTTCGTGGCCTAGAATTAGTCTAGAATCTCACCAAATTCAATTCTATAAAAAATTTAGGACATAAAAGCCATAAACATCACTTGGTCTATTTAGAAATTTAAAAGGGACAATATGGCTCTCTAAGATATTAAGGCCTAGATTCGAAATTGCTTGCTAAATGAGGGTATGGGTTATCTTCGTTAATAAAATAGGTTAATTTTGTTAATTGTCGAGTCTCCTAGTCCAAGTAGGGAAAGATCCCAATATATTTCGAATTGGCTGTCACCTTGAAAAGTATATATAATATATTCATTTTCATCAGTAATATATCATCGTCTTTGATTCCGTAGTGAATTTCCTAGCAATATTTCTCTATCTTCTCTTTTGTTTTGCAAGTATCAAATTTTAATATCTCCCTCTAATTAAAACATTCAAAGAATTAAGCCTTTGTGGGACCTTATCTCTACTTTTTATTATTCCAATAACATGTGCATTAATGGGAACACATATTCCATTTCCTAGTGGGTTTTTTCTAATCTTGACACATTGTACAGATCGGGCTTGCTCATCATTACTACCATGGACATTAGCTCTAGGTTCGAATATATGTGGTTTTTATCTAAACTCGAAATAATTTCTAGAAAAATGGTTTTTTTTAGATATTGATAGAAATTGAAAGGAAAATTAATTTATAGTACAATGAATTTGGGATGGTGGGAATCGGTATTAGTAATAGTATTCTTTGGATCAATCTTATTTTACAAGAGCTCTCTAACTTGGGTTCCATAAGGAAATATCGGGACACTTTGGCAAGTATGATTCAAGTTTCTTTGGGAAGGTTCCAAGGAAAAAAAAACCAATTATTCTTGCTTCCTAGAAAAAAATAATTTTGTTAATTGTCAAGTCTCTTAGTCTAATTTTAACTTATTTTCCAAGTAAGGAAAGATCCCAATATATTGCTAATTGATTGTCATCTTGAGAAGTATATATAATATATTCATTTTCATCAGTCACATATCATCCTATTTGATTCCTAGTAAATTTCTTAGCAATATTTCTCTATTTTCTTTTTGTTTTGCAAGTATCAAATTTTAATATTTTGTTACATCTATATTTTCTCTTTCTAATTAAAATCTCACAAAAGTCTTTCCTATTGTTTTTCTACAAAATAATAAAATGAAATCCAAAACAACAGTGTTAAGAATAAATCCTATTTGATGGAAACTTACAAACTTAACAATCTATACAGAATTTTGTTATTTATTTGATGGAAACTTACAAACTTAACAATCTATACAGAATTTTGTTATCTATTTGATGGAAACTTACAAACTTAACAATCTATACAGAATTTTTAACAAAATTGTGAAAATCTATACACTCTATACAGAATTTTAACAAAATTGACCATGAGAAAAAATTCCGAAAAACATTTCCTGAATTGGGTAGACTAGGGAATAACTAATATAAGACCATTTCCTGAATTAGGCAGACTAGGGGATAACTAATATAGAATTGAACACAACACGGTATTATGTTTGGCGTGCATCTAAAAAATTACTTTCAAATCTCCACGGTTGCCGCAGATACGATCATGCCCTCCCCACCATCGCCGTTAACTTCGATAAAAGCTGCCTGGTTGACATATTGAACAGATAAGAGAATTGTGGTTTGGAACAAAGTGGGTCGCACGATCCGCTTATAAAATTTGGTCGCGCCACTGTGTAGCGCAAATAATTTGGTCAATATCGTGGGTATTGGGAAGAGATGCTACAACACTCCAAACGTCCTTCTCGGCATCATATTTCTCCACCTGACGTGGAGTGAAGCTGTCTACAACTCCCCCCAAAGAAGAAGAAATCACACAACTTCTCCTCAAATTCGTCATTCTCCACGTTCCCTCACTCGGATCGAAAACTTGTGCATTTAGGCCTTCCTGCAACACCATGAATTTACCTTCCACGAAAGCACCACGGCATCCCCGCCTGGCGGTTCGATCATAGGAGGCAAAATTTCCCACTTGTCTTCCTCCACGTTATATGCTTCTGCACCTCGCTCCATGACACGCTCGCTGATCCCGCCAGCAACGTAGACTAGTCCGTTGGAAGAGGAGACAGAGCACGCAAACAATGATCGAGGTGTAGGCATGTCGGCTCCGCGGCGCCATCTCGCAGACTCAAAGTCATAAATGTAAACACTCTTCGTCAAAATCCCGTTGGGCAGGAGCTTTCCGCCCATTACAACTAGCTTCCGATTCACGGCCACGCACTCACACCATATTCCAGGTCATCTGAGGGGATCGTCAATGGGAGGTAGCGTATCCCGGAGTGCCCTTCACGAGGGTCGTATACCCTTACTACAAACAAGCCATTCATATCTCTGTGATTCCCCATAAATGGTTCAATCAAGCAAATAAGTCTGTTGGCTCGTCCCACATTTCTTCTGTCGAGGGATAAAACGTAGAGCTACTGAGTATAGCCTCTAGGAATAACTTCCATTGGGACACACTAAACTCACCAATTTCTCGATCGATCGAGTTTACCCCAAACTTTATCACACATGAAGAAGCTAAACAATATGAAAGACGAGGTAGGTCAAAATATAAAAACGCCGTTTGATATATAGTGTAGATGTGGGGAAACTTAATTTTAAACCGACAAGAAAGACATGTTATATGTTATTTATTATTATTATTTATTTTAAGGTCACGATCAAGTCACACACTAAACTAAATTGGTGTATGAGACTTTCTTGTTTATGGGACAAGGGACCTATCTCCCGACACTAAATTGGTGTATGAACTCTCTTGTTTATGGGACAAGGGATCCACCTCCGATTCAGCTGCTAAGTCTAAGAAGATATACATACGAGTGATATGTGGTTTAACGACAACTTTAGCTAGGTGAAACCCACGAGACCCGAGGTTCAAATCCCATTGAGTATCATGAGGATTGATCCTGGAACCTATTTAGTTAGTTGAGTAATTTAGTTAGAGGGTTCAAATCAAAGTCTATTTATATAGATAAATGACATGAAATTGATTTAGTTAGTTGAGTAATTTAAGGATTTTTAATAAATCAAGTAATTCAACACTTCCACATGCTCTTAACCATTATTATATAAAGTCTATTTATATAGATAAATGACATGAAATGGACTAGTTAGTTGAGTAATTTAACGATTTTTAATAAATCAAGTATTCAACACAAATTTTTATAGTATTTTTCAACTCATTTCATGTTAATTTGGTGTAGATAAATGACATGGATGATAAAATATTAATAATACCAACCTAGATCCATCTTAACTCCGGATCTATTAAGCCCCCGGAGGGATCAAATCTACGCGCATATCTCTTTTTCACGAGAGCCAAAACTTGAAGGGATCAAATCTCTCAAGGTGCAAACCTCTTTACTAAGTTGAAATTGATCTAGGCTGGTTTAATTATTAATTTTAATTTTTTTAGTTTAATTTTTATTTTTATATAATTTTAGAGAGTCAAGGTGCAAACATCTCCCTTTAGCTCTATATTAATTTTAACCTACATGTAAATGTTTCCCAATTTACATATTATAAATTGGACATATTAATATAAATACAACATATTAAGCCAACATGTAAAAATAGCTCTATACTGAGGTGTAGAGCGCCTCTCGGTGTAATAAAAGGTCAACTTGAATTTTTTTTAATAATAATAACTATAAAATTGGTGCATGAGAGCTTTTTTATTGTGAGGCGATCAAATTGGTGCATGAAAACCCCTTGATTGTGGCATGACCAAATTGGTCCATGAAAGTTCCTTGTTTGTTGTACAAGGGATCCATCTCTCACTAGCAATTTGAATGCTAAAGTCTATTAAGGTGTAGCCAATGGTTCTTAGCTCAAGTGACTCGGATTGTGGCTTGCCACACAACCACCCATGTTCAAGTATCCTAAGGCATTTTGTAGTTTGTATTGATTTGGCTCAAGGAATAGGCATCCCTATGGAACTTTCACTTGGTCCGTGGTCAATATGGGATGTCTCGACTCTTGCTTAGTCATTGGGTCTTTCCTATATAAAAAAAATACAAGTATATTGAGGTGTAAAACATCTAACTCCCTTTGGCTTAGAACCTGTGAGGCTATAAATGTGTACAAAGAGTGAAGAGGTAGAAATCTAACAACATAGGTTTTTGATGGGTGTTGATTGTTTGAGAGCCAATTGGCTATATTTTTCCAAATTATTCACCTAACTGAACTAAGAGACAAGAGTACCAAAATAAATGAATATCCCTAAAGGGAAAGAAGTATAACACCTTTCTTGTGTTTTGTAGGGTAGAGGAAGGGAGTGTCATGGCCCTTGGATCACTAGATGATAGGACTATAATGCTCTATAGTGAGTGTATCAACTAAGCTATGAGAAAAATGAGTTGCTTCGAGTGAGGTACCCCCCCTTAGGGGTAACTACTTCGAGAGCCAACCTCTCAATTCTGTGGTGTTCCAACTTAAACCAGCTCTCTTGCTCATGTATCTATAAAAAAAATTATTCTATTTCTCCTTTAGATATATGATGATCTCATCTCACATTAATCCTCCTTGTTTTTTTAGATGCTTCAACCATGTTATCTTAGCTACTATCTGGTACATATTAGATTGCAAATGCACTTACATATGACACACTATAGTTTCACATATGTCGTACTATGTTATCATGGTTTATCTTGTTCACATTAGTTTCTCTAATATGGTTTCATGTGTGAGCTTCTTGCATCGGCATGGTGTTAATGTTTCATATGTGTTCTTTCGATGTGGTGGGAATTCTGTGTAATATACTAATGTATAATAAGAATCTAGATTTTTAACTTTCTTTTCTTAGAGGATACCATCAGGGATAATTTTAGGGGCGAATTTTAGCCCAAAGGCGAATTTTAAGGGATTTTAAATTTTATTAGGGCGAATTTTTTATATAAAATCCATTTTTTATAGTTTAATAAAGTTAGCCCAAAAAATATTTTAAAAATAATTTACCATGGTGGTTACTTCATGATCCATGTTATACTATTAGAGAAATCTGTAGAACATAGCATACTTCATATCCCAACCATACATAATACTTTCGTTCTTTATTTTTCACTTCTATTCCATACATCATATTTTTCAAAGGATTGTTATCTTGTCATAAGTCATCCATCTAGGTCCTATTAAAAGTAATGAAACCCATGTGTAAGATGCTTGAAAGTCAAAAAGTGAAATTGTTTTAGGTATTAGCATGTATAAACAAGTTAAAAGCCACAATATAAGAATGTTAGAGCTATGTTAGTTCATTGTAAACCCCTAACCCCTAGTCATATGCTTAATAACGCATACTCAAAGAAAGAAAGAAAAAGAAACCAAAATGGTACTTCAAATGAAAGAAAGAAAAACAAAAGAGATGAATGCAAAATAGGGTAGTAAAACAAAGTGGTGGTGAATGGCATGGGGGAGGTCATGGGGTCGAGCCCCAACCTTGCCCATCTATACACGTTTTGTCCACTTAACAAGACGTGCCATCAGACTTTGTTTAAATGCCTCCACCATTAAACTTTGGTTAAACCTTTGCCATAAGGTTTTACATTGTATTATTAAATTATACCACTGTAAACAGTATTAAACCCATAGTTTAAAAACATATGCACCACCATATATTGGACTTTGGGATATGAAATTCGTTTGGATTTATAATAAATGTGGCAACGTAGACTAGTCCATTGGAAGAGGAGACAGAGCATGCAAACAATGATCGAGGTGTAGGCATGTCAGCTCCGCGGCGCCATCTCGCAGACTCAAAGTCATAAATGTAAACACTCTTCATCAAAATCCGGTTGGACAGGAGCTTTCTGCACACTACAACTAGCTTCCGATTCACAGCCACGCACTGACACCATATCTGGGGATCGTCAATGGGAGGTAGCATTTCCTAGGTGCCCTTCATAGGGTCGTATACCCTTACTACAAACAAGCCATTCATATCTCTGTGATTCCCGATATCTCTTTCAATCAAGCAAATAAGTTGTTGGCTCGTCCCACATTTCTTCCTGTCAGGATAAAACGCAGGGCTACTGAGTATAGCCTCCCAGCTGTTGCACATAGCTTTCAGCTTATTGTGTGATGCGTAAGGCATTCTTAGCAAACACTGCCTAATGACATCCTCCGAAATAACTTCCATTAGGACACTTTAAACTCACCAATTTCCTGATTGATCGAGTTTACCCAAAGCTTTATCACACATGAAGAAGCTAAACAATATGAAAGACGAGGTAGGTCAAAATATAAAAACATAGTTAGATATATAGTGTAGATGTGGGGAAACTTAATTTTAAACCGACAAGAAAGGCCGTTAATTAATAAATTATGTTATATGTTATTTATTATTATTATTTATTTTAAGGTCACGATCAAGTCACACATTAAATTGGTGTATGGGACTTTCTTGTTTATGGGACAAGGGACCTACCTCTGACACTAAATTGGTGTATGAACTCTCTTGTTTATGGGACAAGGGATCCACCTCCGATTCAACTGCTAAGTCTAAGAAGATATACATATAGTGATATGTGGTTTAACGACAAGTTTACCTAGGTGAAACCCACGAGACCCAGGTTCAAATCCCATTTAGTACCATGAGGATTGATCTTGGGACTTATTTAGTTAGTTGAGTAATTTAGGTAGAGGGTTCAAATCAAAGTCTAATTATATATATAAATGGCATGAAATTGATTTAGTTAGTTGAGTAATTTAAGGATTTTTAATAAATCAAGTATCCAACACAATTTTTTATAGTATTTTAAACTCATTTCATGTTAATTTGATGTAGATAAATGACATGGATGATAAAATATTAATAATACCAGCCTAGATCCATCTTAACTCCGGATCTATTAAGCCCCTGGAGGGATCAAATCTCTGGAATATCTCTTTTCTGAGAGCAAAACTTGAGGGATCAAATCTCTCAAGGTGCAAACCTCTTTACTAAGTTGAAATTGATCTATGGTGGTTTAATTATTAATTTTAATTTTTTTAGTTTAATTTTTATTTTTATATAATTTTAGTGAGTCAAGGTGCAAACATCTCCCTTTAGCTCTATATTAATTTTAAACTACATGTAAATGTTTCCCAATTTACATATTATAAATTGGACATATTAATATAAATACAACATATTAAGCTGACATGTAAAAATAGCCCTATATTGAGGTGTAGAGTGCCTCAGCATAATAAAAGGTCAACTTGAATTATTTTTTAATAATAATAACTATAAAATTGGCGCATGAGAGCTTTTTTATTGTGAGGCGATCAAATTGGTGCATGAAAACCCCTTGATTGTGGAATGACCAAATTGGTCCATGAAAGTTCCTTGTTTGTTGTACAAGGGACCCATCTCTCACTAGCAATTTGAATGCTAAAGTCTATTAAGGTGTAGCCAATGGTTCTTAGCTCAAGTGACTCGGATTGTGGCTTGCCACACAACAACCCATGTCCAAGTATCCTAAGGCATGTTGTAGCCTGTATTGATTCGGCTCAAGGAGTAGGCATCCATAGGGATCTTTCACTTGGTCCGTGGTCAATACGGGATGTCTCAACTCTTGCTTAGTCATTGGGTCTTTCCTATATAAAAAAAAAGACAAGTATATTGAGGTGTAAAACATCTAACTCCCTTTGGCTTAGAACCTGCGAGGCTATAAATGGGTACAAAGAGTGAAGAGGTAGAAATATAACAACATAGGTTATTGATGGGTGTTGATTGTTTGAGAGCCAATTGGCTATATTTTTCCAAATTATTCACATAGCTGAATTAAGAGACAAGAGTACTTAAATAAATGAATATCCCTAAAGGGAAAGAATTATAACACCTTTCTTGTGTTTTCTAGGGTAGAGGAAGGGATTGTCATGGCCCTTGGATCACTAGATGATAGGCCTATAATGCTCTATAGTGAGTGGATCAACTAAGCTATGAGAGAAATGAGTTGCTTCGAGTGAGGTCCCCCCCCTTAGGGGTAACTACTTCGAGAGCCAGCCTCTCAATTCTTTGGTGTTCCAACTTAAACCAGCTCTCTTGCTCATGTATCTATACAATTTTTTATTCTATTTCTCCTTTAGATATATGATGATCTCATCTCACCTTGTTTTTTTAGATGCTTCAACCATGTTATGTTAACTACTATCTGGTACATCTTAGATTGCAAATGCACTTACATATGACACACTATACTTTCACATATGTGGTACTATGTTATCATGGTTTATCTTGTTCACATTAGTTTCTCTAATATGGTTTCATGTGTGAGCTTCTTGCATCGACATGGTGTTAATGTTTCATATGTGTTCTTTCGATGTGGTGGGAATTCTGTGTAATATACTAATGTATAATAAGAATCTAGATTTTTAAAATTTTTTTCTTAGAGGATACCATGGTGGTTACTTCATGATCCACGTTATACTATTAGAGAAATCTATAGAACATAGCATACTTCATATCCCAACCATACATAATACTTTCCATCTTTATTTTTCACTTCTATTCCATACATCATATTTTTCAAAGGATTGTTATCTTGTCATAAGTCATCCATCTAGGTCCTATTAAAAGTAATGAAAACCCATGTGTAAGATGCTTGAAAGTCAAAAAGTGAAATTGTTTTAGGTATTAGCATGTATAAACAAGTTAAAATCCCCAATATAAGAATGTTAGAGATATGTTAGTTCATTGTAAACTCCTAACCCCTAGTCATATGCTTAATAACGCATACTCAAAGAAAGAAAGAAAAAGAAACCAAAATGGTACTTCAAATGAAAGAAAGAAAAACAAAAGAGATGAATGCAAAATGGGGTAGTAAAACAAAGTGGTGGTGAATGGCATGGGGGAGGTCGTGGGGTGGAGCCCCAACCTTGCCCATCTATACACGTTTTTTCCACTTAACAATACGCACCATCAGACTTTGTTTAAACACCTCCACCATTAAACTTTGGTTAAAACTTTGCCATAAGGTTTTACATTGTATTATTAAATTATACCACTGTAAACAATATTAAACCCATAGTTTAAAAACATATGCACCACCGTATATTGGACTTTGGGATATGAAATTCGTTTGGATTTATAATAAATGTGGAATTTAATATATAATGTTTGGAATTAATAATTAAGATTTATATATATATATAACCAACATTAATAATAATAAATAATTTTCCACACATAAAAAATCATTATGAACCCAATTTCAACCTCAAGAGGACGTTGGGAAAATTTCACCTTCTCAAACTAAACTCGTGAATCCAATTGTGACACTTGTCAGAGTCCCATTGGAAAAAAAACCGAAGAAGATTCTTTGCATGCTAACTGGGATGCCATGTCATCACCCTATACCTATTCTACAAATTAAAAAAAAAATTGTGTGTTCTGAACAATGATTAATAGAATATAACTTCTTCGTCTGAACTTGGTTTTTGATGAAAATAGTTGCATTGGATTTCTGGCGATGGGCCCGTCGTTGTCATGTTGGTTTGGTGCAATTCTGAGCACTTTGAATTTTGAGCTAATTTTTTCCCCTGATCTAGATTTCGATCAATCAAGTAGTGGGGTATGTACTTTTTGATCAACCAGTTAAATGAAAAATAAACCAAAAATAAATGATGCATGCAAGATCTACAAGTTATCCAATTGATATTTGGGTTCAAGGGCAGTGTACTATCAATTTTATAATCATCCAAATTATACAGGTGTTGTATGTAGTCAGAGGAAGGCCTATGATGTATTGCACAATTCAAATTGAGGAATTTTCCTAATTAATAGGGGTTAATTCCCAAGGAAAAAACAAAAAGAAATAGGGAATTGGGCAAGAGAAATTTGGTTAGGTATTGGCCTAGGCTTGTCTAGGAAGCAGTGAGACAGATAGAGATAATGTTGAGGTTGCTCGGGCATGAGATAAGTGTTGTAATATTCTCATATTTTTTAACTAATGCCATATATAGATAACAAGTTTTTAATCTGTGGATTTCCAATATAATGTGTTGATTGAATTCTTTTTCTTGTATGCTTCGTGATTTCGCGAGCGTTGATTGTTTCTGCAATTGGTAGATTAGATTCAAGTATATTGTTTTAGCAAATAAAAATTAGCAGTTTGAATCTACAAGGAATTTCTACATGGAATCAGAGCTGAAATCACTATAGAAGAGAAGAATACGAGTTTATCCTTGCACGAGGAGTTGGTTTTGCAGATATATTCTCCAGAGATAGCAGTAGGATCAGGATTGATTTATATGGTATGAGGCTCGAGTATGACCTTGAGGGTAGCTCGAATTGCATTTATTGGAAATATTGGATGGAAGCAATCATAGAAGATGTTGAGGTTGCAACAAGATGATGAGCTTAGTGAAAAGAGTCGCCTTCACTAAGTGAGCCGGCAAGCTATTTTTGGCGCAAAGTCTATTTTTAGACATATGGATCATGTTCTATGAGTTGCAGGATTCTATTTGTGGATGGTTGGTCAAGTCGGGAAAAGTAGATGGACTTCTATTTTTAGACATACTGGGCGGAATCTATTTTTAGATTGCCAGTCTAAAAATAGATATGTCGAATATTATTAGCTCTTAATAATATTTAGACTCTAAACAGTATCTTATTCTCTTGGAGCACTTCAGTTAAGTGCACAGATGTGGCACAGGAGCTGACAGAAGGAATTACGCTATTCCTGAGGGTTATGTGGAGCTATTGCATGGATACTTCAGTTAGAACTCATGTGACAGAGTTTGGTGGGGTTGATTGAGGAAGTTAGTGGAGTTGTATTCAGTTTAACTAATCTAAACATAGTTGAGCTATTTGTATCCAGTTTAACTAATTGATACAATTAGTGAGAGTGGTGTGAATTAATTATTAATTAATTCACTAATTATAAACTCATTAATCAACTAAATAATGCATCAGTTAACTTTAGTGCATGGATAGTTTCAGTGGATACCAGTGCAGAAATAGGTGAAAGAGCAGGTTAACTATCAGTTGTGACTATACTGTTGCATATTTGCAACAACCAGTGATTGGTGAAGCCCATGAGGATTGCGTAGTACAAGCCAAGTGGTTTATGTTATTTAATGAGCCATCCCATAGCATTGATTACGCAATAGAGGTTGGCTATCAAGTGGCAAAAGATTGGAGCATGTGTTTTGATAGATCTAGCTTGATAGTGTGTAGCAATAAGAGGTTGTGTTGAGAGCTTGTGAGGAGCTTTGTACAATGATTTTTACATGATCTCCATGACATATAATATACAGATAGTTGGGGTTTTCAGCTTTAAGCTTTCCCATTAAATACTATGTTCATATGTGTGATTGTTTGTGGTTTTAATGTGTGCATGAAATTGATTTTATTTCCGCATGTAATGATCAATGTTAGAAGAGATTTTGTATTGTGCATGAAGATAAAATAGTGTGTGATCAGGAGAATCTCGGTGAATAATATATCATTTATTCAAATTTTCTACATGGTATCGGAGCGATATTGATCATTGGAGCAATTGAAAAACATTGAAGCAGTTGAGTTTTGTGCTGGTGGAATTCGAATTTGCAACAGTGTTTTCTTGGTGTCGAAGTTGAGATGTCTTTCAACGGATTGTGATTGGAGTATTCCCTTGAGGGAAGCTTGAATTATATTGCATGGAAGGACAGGATGGAGGCAGTGTTGGATGACAATGGGTTGAAGGAGTTCATATATGTAGAAATTCCAAAACTTTCTTCTAGCGATGCTGTTGCACTTGATGCATGGCAAAAGAAGATAACAAAGTGTCGAAGGATTCTGTTGGAAGGTGTGAAGAATCACATAGTGTCCAGCCTTCATGGTAAGGCTTCTCCATTCTCGATGTGGAAATATTTGACAGAATTATTTCAAAGCAAGAGTGACCAAAGGAAGTTGGCGCTCAAGGATAAACTCAGAAACATAAAAATGAAGAAAGGCGACAGTATGCCCAAGTACCTCACGAAGTTCATCCAATGTAGGGATGAGCTGGGAAGTGTGGGGGTTACTATTGATGATGAGGAATTGGTGATCTTGGCTCTCCTTGGGCTTCTGAAGAGTTGGAATTCCTATCAAGACTCTGTTAATGGTCGGGAGAAATTTCCAGGATGGGAGCGACTTTGGTTAGATCTTGTGCAAGAGGAGATAAGGCGAAGTACCAAGGACGGATCTTCATCAAAGAAATATGATGAAGAAAATTGTGCTTTGGCTGCCAAAGCAAAGAAGGGGAAGAGAAAGAAATCTTCTCAATCTGGTGTGAAAGGCAAGAAGTAGGACATGTCCAAGGTGAAGTTCTTTCACTGTCACCAACATGGACATTACGCCACTAGTTGTCCACATAAGAAGAAAAATAAGTAGGCTGCTGGAATTGCAGCTGGAGAGGCCTTAGCCTCGCAGTTTGAGCTGGATTTTTTACTGATCGCATGCTTGGTATCAAGTGTGATGGGTTCAGTGTGGTTTCTTGACAGTGGTGCTTCTTTTCACATGACATGAGATCGAGATTTGTTTATTGATCTGGATGAGAAAGATGTTGGAGTGCACATCGAGATGGGCGATGATGGTAGATATAGTGAGACCGGTATCGGTACCATTTCATTTGAGAGGTAGTCTGGTAAACCCTTCATATTGAAGGAAGTGATGCCTGTTCCAGGATTGAAGAATAATCTTATCTCTGTGGCGATGTTAGAGGACAAGGGATATGATGTTGTCTTTAGCGAGGGAAATGCTTTCCCGCGGAGTAAGGAAACTGGTGAGACCCGGAGGATAGGGGTTCAAATTAAGAACCTTTATCAATTGCAGGTAGATGGCTTTGCAGTAATGGAAGGCAAGGCAAAAGGAATGGTGAGCCGGGATGATGGTGAGTTGTGGCACCAGAGATTGGGCCACCTTCACCATGGAGCTTTGAAGATACTGAAGCAGATTTCTATTGGGATTCCTAAGGGTACCCTTGCGTAGTCAGATCAGTGCAAGGGATGTACCTTGGGAAAATTTGTGAAAGCCACCTTTCATGAGAAGGATAGTCGCGCCACGATGATCCTTGAGAGAATTCACACAGACATGTGTGGACCTTTCTTGGTAGCTTCGACAGCAAAGAACAGGTATTATGTGATATTTGTTGATGATTTTTCTCGTAAGTGCTGGATCTTCTTCATGTAGAAGAAGAGTGAGACATACTCAAATTTTTGTGAGTTCAAGGCATTTGTTGAGAAAGAATCGGGGAAGTAGGTGAAGGCTCTTAGGAGCGACAATGGTGGTGAATTCATCTCTGGCAAATTCAAGGAATTTTGTAGCGCAGAAGGAATTTGAAGAGAGCTCAGAGCACCTCATAACCCACAGTAGAATGGGGTTGCTGAGCGAAAGAACAAAATGATCGTGGGTGCTGCACAGGAGATGTTGCATGATCAGGGCCTTCCCATACACTTGTGGGTTGAGGCATGCAATACTGCAGTATATGTGCAGAACTGTTGTCCTCACAGGATACTTGGCATGAGTACACCCGAGGAGGAGTTTTCTGGTAAGAGGCTTGATATTTCCCATTTGAGGATTTTTGGTTCACCTGTTTACATTCATGTGATGAAGGATGCCAGGAAGAAGCTGGAGTTGATTGCAGAGGTTGGGATATTTGTGGGGTACACTGATACACCCCACAACTATCGTATGTATTTTCTAGATAGTCGCAAGACTGTTGTGCGACAAGGTATCAAATTTCATGAGGAGAAAGCCATGAAGTGTTCGCTTGAGAGGGAGCCACACTTGCATGCAGATGAGGAGCTATTAGTTCCTAAGGATGAGCCTCAGGATGTGGATCAACCACAAGAGGAGGTTCATGGAGTGGAAGAGACCACTCAGGCAGCGCCAACCATCAGAGGGTAGAAGCGCACTACAGAAGCTAAGCGACTGGCTCAAGATGTAGAGAAGGTTGTAGGAGCACCTACATCATAGTGCAGACAGAGACAGTCACCTGATCGGTATACTGGATACATGGCTCTAATGAGCAAGTGTATCGTGACAAAGCCATCCTCTTTCGAGGAAGCTGTGGATGATCCTGCATGGGTAGATTCCATGGTGGAAGAGTATGATTCGATTGTCAGAAACAATGCATGGGAGATTGTCTCGAGGCCGGAGGGGAAATCAGTGGTGGGTTCTAGATGGATCTACAAAGTGAAGCAGGCAGCTGACGGGAGTGTGGAGAAGTATAAGGCAAGATTTTTTTCCCGAGGCTTTTCACAAATTGAGGTGATCGATTATGAGGAGACCTTTGCACCTGTCGCAAGGTATTCTTCCGTACGGATGATTCTTGCTCTCTCAGCGTAGATGGGGTGGCACATTCATCAGATGGATGTGAAGACTGCATTCCTCAATGGAGTCATTGAGGAGGAGGTGTACATAGAGCAACCTGAAGGTTTTGAGATCTTCAGCAGTGAGTCAAATGTGTGTAGGCTCAAGAGAGCGTTGTATGGGTTGAAACAAGCACCTCGTGCTTGGTACACACGGATAGACAATTATTTCACCGGACTTGGATTCTCCAAGAGTGAGGCGGATCCGAACCTATACCAGATAGTGGTGGAGGGTAAGTTTCTAATCATTGTACTTTATGTAGATGATTTTATTTTGACAGGTAATGAGCTATTGATACTCTCATGCAAGGATGATCTTGCAAAAGAGTTTGAGATGAAGGACTTGGGCCTCCTTCATTATTTCCTGGGATTGGAAATTTGGTAGCGCAGTGATTGACTGTTTGTTTCTCAAGGAAAGTGTGCCCGGGAGATACTAGAGAAGTTCAACATGCAGGGATGCAAGCCTATTGATACTCCTCTTCCTAGTGGATGGAGGAAGGAGGATGCTACTTCGGCGGAGGTAATGGATGCCACTGTTTATCGACAGTTGGTGGGGTCGCTTATGTATCTGGTCAATACATGACCTGACATATGCTATGCTGTTAACTAGCTTTCACAAGCTATGGTTAAGCCAACCACGTTCTTCTAGAAGGCAGGCAAGCATGTATTGAGATATCTCAGAGGCACATCGGGATATGGATTATGGTACAGACAGTCGGATGAGGTGAAGCTATGTGGCTTCATGGATGCAGATTGGGCTGGGAGCCCAACAGATAGAAAGAGCACATCTGGAGGGTTTTTCAGTATTGGGTTGACAACAGTTTCTTGGTACAGCAGGAAGCAGAGATCTGTGGCACTCAATTCAGCAGAGGCCGAGTATATGGCAGCGAGTTTGGTTGCATGTGAGGCTATATGGATGAGGAAGATCTTGGTCGGGTTGTTCGGTTCACACTTAGAGCCTACTGTGATTTATTGTGATAATAAGAGTTGCATCAAACTCTCGGTTAATCCAGTATTTCATGACAGATCTAAACACATTGACATTCGGTATCATCATATCAGAGATTGTGTGCAGCAGAAGATCATGTTACTTTCATATATTCCCATGGAGGATCAGGATGCTGATATCTTGACAAAGGCGCTCACCAGGAGAAAATTCGAATACCATAGAGGCAGGATAGGGGTTGCAGATAATCCATATCTTGTTGAGAGGGAGTGTTGAAAATGCAACAAGATGATGGAGCTTAGTGAAATGAAGTCGCCTTCACTAAGTGGGCCCGCAGACTATTTTTGGCGCAAAGTCTATTTTTAGACTATGTCTATTTTTAGACATATGGATCATGTTCTATGAGTTGCAGGATGCTATTTGTGGATGGTTGGTCAAGTCGGAAAAAATAGATGGACTTCTATTTTTAGACATATTGGGCGGAATCTATTTTTAGATTGCCGGTCTAAAAATAGATATGTCAAATATTATTAGCTCTTAATAATATTTAGACTCTAAACATTATCTTATTCTCTTGGAGCACTTCAGTTAAGTGCACAGATGTGGCACAGGAGCTGACAGAAGGAATTACGCTATTCCTAAGGGTTAAGTGGAGCTATTGCATGGATACTTCAGTTAGAACTCATGTGACAACGTTTGGTGGAGTTGATTGAGGAAGTTAATGGAGTTGTGTTCAGTTTAACTAATGTAAACATAGTTGAGCTATTTGTATCTAGTTTAAATAATTGATAAAATTAGTGAGAGTGGTGTGAATTAATTATTAATTAATTCACTAATTATAAACTCATTAATCAACTAAAAAATGCATTAGTTAACTTCAGTGCATGGATAGTTTCAGTGGAGACTAGTGCAGAAATAGGTGAAAGAGCAGGTTAACTATTAGTTGTGACTATACTGTTGCATATTTGCAACAACCAGTGATTGGTGAAGCCCATGACGATTGCGCAGTACAAGCCAGGTGTTTTATGTTATTTAATGAGCCATCCCATAACATTGATTACGCAATAGAGGCTGGCTATCAAGTGGCAAAATATTGGAGCATGTATTTTGCTAGATCTAGCTTGATAGTGTATAGCAATAAGAGGTTGTGCTGAGAGCTTGTGAGGAGCTTTGTACAATTATTGTTACATGATATCCATGACATATAATATACAGATAGTTGGGGTTTTCAGCTTCAAGCTTTCCCATTAAATACTGTGTTCATATGTGTGATTGTTTGTGGTTTTAATGTGTGCATGCAATTGATTTTATTTCCGCATGTAATGATCAATGGTAGAAGAGATTCTGTATTGTGCATGAAGATAAAATAGTGTGTGATCAGGAGAATCTCGGTGAAAAATATATTAGTTATTCAAATTTCTACAGAAGATAATGGATTGAAGGAATAAATTAATATAAATTTTCCGACACCAATAACAACATACTCTAGCAGAATGGAAGAATAATGCATCCAAGGCAAGAAGGATGTTATTGGAAGTAATTCGAGATAATATTGTCTCAAACCTTCACAAGAAGGAAACTCCATATGCAATGTGGAAGGCCTTGAAAAAATTCTTTCAAAATAGCGGTGACCATAGGAAGCTGGCACTTCAGGATAAGCTTCGGAAGATCAAGATGGAAAAGGGCAACACAATACCACAGTACTTGATCAAGTTCACCCAATATCGGGATGAGCTTGGGAGTGTTGGAGTTAAAGTTTCTTAAGATGATTTGGTCAACCTAACACTTCTAGGCCTTCCCAAGAGCTGACACAAGTACCAGGATTTCATAAATGGGAGGAAAAAGCTACTAGAGTGGGAGCATTTGTGGTCTGACTTGGTGCAAGACGAGATAAGGTGAAACAACATATATGGATCCTCATCCAAGCATGATGATGAGGATAAATGTGCCTTGGATGAAATTACAAAGAGAGGGAAAGGGAAGAAATCCCAATCCAAAGGAGATTGTCATCAGGAAGGCAAGAATAAGGAATTTTTGAAGATGAATTGTTTTCTCTGTCATGAGCCGAGACATTATGCCATGAAGTGTCTGCACAAGAAGACCGACAAGAAGCACTCAGGAGGAGAGACAGGTGAAGTTCTTGATTCACAATTCGAGTTGTATTTCACCCTCAATTCATGCATAGTGACATCGATGATGGGTCGTGTGTGGTATATGGATAGTGGAGCCTCATTCCATATGAACGACAACAAAGAATTATTTAGTGACTTGGAGGAGAAGGACCTCCAGATGCACATCAAGATGGGAGATGATGGAAGGGATACCACGACCGACATCGATACTCTTATTTTTCATAGGTAGTCTGATTCTCATTTCACATTGAAATATGTCATGTATGTTCTAGTTTTGAAGAATAATTTAGTTCCAGTTTCTATGTTGGAAGACCATGGCTACGATGTGATATTTAGAAAAAGGAAGGATTTCCTTTGTCACATAGCCACATGGAAAGTAAAGAAAATTGGGGTTTGGGTGAAGAACCTCTACAAATTGGATGTAGAAGACTGTGATGATTTGAGTACAAAAGATAAGAAGATGCATAGTCAAGACATCAGTGAATTATGGCATAGGAGACTTGACCATTATCACCATGGAGATTTGAAGATCATGCAACAAATTTATACATGACTTCCCAAGTGTGCACTAGATCAATCTGATACATGCAAAGGGTGTACATTGGGGAAGTACACCAAAGTCACCTTTCATGATAAGGACAGTCTAGTGCAAGCGATCCTTGAAAGAGTTCACTCAGATGTGTGTGGACCATTCTTGACATCCTCCATGTCCAAGCACATGTATTATGTGGCATTTGTAGATGATTTCTCACATAAGTGTTGGATATTATTCATGCATACGAAATACCAAACGTTCTCAAATTTTTTTGAATTTAAAGTACTTGTTGAGAAATACACAAGCAGGAAAATGAAGTCTCTTAGGAGAGATAACAGTGGAGAATACGTGTCGAATGAGTTTAAGAAATTTTGTGCATAAAAAGGAAATTGGCGGGAGTTAATAGCACCCCATAACCCACAACAAAATTGGGTTGTAGAAAGAAAGAACAAAATTATTGTGGGCGCTATACGAGCGATGTTGCATGATCGGGACCTAATGCCATTGCACTTGTGTGCCGAAGCATGCAACACAATGGTGTATGTGCAAAACAATAGTCCTCTTTAGATTCTTTGGATGATTACACCAGAAGAATATTTTTCAGGTAAGAAGCCAAATGTGGCACGCTTCAATATCTCTGGTTCATTAGTTTACTGTCATGTTTCCAAGGATGCACGGGAAAATCTAGAGCCAACGACTGAGTTGGGCATATTTTTGGGTACAATGATACATCTCAAAGAAATAAAATTGTTCGTAGATGTGAATTTTGATGAAGAGAAAGCCATGAGATTTTCCCTTGAGAGGGAGCTTCAGTTTCATGTATATGAGGATATATTAGCTCCAAAGGAAGAACCTCAGAATGTTGTGGAGAAACCAAAACAAAGAAGTAGAGTGTGAAAGCACCCACTCATGCAGAGACATCCAAATATGGAAGGAATCACAATAGAGGGGCTGACATATTGATGCATAATTATATATAGAATATGGGGGCACCCATATCACAATGCAGGAAGATGAGGTCACAAGATTGGTATACTGGCTACATGGCTTTGATGAGAAAGAGTGTAAAATTGACACTATTATTTTTGAGCAAATTTCCCTAGAAAAGCGCAATGTGGGAAAACCAATGCAAAAAATGAGGGTTTTATAATAATTATGCAAAAGTGAAATCTGAGTACAAAAATATGGATGCTAAAACTAACAATCCTCAACAAAATAATCTGGCCAAAAATTAAAGAGACAATTTTTGTCTCACCTGACACTAATATTAGCTCTAAAACTGGCTCAAATTGGTTGCTTGAACACCCCTGCGTTAGCATCCGTGATCCCTTTGCACATGCCTATTCATAATTCCTTAAGAACTTCTCTGATGATATCGTTTAGTATAACTTAACCTCTAAAAATGACTTGTTTGGACTTCTAGAATTTTCGTGGCCACCAACAACTGAATCACTCTCTCCTTTAGCTAAATCAAACTCCCTATGAATTTTTTTGCGCAGTCCCTGCATAGCCTCACTAAGGAAAGCTCGACCCTCTTGCTGTTGAATCTTCGACAATGGAAATTTCCTCTAGAATCACTATCTTTTCTCCCTCTTGACTCTATCTTCCTTCTAGATCTAACTCATCTTCCTTGCTCAATATCGATAATTAGATAGCTTGATCTTCCATGGAACTCACTCTTCACAATATATTTTCTTCATCCCCATCATCCTAATATTATATTCTCTCGTTGGTGAACCAACAACCATGATAGATCCCCATCAATGGATAAGATCATCTCAAACTCAATACATGTGAGTTTGTAGAGAATTCTCACCTTTCCTTAATTAATTTCTATGAATTAACCAATTTTCCTAAGTTAGACTTAGGAAAAAAATAAATAACGGTTAATTAATTTAATTAAAGCATTTCAAAAGCTTATTTTGGTAAAAATTTACTGGGTTTTGAAGATCTCATGTTCTCAGCCTCTCTAAAACAAGTTGAGACTAGAACACCATTTTGATGCTACAAAAACTAACAATATGGATATCAAAACATTTGGTCTTCACACAGCCAACTTGATGACAATGTTAGTGCTCATCAAGAATTTGATGAATATGTTGATCATCAACTTTAAGAACAAAATTTTTAGTGTTATTATTAAATCTATCAACCTTTTGAAGATTTGAATCTTGTTAATTTAAAAAATTTGGCAAGAACTTTGACACTCACAAGTTGAATTGGTTTGGAGTACTTTGGAATATGAAAGTCGAGATTTTTTTCATCATATTTTTTTTATATTATTTATTTTTTGAATCTTGTAGAGCTACAGTGTTTCCAGCTCGACTTCCTACTCTACTACTCACACTCCCTTTTGGAATGCACTAATTTCCTAGCTACTTCTTTCTTCTATGGAAAAACTTGGATTTCCTCTAGAAAATTATATCTGGAAACCCCAAGGGAAATTCTGGAAAATTCCTTCATCTGTGTATTTTTTCTCTTCCTCCGAGCGCTGATATGCTGCAGAAAAACCTGTTGCAAAGCCATTGCACCCATATCTTCTCAATGGAATCTCTGATCTTCACACCAGAACTTCTTCTTAAAAACACCACTAGCTGCATATCACTGCAACAGAGGATTTTCAATTTTTTATGCTGCCTGCAAACTAAAAATCAAACCCTTGCCTCTACTAATTTGCACTCCTGGTTGGCCTGTGAGTAGATCCAAAAAAATTTCCTAGAGACTCCCTTTCAAGCTGTACATTTCTCCCTTATTACTAAGCCACTGGTATATTGAGAAGAGATCTGACACCATGTGAAAATTTCACTATTGTAGAAACTGGAAATTATTCTTCTAACTAAATATTATTATGTGTTGTTAGCCGGCTATAAAATTTTTTATACCAAATGTTGGCTAAAACTCTTTGGAGCCTTCAAGGAACAAATTTTATGACTAAAAAGTGTTGGCTCTTGAAGACTTTTGGAGGCCTCCTACCTCTATCCCAATCTTCACTACTGTGCCTTTTTTCCCCTTTAGAAATCCTGCTGATTCCCAAGGAAAAATACTGCTACAAACACCTTTTTCCTTTACCCCTTTTGCCAAAACTAACCTTAGTTTTTATCCCTCCATTTCCCATGAAAATCCCTCATTTTCATATTTTTCCCTTTTCCCCTTCTTAGAATCCCCTTGACAAGGTTGAAAACTCCTTCTTTGCCTTATCGGAACCCCTCTAACCCTTTGAAAATCATTCAAAAACCATAAAAATCACATTTTTTATGGTGTGGACTTAAGCCCCGTCGAGCTAAGTCTTAAGCCCCTTCCTCCATAAACCCTGGCCGTATTATCCTCCATACACCCAAAGGTCCCACAGTCGGGCGCCAAGCCGCTTCGTAAATAATATTTTAAACCTTGGTTTATATTAAAAAATTGTCGATTTTATTATTTTATAAAATTTCCGCCGGCTCCAAATTTAATTCATTTCGCACTGTCGATCTGATCTGCATATCGACGGTGCAGATTCCGTCTCCCTGGTGGTCCCCGCATTCCACTCACCTGTCCAAAAATCGTGCGGTATTGATCGCACTGCCTTTGGGCAGCGGTAGTTTTTTCCCAATCGGCAGCGATTCCATACGCTGGCCGACACGCGTTCCATGCACTATTTTAAAATTCCCCCCCATCACGCATTAACTTTCGACAGCAAACCTAGCACGATATCATTGTACACTGTCCGATCTGAGGCCGCCCATCCGATGGCTATCGCTCTCCGAAGATGCCCGACAGTTAACCGGGCTACGTCGCGGCATTCAATTGATCTCCGCCATTGATCTGATCTGCAGATTGACGACCCACATTCCATCGCCCTAATTCGATCACCCAGTCAACATTTCCCGTTTTGACTTTCCATTTTCCGCTCCCGACCGTCGATCTCTGCACGATCGACGACCTTGATTCAAAACTTTCTTCCGCCTTCACTATGCCATTCTCCTGATCAATCCTGACCATTGGATGATGCCATCCAATGGCCACGCTTCCTCCACATGCCTTCTGCAGCAATAAACCTATAAATGCATGGATTTTATAATACTTGTTTGTTTTTGCAGGGTTTAAATGGTTTTTTCGCCATTTCTGAAGAAAATTCAGAAACGAGGGCCGACGATCCTCCTACCTTTGATTCACCGGGGGAAATCATTCACAGGTGTTAAATCCATGTTTTCATCAATCATTCATAAAGCATTAATGGCACATAACCCTGCGCAACCCTGCATACCAGCAAAAACCATGAATCAGGCACAGTCAGAGAATATTAGTGACAAAGGCCAAAATTTGTCAGAACAGAGGATTAAAGACAAATTTTGCGGGGATCATGGCTAAGAATGTTTATCAAAAGCCTAATCCCCGATTTAAAACACAATTAAAGAAAATCTGAAGTGTTTTATCGACAGGGAAACCTCCACCGCCACAATTGAGGCAAATTGATCCCTCTAGCTACCATGATGCCACTTGTGCCTCAAAGTATTCAATCAGAGGCCGAATTTATTGATCAGGATTAGATATTTGTCTCAAAACGTAGCCAAAGAGGAAACTCTGCTAAGGAAATTAATGAAAAACATATGCAGAGTTACTTTGATGCCACACAGAGCCTCAAAGGTCAACAAAAGCTCCCACCAAGCTTAAAATTTACGTAAAAACATTTAATACAGAGTACACCCATGTAAGTTTCTTCATTGAGCCCCTCAAAGGCCAAGAGGTCATTAAATCTTTATTAATTATAATTGGAGATATTTTTATCAGATCTCACCTCCTCATTCTTCTATATATACTTCTGTAGAAGATGACTGAGGGGTTGGTTGTTGGTTGATCACTAGTTGTAATATTGAAAACTCTCTGAAATAAATACATATTCTATTGAAGTTGAAGATGATATTGAAGTCTTGGAAGCCCTGATGATGTTGTTGCATGCTTGTTACTAAGAAGGCTCTATCATTGGATCCATGAGCTTGGTTGTCGGTGAAGTATTCTGAACTGTTTAATGTTTTCCCCTGTTTTCATTATGTTCCATAATTTCTTACTACAGTAGGTTGAAAGTTTTAGGCTAAGAAATGACTCCTAGAAGCACCTTAGACGTGTTCATCCTTCACTGTTTCATGTTTTCTTCTGCTGAGGTATTTTAGAGTCTTTAATCTCTCTCTTTAGCACTCATGCTTGTTTATTTTCTTAATAGTTCGAACAGTTGGTTTCAGCATGATTTATGGTTCTCCCTGCTTGTCTGCTACCACTTTAAAGCTATTATTGAAGTCTCCCTTTGAATTTTTCTGTTTACAGTGAGTCAAGGAGGTATGTTCTGATCTTGCCCTTTTTCCTTACTTAAGCAGTTGTCTCAAAGGTCTTTATAGTTGTAATAATAGATGTGTTAGGTTTTCCCTCTTCTATGACTGCAATTATCAGTGAATATTTCATGTTTTCTAAATCATTTGAAATAAAATCTTTGAGGAAATAGGGTGTTCCCCGAATCTTAGATTTCATTTTAAAAGTTGTTTTGAAATCGTTGTTTGCTTAAAGGTGTGATTTGTAGAATTCATGGTTAGCCCTGTCTATCAAAAAGCTCTTTTTTGTTCAAATTGTGCTTTCAAATTCCCTTTGTTTGAGAATAAAACTTCTCTTTCCAAATCATTGATGTCCATCTCATTCCAAAACCAAAGGATCATGTGGCCAAGTTAGATTTGCCCTCTGATATCCCATATCCATTGATGAGTATGTTATGACCTCTTTTTGACTCCATTTCCCAATGAACCAGATGTTTCTCCATTCTATATATATTTCCTAGATCTTTCATTTTCTGCTATGACAACCCAATCAAACAAACAAAAAAACACCTGCACTTAATAACTAGTCTAAAATCCATTTTTCAAGCACACAAGATAAACCTTTGCAAAAAAAAAATTGAGAGATCCCTCTCTGAGAACAGGAGGACTAGATCCTGAAACTCTAAAGATTGGTTCTAATGTTGCCTTGTCTTTTGATTTTCCAAACTATCAAAACACGGGACACCAACATAATGGCGATCACGGTGGGACCCTGAGTAAAATTTTCAAAATTAAACACTCACTGTCTAGAATAACATAAGTAACTTTCTTCAAGCACTACCTAACAAATGGTAATCATGATAGGACTTAATTGAATCAGTGAAAAACTAAGTAACCCTTAGGATTCTTATAAAGCCTTATCCAACCTTGAAGGATTCAGTTACCAAGCCATAAGAGTGAACTCTGTATGTTTTGACACCCTAGCTAAGTGTCAAGTCAGATTTAGGACACTCTCATAACCTATAAAATCAGGAAACTCAGAAAAACAAAAAAACATTTTAGTTTGGCTTCATAATAAGCATGGTGGTGGAACCATCCAATATCTTACCTTCATAAAAAACTAAAATTTTCCACCTGGCGACTCCACTAGCCCCAGTAGACCTATTACTCATCTAGGTTCCCAAATCTCTTTAAGACTGTGTTAACCAGCCTTGAAGAAAGTTTAGAATCCTAGTCCCATTTTAGACAAAACATCCTGAGAGGTGAAGCTTCCAAAAATAGTCCCTAAAACCCCCACCTCTCTCATTTTTGAAAAGCAGTCTGGCTTCACATAGGATCAATACTAGATCCCATCTAGACCCAAATCCTCCTTTAATCGTTGAAAATCTTGAGAGAATTTTGTAGAAGACTTCTAACTCTCAAAATTCAGCTGCTAATAGGAGCCTCTTAAGAACAAATTCTGTCCCTAAAAACCTTGTGGTCTTAGAGGATTCACACTTTGATTTACATCATACAAAGAACATCTTTAGAACCAGATCTCAAGGTGACTTAAAACAAACTGACCTTGATATTGTAGATTTGAAACAAAGCTTCAATAGAGAAGCTTCACCTTCCACTCCTCTTGATTCCCAGCTTCTTTATCACTTTAGCCTTTTTCATAATAAGTCTGCTCAAAGTCAGTTTGTTGGCCCAAGTTTTTCTTCCACTCCAAATCATACTACCACTGTGCAAAACACTTCTGTTCAGCCCACTTTCACTACTGTAAATCCACCCTTATTTCCAGCCATGGCAACATGGTATGCCCCATTAGTGTTATCACAACCTCTACTTCCCTTACCAAATTATTACCAATATAAAATCCCTCACTTCACTGGAAAAGAGTCTACAACAGCTCAACAACATGTAGATAGGATGGGAGATGCATTTGATTACATGGAGATAGAGGAAGAAACTGTGAAAATGAGGATCTTTGCTCAAATTTTAGGAGGATATGTAAAGAAATGGTTTAAAAACTTACCTCCTAACAACATAAATGATCTCCCCGCCTTGCATCAAAAATTCGTCAACAAATGGGAACTCAAAAAAAATCCTCTCCAAATACTAGCAGAATATAGCAGCCTCAAGAGAAATCAAGGAGAGAGTGTTCTTGACTACTCCACTAGGTTCAATAGCGTTTATAATGCTCTTCCACCTCACATGAAGCCTCCTTAAGGCATGGCCTTAGTAAGATATCCCGAAGGCCTTGATTTGGACATGATGTATCAGTTAAGGGAGAGGGACTACTTAACCTTAGAAGACATGCAGAAAGGAGCTGTGAGCATAGAAGCAAACATAATTGAGAAAATAAATAGGTTGAGATCAGAGAAGAGGGTAACTTACAAAGATGACACTACAACCTCCACATCTAGCTCAAAGACAGAATAGATGTTGGAAGAGATCATGAAAAGGATGAGCATACTTAAGAGAACACAACCAAGAGACAATCAGAACAACTCCCAAAATAGAAGTAGAAATTAGAATTATAGAAGGGATAGCAATCAAGATAAGAAAAAATAAAGTGACCAACAGATTAGACCTCCCTTTCAACAGAACTATGTAGATCAATATGAAGAAGATAGGGAGTTGGAAATTTTGGAAGAATCTCATGTAAAATTGATTGGATCAGATAGTGGGGATAATGTTTTCCTCACTCAGGAAGAACAAGATTTCTTCTTTTATGATCAAAATACAAATACCTATGAAGATTCTGATGATTATAGATTGGGTTTTGAAAATGCAATCATGGAGGTACACAAACAGTATGACCTTAGGAGCAAGGGAAACATATATAATTCAAAGGATAAGAAAACTAGCACTGCTGTCAAGAAAAAATTATAAAACCAGCCCAAAAAGACAGCAGAGAAAACCAACATTTTGGCCAAGAAACCAGACCTAAACAAAGACAAACGTTTCCAGCCAATTGTTAAACAGAGCACCCCTAGCACTTCAGCTAGTGGTCCTAATAAAACTCTCCCAATTACCAGTCCAAACAAGGTTCAGCAAATCAAAGTTGATAAAAATAATTCAATTGAAAAGGCCGATGTAAATATCAACAAGTCCATTATTCCTTTCAGCCTTGAGGGAGAGATTGCTAAGATAAAAATTACCATCCGCCTAGCTGAACTAGTAACCCAAGAGGTGTACAAAAACCATGCTTTGAAAGATTTGAACTTAGGAGACGATATTGACACCTTAAACTTGACAGATGACAAACCAGAGTTATTTTTTGGTCCAAAAGTTGGAGGAATATACCAATAAGGGGTTGTCCCTCCCTTCTATGTTAGCTTGAACATACATGAGAAAATTTTACACAATGCTATGTTAGACTCAGCAGCTTCACACAATCTAATGCCCAAAGTAGTGATGGAAATCTTAGGCTTAGAAATTACTAAGCCGTACAAAGACTTGTATTCCTTTGACTCAAGCAGAGTCAAGTGTTTGGGTTTAATCAAAGATCTATATGTTAACTTAGCCCAAATCCTTGCTAAGAGTTTAGTCATGGACATAGTTGTAGCTGACATTCCCCCTAAGTATGGCATGCTCTTATCCAGATCTTGGGGAGCCAAACTTCAGGGAAGCCTTCAAATGGACATGTCTTATGCCACCTTTCCCATTTTTAACCAAAACAAAAGACTATACAGGGAATCCCACATGAAATACATGGTGAGCAACATAGACAAACCAAACAACTCTCCAATCTATTCTATTCAATCATGTTTAGATTCCTTTATCTTATGTAATGGAGATGAAATCACTTAGCCAGATAAGGAAAAGATGGACCCAATCATTTCACCTGAACAATCAAATATTCCCTTCAATCAAATTCAAAACATTACCAATCACAGCAACAAGAAAATGAAAATAGGAATGACATACTTTGGACCCTCAACTTTGATGGATCTTGTAATAAAACAAGTGCAGGAGCAGGTGTGTGGATTCAAAATACAAAACAGAGTTTTTCATACAAATTGGATTTCCCATGCACTAACAATATTGCTGAGTATGAAGCACTTCTCCTAGGCTTACAAATGCTTAAACAGTTAGAAGCCCAGAAGATATCAATCTTAGGAGATTTTGAACTTATCATAAGACAAATCAAAGGAGAATACTCAGCTAAAAATCCAAGACTTAGGGAATATCAAAACGTTGCCCTTGATCTATTAAAAAACTTTGAAAATTATGAACTTATTTTCATTCCAAGAGAATTGAATCATCTAGCAAATGAACTCGCTTTCAATGTGAACAATTGCCAGATACCTGAAATAATTGAACAACTCAGTGTGAAGGTAAAACATAGGCCTGTTGTGCCTGACAACGAAGATCATTGGCAAGTGTTTGATTCGAACAAACACATAGATGATTTCTTGAAATCAGAAAATGATTTCAGCATACCAACATCAGAATCTAGCCATAATGAAAACTGTCCATATATCGAAGAAATCCCAGAAGCTGAAATAACACACTCTGCTGATATAAATCATTATGAGAATCCGTTTGAAGCATATTTAATTGACAACATGGACCAAAAATACCTGGAAGTTTTAGAATGTAAAAAAGGTTCAATTCCAAGAGGTCTCTCACCTTTGGAACACCTTTTCGACTTCAATGATGTAGCCAAAGAACCAAAAATGGAGCTTGTCGAAACAAATGTAGAAGAACACAACATAGGCTCCCTAACAGACCCAAGATGATTAAATTTTCTAGCATTCTTCCAACTCACATAAAATCTCGATATATTGATCTATTTAAGGAGTTTAAAGATGTTTTTTCCTGGGCATACACAGATCTGAAGTCTTACAATACCAGCATCATTCAGCACAAGATTCCCCTGAAGGAAAATCAAAAGACCTTCAAACAAAAACTAAGGAGAATAAACCCACATTTATTACCTTTAGTTAGAGCCTAAATTAAAAAAATGCATGATGCTAGAATCATTGTACCCATTAGATTTTCAGAGTGGATATCAAACTTAGTTTATGTTAGAAATAAAACAGGGGAAATTAGCCTCTGTATTGACTTCAGAAATTTAAATAGAGCCTCTTTAAAAGAAAACTACCCCTTACCCAAGATGGACCATATACTTCAAAGGGTAGTTGGGTCAAGAAGGATTTCTCTCTTAGATGGGTTCTCAGGTTACAACCAGGTGTTAGTGCTCCCAAGTGATCAAATCAAAACTGCTTTTACCACACCTTGGGGCATCTTTATGTATGTCAAAATGCTTTACAGATTAATGAATGCAGGGGCCACCTTCCAAAGGGCCATGGACATAGCCTTTCTGAAGATATTGGCTATTTCATAATTATTTACCTTGATGACATAACTGTCTTTTCAAAAATTGATGAAGAACATTTGACTCACTTAAGAAACGTTTTTGAGAAGTGTAGGAAATTTGGCTTGTCATTGAATCCAAAGAAGACACTCTCTCCAAGAAGGTAAACTTCTTGGACATATAATTTCAGAAGAGGGAATCAAAATAGACCCTGCAAGGATAGATGAGATATTGCAGATTCGCTATCCAAGGAGCCTCAAATAATTGCAATCTTTCATCGGAAAGATTAATTTTCTAAGGAGGTTCATTCCTAATCTTGCTGAGTTATTAAAAAAAATTACAAACATGCTTAAGAAAAATGTCGGTGTAAAATGGAATTTACCAGCTAAAAAATCATTCGAACTGGTCAAACAAGCTCTTACTCAAACACCAGTCCTGATTAGTCCAGATTTCACCAAAGACTTTTATATCTTTTCTTTTGCATCCGAGCATACCATAGCTGCAGTATTACTTCCAAAGAATGACTTGGGGCAAGAACAACCAATATATTTCTTTATTAGGGCCTTAAGAGATGCTCCTCTCAAATACAACATCATGGAGAAGCAAGCCTTAGCATTAGTGAAAGCTTTAAAGGATTTTAGGGTCTACATTTTACACTCTTACATAATTGCTTTTGTTCCACATACTGTTGTCAAGAACATTCTAAGTCAAGATCTTGATGGTAAAAGGGGAAACTGCATTGCAAGTATTCTTGAGTACGACTTAGAGATCAGGCCCACCAAACTAGTTAAAGGGTAAGGATCAGGAAAACTTATGGTTGAGTCTAACTTCTAAGCACTAGACATGAATATGGTAGATGTGTTGGAAGAAATAGAAGAATCTATTGCTCCTTTTATTGAAGAAACATTTCTAAATTCGCCTTGGTATGCTGACATTATTTATGTGCTTTTATATTTAAATGCCCCTCCTTTTTTGTCTAAAACTAAAGCTAGATTCTTGAAACAAAAGGCTTTGAGTTTTTGCATCTTGGATGGGGTATTATATTGGAAAAATGTTGTTGGAATTTTTCTTAAATGTTTACTTGAAGATGATGTAGGAAATATCATGCATGAGTTGCATGAAGGAGAATGTGGAGGACACCTCTACTGGAAGGCCACAACAAACAAAATTCTTAGATCTGGTTACTATTGGCCTACCCTTTTCCCAGACACTCAGAAGTTAGTCATGTCTTGCCATAAATGTCAAATTTTTGATGGCAATAGAAAAATCCTTCCCTTACCTTTACATCCTATCAAAGTTGAGGCACCTGTTCAACAATGGGGGCTGGACTTCATTGGGGAAATTCATCCATCCTCCTCAGCTCAACATAAGTGGATCCTCACAGCCACTGACTTCTTTACCAAGTGGATAGAAGCTATACCTTCCAGGAATTCTAATGACTCTGTCATTATCAAGTTTTTTGAAACCAATATACTATCCAGATTTGTTTGTCCTAGAAAAATCATAACATACAATGCTGTTGATTTTAAATCTAAGAAGATGGTTGATTTCTGTTACAAATACCACATAACCTTGGGCCATTCCACTGCTTACTATCCCCAATGAAATGGATTAGCTGAATCTTCCAACAAGAGTCTCATCAATATAATCAAAAAACTGTTGGAACAGAATCAAAAATCATGGCACAGTAAGCTGGTTCATGCCTTATGGGCTGATAGATTAACTACAAAGAAGTCAATAAATATGTCCCCCTATCAGCTAGTCTATGGTATGGACACGGTTTTTCCCACCTCATTAGGAGTTCCAGTCATGAAAATCCTTCAAGAAGTGTAGATTGAAGAGAATGATATGCAGAGAAGAATCAACCAAACAATCCATTTACAACAGACCAGAGAGGAAGTCTATGAAAGAACACAGTTAGTCCAAGAAAATATGAAGAAGCTATTTGATAAAAGGACTAAGGCAAACAATTTACAAGTTGGAAATGTTGTTCTTAAATGGGATTCAAGAAGAGAAGAGAAGGGAAAACATGGAAAATTTGAGAACTTGTGGAAAGCACCATATATTATCCATACTAAGAGGGGTCACAATGCATTTTTCTTGAAAGAATTGAATGGAGAAGATATATATGGAGGTCCTGTCAATGGCAGGATGCTCAAGCATTACTTCTGCCAAGAATCTTAAGTTTCAAAGCATTTTATTTTTCATTGTAAATATCATAGTCTAACCATTGCATTCAAAGTTAGAAAAATAAAAAATGCAAAAACAAAGAAAGAGAGAAAAGAGGGCAGATTGTAAAAACAATAAAGGTATGGCCCCATACCAAAAAAGAGAGAAATAAGTTCTGAAATTGTGCAAGCTTAAATGCCACTACTGAAAAACACACTTCTAGTTAGTCAAATTGACTAATCTTGACTAATTAGCCTTTAAATTTTCTGCTGATAGGATAGTGAATTCGATTTGCCAAACTGTTTAATCTTGGCTTATCAGTAGATAGATTAGGATAGAAATTAAAGGTTCAAACATGTTCAAAATCTGAACCTAATTTTCTAAATAGAGATGAATCAAATCTGTTTTATTTTCAGAGTAAAAAAAGTTGTAAATCTGGTTCTAATTATCTCAAAATCTGAACCGGAGAGTAAGGAAGAAGCAGTTCAAATAAGGGTCAAATCAGAGCTGTAAAAGGATAAAGGAAGTGCTTTGAATTTTCAGATCTTAAGCCTTCATCATTTTGATTTAATTTTCTACAAATAATAATCTATGTGCAGCTTTTTTTTATGCCATAGATCAACATCAAGTTAGACTGTTCAATCCTGACTTGTATGCTTTTTAAATTTTTGCTTTAGCAATTAGAGAATAAAAATCTATTAGACTGTTTAATCCTAACAGATTAGTAGATTAGGTAGAGAAGCATATGGGCTCATCTACTTAATCTGAGTCCATGGAGAAATAAGAATAAGAACTAGATTAGTTTTATGCTTTCAAAAGAATAAAATGTTGTAAAAGATTTTTCCAATCCAAGTGCACTCTAATGAAGAAAAAATGTTAGATCAGTAGGATTGGGTAGGTAGAAGCTTGTATTGATAAAGATCCATTATCTTTATGGTTGCTAATATGTTTTTAGAGAAAGTCATCTCAGCAAAGGAAGGGCAGCCCAATGGATGAGGCAACTGATTAGCTTCCCAGAGAATCCAAGTCTGAAAGTTCTTGATGCCTTCAAGAAGGCATCATCCCCAAGTGGAGCCACTGTTAGCCAGCTATAAATTTTGTTATACCAGATGCTGGCTAAATCTATTTGGAGCCTTCAAGGAACAAATTTTATGAATAGAAAGTGTTGGCTCTTGAAGACTCTTGGAGGCCTCCTACCTCTGTCCCAATCTTCACTACTGTGCCTTTTTTCCCCTTCAGAAATCCTGCTGATTCCCAAGGAAAAATACTGTTGCAAACACATTTTTCCTTTTCCCCTTTTTCCAAAACTAACCTCATTTTGTATCCCGCCATTTCCCATGAAAATCCCTCATTTTCATATTTTTCCCTTTTCTCCTTCTTCAGAATCCCCTTGAAATGGTTGAAAACTCCTTCTTTGCCTTATCAGAACCCCTCTAACCCTTTGAAAATCATTCAAAAACCATAAAAATCATATTTTTTATGGTGTGGACTTAAGCCCCCTCGGGCTAAGTCTTAAGCCCCTTCCTCCATAAACCCCGGCTGTATTATCCTCCATACACCCAAAGGTCCCGCAGTCGGGCGCCAAGCCGCTTCGTAAATAATATTTTAAACCTTGGTTTATATTAAAAAATCGTCGGTTTTATTATTTTATAAATTTTCCGCCGGTTCCAAATTTAATTCATTCCGCACCATTGATCTGATCTGTAGATCGACGGTGCGGAGTCCGTCTCCCCGGTGGTCCCCGCATTCCACTCACCTGTCCAAAAACCGTGCGGTATTCATCGCATCGCCTTTGGGCAGTGACAATTTTTTCCCAATCGACAGTGATTCCATACGCTGGCCAACATGCATCCCGTGCACTATTTGAAAACCGCCCCCCCATCGGGCATTAACTTTCGGCAGCAGACCCGACGCGATATCGCTGTACACCGTCCGATCTGAGGCCGCCCATACGACGGCTATCGCTCTCTGAAGATGCTCGACAATTAACTGGGCTACGGCGTGGCATTCAATTGATCTCCGCTATCGATCTGATCTGCAGATCGACAACCCACATTCCAACGCCTTGATTCGATCACCCAGTCAACATTTCCGGTTTTGACTTTCCATTTTCTGATCCCGACCGTCGATCTCTGCACGATCGACGACCCTGATTCAAAATTTTCTTCCGCCTTCACTACGCCATTCTCCTGATCAATCCTGACCATTGGATGATGCCATCCAATGGCCACGCTTCCTCCACATGCCTTCTACAGCAATAAACCTATAAATGCACGGATTTTATAATACTTGTTTGTTTTTGCAGGGTTTAAATGGTTTTTTCGCCATTTCTGAAGAAAATTCAGAAACGAGGGCCGACGATCCTCCCACCTTCGATTCACCAAGGGAAATCATTCAAAAGTGTTAAATACACATTTTCATCAATCATTCATAAAGCATTGATGCCACATAACCCTGCGCAGCCCTGCATACCAGCAAAAACCATGAATCAGGCACAGTCAGAGAATATTAGTGACAAAGGCCAAAATTTGTCAGAACAGAGGATTAAAGACAAATTTCTCGGGGATCACGGCTAAGAGTGTTTATCAAAAGCCTAATCCCCGATTTAAAACACAGTTTAAAGAAAATCTGAAGTGTTTTATCGACAGGGAAACCTCCACCGCCACAATTGAGGCAAATTGATCCCTCTAGCTACCATGATGCCACCTGTTCGTCAAAGTATTCAATCAGAGGTTGAATTTATTGATCAAGATCAGATATTTGTCTCAAAACGCAGCCAAAGAGGAAACTCTGCCAAGGAAATTAATGACAAACCTCTGTAGAGTTACTTCGACGCCACACAGAGCCTCAAAGGTCAACAAAAGCTCCCACCAAGCTTAAACTTTATGTAAAAACATTTAATATAGAGTACACCCATGTAAGTTTCTTCATTGAGCCCCTCAAAGGCCAAGAGGTCATTAAATATTTATTAATTGTAATTGGAGATATTTTTATCAAATCTCACCTCCTCATTCTTCTATATATACTTCTGTAGAAGATGACTGAGGGGTTGGTTGTTGGTTGATCACTAGTTGTAATATTGAAAACTCTCTGAAATAAATACATATTCTGTTGAAGTTGAAGATGATATTGAAGTCTTGGAAGCCCTGATGATGTTGTTGCATGCTTGTTATTGAGAAGGCTCTATCATTGGATCCATGAGCTTGGCTATCGGTGAAGTATTCTGAACTGTTTAATTTTTTCCCCTATTTTCATTATGTTCCATAATTTCTTACTATAGTAGGTTGAAAGTTTTAGGCTAAGAAATGACTCCTGGAAGCACCCTAGACCTGTTCATCCTTCACTGTTTCATGTTTTCTTCTGTTGAGGTATTTTAGAGTCTTTAATCTATCTCTTTAGTCCTCATGCTCGTTTATTTTCTTAATAGTTTGAACAGTTGGTTTCAGCATGATTTATGGTTCTCCCTGCTTGTCTGCTGCCACTTTGAAGTTGTTATTGAAGTCTCCCTTTGAATTTTTCTGTTTACAGTGAGTCAAGGAGGTCTATTCTGATCTTACCCTTTGTCCTTACTTAAGCAGTTGTCTCAAAAGTCTTTATAGTTGTAATCATAGGTTTTAGGTGTTCCCTCTTCTATGACTGCAGTTATCAGTGAATCTTTCATGTTTTATAAATCATTTGAAATAAAATCTTTGAGGAAATAGGGTGTTCCCCGAATCTTAGATTTCATTTTAAAATTTGTTTTGAAATCGTTGTTTGCTTAAAGGTGTGATTTGTATAATTCATGGTTAGCCCTGTCTATCAAAAAGCTCTTTATTGTTCAAATTGTGCTTTCAAATTCCCTTTGTTTGAGAATAAAACTTCTCTTTCCAAATCATTTATGTCCATCTCATTCCAAAACCAAAGGATCCTGTGGCCAAGTTAGATTTGCCCTCTGATATCCCATAGTATGTTATGACCTCTTTTTGACTCCATTGCCCAATGAACCATATGTTTCTCCATTCTATATATCTTTCCTAGATCTTTCATTTTCTGCTATGACAACCCAACCAAACAAACAAACAAACACCTGCACTTAATAACTAGTCTAAAATCCATTTTCCAAGCACACAAGATAAATATTTGCAAAACAAAAATTTGAGAGATCCCTCTCTGAGAACAGGAGGACTAGATCCTGGAACTCTAAATATTGGTTCTGATGTTGCCTTGTCTTTTGATTTGCCAAACTATCAAAACATGGGACACCAACATGTGCAGTTTATTTGCTATTACAAACAATGAATAATATCACTACTGTAGTTTTCACCAAAACTAAAATGCACTACATAAATTAAATTTGGAATCGAGAAAAATAGCACACACACAATAAAATTGACACTATTATTTTTGGACAAATGCCCCTAGAAAAACACAATGTGGGCAAACCGGTACAATAAATGAGGTTTTTATAATTATTATGCAATAATGAAATATGAGTACAAAAATCTGGATGCCAAAACTGGGAATCCTTATCAAAATAACTTGGCCACAAATTAGAGAGACAATTTTTGTCTCACCCAACACTAATCTTAGTTCTGAAACAGACTCAAACTAGCTACTCAAACACCCCTATGTCAGCGTCCATGCTGCCTTTGCACATGCCAATTCATACTGCCCTAGAAACTTCTCTAATGTTGTTGTTCAACATAACTCAACCTCTAAAAATGACTCGCTTGGCCTTCTGGAATTTTCCTGGCCACCAAAAACTGAATCACTATCTCCTTCAGCTTAATCGAACTCCCCATGAAGTTGTCTATGCAGTCCCTGCATAGCCTCACTGAGGAAAACTTGACCCTCTTATTGTTGAATCTTAGACACTGGAAATTTCCTCTAGAATCACTATCTATGCTCCCTCTTGACTCTATGTCTCTTCTGGATTGAAATTTTCTTCATTTCTCAATCTCTACGATTGGATAGCTCCATCAACCAAGGAACTCACTCTTCACAAGATATCTTCTTCATCCCCATCATCCTTCTCTTATAATCTCTCGTTGGTGAAACAATGACAATGATAGATCCCCATCAATGGATAATACCATCTCAAACTCAATCCATATGATTTTCTAGAGCATTCTCACCTTTCCTTAATTAATTTATATTAATTAACGAATTTACCTATGTTACTTAATTTATATTAATTAACCAATTTACCTATATTAATTATTTGTACTCGTGCCCAACCCACTTTGAAGTTTACAAGAATGGTTCTCTGTAAAATATAATATATCACCACCTCCATAGTCGCCCCATCAAAATATCCCCTAGGGAAAGAGTGGTCTGCTTCTTCAATAATGATATTCCTAGTTTTGGGTTCACAACATCATGAGGGATACTATCATTGGCAAAAATAAATTTAGCTCCCACTTTGCCAAGGGTTTGTGGCCTTTCTTGGAAGATTTCCTTATTCCTTGCAAGAAAAATTCCCATACAAATAATAGAAGTAAGTTTCCTGAGTTTTTTTGGTGTAGCAATATCCCACGGTGATTTCCAGGATTCTTTGCAAGAGGGGCCTTTCCACCTTAAGTTTAAAGACAAATGTAAACAAAATATTCCACATAATATTAGCATAAGGTCAGTCAAGGAACAAGTGAAATATTGTATCCTATGAATTTTTACATAGTGTGCACCAACTCAGCCCAGAAACATATCTCTTCTGTAAATTTCCCCCAGTAGGGGCCTTGTTTTCAATTATACACCATAAAACAAATTTTCTTTTGCTAGGAAACCCAACCTCCATAATTTCCTTCACCAACATTATACAACCCCCGGATCCCTGTCCTAAATAATTTACAAGTAACCCATATTTGGATAATATTCCCCAGAAGTAGTGTGTACCCAATGCAATGAATATTCTCTGGTACTAAGTCTGAATGGATTTACAATAAAATTAAACTGATGACTTAAAAATGACATCATATAAGACTTTGAAAATGACATAATTTTTCACTTTACGAAAGTCATATTGGTCTTCAGATATTTCATTAGTCACAACCAAGATTAATGTTTAGGCACTTAGTGAATGCATGATTGTGTTCTTTTTATTTTATTAAGTAACAATGTGTGTCTAGACAAAAAACAAAATCAACGATAATCATCCACCATTACATTCAAATACTCAAGTTGTACCTATGTGTTGAAAATACACAGTGATACTATGAGTAAGTGGGTGTCAAGGGCGGTGGTGGCGGGGAACTGGTACCGGTGAATCAATATCACATAAATTTAAATTCCTTTCACACCCCCACCCCCACCCCCTTTCCCCACTCTCAGTATCATTATGTTTTTTGCATCCTAATTTTTTTTTTTTTTTTATATAATTATCAGGTTCTTGATTACTTCCATACAGTTAGGAATGTTTTTTTTTTGTCTCACTTAACTTTCAAGTTCATATTAACTTATACGTTTTGTGCTACACAATTTTTTGCTTGTGGTTTGTCTTCATCAATACTTGCCTTCATTGATTAATTTTTAATAAATGTGAACGATCCCATCTCAAAACTAGTGAGGAAATCATTAATCATATACATATCAACCACTTGTATCAAAGTCATTTTCATTACAAGGAGCATTGATCATCAACTTGTGTTGCTTCTGGTTTCTAAATTTGCATTTTTAACATTTCCTACTTTTTTTTACTTAATTTTTTTGAAGTGTTGTTATCAACCAATCCTTTATACTTATTTGTTTGTGAAGATCAACTACTTCATCATTAAAAATGCTATTTTTTTTTCTAATTATTCGTAACATTCAGTACTTGATTTTGATAGAACATCTTATCCTTTATTAATTTATTCAACATTAAAAATTTTGTTTTTGTAATATTTCAATTTCATGGATATAATTATGTAAAGAGTTATGTAGTTATTTATTTTCATGATTGACATTTTGTCAAATTATTTTTCCATTATCCATTTTATATTCATATTTTTTTCATGCTCGCACTTGTCATCAACAACCATACGGTGTTGGGTATTATCAATCATTCACCCTAAAGTGCTTTCCCACTTGGATGTGTTTACAATGACTTGCACTTTAAGATTGTAAAGATTGATTTTTGCAGTTTTTTCCCTTGTTATAATGAATGTTAAAATTGAGATCTAATTAAAAATGACTTGGCCAATTATACAATCACTGTTACACCATTTTTTGGTCATCTAACCTATTATCATTAGATGGACCCAAGTACACCATGTAAGACCAGTTTTACCCTAAGTAAAACTGCTTTCACTATGTTAAAACAGGAAACCCCAAAAGGAAATATTAAACAAACCCATATTTGTTTGATTTTCCTCATGGAATAATTAATTAAACCATAATTTAATTATTATTACCAGTCATGTTTAACCCAAAATCAAAGAAATTAATTAGATAAACCTTTATTTATCTTATTATTTCTAGGAATAATCATTTAAACCTTATTTAGATGATATTCCTTGTTAAATATGACCAAATCACCCACAAATAATTAAATAAATCACTATTTATTTAATTATCTTTCAACCACCTCCTTAAATAATTAAATAAATCATTATTTATTTGATTATCTTCTAACTGCTTCCTTAAAAAGATAAATAAATCATTTATTTATTTGTTTTTGACAAATTAAGGGATTTGACCCAAGTCAAATACCTTTTCCCTCCAACAAATATAATAAAATATTCCATAAAAAGTGGATCTAGATCTGGTTAACCCATGCACCAAGATCTAGAATGACCCAATATTTTTTTATAAATAGGAGGGTTTTTCCTACCATTCTTCACCTTTTGTTGCCTATTAGATAACTATGGATCTATACATTTGGTCACCATTTTCTGCCATTTGCTGTGAGAGCTCCCTTTGAGTTCCATTCTTTGTGTGGGTCTTCTACACCAACAAGAGAGAGAAATCTTAGATCTGAAGTGCTGAGTACTTCCAAGAACCCATCCCACTGAGGGGAATTGGATACACCTTCTTGTTTTCTTCCGAGGTGCCCCATTAATATAAAAAATTCTTTCAAAAATTGTTCTTGTCTTGTCTATTGGTATATGGAGCAAACCCTTACTTTTTTCTGCTTAATGTCTTTCCATGCATAGATCTGGTTTTTTGCAGCTCTTTTCTGTCTAACTAACCGCAGATCTGAAGATATTGGCAGCCACTTTTGTTGTTAGGGCTATTAGTTATGCTTAGCTAAAGTGGTCCTTTTTCGTACACTTCGACAAAGGATTCATACTAACAATCACATGCACTTGATGGCTTTATAATTAAATTTTAACTTGATGCTTTAACATGATATTGTATAAGAATTTGAAATGACATAATTTTCCACTTTAGGAAATTCATATTGGTCTTCAAATATTTCATTACCATAACCACCATTAGTGTTTATGCACTTAGTGTTGAAAATGGCACCAAAAAAAATTCTAATTTAATTTTGCCTTGAATTAAATTAGAAGAAAATTGTAATTCCACATCTTATGACACCTTGTATGAGTTAACTAAGTTGGTTCATTTAATTTGATTTGAAGGTCTAATTTGAGTCATGTAGAGTGGATCCTACATTTTAGGAGCCCTGATTGATTTTTTTGAGTTGTAATTAATTAATTCAGTTTATCTGAGTTAAAGTAAGTTTAACTAGTTCCAATTGTTGGAGGAACTAGTGGGAGATCAAGTAGTGAGGTGTGTACGATGTGAAAAAAAATTTAACTGACAAATCAACCAAAAATAACTCATGCATGCAAGACATACAAGTTACCCAATTGATATTGGTGTTCAAGGGTAGTGTATTATCAGTTTTATAATCAACCAAATTTTACATGTGGTGCATGTAGTCAGAGGAAGGCCTATGATGTATTGCACAATTACAATTGAGGAATTTTCCTAATTAATAGGGGCTAATTCACAAGAAAAAAATGTAAGGAAATAGGGAATTGAGCTAGAAAAATTTTGGTTAAGTATTGACCTAGGCTTGTCTAGGAAGCAGTGAGATAGATAGAGATAATGTTGAGGTTGCTTGGGCATGAGATAAATATTGTAATATTATCATATTTTATGACTAATGAAATATACATATAACAAGTTTTTTAGCTATGGATTTCCCCAAGAAATCATTATATAATTTGTTGATCGAATTCTTTTTCTTGTATGCTTTGTGATTTTGCGATCGTTGATTGTTTCCGCAATTGGTAGAGTATATTAAAGTATATTGTTTTAGAAAATTAAAATTAGCAGGTTGAATTGACAAGGAATTTCTACATGGTATCTGAGATGAAATCACTATACAAGTGAAGAATACGAGTTTATCCTTGCAGGAGGTACTGGTTTTGTAGATATATTCTCCAAAGATAGCAGTAGTATCAAGATGGATTTATATGGTATGAGGCTCGAGTATGACCTTGACGGTAGCTAGAATTACATTGCTTGGAATGACTGGATGGAAGCAGTCATAGAAGAAAATGGATTGAAGGAATAAAATGATAGCAATATTCTGAAACCAATAACAACATATGCATAGACTCTATCAATAAAAACATATGCAATGTCGAAGGCCTTGACAAACTTCTTTCAAAATAGCAGTGACCACAGGAAGCTCGCACTGCAGGATAAGCTTTAGAAGATTAAGATGGAAAAGGGCGACAAAATACCACAATACTTGATCTAGTTCACCTAATGTCAGGATGAGCTTGGGAGTGTTGGTGTTAAAGTTTCTTAAGATGATCTGGTCAACCTAAACTTTCTATGCCTTCCAAAGAGCTGACACAATTACCAGGATTTTGTAAATGGGAGGCAAGACCTACTACAGTGGGAGCATTTGTGGTCCGACTTGGTGCAAGAAGAGATAAGGAAAAACACCAGAGATGAATCCTCATCTAATCATTATGATGAGGAGAAATGTTCCTTGGATGAAATTACAAAGAAATGGGAAGGGAGGAAATCCTAATGAAAAGGAGATTCTCATCAGGAAGGAAAGAAGAAGGACTTGTCTAAGATTAAATGTTTTCACTATCATGAGTTGGGACACTATGCCACTAAGTGTCCGCACAAGAAGGCCAACAAGAATCACTTAGTAGGAGCGACAGGTGAAGCTCTCGATTCAAAATTCGAGTTGGATTTTACGCTCACTTCATGCATGGTGACATCGATGATGGGTAGTGTGTGGTATATGGATAGTGAAGCCTCATTCCATATGAATGAAAACAAAGAATTCTTCAGCGAATTTGAGGAGAAGGACCTCCAAATGCACATCGAGATGGGAGATGATGGAAGGGATAGGGCGACCAATATCGATACTGTTATTTTTCATAGGGAGTCTAATTCTCCTTTGACATTGAAAGATCTCATGTATGTTCCAGTTTTGAAGAATAATTTAGTTTTAGTTGCTACGTTGGAAGACTGTGGCTACAATGTGATATTTAGCAAAAGGAAGGTTTTCCTTCATCACATAGCCACATGACAAGTAAAGAAAATCGGGGTTTGGGTGAAGAACCTCTACAAATTAGATGTAGAATATTGTTTTGCTTTGATTACGAAAGCTAATAAGGTGCAGAGTCCTGACATTAGTGAATTATGGCATAGGCGGCTTGGCCATTTGCACCATGGAGCTTTGACTATCATGCAACAAGTTTCTACATGACTTCCCAAGGGTGCACTAGAGATATGTGATACATGCAAAGGGTGCACATTGGGGAAGTACACCAAAGCCACCTTTCATGATAAGGATAGTCAAGTGAAAGCGATCCTTGAAAGAGTTCACTCATATGTGTGTGGACCATTATTGACATCCTTCATGGCCAAGCACAAGTATTATGTGACATTTGTAGATTATTTCTCATGTAAGTGTTGGATATTCTTCATGCAAAAGAAATACCAGGAGTTCTCAAAATTTTGTAAATTTAAATCACTTGTTGAGAAATACACAGGCAGGAAAATGAAGTCTCCCAGGAGTGATAACAGTGGATAATATGTGTCGAATGAGTTCAATAAATTCTGTGCATCAGAAGGAATTCGAAAGGAGGTAATATCACCCCATAACCCACAACAGAATGGGGTTTTGGAAAGAAAGAACATAAGTATTATGGGAGCTAGACAAGCGATGTTGCATGATCAGGGCCTAACATTGCACTTGTGTGCCGAAGCATGCAACACAATGGTGTATGTGAAAAACAAGATTCCTCATCAGATTCTTGGGATGAGTACACGGGTAGAATATTTTTCAGGTAAGAATCTAGATGTGGCACATTTCAATATTTCCGGTTCATCAGTTTACTGCCATCTTTCCAAGGATGCAAGGAAAAATATAGAACCAACAATTGAGTTGGGCATATTTTTGGGGTACACTGATACACCTCACAACTATTAAGCATAACTTCCATCTCACAAGATTACAATTGTTCATAGAGATGTGAATTTCGATGAAGAGAATGCCATGAGATGTTCCTTTTAGAGGGAGCTTCAGTTACATGCAGATGAGAATATTTTAGCTCCAAAGGAAGAACCTTAGAATGTTGTGGAGCAACCAAAAGCATAGAAGCATAGAGTGGAAGAACCCACTCATGCAGAGACATCCAAAGATGGAAGGAATAACAATAGAGAGGTTGACATATTGATGCATGATGGTAGAGAGAATATGGGAGCACCCACATCACAACACAGGAAGAGGAGGTCACTAGATCATTATATTGGCTACATGGCTCTGAAGAGCAAGAGTGTAAAATTGACACTATTATTTTTGGACAAATGTTTCCACAAAAAGACAATGTGGGAAAATCGATGCAACAAATTAAGGTTTTATAACTATTATGCAACAGTGAAATCTGAGTACAAAAATCTAGATGTTGAATCTGAAAATCCTCAAGAAAATAATCTGACAATCCTACACAATATAATTTGGCCAAAAATTAAAGAGACAATTTTTGTCTCACCTAACAATAATATTAGCTCTGAAACTAGCTCAAACTGGCTACTCAAACACCCTTGCGTTAGCATCCACGATGCCTTTGCACATGCATATTCATACTGCCTTAAGAACTGCTCTGATGCTATCTTTAAGTATATCAACCTCTAAAAATTACTTGTTTGGCCTTGTGGAATTTTTGTGGCATCCAAAAACTCAATCACTCTCTCCTTCAGCTAAATCAAACTACCTCTGAATTTTTTTGTGCAGTCCCTGTGTAGCCTCACTAAGGAAAAATTGACCCTCTTGTTGTTGACTCTTCGAAACTGGAAATTTCCTTTGGAATTAGTATCAATGATCCCTTTTGAATCTATCTACCTTTTGGATCAAACTCTTCTTCCATGCTCAATCTCTACAATTAGATAGGTCGATTTGCCAAGAAACTCACTCTTCACAATATATCTTCTTCATCCCCATCATCCTGCTCGTATAATCTCTCGTTGGTGAACCAACGACCATGATGGATCCCCATAAATGAATAAGAGCATCTCAAACTCAATCCATGTTATTTTCTAGAGAATTCTCACCTTTCCTTAATTAATTTCTATTAATTAACCAATTTTCCTAAGTTAGACTTAGGAAAAAATTAAATAATGGTTAATTAATTTAATTAAGGCATTTCACAAGATTATTTCGGGAAAAAATTACTGGGGTTTTAATATCTCATGTTCTTAGCCTATCTGACACAAGTTGAGACTAGAAGACTAGTCGGATGCTACAAAAACTAACAATATGCATATCAAAACATTTGGTCTTCACATGGGCAACTTGATGACAATGTTAGCGCTCATCAAGAATTTGATGAATATGTTGATCATCAACTTTGTGAACAACATTTTTTGTGTTATTATTAACTCTATCAACCTTTTGAAGATTTGAATTTTTTCAATCTAAAATTTTGGCAAGAACTTTGACACCCATAAGTTGATTTGGTTTGGAGTACTTTGAAATATGAAAGTTGAGATTTTTTTTCATCATAATTGTTTTTTTTTTATATATTATTGATTTTTTGAATCTTATAGAGCTATAGTGTCTGATAATTTTTTGTGAAAGATCATTATTGATTTCTTGATTACTACCATACATTTAGGAATGTTTTTTTTTTTTGGCCTAACTTAACTTTCAAGTTCATATTAACTTGTAACTTTTGTGCTACCCAATTTTATGCTTTTGGTTTGTATTCATCAAAACTCGCCATCATGGATTCATTGTTAATAAATGTGAGTGATCCCATTTCAAAAAAATTGAGAAAACCATCAATCATATATGTATACAATTCATTTTTATTACAAAGAGAATTGATCATCAACTTATTGTTACACAACATTTTGTCACTGTCCTTGCAATCCCCATCTCGCCCATTGGAGGGTCATTTCTGTGATCAATAAGCAGTGTCATGCCTTGTAAATACCATCATTGCATCCCTTTACATGAGAGAAATATTCCTTATGTTGACAATTCCCTGAGCAGAGATTCAAAAACCCATGTTTTTTCCTTGGCGCGAGTAGTCAGTTCTGCCCTCGGGCCAATGAGGAAGATTAACACTGGGCCCCGTGCCAGTTGGTTCTCTGTCTCATTTAGCCACCCACGCCGAGATGTTTATGGAATGTTTTTTAAAAATAGAGGCGGAGATTCCACTCCAACAACTTCGAGGATGAGTCATTGGGAGTGGTTGGACTGAATAACCATGGACTCCCTCCTTTTGTTTATGGTTTCCACCTCTTCTGGGAACCTCCTAAGGGATAGGCCTCCCTCCCACCTTTTTAGGGATCTTAACCTCCTCCTTTTCCTCTATAAAAAGAAGCTAACTCTCTTTTCATAAGCTAGCTGAACATGGAGAATTGAGTATACTATAGCTAAACATGGAGAATTGATTAAAATATAGCTGAACTATTGAAGAGATAGAATAAGAAGGAAATTCATTGAGAGAGCTTGAGTCCATGCCTTCATCTCGTCCGAATCTCCTAACGAGCATCTGAGACGCGCTTCGGCTGAACCCCGCTTGAGGAGACTGTGACTTCAAAGCATTGGTTGTAAATCTTCCTTCTATAAATACATATACGTGACTATTGTTTGGTTCCCATTTTGTGTTATATGTATAATTCAATATTCTTAGCGCTCTTTTACTGAATAGTAGCTATGAATGAAGTTATTATGTCGTATGTTGTTCTTGTTTGTGTTGGGTGTGGAGCATGATTATCTTGTTTATTTGTATCACAACGTTGGACCCTTGCAACTTAATGGGGCGGCAACACTGCCCGTAATTAAACGTTGCCTGGGGGGTCTAGGGGGGGGGCAGCTGTGGCTTTATGGAGCCCCCACCCTAGTCGAGGGTTTCGGGGGCAGCGCCCCCAAAAATAAAAACAGATGTAAAATTGCCTTGTAAAAGTATATTAATTTCTAGTCAAACTGGGTCGTTCATTAGGGGGATGATTTGATGGTAGAAGTTATGTTTAGTTTAGGTTTTTTTTCCCTAGAAGGCAACCCCTTGCTCGTATGAAGGTATTGTATTGCGGCTAAGTATTGCATATGTATTCTCAGAGTAAGAAACAGATAGGGAGACTGTGAGAGAGAACATATGATATTATAGTGGATATGTTGTAGGTTGTGTCTCTTCATTTTGCTGGATAATAGAAAGGAAGGACTCGCTGTTTGGGGTGGACGTAGCCCAAACTAGGTGAACCACGTATATCTGTGTCTCTCTGGTTTTTATTTGTTTTGTGTGCTTGTGTTTTCCGCATATTTTATGTGTTTCATTGATCTGTAATATATATAATTTTCTAACAACTGGTATCAGAGACGAAGGTCTATTTGGCTGATAAACTCGCGGGAAAGAAGGGTTCCTGGTTCGAGTGGGAGAAATGGCGGAAGATGGTAAGTTTAGGGTCAAGAAATTTAATGACCAAAACTTCCTGCTGTGGAAGATGCAGATGGAAAATTATCTAGATCAGAAAGATTTGTGCCTACCATTGAGCAAAAAAACAAAGAAGATGACGACTATGACAGATGCAGAATGGGAGATTCTCGATAGAAAGGCACTCAGAACAGTACAGTTGTGCCTTGCGGTGTCAGTAGCCTTCAATATTTTGAAGGAAACAACAAGAAAGGGTTTGATTAAGGCATTGGCAAAATTATGTGGAAAACCCTCAGCCTCAAAAGGTGGATATGTTGCAGACCATTTAAATGATTTTAATACAGTTACCGGTTAGTTAAGTTCTATAGGGGTAAAATTTGATGATGAAGTGAGGGCTCTTTTATTTATGTGCTCATTGACAGAAATTTGGAACATTTTAGTTATGTCCATTAGTAACTCTGTCTCTGGATCTAGTACTTTAAATTTTGATGATGTTGTTGGTGCTATCCTTAGCGAGGAAATGCAACGGAAAAGCTCCGGTGAGTCATCGGATAATGATTTGAGTCAATAGTCTAGGGGAAGAAAATGGAAAGAGTAAAGAGCTCAGGATATCGCAGTAAATCAAGGAAAGGAAGATCCAAGTCCAGATTAGGGACAGTGTGCTAGAAATGCGGAAAGAAAGGACACCTAAAGAAAGATTGTAGATCTCGGAAGGGAAAAGAAGGAGATGCACAACAAGAAAACAATCATGAAGAAAATGTGACAGGTGATGTGTTACAAGATGCTTTGATTCTTTGTTTCGAAAATGTTACTGATTCTTGGGTTGTAGATTCAGGGGCCTCATTCCATGCCACACCTGATAAGAAATATTTTCATGACTATGTTCAAGGAGATTTTGGACAAGTCCATTTAGGTGATGATAAACCTTGTAAAATTGTTGGAATGGGTAAATTTATTGTAAAACAACAGAATGGAAACCAATGGCTATTAAAGGAGGTAAGGCATGTTCCAGATCTAAAGAAAAATCTGATTTCAACACGGCAGTTAGGCGGTGAAGGTTGTGTGATAACTTTCACAGATAAAACATAGAAGGTCACCAAAGGAGCCTTGGTAATGGTATTTCTAACTCTGTTAATGCTTTAACTTCCAAAGGAGCAGATGCAACATTATGGCATCATAGGCTCGGACACATGAGTGAGAAGGGGATGAAGATTCTTCACTCAAGAAATTTTTTGCTGGGTTTGAAGAATGTTGATTTGGATTTCTGTGAGAATTGCATTTATAGAAAACAGAAGAGAGTCAGATTTCTCAGAGTTGGGAAAGAAAAGAAAAGAGAAAAATTGGAGCTTGTGCATACAGATGTATGGGGACCTACTCATGTATCATCTCTTGGTGGCTCTCATTATTATGTTACTTTTATTGATGATGTAACTAGAAAAACTTGGATTTATTGTATTCAGAATAAATATGATGTATTTGATACTTTAAGAAATGGAAAGATTTGGTTGAGATTGAGACAGGAAATAAGTTGAAGTGTCTCAGATCAGAAAATGGATGTGAATATTGCAGCAAAGAGTTTGATAGGTACTGTTTAGAGCATGGAATTCATAGAGAAAAGAAAATTCCAAGAAAACCACAAGAAAATGGCGTGTCAGAAAGGATGAACAAAACAATCATGGAGCGTGCAAGGTGCATGAGATTGCATGCAGGATTGCCTTTACAATTTTGGGCAAATGATGTAGATACTGCTATTTATCTAATAAACAGAGGGCCTTCAAGTTATTTGGATGGTGGTATTTCAGAGGACGCATGGATAGGTAAAAAGGTAAACTACTCGTTTTTAAAGCCTTTTGGCTGTGAGGCCTTTGTCCATTTTAATAAAGAAAACAGAACAAAGCTTGAGGCAAAATCAAAGAAATGTACCTTTATTGGATATGGTGTTAATGGTTTTGGTTATCATTTATATGATTATGAAAATCACAAAATCATTAGGAGCAGAGATGTAATATTCAATGAAAAGGTATTGTATAAGAATCAGTTGTAGGAAAAGAAAACAAAGAATACACAGTTCTTGAAGAGATCACAGAAAAGGTAAAGGTGCCTGAAAATAATAATAATCAAGAGCCACAACAACAACAACCACCACCATAGCAACAAGCACCTCAAACACCTAAAAGTGGTGTTATAAGATCTACCAGGATAATTAGACCCCCTGAACGATACTCTCCTTTATTATATTATTTATTGTTGATTGATTCTGGTGATCTTGAATGTTATGAAGAAGCAATGTAGGTTTTTAATGTCTTATTGATCTACATCTTATGTTTTACCACTTGCAATAGATTTCATTTCTATTACTCAGAATTCATAACTCTATGCTCTGACTTCCTTTAGTAATGAAATGACTGTGTTTTTCTATGTTTTATGAGTGAATTGCTTTTGTTAAATACCTCTATCTGCCTCAACTTCCATGTAAAGAAACCTTTCAACTGAAACTACTGATTGTTGACTCCATAAGCCCAATGGTGGAAAAATTGCATTCTTTCAACCTGAAATCATAAAAAATAAGATAAAATTTCTATAGAGTTATCCATCTAGCACTATCCTTAACCAATGACATAAAATCCATTAGAGAGATCCCTCTCAGATTGAAGAGGCTAAGCTTAAATCAATAGCTGGTTTGAAACAATTACACTTAGTTGTCTGATCAGCAGCCAATCAAGTACAATTTAGTGATAACATTTTGGTGCGTCTGCCAGGAGTCTGAAGATTAATTTCCTGAAGTTTTTGTGAAAAAAAGTGAAGTTGAACTCTTGGAGGTAGCAGGAGCTTAGAATTTTTTTTGAGGCTGCAGAACTACCTTGGCGACTTCATTGTTGAAGAATTCAAAATTTCATAGATTCATGGTGATTCCACTGGACTTATGAAGAAATCAAATGCTGCCATTCTTGTTTCAAGGTATGCATGTGTAGATTTTCCAGAAATTTATGGTTTCCCAAATCCTTTTCCCAAGGATGCATATTTTTTAAGGAATGGTCCAAAATTTAATTGAGAAGATTTGAGTTTTACCTTGAAGTATATATCAGATTTCTGTGACTTTACTGAGCTTCTTAAAGTCAGACATGAAGATATTTTCATCATATTGTTCTATGATTCATTTCAAGGGAAATGTAAACAGTGGATTGAAAGCTTTCTTGTCACATCTATTAAGTCATTTGCAGATTTTTGGCTTATTTTTTTGGAAACATGGTGTTGGGCTATATAAATCACTTATTAAATGACTAAATAGCACACATTTAATTATCAATCCAGGGGCATATATTTATTCCAATGACAGTTGCATTGTCTATGCCGATACACAAACTAGAAGTAATTTCAAAGAAAAGAAATCGTTGCTAAAGTAAATGTTGGAAATAAATCACTCATGCAGAAATAAAAGAATCTACAAGATTGAAATCACACTTCAATTGGTCTGTCTAGCTCGCCATACAATAAGTACCCAATTGGTATTTCTATTATCACGTGTAAAAACATATAAAGTATTGAAATCGAAGCAGATATGTTCTCATCAGAACAACATCAACAACACTCTATTGTTACATAAACTGAAATAAAATTACATACACAAAACTACTTTAATCACTGTAATCCCTGCTAAGAAGGAGGGCCCTTCCTCCCTAGCAGGACGTAGGTAGAGAAGGAAATTTAATAGAAACTAAATAGAATCACACATGTAACATCAATAACATGATCATCTATATTAATATGAACACAATTACAAAGCCAAAACAATGCTGTTCTCATCTAACCTCTTGACGTCTAGGGCTGAGAGCTATATAGTGGTTACATCAGAAAATCCAGGGATAGATCAGTCATGAGAATCTTACGATTCTCATGCCGATATAAATAGAACTCATACAGTTATAACCACTTCCTAATAAAGTTCTAACTAGAAAATAAAAGATTACAATCGAAACTTCCCTTAGGATGTTATCCCAAAAATACAACACTAACAACTCCTATAGCTATCATAATGGAAACACAACTGTAGTGCAACTTCCAGAGGATAGATCAACAACAATATTGATGAGATCAGTCAATGGTACAACTATATTAGTAGTTTTCCAATGGGTTTGTAACAACATAATGTAACAGAAGTTGTCGGCGGGTCTATAACAACAAGGTGTAACAACATCGCTTTGCTATAAAAACACTATCCGAACTGCTCCTGTGAACTTCATATTCGAGATATTTGGTGCTAAAAATGACATCTGAAAATACAAAAAAAATATCATTGATCTTCTCCAAACATTCACCATCAATTATTCATAAGAAGGTATAATAGATCATAATAATTGGTGAATTGGAAAAGTAACAAAAGCAAGGTGAAACAACACAAGTTAGGGTAAAAAGGTAGGAAAAAGGGGTAAAGATAATCCCAATTGTTATGGTTATGAGGAAAAATAAGGAAGATAAGTGTAAGAAAAATGTACAAAACCAGCACCCAACATCTCCCCCCAACTGAAATGCTTGCATGACCTCATGCAAACTCATCTCTCATGGGAATATCTTCGGTGCAGGTCGGTGAGATCATAATCCCCAGTTGTGTCTTCATCTGTAGACCTGTATCCCTGATTGGCCATCAACTGCCATACCCAGGATTCTAACTCCTATTTACTTAATTTGTAATTGGACTGGCAATCCTCAATGGGCAACCAGATCAAAGGAAACTTGAACTTCAATCCCAAACACAAAGCACCAAGGGATTGTACAATCTATCCATAGGCTGGTACATGTGTAATAGCCACCATGAAATTCTAGAATAAGAATGGATCTCCCTCCAATAGCTCAACACTGCTAGCTTCCGTGTGTTTTAAACACCCTATCAAAGCTCGACTATTCATCATTGCGAACTGATTGAGGCACAAATCCACAATTATTCTTCTATAAGTGGCATCTGGTTCTTTAATCCTAGGGGTGCTCACATTCTCTTGAATTCTCGTCTCAATTCAACAGCTCGTCCTAGTTCTTCCCGAACCCACAATGTTGTCTTCTCCTCATTAGTCTCCATAGATTTAATGGCCAGATGCCATTCAACCTAATTCCTCATGAAGGACACAAAAGCCCTTAATTGAAGATCTCCCATATAAGAGAATATTGTCACAACCATCTACATCCTCACATGTTCACAAATAATGTTGTGTAGAAATAATTCACACAACAAACTTTTCTGATTAAAATTTGAGGCACGAAAAACATCCAGGAACGTACGAGTGGAGGAACATAAATAAGGTTTTTCCTCCATAATGGCTTTAAATTGAAATAAGAAGTAACATTCTTATAGAAAAATAGGATAGGATGGAGAAGGCCACCTACAACCCAGCAAGTTGAGGGCGAGGTCATGCAGTATCTACGGTGAGGTCTCGAATCTTCTCTTGTAACAACAAAAACTGTTATTCTTATTTGTTTAGAGCTTCTTTCTTCTTGTAATTCTCCCACCCTTTCTTCAACTCTACTTCCATCCATCTTTCATGTAAAATGTATATTTCTCTCTGATGTTCCTTTAGCAAAATCATCCCATCCCGAAGGGAGATTTATTCTTGTTTCCATTTTTGTAACTCATAAATTAATAGGAGTTTCTCAGAGTTCCATCCCGAGATGGGACTCAGAGTTCTCCTAAATTCAATACCTTCATAAACAATAGGTGTACCAGCCTCTGCTTCATGGGGTTGTTCCACCTTTGTTGCTAGTTCTTGTGTAACAATAGCCTCTTCGGTGGGTTCTTGTGTGTCAGCCCCTTTGTTTTTACCTAGAGTCGCCTCTGTGTCCATTTCTATTTCTTCTATAATAGGAGTGGCCTCCACAGGTTCTCGTGGGTCGGCTTCTAGGTAAATTATTATAGGAGGCTCTGCTTTAACTGTTGGTTCTTATGTAGCAACAGTATCATCAATAGGTTCATGTATAACAACCTCCTACTATTATGTTTCTACTTCCATTGGGCTGATATTTTCTCTACGGGTATTATATCTCGCTACTATTAAGTTTTAAAAACATGTCATGCATACTGACACCAGGATTTCCTTTCCCTCAGATAATTTTTTCTTCAATTCCTCTTTTTCCTTTCTTAATTTTTCAATTTCTAAACACAAGGGATTGGTTTTGTCCTTACCTGACGAGGAAGGTTTCCTTTCTCCTTCTAAAACTTCTGCTTCTATCTGCTTCTCGGCCGTAGGAAAGGGTTCTGCAGGTATGTTGAACTTCACTCTTTGTTTCGGTCTTCTGTCCCCAATTGGTTCATCAATAGGCTTCTTCCCAATTCTAGCTCCATTAGGCTGAGTCTAGGTCTCCACCTCTACCTGACTTCCTCCTGAAGTCGCGGTCTATTTCCCTTGGATTGTCCTTGGTCTTTTTCTCTTGAATTCTTCCCAAGTTTTTGCTTGTTGGCCTAGGGCATCCAACACAATTAGCTTAATGATTCTGTGATTAGTCATGCATGCCTATAGGTGCACTGTTGTTTTTACTGTTGCCGCAACGTGCTTGATGTTTCCTAGAAAATAGAATGGAAGATTGATTCTTTACTGGTGCCAAAGGTGGTTAAGAAGAGGAAAGTGATAGTTGAACACTATCATGGATCTCCCCTCGCAAGTGATATATTTGATCAAGCCTAGGGAAACGTCTTCCCAAGGATGAGGAAGTGTCAATCTGTTAATTCCTCTTCCTTTCTTCTCCAGTTTCTCTTCTCCTACTAGGAGGTTGATGAAAGGTGACAACTTTAACGGATTTACCGAATCGTACCCTACACTAATATTCATAAATGGCTTATTATGGAAAGTAATGGGATTTCGTACACACACTCTTTTCCAACTATATTCGGTCATCATTAGCAATTCTGTTATTGATTAGGTGCATGCAAATTTAATAGATATTTATGATTACGACCTTTTTGCAATGATTTAAAGTCATATCCCCTCCCTCACTTTAATGGTGACGACCATCCATGGCCGTCACAGGAGTGTCATTATTTTTCCAATTAATCACCGAATCATCAATGCCAATCATTTACCTTTTTGATGACATACCTGATTTGACGTGGAGGAAGACTTGAATTGACAGCGTCCTGCTTGCAACGCTCATGCCTTTGTGTTTAGCCGACATGGTCATTACTGTTTATGGAATGAATTACAAAGAATAGTATTCATGGTTGTCGGCTGTTACATGTGTAACAACCAAGACAACTTTTAAATTATTCTTAAAAAAACACATAATAATCAAAAGGAATTGGTACAGAAAATCAAATTACATGAATACCATCATCCTATGACATAGATCAGAAAGGGAAGATGCTATTATAGGGAGAAAAACATGGGTGTAACAACTGCCACAAGAGGTTTTCACAGTTAGATTTTATTTTTCTTTTATTTTGTTATTTTTATTTATTTATTTTAAAGAAGTGTAACAGTTGCCACAAAGGTGGTTTTCAACTGTTGCAATTATTGGAATTTCAATTTTTAAGGCTGCAGAGGAGAATGTTCCCCTACTGTTGTAACATGAAGATTAGAGTCCGCGACAATGTTGACAAATGATTCCTTCGAAGCGGGTTAATGATATAACCTTAGATGGCGCCCATTAACCAGTAATGGTGTCTTAGCACTGTCAGTGGTGACTAATTGTATAATCCCATTATCAAAGACCGTATCCACTTCGTAAGGACCTAGCCATCTGGTGCAGAGCTTGCCTTTGAAATCCTTGAACCTTGAACCATACAAAAGAGCCCAATCTCCTTTTTGGAAATATTTCTTCTTAATAAACCCATCATGCCATATGGATCTTTGTTGCTAAATGATTTTTGTCTATTGAATGGAAGCCAGCCATTTCTCTTCCAACTCATTGAGCTGGTTCAATCTTTGAGTCTATGTTGCACTCAAATCCAGATCGACTTGCAACACTGTTCTTAATGTATTTATTTCAATTTCTACAGGGAATAAGGGATTGTTACCATACACCAGTTCATGTGGTGAGAACCCTGTAGTATTCCTCCATGTTGTCCTATAAGCCCACAGTACCTCTGGAAGTTTCTCAGCCCAGTTTCTTTGGTGGCTGGCTACTGTCTTTGTTAATATTCCCTCAATGACATTATTGGTGCTTTCTACTTGACCATTTTCTTGTGGATGATATGGTGTGGTGATTTTGTGATGATTTCCATACTTTTCAACCAACTTCTTGATCAAATGAGATGTGAACCAAGGACCCCCATCTTTCACTATCTCTCTGGGTATCCCGAAGTGAACAAAAATATCTTGAAACAAGAAGTCTGAAACAACCTACTCTATTTATCTAGTTAGTGCCCTTGCTTTGACCCATTTTGTGAAATAATAGGTGCAGACCAATATGTATGATTTTTGCTGTGATGAAGGATTAATTTGCCTTGAAAATTCTAGGGACCATTTCTCGAATGGTTCTATTACTATCTAAGGCTGTAATGACATCTCATTTGATTTTAGAGGTTGGACCATCGTTTGGCAACTATCACATCCTTTCACAAAATTCTTCACATCCTGGAATATAGTTGGCTAGTAGTACCCCGTTGAGAGTACTTTATGTCCTGTCCTCTTGTCATCGAAGTTTCCTCCACAAGGTTCCTCATGACGAGCCTTTAGGATCTCAAATACCTCATCTTCTCTAACACATCGCTTAATTTGGAAATCTGGCCTGGTGTGATAGAGATTGCCTTCTATCCAGGATTAAGTAGAACTCTGTTGTATAATCATCCTTCTTTCATTGGAAGACAACTAGTGTGGGAATTTTCCTACAACAAGGTAATTGGCTATATCTGCATACCATGGTGAGTGAGTAGGAATGGAAAAAAGATACTCATTTCGAAAAGAATCCTCAGTAGTAGTGCAGTCATCACTTATAGTTAATCTATAAAGGAAATCGACGACTACATTATATTTTCAAGATTTATCTAAAATATTAATGTCAAATTATTGTAACATCAATAACCATCGTGTAAATCTACCATTAGTAACATGATTTTTCATTAAAAATCAAATTGCAACATGGTCAGTGTGTATAAATACTTGTTACCCAGTGATGTAGTGCCAAAATTTGTTGATAGCATGCACTATGGCTAGGAATTATTTCTCAGTAACATTGAATTTAAGTTCTGCTGGAGTTATGTTCTTGCTGATGTAATAAATGGCATCAAGCTTCTTATCTTCCAGCTGCCCCAAAATAGCAGCCAGAACCATGTCAGATGTGTCTGTAGCAATATGAAATGAAAATTCCCAATTTGGTCCTCGTAAAATAGGGGCTTCTGTTACATAGTTCTTCAACTTTAAAAAGGTCTGCTCACACTTTTCTGTCCACATAAATTCCACATCTTTCATCAGTAATGAGAATAGAGGAGATGAAATCTTTGAAAATTTCTCTATAAAACTCCTATATTATTGTGCATGTCCCAGAAAACTACGTACCTCTTTCAGAGTCTTAGGGGTAGGGATTTTTGAGATTGCCTCAATTTTTGCAGGATATACCTTGATTCCATATGTTGAAATGAAATGTCCCAGCACAATTCCCTTGGTCATCATCATGTGGCATTTTTTCGTGCTCAGAGCAACATTAGTTTGTTCACAACGTTCCAATGCTTTCTCCAAGTTAGCTAATGCTGTCTCAAAGGCATCCCCGTAGGGTGTAAAATCATCCATAAAGTTTTCAAGACAGTCATTCAAAATATTAGAAAAAATACCTAATATTTCCCTTTGAAAGGTTGCTGGTGCATTGTAGAGACCAAAGGAGAGGACTCTGTATGCAAAATTACCCCATGGACAAGTAAAGGTTGTCTTGTCTTGATCTTCTGGAAGTAGTTACCCCAAGATTAAAGGGTGACCCCCCAGATTGGATTTGGTTTGTAAATGAGAAATTCAGCTGGATAGTTCCAGGAGGCCACAGTGATAACCACATCTTCAATCATTCCTTCAGGCTTAACACGAGACCTATTTGCTATTTCAAGCACTATAGGTGTAGGTCTAAGTCCATGAAGTCATAGAGAGATGAAGAGGTCTTTAGTCATAATGTTATAACTGCCCCTAGATCAATCAAGGTATTAGTTATAGGATTATTGTCAATATGGACAGTTACTGTGGGGTTCCCTGGGTCATTATATTTGGTCAACAAAGGCTGATCAATTATAATATTAGAAAATTTTCCCATGACATGGATAGTATCAGGATCGTTAGGTTTCCTCCCAGGTATTTTGACGCATATATCCCTTACTGTTTTAGCATAGATAGGAACTTATTTAAGAGCTTGTAACAGCGGAATTCACACATATAATTTTTGCAGCTCCTTAAGGAATTTGGATTCAGGTTGTAGGACCAGTCTAGTTTTAGTTAATCGTTGAGGTTATGGGGGATTGTTAATACTAACAACTGAGTCAGCTACCACAAATGTACCAACCTTACTCGGATTGGTTGCTGTAGGAACAACAAACCTTCCCAAGCTGGCTGTTACAGATGTAAAAATGGGTGTTGTATCGTTTGTTACATGTGTAACAGCTGTTGAAAATGCAACAAGATGATGGAGCTTAGTGAAAAGAAGTCGCCTTCACTAAGTGGGCCCACAGGCTATTTTTGGCACAAAGTCTATTTTTAGACATATGGATCATGGTCTATGAGTTGCAGGATGCTATTTATGGATGATTGGTCGAGTTGGTAAAAATAGATGGACCTCTATTTTTAGACATTGGGTAGTTTATATTTTTAGATTGTCAGGCTAAAAATAGAACAGTGAAGTATTATTAACCCTTAATAATATTTAGACTATAAACATTATCTTATCCTCTTGGAGAACTTCAGTTTGATGCTTGGATGTGGCACATGTAGCTGATAGAAGGAAATACACTTTTCCTATGGGTTAGTTGAGCTATTGCATGGTTGACTTCAGTTAGAACTCAAGTGGCAGAGTTTGGTGGAGTTGATGAGACAGTTGGTGGAGTTGTGTTCGGTTTAACTTAGTTGAACTAGTTGTATTTAGTCTAACTGACAAATACACTAGTGATGAGTAGTGTGAATTAATTATTAATTAATTCACTAATTATTAACTCATAAATCAACTAAAGAATACATCAGTTAACTGCAATGCATGGACAGTTCAGTGGAGACCAGTGTTAGAGGTGGGTGAAAGGGTGAGTCTACTATCAGTTGTGACTATGGCTGTGCATGAGATTTGCACACACATTGATTGAGATTGCTAATGAGGATTGCGAAGTTAAAGCTAGTGGGATTCGAACTTGGATCTCATCATTATTCATCTTGGATTGCGCAGTAGAGGCAGGCAGACTTGTGGAGGAGATTTGAACCTGTGACTTGTTCATCTTCCGTGCTAGTTTGTGTGTAGCATGTGAGATAGTGCTGAGAGATGTGAGAGATTTGTGCTATGTATTGTTACATGTTCTCTATCATTATAATATATCGATATTTGGGGGTTTTTAGCTGTATTATTTCCCCATTACATACTGTGTTCTATGTGTGCTTGATTATGTTTTAATGTACGCATGCGACTGCTTCTATTTCCACAAATTGATGATCAATTGTAGAAGAGGTTATGTATTATGAATGAAGCTTAAATAGTGTGTAATCAAGATAATCTCGGTGAATAATTCAACAAATTACTCAAATTTCTACATGGTATCGGAGCTAGAATTGATCATCATATCTATTACAATGATTACAATTTATTTCGGTAGACAGAGTCTGTAAGCGGGCCAGGTAGCCTCTAGATCCATCCTTTCCTTTGAAAGGTGATATATCTAGTAAACGCCCCTACAGTCGATCTCTGTGCTAGAAATACTTTGTTCTCACAGATCCAGAAGCGGTTGAGTTTGAGCTGGTGGAATTCGAATTTTGGAGCAGTTTGTTTTCTTGGTGCCGGAGTTGAAATGTCTTTCAACAGATTGCGACTGGAATATGCCCTTGAGGGAAATTCGAATTATGTTGCATGGAAGGATAGAATGGAGGCAGTATTAGATGATAACGGGCTGAAGGATTTCATAGATGTTGAGGTCCCAAAGCCTACTGATGTTGCTCAAGTTGAGGCTTGGAAAAAGAAGACAGCAAAATGTCGAAGGATTCTGTTGGAGGGCGTGAAGGATCACATTGCATCCAGCCTGCATGGTAAATATTCTCCATACTTGATGTGGAAAGTGCTAATAGATCTATTTCAAATCAAGAGCAACCAGAGGAAGTTGGTGCTCAAGGATAAACTCAGAAACATTAAGATGGAGAAAGGCGACAGTATCGCCAAGTACCTCACGAAGTTCACCTAATGCAGGGATGAGCTGGGAAGTGTGGGGGTGACTGTTGATGATGAGGACTTGGTGGAATTGGCTCTCCTTGGTCTTCCGAAGATTTGGCATTCCTATTAGGACTCTGTCAATGGTTGGGAGAAATTGCCGGGATGGGAGCGACTTTGGTCGGATCTCATGCAAGAGGAGATAAGGCGGACTACCAGGGACGGATCTTCATCAAAGGTATCTGATGAAGAAAATTACACTTTGGCTGCCAAAGAAAATAAGGGGAAGAGCAAGAAAGCTTCTCAGTCTGGTGCGAAAGGCAAGAAGCAAGACATGTCCAAGGTGAAGTGCTTTCACTGTCACCAGCACGGACATTATGCCACAAATTGTCCGCAGAAGAAGAAAAATAAGCATGCTGCTGGATCTGCAGCGGGAAAGGCCTTAGTCTCATAGTTTGAGCTGGATTTTTCACTGATCGCATGCTTGGTATCAAGTGTGATGGGTTTAGTTTGGTTCTTGGATAGTGGTGCGTCTTTTCACATGACTGGAGATCGGGATTTTTTTTCAGATCTGGATGAGAAAGATCTTGGAGTGCACATCGAGATGGGAGATGATGGTAGATACAGTGCGACTGGTATCGGTACTATTTCCTTTGAGAGGGATTCTGGTAAACCCTTCGTATTGAAGGAAGTGTTGCATGTTCCAGGATTAATGAAGAATTTGATCTCTGTGGCGATGTTGGAAGACAAGGGGTATGATGTTGTCTTTAGCGAGGGAAAGTCTTTCCTGCGCAGTAAGGCAACTAGAGAAACTTGGAAGATAGGGGTTCGAGTCAAGAACCTTTATCAGTTGCAAGTAGATGGCTGTGCAGCAATGGCATGCAAGGTGGAAGGAGTGGTGAGCCGGGATGATGGCGAGCTGTGGCACCAGAGATTGGGCCACCTTCACCATGGAGCTTTGAAGATACTGTAACAGATTTCTACTGGGCTTCCTAAGGGCACTCTTACGCAGTCAGATCAGTGCAAGGGGTGTACCTTGGGAAAATTTGTGAAAGCCACCTTTCACGAGAAGGATAATCGCGCCACAATGATCCTTGAGAGAATTAACACAGACGTGTGTGGACCTTTCTCAGTAGCTTTGACAGCAAAGCACAAGTACTATGTGATCTCTGTTGATGATTTTTCTCGGAAGTACTGGAACTTCTTCATGCAGAAGAAGAGCGAGACATACTCAAAGTTCTATGAGTTCAAGGCACTGGTTGAGAAGGAATCAGGGAAGCACGTGAAGGCTCTTAGGAGCGACAATGGTGGTGAATTCATCTCTGCTGAATTCAAGGACTTTTGCAGCGCAGAAGGAATTCAGAGAGAGCTCATAGCACCCCATCACCCACAGCAGAACGGGGTTGCTGAGGGGAAGAACAGAACGATCGTGGGTACTGCACGGGCGATGTTGCATGATCAAGGCCTACCCATTCACTTGTGGGTGGAGGCATGCAATACTGCAGTATATGTGTAGAACCGTTGTCCTCACAAGATACTTGGCATGAGTACACCCGAGGAGGCGATTTCTAGTAAGAGGCTTGATATTTCCCATTTGAGGATTTTTGGTTCACCTATCTACATGAATGTGACGAAGGATGCCAGGAATAAGCTAGAGCTGACCGCAGAGGTTGGGATATTTGTGGGGTACACTGATACACCCCACAATTATCGTGTGTATTTTCCAGACAGTCGCAAGGTTGTTGTGCGACGGGATATCAAATTTTAGGAGGAGAAAGCCATGAAGTGTTCGCTTGAGAGGGAGCCACACTTGCATGTAGATGAGGAGCTATTAGTTTCTAAGGATGAGCTTCAGGATGTGGATCAGCCACAAGAGGAAGTTCATGGAGTGGAAGAGACCACTCATGCAGCGCCAACCATAAGAGGGCGCAAGCGCACTACAGAAGCTGAGCGACTAGCTCAAGATGCAGAGAAGGTTGTAGGAGCACCTACAACACAGCGTAGACAGAGATAGTCACCGGATCGGTACACTGGATACATGGCTCTTGTGAGAAAATGTGTCTTGACAGAGCCATCCTCTTTCGAGGAAGCTGTGGAGGACCCCGCATGGGTAGATGCCATGGTGGAAGAGTATGATTCGATTGTCAGAAACAGTGCATGGGAGATTGTCCCAAGACCAAAAGGGAAATCAATGGTGGGTTTGAGATGGATCTACAAAGTGAAGCAGGCGGCTGAAGGGAGTGTGGAGAAGTACAAGGAAATATTTGTTGCCGTAGGCTTCTCACAGATAGAGGGGATCGATTATGAGGAGACCTTTGCACCTGTCGCAAGGTATTCTTCCATACGGATGATCCTAGATCTCTCAGCGCAGATGGGGTGGCACATTCATCAGATGGATGTGAATATTGCGTTCCTCAATGGAGTCATTGAGGAGGCAGTGTACATAGAGCAGCCCGAAGGTTTCAAGATCTTCAGCAGTGAGTCGCATGTGTGCAGACTCAAGAGAGCACTATATGGGTTGAAACAAGCACCTCGTGCTTGGTACACACGGATTGATAGTTATTTCACCGGACTTGGATTCTCCAAGAGTGAGGCAGATCCTAACCTGTACCAGATTGTGGTGGAGGGGAAGTTACTGATCATTGTAATTTATGTAGATGATCTAATTTTGATGGGTGATGAGCTATTGATGCTTTCATGCAAGGAGGATCTTGCTAGAGAGTTTGAGATGAAGGACTTGGGCCTCCTTCATTATTTCCTGGGATTGGAAATTTGGCAGCGTAGTGATGGATTGTTTGTTTCTCAAGGTAAGTATGCCCGGGAGATACTGGAGAATTTCAACATGCATGGCTTCAAGCCTTTTGATGTCTCCTCTTCTGGAAGTTGGAGGAAAGGAAGGATATGCCAGCGGGTAGTGAAGCATCACTATTCTTTCGACGAGTTGGTGGGTCGCTTATGTATCGGTGTTACACGACCGATATGTACTGTGCTATTATTGCCACGACTATGGTTAAACCTGGCTTTCTTGGGGAAGGAAGGAAAAGCATGTGTTACGTTATCTTGAAGGCATGTCGAGATAACGGATTGTGAATGGAGACGGAGGATGAGGAGGTGAAGAAGCTATGCGGTTCACCGGATGCAGTTGGGCCGAGGGGCCAATAGGACATAAGGCTGTCTGGAGGATCTTTAGTATCGAGTCGGCTTAACATTTTCTTGGTACGGCGGAAAAGCGAGGGGAATCGGGCCAACCTCCCCCATTTCGTTGAGGAAGTGGGTATGCTGGCAACAAGCTTGGGCGCATGCGAGAGCCACCGCTGTGGATGAGAAGATACGGTCGGGTTGTTCGGGTCACCTTGGAGCCTACGCGGTTGTTAGCGGTAACCAAAGTTGTTCGACTCTCGGCCTCCGATGTTCACCGATGAGTCAATAATCACCGCCGACATCGGTACCATCACTGTCAAAGATTGTGTGCGGCGGAAGAGAATCATGTTACTTTCATACATTTAGGAGGATCGGAATCTTGTTCTCGATGAAGCGCTCACCCGGAAGCAAATTCCAATACTACAGTGAACAGAGTTTTAAATAATCCATATCTTGTTGAAGGGTTGTTAATGCAACAAGATGATGGAGCTTAAGAACGAAAAGTTGCCTTCACTAAGTGGGCCGAAGGCTATTTTGTATGAAAGTCTATTTTTGGGCTAGCTTTTCATGAACATATGGATCATGGTCTATGAGTTGCAAGGTCCTTTGTTTTATGGATGATTGGTGAGTTGGTAAAAATATAACAAAGCCTCATTTTAGACATTGGTTTCTATTTTAGTATCCCAGACTAAAAATGAAACAGTCAAATATTATTAACCCTTAATAATATTTAGACTATAAACATGTATCCTCTTGGAGCACTTCATTTTGATGCTTGGGTTTGGCACATGCGGTACAGCCAGAAGAAACAAGCACTACTATGGGTTGGTTAAAACTATTACATCGTTATTGATTAGAACTCAAGTTTGAGTTTGGTGAGTTGATGGGGAACGGTTGAATGAGTTTGTGTTCGGGGTTATTTGAATTGAACTGAATTTATGTTAGTCTAAACACACTAGTGATGAGTGGTGGGTGGTATTAATTAATTCACTATTGTTAACTCATAAATCAACTAAATAACCATTGATTAAGCACAGTAGCAAGACAGTTCGGTGGAAGACCGGTGTTGAAGTTGGGTGAAAAGGTACAGAGTCTGCATCGATTCATGACTATGGTTTGTGCATAGAGATTTGCACGTTGATTGAGATTTCAATGAGGATTGCGATTGACTGATGGGATTCGAACTTGAGATCTCATCATTATTCATCTTGGATTATTGTGATGGTGAGACTTGTGGAGAATTTGAACACCTTCGGCTTGTTCATCTTAAGGTGCTAGTTTGTGTGTACTTTATGTAGAGATAGTGTAAGAGCTATGAAACTTTGCGCTATGTATTTTTACATGTTCTCTATCATTTATATTATCCTGATAGTTTGGGGTTTTCCCTGGTGTGTATGCTTTCCACATTACATCAATATTTGTAACGTTATGTTTTAATGCGCGCATGCATGCTTCTATTTAGCAAATTGATAATCAATTGTAGAAAGTTATGTATTGTATACATGAAGCTTAAATAGTGTGCTGCCGTGAGGATAATCTCGGTGAATAATTCAGCAAATTGACTAAATTTCTATTTGCCTTAGAATCATCATATCCTTCTCATTGATTCACTTTCTTCGATAATAATGGTTTTAACCTTGTACATAAATTATTTACAAACGAATATTTAAAAATAAAATAAAAAATAGTAAGAGCATAAAACATAAAATAGATAAACACAATTTGCAACGGGATGAAATTAGAATGACTAGCTTGATTTTCATTTATATTCATTTAATTAATTATAAAAACATATGAATACATACGAAGCATACATAAACCCCAATCCATTAACCTAGATTGAAAGACATGGCAGTTCTCCCAATACAGGTCTATAAATACCGAAGGGAAAGAAAACCATGTACCCCAAAACCATGTTTAAAACCCATGCAAAAACCATAGGCGGAATCCACCTTTGAAAAATAAGGTCAATAATGCACTGTGAGACGCTACCTAGACCCCAAGCAGGCTATACCTTCTGAGACCCCCACCGCATATGCCCCGCCACACGCGTGCAGGTGCTATCACCCCCCACGTGCCACTAGTGTTGAAAGAATATACTTACCATGCAACATTCTCACTTATTGTTCTTCCAGGTAGGGAGCCATGGAGAACTTAGTGATTAGCCAGGCTTTGCAACACCCATTGTTTCTACCACGAAAGAGAACTTCTAAGTGTCCAGACTTATTAGTGGATGCAACATTCTTGAGGGTCTTACCTTTACATTAACACCCTTTGCTTCTCAACCATATATCTCACAAAGTGATATTGGTTGTCAATGTGCTTTGTCTTTGAATGATAAACGAGTTCTTAGAAGAAGTGCATGGATATCACAGTCTGCTCATTATAACTTTTTGCACCAACCCATGCATAAAGGAAACAATCTCTTATGCTTCTTCATGGCCGTGGTCGTTTGTCATGTATTATTCGCCTGCGTAGTTGAAAGAGCCCTCTGTTTGTCTTTACTAATCCACCTAACTGCACACTCAAATAAGGCTAAACACACCACCATATGAATAACTTCTTTGAGTCAGGATCTCCATCTCGTTGTTATCAAAAAACCATGAATTCCAACCTCCAGCAATCCTAGTCTTCCACAATCGCACAAGCCATAATCACTAGTACCATGCAAATATTTGAAAACACAACTGCTGCATCCATTATTACTGCTCCTTCCTTTGGTTGTATAAGCTTTCTGTAAATACTCCCAACATGTGAGGTTACAGTCTATTCTGAGACCATTGCATAAGATAGGCTTCTGCTTTGCACTTGAATATGGAACCACTGAGGGCACCTCCTCCTCTTGTAACATGTGCTTTGGGACATTCATGGAACAACCACCACCCCACCTAGATGGATAGAAACATTCATGGGGTTTAATATCACCATATTGAACCTCGCAATATGAATATAAACATACTTCCTTTGTTTTAACGGAGACTTTACTCTTTCCACAGTCTCTGATTTCCATGCCCAAATATAGTTTTGCGGCACCAAAGTCCTTCATGTCGAATTTGGAGAAATGATTGAGTCCCAAATCTTGAATGTTTCTGTGATTTACAATCAACAACATATACCTGCAATATAGGAAATATTCATATGTTGCTTAATTAATTTAAAAAAACACGGTGATCACTCCTTATACTGCCCAGGCAAGTCTGACTATATAGGTATCAAATTTACATTACCATATCTTTCAGTGTTGTTTAACCCATATAGAGGGCTTATTTAACTTTGCATACTAGTTCTTTCTTCCCTTCTGCATAAAGCCTTTAGGTTGTTTCATGTAGTCTCCTCTTCAGGATACGGCCAAGAAGAAATTTTAATGTACATCCGTATTCTACCTAAAATAAAATGTAGCAACAACGGTTAAAAGTAATCTAATGGTAACGACCATGAGAAAAAAATATCACCAAAATCAGTTACGCTGAGAATAACCTTTTACCTGGCAAGGCTGTGTTCTCCACCTTTCCTTCTACATTCATCTTCTTCTTAAACACCCATTTTTTTCCAAGTGGGTTTTCCCTTCATGCCGTAACTCCACGGATCCCATACAACCATGGCCTCCTTCGAGTTTCCATCCTCTGAATCTCTTTGCCTCACCCATTAGTTGGGATCATCATCGATTATAATTTAAAGAAAAATTTGAACATAAAGCATATGGACTATACCTTTTGGTTGTCTTATTTCCAAAGCCATCTTCTCACAAGCTTGAGTTTGTGGCTCTTCCTCTTGAGTCTTGTTACGTTGCATGAAGTTTGATTCATCTCCTTTAGCTCAAAATCTATCTTACGGAGTTCCTTTGTTGGAATTCATATTTAACAAAATCTTTCTCTATAAACACCACATCTGGGTTGTGTAACCTTCCTTGTTCCAGGGTTCCAAAGCTTGCTAACCCCAAACCATCCTTATACCCATGCAAGACCACCTTTCATGTTATTATCCAACTTGATCCTTTTCTCCTTTGGAACATGTGCCTGCCATCACATCAAACCACCCTCAGGATGTGAAAGAGGGTTCTTACGTATCCCTTTTACTCCCCTTCTTGAAGTCTTATCCTCCAACAGTAAAGGTGATTTGTTAACCAAGTAACATGGAACCTGCCTACTTGTAATTCTTGTCTAACTTTGGTACCATTGGTATGCTTCTTGCCTTTTCCATCGATTCTTGTTCATTCTTCATACAATCCATTTTGTAAGGTGTTTATGGAAGTAGTCTTTGCTTAAAATGCCTTACTTCTTCTGAGAACTCTTGAGTTTCTTCTTCTTAAAGAACTCTGCAAAATGTCATTCTTGCTATGTTCTTCTACTGTCATTGTTTTCCACCGAAACCTTAGGTTATTTAAATTTGTCAGGAGCTGATTTCTTCCTCGAAAGTATGCTTCCTTCCTTGAAATAATATATGAATGGTATAATGCAGACTTACCCGGTGATGGGCTGTGTGAGTCAAACACATCACTTTGCACAAGCTCTAATATCTTGTTCGCCCTCTTAGCACGAGAAGGAAAACTCACCGCTACTGCCCGAAATGTTACGAAATTGAAATCCGGAGAGATATTAGACATACCTTCTATGCTTTCTACATTTCCATGTAGTATACGAAGGCCCTACTCTCCCAATATATCGAAGCCTTTGATGCCATAACCTGGTCACTACTCTAGAACCGCTTTGCTACCATGCTGGGAACCACGGAACTATTACCCATATTAGGTGTTGCCACAGGCTTGTACGGTACAATCAGGCTACCACAATGACCGATTATACTGAACCATCTTACGAATTATCTTTCTCCAAACCATTTTTACATCATCTAATCCATATTTCTTTAGCAGTACAGAGAAATCAGATTCTGGCCAATGTAGGAATGAGAATACCGGGAATATTCTAATCCTTCTGTAGCTGACAGCGTTTTACGTCCAAACAATTACAGCCTTCTATCATCACAGAATACTATCCACCGCCATCATGTTCTAGTATAACAGAACCACTCCCTATGGAAGTAAAAAAGTGAAAGGATGCACGAGTCAATCAAGCAAGCCGTGATCTGCATATTTGAAGAAGAAGCAATTACATCCTGTCATCAAGGGTGTTTTTTGCCTCTACGGAAGGAGCATCATCGGTCCTTTTCCTTTCTCGGGAGCTTTGGTCTGCTGGAATCCTTTTGTAGTGCCCTTCCTTTCCCACATTCTAGCACACCTTTACAAACTTTCTGGAGATTTAGATCTCACCAAACTATGACTAAACACTTGTTCTAGGACCTTCCTATATAGGATGAGCATCATTCTAACCCTTCCATATTTATCCATCTCATTTCCTCTCCGGAAGCAACAGTGTGAGACAATGTCATCAGGTGAGATGGTGTGTTACCTATTGCAATAACTACTGTTGTCCAGTTGGTGAAGGCCTGAAAAAGAATGATGCATTTATCTTCATCTAAAGTTTTAATATCAACGATTATTGAGAAAAATGCGGAAGGGGGGTGAATCGATGTTATATTCAAAACTTTCCTTTGCGCCCCAAAACCGCATACGCTGCTTTCCTGAACAGAGACTGGCATATATACGCGGATACCCTTTACGGGGGTCGCGTATACACGGATGTCTATTTATGTCATTAATTCTTCCTTGATAATTACTTCATTCATTCATAAGATATTCAATAAGCAGGCAACTTATGTGGTGAAGACGAATAAATCATCACACAAGGCATCACACATGAACACCGGGATTTTGGGCCAGAGCTAAGTCGGAAAACCATAGCTATGGGTTACATGACCTTCAATATTTTATTATAGAGAAAACATCTTACAACATATGTTGGTGAGACTTGACATTGTGTGAACTTGCTGGCTGCGTTTGCCATTCTCTCCTGGAAGGAGGCACCTCCAACCCCACACGACTGGATTTGCAGGCCTGCTGGAGAAACTCACGGCCACGGTCTGGATTTATAGGCCTCTCACGGAAGGAGCTACAGCACGACCAGAGAGCTACAGCCTCGGCCTGCAACGGACCACGTTTCCATCAGCAGTTTCTGCTGGATCTGGAAACAACTATTTGGGAACACCACTTGAACATTCAATATGTTCCTCATGGACCCACTTTTGCAGCATACTTTTAAGCACAACCATACATCATCCATGGATACCTTAACCACAGGGTGAATGTGTCTGGTGAGAACAACTGGATGTTTATTTGCTGCAACAGCAACCTAGTTGTCATCTTTAACTAGCCGATTTCTGGCATCATCATATAAACATGTCAAAGTCCTAATGACATTAATCTTTCGGTGTATTTCTTGTTGCTTGTCTGGCACGCTTCTCTTCGCTGGCTGGCTGGCTTCGCGTCGATAGCGCAGATCTTCATTATTGGTGACCGCCTTTGCCCGGATGAGATATTGATTCCAGGTTACCTTTCACTTGGTGAATGTTGGCAGATATTCGCCTCATCAGAATCGACGCTTTGTAGCGATCGAACAATATGGTGTTCAGATCTGGATCCCCTTCTTCATCGACGGGTACATCGCCGCTCATGTTGCTCTTCGAGTGTAACCCTTTCGATAGAATCTACTTGAGAAAGTATTCATTCAAGCGCAGGACATACTGCTCATGTTATGCAGGCGTTCTTCGCGCACGCGATTATCTTTCAATACCAAACATACCTTTCGACCTGCGACGCTGTTCGCAAACCTTCAATACCGCAGGCGTATTCTTCAATGCCATGAACGCCAATACCGAACCCCTGAATTTTCACTTTTTAGCTGTAGCGACTTGTTTGCGTTCTTTTAGCGACTATGCAAATTTCTAAAAATGATCAGCGCGAAGACATGTCTTTTTCGTCATAGCACGAGTACAATGCGGGTCGCCTGTTCTGAAACAACATTCATATGAATGTCAGTTCGCCACTCCAGGCCTGTGCTATCAAACACAACGGCAGGTAAGTTGTCATCATCTTCATCCAGTGGGTTCTTAACGCCGGAATAACGCCAGCTCATCAAACAACATCATCAGATTTACATCATTGCCAATTCATCAAGTCGCGCCTTCATGGGTGGATTGCCATCAGGTTAACGTAATAACGAATTTGTAATCTTCATCTTCATTCGATGAAGGTTGCCGTCAGGGACGCGCTCACCATCTCAACCACAACAATCTCACCTTTGGACTTGATGCGCCTTAAATGGTGTTTTGGTTACCCCATGACCAGGATAGATACGCGTACTCTCCCAAATATATGTCACATCATTACCTTCTCTTTATTCTGACTTACCATGTCACTCTCCCCCTTTGACATCAAGGGCAAAGGCGGATCCGCTCATAACATTCTCCCCCTTCCTGCTCTCATGTGGGAAGGCAGTTGGACACAGTGTGTCTTTGAGTAGCCCAGCTCCCCCACAGTCTGTTTGATCTCCAAACATATTTGTGATGAAGTACATGACTCACTATGAGCTATATCACAAAGACTCATACTTTGTCAGCTCATTGGTGGACCCATGAACTCAGTACCCAACCAAGGTGGGTTTATAAAAAATTTGTTCATTGTTCAGTGGTTCCCATAAAGCAATAAATCCCAACACGCATTGGTCTTATAATTTTTATCATGGAGTTCATGGAACATACCATTCAACATGATTTTGCATAATTAATACAAAAAAAACCTAAAAGTCATCATATCGAACCACCATAATGCCGACAATGCGTATATAAATAAAATATTGTACACAAAATACATACACCAACCAATAATCTTTCAAGAATAGCTTACATGGGTTGCACTCAAAAACTTCCATAACAAATCATCGACATCTTCATCAAAACATGGGACGAGTGTAGGCGGAACACCACCAGAGATACCACACGGTGTCAGAGATACAAACATCATGGTATGTTGGGCGGTGTAAAAATTGTCGACAACCAGCAGCAGGGTTTTACGTAAGGACAGCATCACACACAACGAAAACCTCGCCGGGGGGAAACGGCGACGTGTCCCAAGGCCTCTTTAATTTCAACCGGATACGATTCTTTGTGAGCAAAGGCAAATTGTTCGACTATTTCAGAGACATTTGGGTGCTTACTGGACTACGGATAGATAGGCGGTGTAAGACACGTGTCTTCAAGCGTCATCCAACGGTTGTGGCAATAATGCTTAAACACGTTCATGGCATCAAGCTAATCTTTTGAGAGAATTATCATGTGGGGTAACATCTTCACGTGGAGAATGACAATCATCCATGTGGTCCAAAATAAATGATCTTCAAGATGTAACATGGCAAGTAACATGTGGGCAAGAATAAACGCAACATGCAAACTCCATGATGAAACCTAGTATCCCAACTCAGCAAAATGTATCCTTCGGGGCTCAAAATCTCATCAAGCACGTCCATAACACCAAATCATCATCATTTAGTGTGGTATCACCAGACCAAAAGAATAGCAGGTCATCTTATCGCATTTAATCATTATTCAAACATGGCATGCCCCCTAAACTCAATGCTGCCGCTTATGATACGGAAACGCCTTAACGGTAAGTCATGGTAACAAACATATGGCCAATCTTGTCCTCATCTGCGAACCTAAGTTTTCATCTCAACAATAAGGAAACGCTCTTCATCTCGCAAAAGCAAGCCCGAGCTTGTCATATCATCCTTTACAAAACACATGCATCATTCATTATCATGAGGTATATTTATGAAATGATCATGATTTCATCAGCAATGATTGGTGGTGTACACGTTCTCACTTCAGATCTTGTTCTCAGATAAATTTTCTTATCATCAATACACATACACCTTGTTGCGTCTTAACGAAATTTAAATGCCTCTGGCAACTTTTAGTTAATGGAACTGCGTGTAAGTGAGCGCATAGAAAATTTCCATCTTCCTTCATTTCTTCCGGAAGCACCTCATGCTGTCCTTTCACATCGGATCTCCCAGCGTGATGGCTGCTGCAGTATAATCCGTCAACCATGATGAGTCATCATGCATTGCTCCTCTTGTGGCAAACCATTACTGGATGCATAATGTATCTCATCATTCTGAATCAACAAGAAAAGTATTTAAGAGCGGATGGTAACGATGGTCCATAATTCCCTACGTTTCTGATCGGTCTGCTCTTGTAATTGGTATTTTTAAGAAAATCATTTGCTTTCTAAACATCAACAAAAACATCACCTTCTGGGTGTTTCTTATTCATCCTCCATCATATACCGAGTTTGTTTTCTATTTGTGTGCGGAAATTTCTCTGTATACGTTACGACCACATTCCTTTCTTGCTGTCATATGGCCAATATGCTTTCCTTTGTATCCAGAAAAACAACAAAGTCATAATAGGTAACTATAACTTCTTCCTCCACACAATCCAGCTTGCTTTATTGTCCATACTTATTTACATGAAAAACAATATCCCTTGAAGAAACAGTACCTTTACGTATGAGCTTTGTTTGTTTAGTGATAATCTGCTCTGCAATTGCTTGCGTATCCATGAATGGCGTAAGCATTCAACATTTCTTGAATGAATTCTTTTGAAAATTCATGATTGTTGGTTAAAACTTTGTCTCTTTCAACACTTAGGTTTGCATTGTCTCTGAATTTTTGGCACTTCACTTGTGAAGCTAGATTCTCCTTCTTCGGTTTCATGGAAACCAAGACCATGTTTGATAGCGAGCCTTTGATTTTCAGAATATTGTCCAAAATGTTAGTACTATGTTGAAGCTATCAGTTTAACCTTTTCTTCTAATTTACCTTTGAAAATATTTGCTCAACCTCCCGAGCTTGACATTGCTTTGTCATGCTTTCTTCTTTTCTTCTTCCATCTTCAGCAGGTACTTGGTTTAGAATCTCTTCTTTCAACTTAATCTTGTTTCATGCAAGTTTGTTCATGACTCTTCATTCTTCTTGTTTGATTTTCAGATCTTCTTTGAGAGAGATAATTGCACTTCGAGGCCTTCCTTTTCAAGAGATTGCTTCGAAATTTCCTTATTCCTCTACTTGATGCTTCTGTTCTGCTTTAACGAGAAAAGATGACGGCTTCAGTGCTTCATTCTTCTTGCTTGATTTTTCAGATACCTTTAGATCTTTAATTCGATCAGATGCAAAGTGAAACCTTTGATACTTTGTCCTGTTCATTTGTATTTCTATTTGATCTTTCATTTGTGAGATCATCTCTTTGTAGATAGTTTCTTGCTTATTGTGTGAACTTTGTAGTTCTTCTTTATTCTTGAAACTTCTTCTAGATACACACCTTTACTTTCACTATCTTTACTATTGACTGCACAGAAAAGTACTACAAGTACAACCTTTCTCCTTTTCTTCTTTATATGAGTGCTTGTAGATCTTAAATGATCTGTTTCATCTTCTTGTTTTGCTATGCAGTTTAAAGGATATCTCCTTTCCTCTGATAACCTTCTTCTTTGCTTCTGTGTAGGCACAGATCTGGTAGAATCTTCTTCTTCTGTTGGGCAACTTCATCATCATCTTCTTTTGCATAATAACTCTTTCTCTTTCAAATTCAATTTCCCTTTACCATGCTTTTCTTTTGCTAAGGACATTGCTTTGAGCATAATGACCAACTTTTCCATAAAGCATTTGAAGGCACTTCAGATCTTCGTTACCTGATTGCTGCCAGAACTTTCTTCTGTGAAGTTGCTTCTTCTTCATCGAATATATAGGCTGAGATGTTGTACTTCCTTTTCCTTCCCTTTAATTGAGTTGCAACGCCATCGACTTCTCTTACATAGAAAGACTATCCTTGTCTCATTCAAAAAGCGTTGAGAGTACCATGTAATTGAACAATGGTAAAAATTTCTAAGTCTTTGCCTTCTTGATAAGTGACTTTTACAAGTCCATTTTAGAATAATGATCTTGAACGCACTTTTGAGTAATCACTCGACCTATGGTTTCACCCAAATTATAAATGGAATTTACAATATCATCCAGACAAAGAAAAAGCGCCTTACTCTCATCACTATGCATCTTCAGAATTTTCATATTCAATTCTAAGAGTTGAGGTTTTGCTACCTTTGTGTCTCCTTCATAACTTAGAATGATTTTGTCCCATATGTCCTTTGCCGAATGTCATTGCATCCAGCACAACAGGTCCAGTTCAGACCTTGCTTCCCAATAGGAGCATTCACTTGCTTTGCTGTTGATTTCATACTTCTTTCTTTAAGTTTGCATCGATGAGAATACTTCCAGGAGTATTGATAACCTTCTTCCACGATTGCCCATGCATACGCACAAGACTTTGCAGTTAAGCTTTTGTAAGCATACTTCAGTCCAGTTGCTTCCATTGAATAGAGGTGGCTTTATAGACGACCTCACCTTCTTGACATTCGACGGATCTCATTGGCAATCAAGCATCGCAAAGACAACTCGTACAATTGTTGGGAAAAATCTTTTGAGAAAGGAGAGGTGAATCGATATTCACATATTCTTTGTGCCTAAGTGTGATGGTAAGAGGTGTTCATATGCTTTGTCACGGGTACTCCATCCATTCATCTCCCGGGTTATACAACTTTTCACGAGAAAAATTTATTCACAGAAAATTAATTGAGCCTAAATCTCAAGTTTGTAAAAAAATTCTTATTGTGCTTCTTCTAGATAAATTCAACAATACAAAATCTAAGACACAATTGTATTGTGCTCTTTTGCCTTACAGTCCAACTTCTTCTGGTCTTCCTCGACATTGTCGTTGGTTTAGTACATGCTGGATCTCATGATCACTTTGATGTATCCCTGAGCAGAATCCTCCATCTTGAGCTTCCACAACCAAAAATCTAAAACATTAAATTTCTCAATCTCTATCTTTCCATTACTGCGCTATCTTCTTTCACCGCAAGAATTGATCACAGTGCTAAATAGGTCCTATAAATGCAAACAAACCTCAACGATGTAAATGCGGTCCCCTTGAAGTCAAACTGCTCGATACCAAATATAGGTTTTAACCCTGTACCATAATTATCTACAAACGAATCTTTAAATAGAAAATAAACAATGGCAAGAGCATAAAACAAACAAATAATAGAAATATTTTCCCTAGATCCCAAATCGGGATGACCGGCTGATTTTTCATTATACTCCTTTTGGTGTTTATTTTATATACATGAGAAGAATACATAGAAATCCCAATCCATGTACAGATTCACGAAACACTCGCCGTGGTTCTTGGCCAGGATCTACAAAAAATACAGGGGCTAAAAACGCCATGCCCCAAGGCCATGTGCAAGCACGCACAAAACCGTAGGCGGGCCCAGCACTAAAAAACAAGGTCAGGCACATAGAGGGCGCCTCGGACCCGAAGGAGAACTACGCGCTGCCTTGTTAACTAACATACATGGCGCAACGTCACAAAGAGACCGCCCCCACAACAGTCCCCCATGGTGACTAGTCATGGAAATAATATAACATGCCAAAAAATAATGGGAGTGTGTTCAAATTTGATTACTTTCCTAACGAGCTAAACACTCATTAGGTACGATAAATTAATAGATAATTTTTGGTGACTTCAAATCATCCATGCTGCATGCACACTTATTCATGGGATTAGGGTTGGGTTGTATGGGACAATTGGGGTTGGAAAAAAGGTGTAAGTTACGAATAGAAAATAGTTGACACTACTTCTGTTGCATTATTATTGAAGGGCACGGACCTGCTTCATTCCTCTCTTATTCACTCCCAAGGGTTGAATTGTGATGAAGAATATTTCATTGGTGGAGAGAATGTGTGCCGGTTCTGTAGTGAGAAATTGTGTTCGGAAAGAGGTGAGATCTTTCGTAGGTATTCTTTGAATATTGTAAATATTATTCCAAGGATAAAAATATAAAGGCATACATATTGATCCTTGTTGCCATGGTCTCTTACAATCGGAAGTAAAATAAGAAAAATTGAACTTATCCTCGCTTGATTCTTGAAGTACCACCTTAAGTAGAAGCTCGGAACCTTGGGGTTGTAGAGTGTGTCAACTCACGGATGTTGCAATGCAAACACTATTTAGTCATTATCTTTCCAAACGTTTCTTGCATACGAGACATAATATTGCTAGCGCGCTTGTTCTACTTGTACCTTCTTGACTTGTACCATAGTGATTTGGCGGAAGAGAGTGCTAAGAGAGATCAATTTTAAAATCCTTGAATAAGTTCTACGATCTGCACGTGGTTACGCCTCCACTTGTGGACCCACGGCAATGTCGAAGTAGAAGGGTCCCAAACACAAAACTCCCCTTGACCAATCCTCTTGAGCTACGTACGCAAGCTTGTTATCTCATCAAAAGGTTTCTTTAACGTGTGTCTCCTTTTCTGTTATGTTTTTAGATGTTCAAATCATCTCTGGCTGTAGAATATTGGCTTTAGAATGCGGATCAAGTTACTAAACTTGAACAGCGCACAACAGAATTGTGGTAGATTGCTCTACAAATGGTCTTGGCTTTCCTCACTCATGTGCAATTCTGAAAATTGGTCCTTCAAATCACCGGATTGCGACGATGGTCTAATACTTAAAAAAGAAGGCGCTTTCTCTCCTTGTAATTCACGTATTTGGTTAGCAGTAGCACCCAATCTAACGAACCATCTTAATGATGTAAGTTTCGAGTAACCGAAATAATTCGACTTCACAGGCATGAAGTATAGTCACTGCTACTGAAGCCTTTTTCGAATTTGAACGGAAAGGTATCGGAATTCCAACGATACATCCTTGAAAGGATGATGAGGATGATAAGGGATGTTCTGTGAGACTTGTCTGGGTGTTACTGTAACAGAATTCAAAAGTAACGAACTGTATGGTTTGACATTCTCATCCCCATGGATAAGTTCTTTACGATGAGATGAACTAGCCTCGGTGCTAGAGATTGATAAATAGAAGGATCGAGTTGCTCTAGGATCAATTGTTTAACAACACTGATAATCAGCATTGATGATGTTGTTGTTGTTCTCGGGTTGTAGAACCACACGGTCTCTCGGTGTCCTTCAATTCGGATCTTTGATCAATAATTCTCACTTTAACACGTTTTGAATAGGATTTTTGATATTAGGAGAAAACCAACGAATATATTGTTTAAAGGATGGTGAGGTCGCCACCAAAGTGCAAATGGTCCAAGCCTTCAATGTATTCTCTATTTCCTATGGTGCATAAGCACCTATTATCTTTGTATGATGTGTGTTCCACTACCTTGAAATCAAATCTCTAAAGATTTTTTCCTTCTTATAACCCATTGTTTTGCCAGGGTAAATCTCTTTCTGTGATGAGGGGAACGATCCCCTCTAACCTAGGGCCAAGTTTTACAAAAAGGGACATGCTAAGAAAGTGTTTCTTCCTAGGTTAATAGATAGACAAGGGAACATGGTAGATTGTTCATTTTAGAGATCACGCATTGCTCATTGTTAGAAAATGACGCCTCTTGCTCTGCCTTGAAATACGATCTGTTCAGGTACGCTTTGGTTGTTTGCCACCTTGGAAACAAAAGAAAAAAGAACAAGATAAAAAGAAATAATGGTTTCTCATATTTACTTAGCCACTCAAGGAGCTAAAAAATATCGCGATGCTTGTCACATAACACAACAGGTAAGAACAAACTAAAACAATAATGTGTATAAATAAGGAAAGTGAGAAGTAGGCATTAGATAGCACAGTATTTGCAGGTCTCCTATCGTGAAGTTCAACTTAAAACACGTATCAATGCTGTCCAAGGAAGTTCAAATGGGATGAGGGCATGGACTTGAGCTCTCTCGATGAAGTTCCTCTTTGCTCTGTCTCTTTATCAGTGTTTAACTCCTCAATCTATATTTAATTATTCAACTAAATATTGATCCTCCATTTGAAGCTGGTTGATGAGAGAGAAACAGTTTCTTTTGTATAAAGAAAAAGGAGGGGTTGGGATGCTGAGAGTGGGAGGGTCTATCCTTTGGGAGTGTTCAAGGTGGAAACTACAACAGAAGTGTGGTTGTTCAGTTCTAACCACTCCTAATGACTCATCTGAGGTGGTTGGAATGGAACCTCTTGCTCTGGCCTTTTTTTAAAAAAAAATTCCTGTGACAACGCGGGCGGCAAGCGCTGGGATATAGCGCCCAACTAACGGGCTTAGTATTAATTTCCAACCACCTGCGAGGATGAGTCCCATGGGAGTGGTTGAGAGTAAGCGTAACCATAGAACCAACCTTTAGTTTAACGTGGTTTCACATCTCCCTTGGAAATATCCTGAGATAGGACTCCCCTCCACCTTTTGAGGATCAGGAAACCTCTCCTTTCACTCTATAAAAAACTATCTCTCTTCTCATCAGCTGAACTTGAAGTTGATACTGTAGCTGAATAATTAAGCATGAATTGAATGGTTGCATTATGAAAGAGATAGAAAGAGGAACTTTTGTTGAGAAACCCAGGTCCATACTTGCATATCGCGTCCTCGGCACTGACAAGTGGCCGAGACGCGCTTGGCAGTTCGAACATAAATTTTGGAGAAATTGTGACGTCCAAGCATCGGTTGTACTCTTCCTTCTACTTATGTTTATACATGACTATTGTTTGGTTCCACTATTGTTATGATATTTGTTTAATCGTATTTTTAGCCCTCTTTGGTGGCTAATAATTATGAGTGAAACCATTGTGTTGTATGTTTTTCTTGTTTCTTGTTCTATGTACGAAGTGGCAAAAATGCCCAGCGAACAAATTGTGGTTTTTCCAAAATGAGGTAGGGGAAGCTGCTATTATTTCGACAATAACGATAACTGGATTTTGGGTAGGTGTCCTTGAGTATTTTTTTCATTCATTAACTAGGAAGCAAAATTTTAGCATGTCCCTTTGTTTCTGAACCACCCTGAAACTATAGGATAAATGTTTGTCGTTAGGGATTTGCCCTCTGGGCTGGAAATTCGCTCATGAGAACACGGTAGATTGACACGGAATCCCAATGTTATTTTTGTTGTCGAAGGTAGTAGACTCTCGCTCCTACCTCGATCGTCACAATCCAATTCACATTGTAACTCGGATAACTGCACATAGGCTGAAGCAAGAACAACATACCAACCTATTGGTTTTACTCCGTAACTATTATCCGATCAGTAAGATAAAAATATCTGATTAAACAAACATCCATGTACAATAATTGAGACAAACGGTAGTCATGTATATAAATAAGTAGAAGGAAAGAAATTACAATAGATGCTTTGACACTCATGAATATACCTGGCGAGTTCGGTAAAGCTGGTAACATCTTAAAATGCTTATTGAGGATGCAAAAAATAGAAATTGAGGAACCAAACTCGAAGCTCTCTGAAAAAAGTTCTCCTCGCTCTATCTCTTTCTCAGTACAAATATTCACTACTATGCTTAATTGTTCAGCTATGTTGCATAATTCTCCCAGAAAGTTCGATAGTTGGTGAGAGAAAGAGAATGAACTTGCTCAGAGGAAAAGGAGGAGGTTGGGATCCCCCTGCTAAGGTAGGAGAGTCCTTTGTGCCCAGGAGGTTCGAGGAGGTGGAAACTACTAACTAAAGGAAGGGAGTCCGTGTTTGTTTCATTTCCAACCACATCCCGATGACTCATCTATAAGGTGATTTGAGATGAAACCTCGCCTCTATTTTTAAAAAAATTCATAAACGACTTCGGTGTGGGTGCTTAGCAAGATAAACTAGGCAGCATGACTCGGTGTTAATTGCACCGCTACGAGCGCGGGGAGGTGTATCGCTACTGCGCCCGAGCGAAAACGGAGTTTTATAGTCTGTTCGAAATTTTTAACCAAGGAGAATATTTCTCTCCGTGAGGTTCGTAAAAATGGTCTTGCAAAGCATGACACTTAACGTGGTCATGGTGTGTCTCTGATGTGTGATTTGGGGATTGTGGGGACGATGAAAAAAATTATTTGTACCCAGGACGGCCCCTAAGCTTGAGGTCGGGGAGAGGGAGGAGAAATGCTTTGTGAGAGCACGTTCGGAGCAAACACCACTGTCAAGAAAAAATTTTAATTTTAAATACAATGAAAGTATCTATGATACATGGACATATGTATGGGTCGCAACCATCCATAATAAAGTACAATAAAAGCTGAGATTCGGTATGGACACAACACATCAGTAGAGTAAGGATAAACAAATAGACTCGAACGGTCACAACCATCCAATCAAGAGTCATGTAATAAATCATAATGATCCACAAAAATTCGCATTAGTTTTATCGACGCTCGGTCTTAACGCTCACATCATAAACTTGAACAAGTATAATTTTCAACATGCAAATGTGTAAACTAAAGTCAAACATGAGAAGAAAAATCCATACGATTACCGACGATAGTGAAGGCGGTTAACGGATACGAGAGAAATACTAACAGTGACGATGGCCCTCAAGGGTACAAAAGGTACAATCTACGGTATTTGAATAGTGATATGACTTCAAACACTGCCCAAGGATACGCTCCGTTGAAGGCAATGATGTGAACCTTGCGTTGAATGCGAAAAAACACCGCCATTGAGGGCTCGCAAGGCTCCAAGGTACACCGAGAGGGTCTCTAAGTAGACTGAATAATGAGCAGTCGACAAAAGTGACACAGTACGAAGGAGAATATAACTTTTCCCATGTCAGGCAGAAGATAGGTAGAAATTGAATCAGACTAATAGGGAATGAGAGGAAGGTTACAATGGCCCCAAAGAAAAGCTTCTACTTGAACATATCATTAAGCTACATGGATTTGGTGTTACATAAAGGGATAAGGAAGTCATGATGTAGAAGAGAAACAAATCGAGAGACCAAAGATGCCCAAACCCATGAAGGCAAAAAATGATGAAATGAGATGTCCCCAACCCAAACACGGAATACACAAACAAATTGTCATATTCAATATTGGAAATCTTTGAAACATAACAAAACTTAGGAGTTCCATTTTCCACACACATTTCACTTGGTATCCCAATTATTTTAAAACAAGCTTAAAGGGGATAATAGGGTTAGCATTGCTATAATTTTCCTTGGAAAAATCAACCCAAATACATTTACGAGCCACAGGAAGGAGAGACTCGGGTAATGTCATCGTGTAGAAATCCGATGTCATCAAAGTTTAACGAAAAGATGCCGACAAGGGAAGACACAGGCATCTTTTCATGTTTAGAGAGTTTGAAAAGAGGCGGAAAAGAAAGCTTTTCTAGTGATCCTTTTAAGTGAGTAGTCTCCCATGAGTAAAGAAAAGGTAGCGTGTCTGAGAGAACTGCCAAATGTGATGAAAGCTGAGCATGCTTTATCATCGTCTGTCCCAGTGAAAAATAGGTGTAACGTGCTCTTTCGTCAGTTGGTTTTCTTTAACCCACTTCATGGATTTCAAAACTGGTGAAGGCTCAGAATGTTTTGTAATCTGGGAAGTTTAAAGGAAAAAGGTAACACCTCAGTGAACAAACCCATAGCATTTTTTTCTGCAGAGTCAGAAAAAGTATAAACCATGTGGGTACTTCATCTTTTGTTTTTGTGAAAAACATAACTACTGTGAGGGGCATATTATTAAACCATTTATTCAAAACAATATAATAAAATAATCGAAAAATATGTCTTAAAATAAAATTAGGGTTGTGAAAAAAAGTTACAAAAAACCAAAAATGGTAATAATTCTTTTTGTACACCTTTTATCTTGTGAATCAGCAATTGTAAATTTATCATGTGATTTTGCGGTGGCCGATAGCGAACGATATGACGGTCCAATCTGGGTCTGTCGAGTTCTAGGTAAGAAGGCGACACCTTTCCCTTCATTTTGAGTCATTCCTTTCTTACTGCAATTTCAAAGTTTTCGAAAATTCTAGAGGAAAAATGTGAAGAAAAATAAGGGCACGACGGTTAGCGGGTTTCCGGGCACGGAGGTCGCCCCAACCGCCCTATTTTTGCTAGGGCACCCATTCTTTGTAGATTAATAAAGGAAAAATTAACAGCAGGAATAAACCGACACATGTCAAAAAGTCTAAGTGATAGACCAAGTTTCCTGGGGTGCAGATGTTCGCATTTGGCTAATAATGTCCATGTAACGTCTTTGCGGAGTATAAACGAAGAAAAATGGTCATGGAAATGGAAAGAACACGAACATAGAAAAGAAGATGAACTTGCCAGAAAACGAAAGTCATGGAAGCTCTCGAAGCGTGGTGAAAAAGTTCTTCTGCAACACACATGCCCGCCCGAGCTCAGCATTTGTACGATATGCGGTTGTATGTGGGACGAAAATACGGGGAAGGGTTGTGCTTGAGTTAAGGAACGAGATTGATCTCAAACTCCTTTGTCTGTTATCGTGGAGGGGACGAACCAATCTGTTGCTTTTGGCCAGGCCACGCAGGCTGTATTCATGATGGATGAGGTATGTCCGGGGGCATGGAAGGATACGGTAGGTGGGAAATTTATTCTCAAACTATCCCGGACATGACACAGGCGGGTGTACATGCCATCACACGAGCTACGGATCACAAGCACCACATGAAGCAACAAAGACAGGTTGCTTCTTTTGTGAAAGCCTTGTCACCAATCATCTACAACTGAGAGCGCTGACAATAAACACAGCAAACTTCCAACTAGCTAAAAGTAAGAAGGGGAAAATTGAAGCAGTGCCGACTGTGGGTCATTCTGTTATTTCTTCTTGAAACGACTTAATATTCCAGCGGTGAGGGTCATAGTTGTTTACCAGTGAGGAACCACACGGATGGTCAGAGTGGCGGATGGGTGGGCAGAGGGTGGTCCATTGAGGGATATCTGAACGTAATTTTTGATTGGCTTCGCGTGATTGGTTAATAGTGAGTGTCCCTCTCCGTGCACATATTTCATGATGATCTAGACCTCCCACTCCCGGAGGGAGAGGATTGGGATGAGCGTTTAGGTGAGACTCATTTTTTTAATTTTCATGGTATTACTAAATTTTTTTTTACTTATACATGCTCGACATTAAATCCATGTGTTTGCAGAGATGTTGGCCCAGAGGGAACCCTGTTGGCATGTCACCAAATGGCGAGCGAATCCCTCACATGATTTCGACCCTCAGGTCGAGGGCAACAAGAAGACAGGTGTGTGCAATGCGGAGAATCACACGCGAGGTCTTATATTGTCCCCAGATTTGACGGCGTTCCTGCGCTCCCTATCGAAGGCATCTTGGTAAGTGCCTAGCCAGAATGCCAACAACGAGCGCTTACATACAGACGACATACTACCCGCAAGAATCATCATGATTAAACCTGGGTTTTATCAAAGAATTTTGAGAACATGATCTATAAGGATACTTGGCTGCCCTGTTACCGAAGTGCAGTGCTTCTTCGATGCAAACATTTGATATATATATATATATATATATATATATATATATATATATATATATATATATATATATATATATATATTTCTACATGGATATTTTACATATGGTGGCCGATGTTTTAAATTACGGAAATGTGTATCTAATACAATATTATTGCACCTTTCAGTTAGCCTTATTCATTCATCTGAGAATATGTTGATATGATGAGGAAATCAAAATGTCTTTCCAACAAACGAATATTAAAATACAATCTCGAGAATGACATGTTCTAAGCGAGATAATGACCATTGAGTTGTGACAGTGAACAAGCAAATCTAGATTTACAAAGCAATGCACGTATGTTGAAGGTTGATTGCCTCGGTTAATAGTTAAATGACATCTACCATATTCAACGACATTGTTGTTTGTGGTACGTCCTAGACAAATGTACCAGTCTATCAACTCACAGTGAGGATCATAAATTACCAGACTCTTTGAAAGACAAGTTCACAGATACATGGAAGCACCATCGCAGAAACCGACATGAGGGTAATGAGCATACGCACAATAAGCAAGACCCAATATCAGCATCTGCTTCACCAGACGAAAAACATGTCTGAAGCTGAAAACAATATGACACGCAATTACATGAATACCTCACACATAATATTTTTGAGATACAACCATTTAAGGTTATTCGAGGGATGACCTTATTAATCATGAGTTATGAAGCCCCATTCTGCAATACACTTAACGATGGGAGCTGCTGCCATGGGTTGGAGAACACTACATCTGACTTGTCATGACTTGATGCATTACGGAATGAGATCTCATGGAGTGGAAAACAGCCAGGCCCCAGGTCAAAATGAGCTGATCACGCACTGCATGCCTTGATCATAAAAACATAAAGTGAGGTTCATACAGCCTTTATAAATAAAGAGCTATACGCTAACCGGCGGGGGAAATGTTCAGCAATAATTGACATGTATGAGCAAATTTATTTCACATTCGGTCAGCATTAACCAAAACCATAATAAATAGAGAATGCTTATAGTTAAGACCTTATTTGAGGTTGGTATACTAAAATAAAAATAACAGAATGCCAGTGGATTTGTGGATCCCAATCATCGTTGAAGCATGGGTGACAAGAAATTTTTTATAGCTTCAACACAACCATTCAACCCAAAGGGGTAATTTAGCGTTGGTACGTCATAGTAGCAGACCCAACCTAGAAAGTGTCATACCATGTAAATAAGCAAGGCTGTGATCGGTAACAATGGATGAAAACACCAAACCTAACAATGATGTGATTGAATATAGTTGAACAGCTGTTTACAAAGTGGCAGTGATGTCGACATTACTTGACCCATTTAATTAGGCTATTCTGTAGCTAGATAATATGGGCACTGCCCATAATTAATTAAGTTACATGTCATAAAATACGATACTTACTTTATAAGATAACAATAATTACAATTGAAGAGGAATAGGTACCTTTTACACATCTTGCATTAATGCATCAACAGGTGCACTTCTCACATGTTCGACTTTAGCTCATACATACCATGTACTTGAAATTGAACTTGTTCGGTTGTGAGATGGGCGCGAAGACCACCAGGTTTTGTACGATAAAATCCGGGCTACAGAGATTTTGTGGATTATAATGACACTTCTTTGCAGCAGCTCTTTGGTTGGATGGTTGTGACCATACTGAGTCTATTGTTGATCCTTATTATGGGATGGCTATGTTCATATCTCGGATCTCGGTTTATTATGCTCTATTATGGATGGTACATGCCCATGCCACATGTTCATGTATACGAATCTCGGTTGTATTTGTAATTGCGGGTTTCCGATAATAGTTTTTGGTTTGAACGTGTTCTCTGCACAAACATTTAACCCCTCCTCTCCCTCGGACGTCTGTGCTTTAGGGGCATATATTACACACAAAAAATTTTCAGCCACTTTCTACAAACACGAACTCACACATTTGGAGGGTCATTTTCTGCCATTTAGCTAAGAAGTGTTATGCTTTTAAAGACCATCCCAGTACATCACCTTACATGAGAAAATATTCCTCCTATTGGCCGGTTCCCTAAGCAGGTTGCAAAAACCTCGGTGACAAATCTTGCTCTTGCTGTCTTTCTTGTAGTTAGTAGAGTGAGGTGTTTGTGGGTATTGATGTTGTCCCTCTTTGTCACACATGGGCCTATGATTATCAATTCATCTATAAGTGCTTCGGTTTCTATAGTGGTGAGCCCGCTCCGACTTGTTAGAAGACGATACGCAAGTTCTTACCTCTGCGTCTTCTTGCTTAACAAGTTTGTGTAAAATTTGAAGGCACCTTCTGGCTGCAATTTTAATTTCCTAACCTACACTGAACTAGGGCACTGAGGATTTTTGGGGTGTATGTCTGTTTGAAACTTAGAAAGATTCTATTTATAGTGGGGAGCCTATTTATAGATGGTTAGAGAAAATTACGTTTATAGATACATGTCTAAAAATAGAATGCATATGCGATTATTATTTATCTCTTAATAATAATTAGACAATAAATAATAATCTATTCTCTTGAAGAACTTGATTTGATTCAGCGTGCGGAAAGCAGTTGAATGTAGAAATTTTAAGATTCTAAGGTTTGTTGATGGGACATGCAAGTGGACTTGGTTATAACTTGGTCTCTGGGTAAAATATTTGGACGGAGGCTATGACATTGTTTTCAACAATGAAAAATATTTCTAACGACGTAAAAAAATAGGTCAAGCCAGGGATGAGTTGAAATTAAATCTCTACAAGCTAGAAGAGAGTGAAAAGCACAGTGCTACCAATTATGAGCCCAAAGCGAGAAAAAAATGAGTGCCCATTCAGGGTGAAGACGGAAATTTAGCACGAAAGACGTTAGGCATCTTCATCTGTGTAGCTTTGAAAGTTGGCAGAAAAATATCTACTGAACTTCCAACCAAGACACTTACTCGGTTATACGGTCTGATGTTTCACATAAGGCAAAATGCTATTATTGAGTCCCCATTACTAGTATAGTCCTTATTGTTATTGATGTAACCCCCTTATTGTTATTATTGTTATTTTAACATATTTTGTTGTTATTGTGCCTTAAATTATTATTGTTAGGTCGGCCTGAGATTACATTGTGACCTGAGGATTACGTTGTTATAGCTCTATGCTATAGAAAGAGGTTTGTAAATTGTATCATCCAAAAATTCCTCATTTATGTAATGTGACCTTCAAATTTATATAAATGCTTATTTCTAAAACTGATTGATATCTTTTTTCTTCTATTTGTTTGGTTACACAACATTTAGTACCCAAGGCTTTGGTTCACACTGAAGTTTCGCTCCTCAGCATATCTTGTTAAATTTCACTATAACTTTTTTTCTACGAAGTTTCAGAAGCAAGTACGGATCAATGTCTGATACGAAGATATTGTCTAAAAATTTGAAACTTGAATATAATATTTTCAGAATATCATCTTTGTGGAAGTTAGGTCTTTCCAGAAAACTCCTAAACAGGTCATTATTTTACTAAAATTTTCTAGAAGGTTCTTAATCACAAAATTTTATTAATTGTGAAGCTGGTAGAAATGCGTCAAAAGATTTCCAGGCTTGGTTCGTAATGTTTGGAGAATATGATACGGCATGGAAGACGTTAGCACTAGACTCTGGTTCATCTCAAAGAGGTGATCGTGGGAAAAGTTCAATAACTCTATCTGCGGGTGAGTGGATTTGAGTCTTAGTAAAAAGTGAGTACGAGGGTACAGAGACTTTAGTTTCTTGCTTTATCAATTTCAAAGACAAAAGGATCGCTTGATGAAAGCACATGCTTAGATCCTACAAGTTTGCTCTATTTGAACAGGTCCGGAGAATTAGGTCATGGTGGGAGATTAGACCACAACTTTGTCTTGGGGAATCCAAATTAGATCAGACCTAACAAATTTGAAAGAAGCTTTGAAGGGCTACACAAGGGCGGAATTTCAAATATTGAGAAGATTTTTTAGTGGAATGTAATTCAATTTCAATATTAAGAGGTCACGAAAGAAAGTAAAAATTATTATTTTTCCGAATTGTAAGTCTTGTTTGAAGAATCAGGGTGGAATTCGATTCCAAGGAATATTTTAGAATAGATATCAATATTTTACGGGTTTATCGTAGTTGCATTAAAAAAATTCAACACCCATTAAACCTTCGAGAAAGACTCTGCCATGACTCATGAAGATGAAGAATTGCAACATGATCATCGAAAATTACAAGAGCAAGTACACAATAGTTCCTCTGCATAAGAAACAACAAAAAATGAAATGGAAGTTTCGAAAGAAAGGCAGGAAGTGAAGATGGACGGTTTGAAAGAGCATATGGAAGCTAAAGACGATGGCGTGGAGGCGGTGGACGGTTCGAAGAAAGGCGTGGAAGCTAAGATGAATTGATCTAAAAATCAAACATGAAGATTTGGTAATTGATACAAGAAATGTTTCCTAATGGTTGAAAAGATAGTAGAAGAACCTCATGATGAGAACAAAATAAATGTTAAACGTGATTTTACATAAACTATAATAATGGCGGGAGAAGAACACCATATTCCAAAAATGGATATGAGGAAGTTTGATGGAGGGAAAGGATCACAGCAACATGGATATGGAATGAACAATGACACACAGTCTCATTAAAACACAAAATGTAGTACAACTTTGTACAGACAAGAACATATTTGTATGAAACATGATGGTTCTCACAATAAAAAAAAATTGCCAACATTGATTTTGGGAGAAATAAACTAACCGTGGGAACCAAAATAACACCTTCTTTATTGATTGATAAATCTCAACAAAGGGACTGATGGGGCAACATTGAGGGACTTCAAAATTGAATATAAAGAATGACGATATTCTGAGGAGGAACACGGATTGATCTCTTCTGTGGCTTTGAGGTGCCCAGCTACCAGCATGAAGCTGCATGTGCCGGAACTTTGATTCATTGAGAAGGCATTGATTCCAACGAAAAAAGTTGAATGTTAAATTATAGCAACTTGACTACCCACTCAATTCTACAGAAAAGTGGCGGCTAGCACTGAACTGCAACACGAGGTTGACACACCACAAAAATTGGAGAGACAAAAAGAGAGAAAAGAGGCTTTAACTACGGATTGTGATGACACACTTAAAAGGTCATAAGTGTGCAGAGAAAATTATTCCCCCACATAGATTGTGAAGAAGGAAGAAAGAAAAAAAGACAAAGAAGGAGATATACACGAAACAACTTGGAAAAGAAGGAAAAGAAATGAATAAAGCCATATGGTAGCAATACTGTGGCGAGGTACCACTCTCGAACTCTCAAAGATAAAAGGTAAATCAAGAAGAAAAAAGGTAATAGTGTTGATTGATTCGGTAGCACCCATAATTTTATTCATTGTAAAAGATGACAAAGTAATTAAATTGTTTCTATTGACATAAAAATGTCAAGTGATGGTTACCAAATAGACATAAATTGCTATGAAAAAATTCCATATCAAGAAAGCTGTGTGGGGAATATGTGTGGCTGATAAGTACTTCCATTCCTATGGGAGGTCTTGATGTTGTACTAGGAGTACAATGGTTACAATCTTTGGGAGACGGTACTTTTAATTTTCAAGAACTTTTCTTGAATTTTTTTTGAAAGGAAAGAAGTGAATTACGGGGTATTGAAGGGAAGCCGGGAAAGGGATATGGCTACAATGAAAAGAAAACTACAAAGAAGAACGAGGGCGTAATTGCTGGTGCTCTCACTAGAGGTCCAAACAAAATCATCTGTTACGCAGATCTAAAAAGATGTGAAACAGTCATTCAAAGTGACTGAAACTCTCCCAAAGGACTACACTATTCACGTCATGATCATACTTTGTTCGTTGAATTCCGTGTCCTCCAAACATCGAGGCCTTATAGACATCCTTGCTTAAAGCTGGTGACGTGTAGTTAAAAATGTTAGAGGCGGGTACATAATTCAACTAGTCAAGAAGTTCTTTCTATGTAGTATTGGTACAAGAGGATGGATCATGGCAGGTAGTGTGTTCGGATTATAGGGAGCTTAATAACTCACTGTTCAAGAATAAATTTCCCATTCTGTGATTGATGAATTATTGGATGAATTACATGGAGCAATTTATTTTAGGTTGGATCTTCCATTAGGGATATCATCAAGTAGAATGAGAGTGAAGAGATTCAGCAAGAAATTTGAACTCAAATTCATTGGGTGTAGTCATGCCTTTTATTTTATAATTTTTACTAAGTTTGAGGTTGATGAATTCATTTTCAAACCCTTGTAGAAAATTTATTACTAGTATTTTTGATGATAATCTACGAACGAGGGTCTTGGAGAGGATCATGTTGAACATGTTGACGAGTGCTCAAACTATTGCAGAGGAAGAAACATTCCTGCTTAAACATCCAAATGTTTCTTTAGAGCTAAGAGAATTGGAGATATATGGGCCATATTAATATCTCACGAGGGTGTTAAAGTGATCCTAACAAAATTAAAGCCATTAAGGAATGAGAAGTCCCAATTGATAAAGGCAGTTAGAGATTTCTCGGTTAACATTCTTCTGCAGACATTGAAATTGTGGGAGAATAGCAAACTGTCTAACAACATTATCGAAAGGAATGCATTTTCATGGACTCTTGAAAAACTAAGGCCTTTGAACATCTTAAGAGAAACCAATGTCTATGTGCAGTCTTACATTATGCAGACTGCAAAAATAACACAATGGAATGTGATGCACAAAATGGGTGGTACGGTTTAATACGGGAAGGAAAGACTGCATTGCTTTCCAAATTAAATCCCGATCAAGAGAAAGTAATGCAAAAACCTATTTATGGAAAATATCGTAATGCGGCACTAAAGAAATGAAACACACAATGGAAAACACTTCAAGGTAAAAAATGATCATTAGTCTTAAACACTTTTTGGAACAAAACTATCTTCGGAAAGAAGTAACAAAAATGGGTCACAAAGATATTTAGGTTGTGACTTTGGGAATAATCTACAAAAAAAAAAGGAAAGCTTAATGTTGTATTGCGGTACTGTCAAGAAAATGAAGAAATTGGAAGCATTCTTTGTGCAAATTCTATTCAACTTGATTGGACACTTGAAGGCAAGAGATGAATAGGAAGAAGGACAGGTATGTGTGGACACTCAACACCAAAAGTGCATCAGAATCCTGGTACATACGATGCATTTGGTTGGAAAAATGATTCCTTGTGGTACAAAAAGATGAAAACATATCTTTGTAAATTTAGCTGACATGGGAAAAATCTTTTAGGAGGAGTGGAATCGGTGTTGAACTCTTAAAAAATTTCACTTTTTCTAACCTTTAAAACCTGCGTATATATTTTGCCGCGTGTATCTGTGGGATACTCTTTATAGGCTTCAGTATACACGAGAGATCTAATTATGCCATTAATTATGCATATATCATTACATCATTTCATTCATCATATGTTCAATAGCAGTAAACATGTCGTGGGAATAGAATAAACCACATCACATAAAGCATACTGTAGTTTGAGGTTTTTGGTGGAAGCAAGTACGGAAAAACTTGCATTGTCGTTGCTCGACCTTCAATACTGTATAAAGAAAAACATCTTACAACATATGTGCGCGGCATCCTCCACCTACGCGCGGTGCCACTGCGCTCGTTTACCGGCCTCACAGAGGAAGGGAGCTGGCCCACGGAATCATTTACAGCCTCTCCTGGAAGGAGCATAAGAGCCACAGTCTAGTTTGGGCCTTTCAACGAAGTTTTATAACCTTTGTTGAAGGCTGCAACCCTCGGCACCTTTATGGACACGTTTCATCAATTTTCTTGGATCAGCACGTTAAGTTCAAAGAACATTCGTAAAACTTAACCACTTTCTCTGCAACGCTGTGATATTTGAACAACCCGGATCATCTTAAACGGATGAGCGCACATAGAGGAAAGCTTGAGACATACGGCAAGATAGCGACGGATCGAGATATCTCTCAATTTGACAAACTACTGGTTATCTGTCTGGCACTTTTCTTTCATGCAAATCACCAGCCATGTGTAAGCAGCCCAACCATACAAACACGCTTTGTAGATATTAAGAGACATTTCCTACTTGCTCTGCGCTTTCTCTTCAAACAAACCACGCACACCTGCGCTTCTCTACGTGAGAACATACATCGTTCTTGGGGAACACTTTTTTAGGTCATTGCAATTCTTTTGAAAACAGGATACCTCACCACAATTTGCCTTTACTTCGAACAGAGATGTTAACCTCATGTAGGTAATGTTCCATAAACATATCTAGCAGTAAAATGCTATTCGAATCTCGTCCCTTCTTGTATTTCTTGAGTTAGTGCATCATGCATTCGGATACATCAACCATGCACCCATTGAGATATACTTGAGGAGAAAGTATTCATTTTCAACTCGGGCGTCTTGCACCCACACATCATTTTCATCAATTTCTTCCTCATATATAGGTTTACCTTTTTAATATAACAGGCCAGCCATTACTTACATTGTTATTCTCGGAGCGAGGTCATATACGACAGTCATTACTACATTGTTAGGTACGATACCATGGTGGTTACCGGTTTTGTACTTTATAGCGCTTTCCCCATACGCGACATCACACGTTCTTGTTCCGTGATGCACTTCGACTTCTCTGAACAATTCCGCATGCCTTCGGACATACTCTTTTCATCCTTAGATCTACTTTATCACAGGAATTCCTTTCTTCCATTGCACCTTACTAATGATCACTTTGTAAGACTACATCGGATTTGTCATTGCGGAATGTCAGAACACACTGTTCATCAGCACAATTTCATCCAAATGGGTTGCCATCAGCATCAGAGTGGTTTGCCATTCAAGGACAACACTCTATCGGTGGTTCCATCGAAGACACTGCGATCATATTTTAACAATATCCCCCTTTGGACTTGATGGAAAACACGATGGTGTTTGATCTTCTAGCAGATGAATACATTAAAAATACAATGACACCATGTCCTCTCCCCATGCTTGTTTCATTGTTTCCTTTATTCAAACGCATGTCACTCTCCCCTTTGACATCAAGGAAAAGGGCGGATCCACACTTCAACACGAGTTTTCTCCTCATGTGAAGACGTTAACGGATCTGATGTACAGTGACCAAGCTCCCCACGAGCTCATGCCGAATCTTCAAACATATTTTCTGACCATTTTTGACTACTGTGACCTTCCTATCTTTAAAGACTCAATAACACATCAAATATCCTTAGGTAGGTTACATGAGACTTAAGTACTGACCAAAAATGAGTTTACATTTGTTCATTGCACCCAACTGGTGGTTTACAAAATGAACAATTATTACGTGGTGAATATTACAATTTTACATCATAGGTCAACACGGCCAACTTTGTCAGAATACAAATATGACTTTTCAAATAATACAGAAGACCTCCCGAAAGATCATGTATCAAAACCATCATATTATGTGATGCATTATACTCAGCAAGGCAAGGCTCCCCATAATGCATCAAGATATGTTCCCATGTGACAAGGCTATAACAACGCGCTGAACACCTTCAACGACAGAGTCATGCCGACAACCATCTCTTATGTTGTTCTGTCCTTATCTGGAATTATAAGACTTTTATTAAATATGAGGTGTTCTTCATCAAAGAAAAATAGGACTCATCATAAATCTTCCGGCATGAAAGCCTTCTTCATCATTTCAAAATGGCATGGTATAACGAGAATAATGCTAACGATTACCAATCATTAGCATTCGGTGATGCATACACGAACTTATCCTCTGGAGTCTTGGCGCAATACAGTCTGTATAATACAATATGCCAAGCGTATGCTGTTAGAACTACTTTCTTGTGAATTTTGTTCATCGACCGCGTATAGAAGGTGAGCATAAAAAATTTCATTCCTTCATCTCATCACAAACATACCTCATGTGCACACAACATCTGTACATATAGGATATCTTGTCAAAAAACAAATATAACCAGGAATAACCATGAGGTACTAAAATGCGACTGACCAAAAATTGTACGACGAATTATCCATATGCGGATGTATGTTAATGTGCACAAACGTATATACACATGACTGTGTTCATCAAAATCACGTATTCAATTTAATCTTCTGAATTTAAGCGGTTGTTCTTTTAATTTGACGAGAGACTACTCTGATTTCTTTCTTAGAATACTCGAACGCTTCCCTTGGCAGAGGTTTGGTAAAGATATCAGCAACTTGTTCTTTGGAGGGAACATACTCCAACTTCACCTTTTGCTCAAGCACTTGTTCACGTAAGAAGTGATACTTGATGGGAATGTGCTTGGTCTTCGAATGCATAACAGGATTCTTTGAAATACCGATGGCACTTGTATTGTCACACTTAATGGGGACAGGAGGTGTACATTTGATTTGAAAATCTTGTAAGGTTTGCATCATCCAAAGGAGTTGAGTGCAACAAGATGCGGCAGCCACATATTCTGCTTCTGCTGTAGATAAGGCAATAGAATTTTGCTTCTTACTGAACCAAGATACTAACCGAGGTCCCATATAGAATGCACCACCACTAGTGCTTTTCCGATCATCAACACTTCCAGCCCAATCTGCATCAGTGTAAGCATGAAGAGTAAGATTAGCATTCTTTGGATACCATAGACCAAGGTCTTGAGTTCCTTGAAGATATTTGAAAATTATTTTAACAGCCTGAAGGTGAGACTCTTTTGGATTAGCTTGGAATCGTCCAACAATCCCAACTGCATGCACAATGTCTGGTCTAGTTCCAGTGAGATAAAGTAAACTTCCTATCATTGATCTGTATTCTGGTTGATTCACCATGGGAGAATCATCATGAGAATCGAGATTGCATCCGGTTATCATTGGTGTACTTATAGGTTTGCATTCTTCCATGCCATACTTCTTCAGAATTTGCTTAAGATATTTTGCTTGTGATAGGAATATACCATCTGCAGTTTGATGCACTTGTAAGCCAAGAAAGAATGTTAGTTCTCCAAGCAAGGACATTTCAAATTCTTGCTGCATGACGGAAGCAAATTTTTGACTCAAATATTCTTCGTTACTCCCAAAAATGATATCATCAACATATACAACCACAATCAATAGTTTATCATTTTCAACTTTTGTGTATAAGTTGCTATCAGCAGACCCCTTTGAAAATCCTTGTTGATGAAGATATTTTTCAAGACGATAATACCAAGCCCTTGGAGCTTGTTTGAGACTATATAGAGCCTTTTTAAGTCTACAAACAAGATTTTCATCATTTCCCAAAATGAATCCTTCTGGTTGTTCTATATATACTTCTTCTTCTAGATCACCATTAAGAAAAGAAGATTTAACATCCATTTGATAAACTTTGATTTGTTGATAACTTGAAAAGGCAAGAAACATTCTTATGGCTTCAAGTCTAGCTACAGGAGCAAAATTTTCTTCAAATTCTATACCTTCTTGTTGAGTATACCCTTTGCAAACCAATCTAGCTTTGTTTCTTACAACATCCCCATTCTCATTTAACTTGTTCTTGAAAATCCATTTAGTTCCGATGACATTTTTATCATGTGGTCTTGGTACCAATTCCCAAGTATCATTCTTTTCAATTTTATCAAGCTCTTCATTCATGGCTTGCTTCCAACATTCATCTTTGCTAGCTTGATTGACATTGTGTGGTTCAATTGTGGATAGAAGTGCCAAATGATTAGAAGATCCCACAAGAGTTCTCCTTGTTCGTACACCTGATTCCTTGTCACCCAAAATTTGAGATTCAGGATGATTCTTTTGCACATATCTGGATGGAGCTTTTTCAGATAGATCATCTTCAGGTTCTTCATTGGATCCATTGTCTATATCATTTGATGTAGAATGACATAGGTCACCATCATCTTCTTTTGTTGTTTGTTTTTCTTCTTTAGGAGCTGCAGGAGACTCATCAATAACAACATCAATACATTCAACAATCTTTCGAAGCCTTTTATTGTAACATTTGTATGCTTTTCTTGAAGATGAGTAACCAAGAAATATCCCTTCATCTGATCTAGGTTCAAACTTGCCAAGCTTTTCATCATTATTTTTGATAAAGCATTTACTCCCAAAAACTCTAAAATGCTTCACAGAGGGAGAATTACCATACCAGAGTTCATATGGAGTTTGTCACTATTTACCCGAACATGAGCCTTGTTGAGAATGTTAGCTGCTATATGTGCTGCTTCACCCTAGAACATGTCAGGAGTTCCAGAATCATCGAGCATAGCTCTAGCCATTTGTTGAATTGTTCTATTCATTCTTTCTGCTACGCCATTTTGTTGTGGAGTGCCTGCTACAAAGAATTGTCTTTTTATGCCATGTTGTTCACAAAATTCAAAGAATTCATTTGATGTATATTCTCCTCCTCGATCAGATCTAAGACACTTGATTTTTAGATCTAATTCATTTTCAACTAATGCTTTGAAGATATGAAATTTTTCAAATGCTTCATATTTGTGTTTAATGAGCCCGATCCAACACATTCTAGAGTAATCATAAATGAATAAGATATAGTATTCTTCCCCACGTGGTGAATTTTTCCTCATAGGTCCACATATGTCAGTATGAATGAGTTCAAGAGGCTCACTTGATGATCCTTCTTTGGCATTAAATCGTACTCTGGTCTGCTTACCGAATTGACAAGATTTGCATATGATACTTTCGGGTAGATTAATATTGGGAAGACCACGAACAGCTTGAATTCTGCTTGCTTTGTTGATTTGAGAGAAGCTCAGATGCCCCAGCCTTCTATGCCATAGCCAATTTTCTGAAGACTTTCTCAAGTAACATTGATCTATGTCGTTCAGTACATACAGGTTGCTAGGATTTCTTTTTCCTTTTATAATGATTTTACCTGTATCAAGATCACGAACCACACATTCTTTTGAACTAAAGACCACTTCTGTTCCTTGATCACACATTTGACTTACACTTAACAAGTTATGCCTCAATCCATCCACATACATGACATCATTAGCCTTCACCTTTTCTTTTAGAAATACTGACCCTTTTCCTTTAATTACAGCAGGAGTATCATTTCCAAATGTAACTTTCTTTTCCTTTTCTAGAGCATTATAAGGATGAAGTTTGCTTTTGTCACCTGTCATGTGTCTTGAGCACCCACTATCAATGTACCATTGATTTTCTTCACCTTCTGCAAATAATGCTATCCCACAATTTTCAACCTATATTTCTTTCTTTTTCCATATTTTAGAGCTTGAGGGAACATGTTCTTTTGGCTGGACCTTGCTCCTGCATTCAGATTCTTCATGACCAAAGTTATTGCAATAAGTACATTCAACTTCATTTTGAAGAGGAGAAAATTTGTTATAGATGTTCTTCTTTGGTTCAATATTCATCCTTTTCTTTCTTGCTTCTCTTGTCATGATGGTTTTATATGCAAAACATTGAACAGATTTATGACCAAAATTGTGACATGAGAAACATTGTCCATTGAAGTAGAAATTTTTGCGATCATGAAATCTTCTATTTGAATTTACCTGTTGGTTGTTGCTTCTTTGAGGGATCTCCCTGTTAGTGGTCCTTGATTTGAGATGATCATGCTTTACCTGTAAAGATCCTTTGTTCCCTTGCTGAGTGGCTGAATGAAGAGAACCAGTTGTGACTACTTTCAGATAGTTTGGTGCTGAAGTTTGGGAAGATTCCCCAGTATATCCAAGACCTATTTTTATAAGAGGAGATCGTTGTGTCTTGATAATCTCATCTAAGGTTTCTGAACCTTTAGCAAATCTAAGATTGAGAGTCTTCACTTTCTCATTATCTTTCCTTAGACTTACTACTTCACACTCCAATTCCTCGATGTGTTTTTCCTTTGCTTCAAGCTGATTTTCAAGAGTCTCTATGATTATGTTCTTTTCTTCTAGGCTTACTTTGAGTTGATTGTTTTCTTCAAGAAAATCATTGTCCTCTAGAGCATCCACAAAAGTATCATTTTCTTCTCTTTGTTCAAAATCCATGAGAAGTCTAAAGTCTTCTTCACATTCTTCCTCACTATTAGATGATCCATCACTGTCTTCATTAGTATAATAACTTTTTCTTGTGCTAGATCAATTCTTATTCCTTCTTGCTACTTCTTTTCCTTTAGCCGATGTTTCTTTATAAGGACACTTTGCAGCATAATGACCAACTCTTCCACAATTGAAACATTTGAAAGGAAGCTTACCTTTGAACTTTCTAGTACCTAGTTGAAGTCTTCTCACAAAATTTGCTTCTTCTTCTTCTTCAGATATATAGCTGGATTCTTTGACAACTTCCTTTTCTTTTCCTTTTGCAGATGCCTTAAAAGCAGCTTCTTTGATTTGAGAAGGGCCTCCTTGCCTCATTTCAAAAGCAGTCAGAATACCATGTAATTGAACAATAGTAAGAGTTTACAGATCTTGCCTTTCTTCAATAGCTGAAACTTTAGAGTCAAATTTTGAAGTTAAGGATCTTAAGACTTTTTCCACCAGAGTAGTATCGGTTATGGTTTCACCCAAATTTCTCATCCGATTTACAATATCATCTAGACGAAGAAAGAAACTGGCAATACTTTCATCACTATGCATCTTCAAATTTTCATATTCGATTCTAAGAGTTTGGAGTTTTGCATTTTTTACCTTTGTATCTCCTTCATAGCTCAGAATGATTTTGTCCCATATCTCTTTTGCTGAATGTAGCTGCATCACTTTAGCAAATTTTGATTCAGACATGCTTCCTAATAAGACATTTACTGCTTTGGCATTGATTTCATACTTCTTTCTTTCAGCAGCATCAGTAGGAATACTTGCCGGGTATTGATAACCTTCTTCCACGATTGCCCATACATCTGCACCAAGACTTTGCAGATATGCTTTTGTTCGTACCTTCCAAAATATCAGATTGCTTCCATTGAATAGAGGTGGCTTTATAGACATTACTCCTTCTTGACTTCCCATTGCGACGGATCTCCTTCAAGCGATCAAGCTTCTGCAGAAGAACCTGGCTCTGATACCAATTGTTGGGAAAAATACTGAGAGGGGGGGTGAATCAGTATTTACTATATATTCAAAACTTTTACTTTTTCTTTCTTCTAAAACCCATACGCTACTTTCCTGAAACAGACTCGCGTATATACGTGGATACCCTTTATGAAACACGCATATTCACAGAAATCTAATTATGTCATTAGATCTTCACTTAAATCATTCCATCATTCATTCATCATATGTTTAATAAACAGTAAACATGAACAGTAAGAACAGAGTAAACCATCACACAAAGCATCACACATGAACACCAGGATTTTTAGGTGGAAACCCAAGTCGGGAGAAAACCACCGCTGTCGTTGCTCAGCCTTCAATATTTTATTATTGAGAAAAACATCTTACAACACCTGTGTCAGTGCATCTACCAATGACGTTGGGGGATAAATGCTAGAGGGACTGCACCCTCCCCGAGGGAAACCCAACCCCCCTCGACTATTACTGGGCCTCTCCTGGAAGGGAGCTACAACCCCCTTATCTCGTTTACCAGCCTCACCTGGAAGGGAGCTACGACCCCCTGATCTCGTTTACCAGCCTCACCTGGAAGGGAGCTACAACACCCTGACTGAAGGCTACAACCCTCAACACCTCTATGGACCACGTTTCATCAATTTTCACACTAGATCCAACAAATTCAATAGGACACAACTTGCAGACCACGTTTCATCATATTTTCAGACTGGACCCTCTCCGTACATTTAAGCACAATCAAACATCAACAACAGATAGCTAAAACAGAGCAGATCAGATCAGAGATTTCATACCCCATGCTTCAGCAAACCCTAGTTTGCATACGCGCTTTCCTTTTACTGATGTCGCGTATATACGCGCTTTAGTCCACATCAACCTGCGTATACCTCTGTACAAATTACAGAGCTAAATTCACTGCGCATACGCGCTTTCTCTTCAGCAAAGCCGCGTATATACGCGCTTCCTCTGCGGCGAACTAGCGTATGGTTCTTCAGATATTTTAGGTCATTGCAATTCTTCAGAACAGATACATCACACAGATTTTACCCTTTACTTCAGACAGATGTTCACCTCATCTCAGATCTAATCATTCCATAAATAGATCTAGCAAATACAAGTACAATACAGATCTAGATCCCCTTCTTCATCACTCCATCATTGGTGCATCATACTTTCACTGCATTCTCAACACACTTCCCCACCATACGCTTTGGGGTTGGAACCACGTGCTAACCCGTTTTGGTGCCTATCGCATCGCAAATTTCCAAGTGTGCATGTCTTTATGCAATTACAAAACTCCGATTGTGATTAGCCTTTGTATATAAAAGCCCCCGATCGTGTTGTCATTTCCATATAATCCATTCCCGATCTGTTTTTATTTTGTAAAGTCTTAAAACCAATTTTTCCAAAGTTTTAATCTAATATGATAAAGCCACGTGAATATAAAAAACGGTTAGATTGAAAGACCGATCGCGCAATCACATCGGAGAAATACAAGTTGGTTGATCGAAAAGACCGCATCAAAAGTTCCGATGCGATTAAACCATAAAGCCTGCCTCGACGCTTAAACCTTTTGATATTTCAGTCCTGATCCATTTTTCTTTTGTAAAGTCTTGAAACCTACTTTTCCAAAGCTTAAACTAAAAAACCAAAGCCACGTGTTGAATATTTAAAATGGGTAGATTGAAAGACCGATCGCGCAATCGCAATCAAAGAAATCCAATGGGTTGATCGAAAAGACCGCATTAAAACGTTCTGATGTGGTTGAGTCCCTGTATATATAAACTTCGCCCCCCACCTCCTTACTTCATATAGCCTGTGCCCAGGACCGAGAGTTAAAGGTCCCAAGGCACTTATCGCATCAGGGAAATTCAATGGGTAGATTGAAAGACTGGGCCCGAAGTTCCGATTGCGATTAGGCCCTTTGTTTTATATTCACCCCGGGAATATAACATTTCATAAATTCCAAAGGCCCCGCAGTCGGGCGCTTATACACTTTATATATTTATCTCGCTCTGATCCATAAAAACCTTTGTTTTATGAAAAAATCTTTCGGTAAAAATCACATCCAAATAAATTTGGTTGACACGTTTCGAACCTTTGTTTTATTTAAAAACTTTGGGTTTTATACATTATAAAAGGGTTTTCCCCCAGTTCATCTCCACCATTGATTGTTGACCGATCAAACGATTGGCGCTTAATCGCATCACATTTCTCAATCGCATCGCATTTCTTAAATCGCTGTGTTATATTTCCTCCCCCGATCGGACAGTCCCCCTGATTCATTTTCCACCATTGATCTCGTCCTTAGATCAATGGCCATCGCTTAATCGACTCGGCCCTTCCAATCACGCAATCACATCAGAGTTTTTCATCGCACCCCTTTTCTCCTCCCGCCGATTGTGATCCCCTGATTAGATCTGGACCGTCCATGTGTCTAGATCCAACGACCACGCTCCTCCCCACAGCCTTCTAAAAAGTTTAACCCAAAAATGTAGGATTTTCTAATATGTTGTGTTTTCGCAAGTGTTTCAATGGTTTTTTAATTATAAATGAAGAAAAGCAGAGGGCTAGGAATGACGATTCTCATGCCCTCGATTTATTAAAGAGAAGCCATCCACGGGTCGAATTAGATGTTTTATCAATGCTTCATGGGCATTGATGCCTTTAAAGGACCTGCGCGGCCCTGCACATCGACAAGACACTATTTTATTAAAAACAAAATTAAAAGCATATCAGTTTCGTAGACATAGCACAACAGAATGAATATTGAAGACAGATTTTGGAATTACGGCTAATAATGCTTATCAAAAGCCTAATTCCCATAATTAAAACATAATTAAAAAGAAATCATAAGTGTTTAAACAGGCAGGCAGCCCTCCACTGCCACATTTGATGTGAATTGATTCCTCAGCTATCATAAATTCCACCTGTTGCCTCAAAGCATTCAAAAAGAGGCTGAACTTATTGCAGAATCATATATTTTTCCTCAACGCAGCCAGGGAGTTACTTCTGCAAGGAAATAAATGTAGAAATATCTGCAGAGTTACTCCAAACATTACACAGAGCCTCAAAGTAAAAAAAAATCTCCCACCGAGCTTTGATATTAATTGTAAAAGAGTTAATACAGTGAATCACCTGTAAAATTCTTCATCGAGCCCCTCAAAAGGCCAAGAAGTCTTGAATCTATATTAATTGCCTTGAGAGATCTTTTATCAGATCTCACCTCCTCATCCTTCTATAAATACTTCTATAGAAGATGAGAAACTGTGGTTGTAGAACTTTGAAATACATCTGAGCTTAAAATTTTTGACTGTAAATAGTGTTCACTGGCCCTTGGAGTTCTGTTTGTGTTATTTTTGTTAGGCTGGATAGTGAAGATGATTGCTGAACTGAAACATTGGATCTGAGTACTGTAACTGGTTTGACATCAATAAACAAGTTTTTTCTTGGGATCCTGGTCTATATCACTGGTGAAGTGCCCCTTCTTTGTTATTGTTTTCCTTTATGTATGTCATATTTTTCACTATTCTCTGATAAAGAACAACATTTATAGAGTTAGGACCTACTGTACATCAGTAACCTTCTCTGACTGAAAAGCTTTATCTTAATGTTTTCCTCCAAATTGTTTATTTCAGAATGATTCAATACAGTTTAAGCAGTTAGGAATGCTGGAGTTCCCTTGTCCTCCTGTTTTCTTTAAACATTGTTCTTGAAAGTTGTTTTCCTTATTTTCTTATTAAAGTTAGACTAGAAAGTGATGGTTTGCCCTGTTTCTAGCTTGTATTCTCCAAAGGCAGATTCTGAAAGTTTCCCTTAGTGTTAACTAAAAGCAGACTAGGTTTAAAAGTACTTTATCTGATCTTAAGTTTATACTTTGTCTTCTCTTATATGTTTTCATACTTTCTGAAGGTAATTATGTGGATTACTGGATTGTTTGTCAATTAAGCTGCTTTAATACAAACTTTCCCAAGAAGTCAATGGTTAGCCCTGCACTTGGTTGGTTTTAAATAGTTACTTAAGAGGATTTTGTTGTTTGGGCTGACTATAAATCCCTTGTGAAATTATTATCAGTTTCCACCCCTCCAACACTTTATTGTTCCCATTCCATCATTTAAATCTCAATAATCTTGTGGTGTAGATGACTTTCCCCTTGGATCACTCTTGATGTTGTTTTTCAATTAAAGCCCTGTTATGACCCCATAGCCCAATGGACTAAAAACCAGTGTTATGTCTATCTTTTTAGCTTAGCTATTCTATTCACTTGCAACTTCTCACCTTTGAAACTCTTTGCACTTAGGACTTTCCACCTCAAACAGTATTCATGCTCAACCATCCAAAAACAAAAAAAACCCTTGGCCTTCATAACTAGCCTAATATTATTACCCCAAATTTCAAAGACGAATCCATCTTTATACATATTGGAGAGATCCCTCTCCGGATTCAGGAGGGCTAGATCCTAGAATCCCAAAGTTGGTTGAAACAATGTTGTTTCTGTGATCAGACTTTGCCAATCTTGTTGATTACAGATTCCTAAAATTTCTGGTGACTCCACTGGGGAACAAGCCCAAAATCATTTTCATTTTTATAAAACCTTGTGAGTTAAAATCAGCCTTTTCAAGCACTACTAAAGAACAGTAATCATGATAGAACTTGTCTGAATCAGTGACAATATAGGTGAAACCTAGGATTCTCTTAAGACTTTATCTAACCTTGAAAGATTAGCTGGCTTAGCCATAAGAGTAAATTGTCTTTGTCTCATAACCGTAGCTAAGTTTTGACACAGGGTGAGGATATTCTTAAAAAACATACAATTGAAAGATAACTCAGAAATACATAAAAATATTTCAGATTGGTATCCAATAAACATGGTGGTGGACCATAAAACCTTTTACCTCCTTAGGGGCTAAAAATTTCCACTTGGCGACTCCACAATCCTCAACAGACCTTAAGAATCCACTGGGAATAACCCTTATCATTATAATATCTTTCAAACTCAGTCAAAAGACTGTAGGATTAAAAAATGTGTAAACAGATTGGTTGAACATTCAAATATTGTCATACCTGGTTGAACCTTCCTTGTTTTATTTGGGTATGAAAAACACAGCATAGTGGCTCCTAGAAAGATTCACACTAGAGCCTATCCTGACCTTGATACACCTGATATAGTTGATAACCCAGAAAGTATCCTTTGGAAGTCTCCTAAGATTAAATTATCAACTGTTTTCAGATCACCCTTGAGAGCTAATTCAGTTCCTAAAAATATTTCAGCTCTACAACAATCTCAAGTTTACTTAGTAAATTCATTTAGAACTAGGTCTCTTGGTGATTTAGATCGGTTAGATTCTGAGTCTTCACTATCATCTCTTGAAACAAGTAAACCTCTTGGTAGCAGAGAAATAACACCTCCTGATTTACATTTCCTTCAAAACTTAGGTGTCTCTCATCCAAGATTATCTCAACAGTCTATTCCTCGTCCATCTACTTCTACGCACCCTATATCCATTGTTCAAACCACTGCATTAATCCACTCCTTTTAAATCCTCCCCCGCCACATATCATGGCAGCATGGTATGCTCCCCTAGTCCTTCCTGCACCATTAGTCAATCTTCCACAAGACTATCAGTCGAAAATTCCATTATATGATGCTAGCAATGCTACAACTTCATCACAACATGTGGATAAGATGAATGCCTACTTTGAAAGAAATGAAATTGATGATGATTCTGTCAAGCTTAGGTTATTTGCTCAAAGCTTAGGGGGAGAAGCAAGAAAATGGTTTGAAGGCTTAGACCCCCATAGTATTAATGATCTCAAAGCCTTCCATCAAACATTCTTAAACAAATGGGAAGTAAATAAAAACCCTCTTCAAGTCCTTTCTGATTACAAGAACCTCCATAGAAACGTTGGGGAAAGTGTGCAAGCTTACTGCACTAGATTCAATAGTGTGTATAATGCACTTTCACTGGAACTAAAACCTCTACAGGGCTCAGCTTTAAAAAAATTTCCTGAAGGGTTTGACTGTGACATGACCTATCAGCTGAGAGAGAGAGATTTTGCAACTCTTGAAGATATGCAAAAAGGTTCTCTTTCTATGGAAGTCAACTTAATGGAGAAGAGAGCTAGAATGAAAACTGAAAAGAGAGTATCTTTTAGAGATGAATCCACACCTTCTACTTCCAGCTCAAATATGGAGAGAATGATGGAATAAATGATGAAAGAGATGGGCATAATTAAGAGAGCACAAGAAAATCAAAACCAAACTGCTCCTCAAAATAGAAATCAGAACCAAAACCAGAATTTTAGAAGAAACCAACCTCCAAACAGACCTAGGGAAGATGATAAGAAAATCACTCCTCCCTTTCATCAAAACTATGTAACCGAGGTTGAGGAAACAGATGATATAACAGAGGAAGAAGATATCAACATGCTGGGGGTAGATAATGATGACTTCGAGATTCATTATGATAGGAAACAAGGTCTATACACACCTTATGATGACAAAAGATATGATGATGAAAATGATTATCAAGACATGGAAAATTTCATCATAGAATCTCAAAGATAATACGACCTTAGAAGAAAAACCAGTCAACAGACCCCCAACAACAAAGCCTCTGACAAATCTTCACAAAATAGCACTATAACCAAGCCTAAAATTGTCAAACAAAAGAATAAAACAATGGCTGTAAATTCTTATAAAGGAAAAGAGAAAGGCACTCAAAACAATGAAAATCAGAGTGCAGACCTTAGTAGTACTAACACTTCAGCTAGTACTCATGTGAAAACAATTTTGTCAAGTGTAAATAAAACAAATCAGCAAGTTGATATTGCTGATAAAGTGACGGCTAATAAGGTTGAGACCAACACTTTGAAGAGTCAAATTCCTTTCAGCCTGGAGCACGAAATTTCAAAAATCAAAATATCTGTTCCCTTGACTGAGTTAGCTGCCCAACATGTATATAGAACCCAAATTTTGAAGACTTTAAATATAGAAGAGAACAATGATACAGTCAATCTCAATGATGACCAGCCAGAGCTTATTTTCGGTCCAAAGATTGAAGGTAGATATCAAGAGGGACTTGTTCCTCCCTTCTATGTGAGTTTAAACGTTCATGACAAAAATTTTCACAACGCTATTCATGATTCTGGGGCTTCTCATAGTTTAATGCCAAAAGCCGTAATGGAGAGCCTTGGTCTAGAAATCACCAGACCTTAGAAAGATCTCTACTCCTTCGACTCAAGAAGAGTAAAATGTTTAGGATTAATGAAAGACCTCTGTGTTAACTTAGCCCAGATTCTAGCCAAATGTTTATTCATGGATATTTTTGTGGCTGATGTACCCCCAAAATATGGAATTTTATTATCAATATCTTGGGGGGTTAAGTTACAAGGGACTATGCAAATGGACATGACCTACGTGACTATCCCTATTTTCAATTAGAATATAAGACTCTATAGGGAGTCTCATATGAAATTCACAGTAAAAAGTCAAGACAGACCACAAAACTCTCCCCTGTATTCTGTAACTACAGGCCTTGATTCTTTTATTATGTTTAATGATGAAACACTTGGTCAACAAGTCACTTTAACGGAATTAACGACCGACAGAGAGGAAGAGGAACACAATGCTGAAAGGTTAGAATAGTTTGCTACATTTGATGACATTAGCAAACCAAGTAAAGGTATTGAACTACAGCTCATGCGTCCTTTGCTTTTAAACTTGGACACTAAAGAAAACGACCCTCAAATAAACACAAATCCTAGGGAATCAAAACACGTTCAACTAAGCGCTGATACTCAAGAACAATCAGAAGGCACATCAGTTGAAGAGGACGGTAACCAGGATGAAACTAAGAATGGTCCTATGTGGAGTATGTATTTCGATGGATCCTGCACTAAGACTAATGCTGGTGCAGGTGTCTGGATTTCTAACACTGAAAATGACCACACAGAATGTATTTCATGTAGATTAAATTTTTATTTTTCCAATAACATAGCAGAATATGAATCCCTTCTCCTAGGCTTATGTTTGTTGAAAAATATAAGAGCCAAAATAATTAAAGTTCACAGGGATTCAAAGTTAGATATTAGGCAAGTCAATGGGGAGTATAATGCAAATCATCCCAGACTCAAGGCCTATCGAAATGACGTCATGGACCTTTTGAAAACATTCGAGTCCAAACTATTTTTTATCCCAAGAAAAAGAAATATCGCGGCCCACAATTTAGCCTTCGCAGCTAGAACATGCTTAATTCCATATAGCACCAAAGACTGCACAACTCAGATAAAATTTAGACCAGCTGTGTCTGATAATGAGAAGTATTGGCAGGTGTTTGACAACGACAAACAAATAGAAGACTTCATGCAATTCAGAAATGAATTCGAACTAAAAGGTTCAGACTCAGACTATGAAACAGATTGCAAGAAAGAAAATTTTCTTGATGCAGAAGAACCGTCTCCTGAAGTTGCTAATATAAACCTGTTGTCCAGCGAACTTGAAAGCGAAACAATTTTGAATGCAGAGTTTGAAACAGAGGAGTTAGAAACTCTGCACTCTAAAGATGAAAGTTTTCCTAAGGGTCTGGCCCCTTTAGAAGAGTTGTTTGATTTTAAAGATGTGGCGAATAAACCAAAACTGGAACCTGTAGAAACTGAAGTGGAAGAGTGTAATATTGGCAACGAACTTAAGCTGAAAATGATTAAACTGTCCAAAACTTTACCGGCTCACATTAAACTTAAATACATCGAGCTGTTTAAAGAGTTATTTGATGTTTTTTCATGGAGTTACGAAGATCTTAAATCCTATGAAACTTAAATAATACAACACAAAATTCCCCTCAAAGAAAACCAAAAACCGTTCAAAAATAAACTGCGCAGAATAAACCCTGTCCAGTTACCATTGGTTCAGAAGGAAATCATGAAAATGTATGATGCTGGTATTATTTTCTCTGTTAGATATTCTGAATGGGTATCTAATCTGGTGTCTGTTAGGAAGAAAACTGGAGAAATCAGGCTTTATATAGACTTTAGAGACTTAAACAAAGCTTCATTAAAAGACAACTACCCTTTACCCAAGATGGATCATATTTTACAAAGGGTGGTAGGGTCTAAAAGAATTTCTTTGCTTGATGGCTATTCAGGGTACAATCATATTTTAGTTCACCCTGTTGATCAATTAAAGACAGCTTTCACTACACCATGGGGCACTTTCATGTATGTGAAGATGCCTTTTGGTCTAATGAATGCTGGAGAAACTTTTCAAAGAGCCATGGACATAGCATTCTCGAAGGAACTGGGCCTCTTAATCGTTATCTATCTTGATGATGTTACTGTGTTTTCGAAAACAGATGAAGAGCACTTATAAAATTTAAGAAAGGTTTTCGAGAAGTGCAGAAAGTTTGGGATATATTTAAAACCTAAGAAGACACTATTTGGTCTCCAAGAAGGTAAACTTATTGGGCACATTATTTCAGAAGAGGGTATAAAGATAGATCCAAAGAGGATTGAGGCCATATTACAAATCTCTCATCCTCAAAACATTAAAGAGTTGCAGTCTTTCATTGGAAAGATTAACTTTTTGAGAAGGTTCATCCCCAACTTGGCTGAGCTCCTTAGGAATATCACAAACATGTTAAAGAAGGAGCAAGGGGTAAAATGGACCATGGAAGCAACGAAGTCCTTTGAACTAGTGAAACAAGCGTTAACCAAAACATCAGTTCTTATAAGTCCTGATTTTTCAAAATATTTTTATATTTTTTCATTTGCATCAGAACATACCATAGCTATTGTCCTTCTACAGAAAAATCCACAAGGACAAGAGCAGCCTATTTCATTATTTAATAAGGCATTTAGGGATGCCCCTTTGAAGTATAACATTATGGAGAAGCAGGCTTTTGCTTTGGTTAAAGCTTTGAAAGACTTCAGGGTGTACATCATTCACTCACACACCATTGCATTCATCCCAAATTTGGTTGTTAAAGACATTCTAACATAGGACCCAGATGGTAAGAGAGGTAAGTGGATTGCTATTATTCTTGAATATGATTTAGAGATAAAACCCACTAAACTCATCAAAGGCCAAGGTTTAGCTAGATTAATGGCTGAATCAAATTTTGAAGTTCTTGATATTAATATGATTAATGCTTTGTATGACCAAGAAGAATTCTCAACTCCTATAGTTGAATATCATTTTATGAATTCACCTTGGTATGCTGATATTATTTATGTTTTGCTTAATTTAAATACACCTCCTAGTTTGACAAAAACAAAGGCAAGATTCTTAAAGTTAAAAGTTGTAAACTATTTCATTATAGATAGCTGTATTTATTGGAAAAATGCAAGTGGTGTATTACTTAAATGTTTTCCTGAGTTTGATGTAGAGAAGGTTAAATATCAGTTTCATGAAGGAGAGTGTGGAGGCCATTTGTACTGGAAGACAACATCCAACAAAATTTTGAGGGCTGGTTTCTATTGGCCTACTCTTTTCGATGATGTGCATAAGATGATCGTATCTTTCCATAAATGTCAACTTTTTGAAGGCAAAAGAAAACTGTTACCCCTACCTCTACATCCAATCGCTGTTGAAGCCCCTTTTCAACAGTGGGGACTTGACTTCATAGGAGAAATCCATCCCCCATATTCTACCCAACATAGATGGATTCTCACTGCCATAGACTATTTCACTAAGTGGATAGAAGCCATACCTTGTAGACAGGCCAATGATTCAGTTATTATAAAATTCATGGAGACTAACATTCTCTCAAGATTTGGTTGTCCTACTAAGATTATCACGGATAATGCAACAACATTTGGATCAAAGAAGATGGTTGAGTTCTGTCATAGATATCATATAACATTGGGGCATTCCACGGCTTATTACCCCCATGGTAATGGACGTGCAGAATCCTCAAATAAAATTTTAGTGAACATAATAAAGAAACTGTTGGAGGACAATAAAAAGTCTTGGCACAAAAAGCTGGTTCATGCACTTTGGGCTGACAGATTGAATTTGAAGAAATTTATTGGTATGTCACCTTTCCAGCTTGTGTATGGTACTGATGCAATTTTTCAAAATAGTCTTGGTGTACCAGTGATGAAGTTGATTCAAGAGTTGCAAACTGAAGAAAATGACATGGTCAGAAGAATAAATCAGACCATTCATCTTCAGCAAACCAGAGAGGAGGTGTATAACAAAGCATTGTAGAAACAAGACAGCATTAAAAAGCTTTTGACAGAAGAACAAAGGCCAGTAATTTCGAGATTGGGGACAAAGTTTTAAAATGGGATTCAAGAAGGGAAGAAAAGGGCAAGCATGGAAAATTTGACAATTTATGGCTTGGCCCTTTCTCTATTCATTCAGCTGCTGGTAACAATGCATTTTTCTTGCAGGAGTTGAATGGAGCTGAATTGTTTGAGGGTCCTGTCAATGGCAGGATGCTTAAGCATTACTTCTCTTGATCAGTTCTATGTTTTGAAGCCTTTTTTATATTTTTTCATTATAAATATCTCATCCATAATTGCATTCAAAGATAGGAAAATCAAAAATACAAAAACAATAGAAAAGAGAAAAGAGAGCAGATTGTGAAAAACAAGAAGGTATAGCCCCATACCAAAAAAGAGAAACAAATTCTGAAAGTGTGCAAGCTTAAATTCCACTCCTGAATAACACACTTCTAGTTAGTCAAACAACCTAAACTTGACTAATTAGCTTTAAATTTTCTGCTGATAGGATAGTGAATTCGATTTACCAAACTGTTTAATCTTGGCTTATCAATAGATAGTTTAGGATAGAAATTAAAGGTTCAAACAAGATCAAAATCTGAACCTAAGGTTTCAAAAAGAAAATGACTCAAATATTTTTTATTTTTTCTGAGTCAAGAAGATGTAAAAATTTGGTTCTAATTAACTCAAAATCTGAACCAGATAAAAAGAAAGAACAACTCAAACAAAGTCAAAACAAAGCTGTGAAAAAATATGAAGGAAGTGCTTTAAATTTTCAGATCCTAAGCCTTCCATTTTGATTTAAATTTCCAGCAAAAATAAATGTCTATGTGCAGCTTGTTTTTATGCCATAGATCATAGCAAAGTCAAACAACTTAATATTGGCTTGGTTGTTTTTAAATTTATGTTGTAGAATTTAGAGAATAAACTCTGTTGGACAGTTCAATCCCAACAAATGGTAGATTGGGTAGAGAATTTTATGGACTCAACTGTTTAATCTGAGTCCATGGAGAAATAAGGAGTAGAAATAGATTATATTTCCTATTTTCAAAAGAATAAAATGTTCTAAAGAGTTTTCCAATCCAAGTGCACTCTAATGAAGAAAAAATGTTGGATCAGTAGGATTGGGTAGGTATAAATCTTGTAGATGAAAATCCATTGTTTTCACGGCTGCTAATTGTTTTCAGAGCAAGATAATCCTAGCAAAGGAAGGGCAGCCAAATGGATCAGGCACAGGTCAGCCTCCCAGAGAACAATGGATCAGGCACAGGTCAGCCTCCCAGAGAACAATGGATAAGACAACTGATCAGCCTCCCAGAGAATGCAAGTCTGAAGTTCTTGATGCCTTCAAGAAGGCACCATCCCCATGTGGAGCCACTGTTAGCCACCTATAAAATTTGTTATAGAAAAAGGTGGTAAGAATTTTTAAGCTTTCAAGGAACAAATTTTATTGCTAAAAATTGTTGGCTCTTGAAGACTTTTGAAGGCCTCATGCCTCTGTCCAAAATCTTCATTTCTGTTCCCATTTTATACTCAGAAATTCTGATGAATTCATAAGAAGAAACTGCTGAAAAACCATCATTTTCCCCCTTCTCCCACTCAAAACTAACCTTCATTTGATCCCCTTTTTTTCTCCATAAAATTCCTTTGTTTTCATCATTTACCTTCTTCCATTCATGAAAATCATCTTTACAAGGTTAAAAACTCACTTTTTAACCTTACCGAAACCCCCAAATCCATTTGAAAACCTTGAAAAATTCATAAAAAACAATTTTTTTATTTTTGACTTAAGCCCCATTGGGCTAAGTCCTAACCACTTCCCCACCATACGCTTTGGGGCTGTAACCACGTGCTAACCCGTTTTGGTGCTTATCGCATCGCAAATGTCCAAGTGTGCATGTCTTTATGCCATTACAAAACTCCGATTAAGATTAGCCTTTGTATATAAAAGCCCCCGATCGGATTGTCGTTTCCATATAATCCATTCTCGATCTATTTTTCTTTTGTAAAGTCTTAAAATGCATTTTTCCAAAGTTTTAATCTGATATGATAAAGCCACGTGAATATAAAAAATGGTTAGATTGAAAGACCGATCGCGCAATCACATCGGAGAAATACAAATGGGTTGATCGAAAAGACCGCATCAAAAGTTACGATGCAATTAAACCATAAAGCCCGCCTCGGCGCTTAAACCTTGTGCTATTTCGGTCCCGATCCATTTTTCTTTTGTAAATTCTTGAAACCCACTTTTCCAAAGTTTAAACTAAAAAACCAAAGTCACGTGTTGAATATTTAAAATGGGTATATTGAAAGACTGATCGCGTAATCACAATCGGAGAAATTCAATGGGTTGATCGAAAAGAGCGCATCAAAATGTTCCGATGCGATTGAGTCCCTGTATATATAAACTCCACCCCCCGCCTCCTTACTTCATATAGCCTGTGCCCAGGACCGAGAGTTAAAGGTCCCAAGGCACTTATCGCATTGGGGAAATTCAATGGGTAGATTGAGAGACCGAGCCCGAAGTTTCGATTGCGATTAGGCCCTTTGTTTTATATACGCCCCGGGCATATAAAATTTCATAAAGTGCAAAGGCCCCGCAGTCGGGCGCCTATCCACTTTATATATTTATCCCACCCTGATCCATAAAAAACTTTGTTTTATTTAAAAAATTTGGGTTTTATACATTATAAAAGGGGTTTCCCCCAGTTCATCTCCACCGTTGATTGTTGACCGATCAAACGACCGGCACTCAATCGCATTGCATTTCTCAATCACATCGCATTTCTTAAATCACTGCATTATATTTCCTCCCCCAATCAGCCAGTCCCCCTGATTCATTTTCCACCATTGATCTCTTCCTTAGATCAATGGCCATCACTTAATCGCCTCGGCCCTTCCGATCGCGCAATCGCATCAGAGTTTTTCATCGCACCCCTTTTATCCTCCCACCGATTGTGATCCCCCGATTAGATCTGGACCATCCACGTGTCCAGATCCAACAACCACGCTCCTCCCCGCAACCTTCTAAGAATTTTAACCCAAAAACGCAGGATTTTCTAATATGTTGTTTTTTCGCAGGTGTTTCAATGGTTTTTTCATTATAAATGAAGAAAAGCCGAGGGCTGAGAATGACGATTCTCATGCCCTCGATTTATTAAAGAGAAGCCATCCACGGGTTGGATTCAACATTTTATCAATGCTTCATGGGAATTTGTGCCTTTAAAGGACCTACGCAACCCTGCACATCAAAAATACACTATTTTATTAAAAACAAAGTTAAAAGAGTATCAATTTCGAAGACATAGCAGAGCAGAATGAAGATTGAAGACAAATTTTGGAATTACGGCTAAGAATGCTTATCAAAAGCCTAATTCCTAGAATTAAAACACAATTAAAAAGAAATCATAAGTGTTTAAACAGGCAGGTAGCCCTCCACCACCACATTTGAGGCAAATTTATTCCTCAGCTATCATAAATGCCACCTGTTGCCTCAAAGCATTCAAACAGAGGCTGAACTTATTGTAGAATCAGATATTTTTCCTTAGCGCAACCAAGGAGTTACTTCTGCAGGGAAATAAATGCAGAAATATCTGCAGAGTTACTCCAAACATTACACAGAGCCTCGAAGTCAAAAAAAAGCTCCCACCGAGCTTTGATATTAATTGAAAAACAATTAATATAGTGAACCACCTGTAAAATTCTTCATCGAGCCCCTCAAAAGGCCAAGAAGTCTTGAATCTGTATTAATTTCCTTGAGAAATCTTTTATCAGATCTCACCTCCTCATCCTTCTATAAATACTTCTGTAGAATATGAGAAACTATTGGTTGTATAACTTTGAAATACATCTGAGCTTAAACTTTCTGACTGTAAATAGTGTTCACTGGCCCTTGGAGCTCTGTTTGTGTTAGTTTTGTTAGGCTGGATAGTGAAGATGATTACTGAACTGAAACATTGGATCTGAGTACTGTAACTGGTTTGACATCAATAAACAAGCTGTTTCTTGGGATCCTGGTCTATATCACTGGTGAAGTTCCCCTTCTTTGTTATTTTTTTCCTTTATGTATGTCATATTGTGTTAGTATGAATCTTTTGTCGAAGTGTATGAAAAAGGACCACTTTAGCTACGCATAACTAATAGCCCTAACAAAAAAAGTGGCTGCCAATATCTTCAGATCTGCGGTTAGTTATACAAGAAAAGAGCTGCAAAATACCAGATCTATGCATGGAAAGACATTAAGTAGTAAAAACAAGGGTTTGCTCCATATACCAATAGACAAGACAAGAACAATTTTTTAAAGAATTTTTGTATTAATGGGGCACCTGTGAGGAAAACTAGAAGGAGTATCCAATTCCCCTCAGTGGGATGGGTTCTTGGAAGTCCTCAGCACTTCAGATCTAAGATTTCTCTCTCTAGTTGATGTAGAAAACCCAATGCAAAGAGTAGAGCTCAATGGGAGCAAATGATGGAGATATGTGACCAAGTGTATAGATCCAGAGTGATCTAATGGGAAACAAAAGGTGAGGAATGATGGGAAGAACCCTCCTATTTATAACAAAATATTGGGTCATTCTAGATCTTGGTGCATGATTAAAATAATGTTAACCAAATCTAGATCCACCTTTTATGGACTATTTTATTATATTTGTTGGAGGGAAAGGGTATTTGACTTGGGTCAACTCCCTTGATTAGTGAAAAATAAATAAATAAATGATTTATTTATCTTTTTAAGGAAGCGGTTAGAAGATAATCAAATAAATAATGAATTATTTAATTATTTAAGGAAGTGGTTGAAAGATAATTAAATAAATAATGATTTATTTAATTATTTGTGGGTGATTTGGTCATATTTAACAAGGAATATTATCTAAATAAGATTTAAATAATTATTCCTAGAAAATAATAAGATAAATAAAGGTTTATCTAATTAATTTCTTTGTTTTTGGGTTAAACATGACCGGGAATAATAATTAAATTATGGTTTAATTAATTATTCCATGAGGAAAATCAAACAAATATAGGTTTGTTTAATATTTCCTTTTGGGGTTTCCTAATTTAACATAGTGAAAGCAGTTTTACTTAGGGTAAAACCGGTCTTACATGGTGTACTTGGGTCCATCTAATGATAAAAGGTTAGATGACCAAAAAATGGTGTAACAGATTGCCCCCCAGCGTGCGAGTGTCAGGAGCAAATCGTATGACCGAAGTACGTTGTAAGAACACAATCACTAGACAACAAAAGGGATGTTAGAGAGAGAAATGTGAGGTAGATAGTGTGCTGAAGGACTAGACCCTGAGGAGACGAGACTCGCAGGTGCAACAAGTCTCTTTTTATGAGAGGGTACCTGTGCTGAAGGCGGCGAGGGAGGCATACCTATGCTCGCGGAGACAAAGTACAAAATAATAGTGTGTCCAGTAAACAAGGGACCGAACCATAAAGTACAGCTGGCGTAATCATGAGCCAGATAAAAATACAATGAGGAATCCCACATACATGTTGTGCCTGGGATAACAGCCAGGACTGGTACAATAATTTTTGAGTACATGAGATACAAATACAACCCAAATGCCCTCTGTAAATGGGGAAGGGCTCATAAAATCTGACTGATACATGCAAGTCGAAGAGGCGCTGCAAGTGGCTATGGCCAACATCATCAAATATCTGGAGCTGCATCGAAGGCTGCAAGGAATAGGTCATCCGGGCATGTGGGGGGCTACTTGCAGGGCCACCCCCGCATGAGGGTTGAGACATCTCACACACACCCGGGAATCATCAAGAGCTACTGCTGGATCACTGGACCATCAAGTATATGGATCTCGATCATGCTGAAAGGAGTTGGAGAAACAATCAAGTCAAAGGGAAACAAGAGGTCCCTTTGCCTGATTCGAGGCACCGAACAAGATTGGAAGCTAGAACCAAGGTACACCGCCCTCTAGACCTGGCTTCTGGAAGGAATGATCTGATGTCGACAGAAGGAGGTCCGCCATAAGTGAGGCAATGAGAAATCCTCAACTAAGGCACGAGAGAAAATAGTAGAGCGACGGACAGACTGACACTAATGATGATGGTGAAATGGAAAGGACTGAGTAGCGAATGGACGACTTCCCTTGTTAGAGCATAAAGGGAATGAATGACATGGCAGCGACTGACACAATATCATAAGGGATAGGGGACAGTGGGACTGAAGGTCATAATGTGCGACACAAGAGAGAGACCAAGCAATGAAGGATGGAGGGCTATAGTGGGGTACAAAGGGACTCAGGATAGACTCCATGAATGCGATGATGACTCAACTTGGATGCTCTAAACAAGGGCGACTTGATGGTGCTGCCACACAGTAAAGGCCCAATGGGGGACCATGAAAACATGAGTATAAGATGGTAACTCATGACGAAAATCGACACGAACAAAGACAAGTAAGGAGGCAAAATGGTGCCCCAAGTACAAGTGTTGTAAGTGAGGAAGTTCGATTTGAAGGAGAGGTGAAGTGATCCTTCTTGGACAAAATAGCTCTTGGTGAAGGATGAAAGTACAAAAAAGGATGATGGCTATCTAACAGAACATAACACACACATCTCAGAAGGGAAATGCTAAGGGTAATATTTCTTAAGATAGAGTGCATTGCGAGGATTAGGAAGAGGATTGCCTTCGAAGTCCTCTGAAAAGTATGCCCCCTTACCAAGACCCTTACTGATGACATAAGGGCCTAGCCATAATGAGTCAAACTTCCCGCGACCAAGGACATCATGGGCCTGGTCCTATACTAGAACAAGGTCACCTTCGTGAAAAGGACGAGGCTGGACTTTTCGGTCCTATGGAGCTTTGGTGCATTTCTCGGCCGCTTCTATGGTTTGCAATGCAACACGGCGGTCTTCAGAGGCACGCTCGAGCAGGATAAGTCGTTGTTCTAGAGGTTGGGTGTCAGGGAGAAGTTCAACATCTAGATGAAGGGAAGGGATTTCACACTCGATTGGTAAGACAACCTCCTCTCCAAAAACTAGGTGAGGAGGGTTATGGTTGAGGGGCATGGGTGCCCCTGAGCATGGTGTGATCATGCCAAAATGTATTTAGAAAAAGGGGAATCTAAACACATTGTAATGATGTGGTGTGCTATTTTTGCTGGTTATGGTTATGCAGTTTGAGAAAGGAAATGGAGGATTACCAATCTCTTTTGGTACTGCATATAGGGATCAAATGGACTTTAAGTTTCCGAGTTGGCATACCTGGTGTCACTATCCCAAAAAGAGGATATGGAGATAATGAACTGATGCTCTCGTAGAAAAGCTATAGGTTGGTCAACAATAATGTCTAAGAGACTGGGTTGCTGATGTAAGATGAGGGGACGATAAGGGGTATCATCCCTAGAGTGATCTGAAGTGATATGGGACTCTAGAGGTTCTTCTAAATGTGGAAGAATACTGGGACTAAAGTCAACACAACCAGATACACTAGGAGAGTGGTGGAGAATTGCTTCTCTTGGTCTCTCAAATGTGGGTGCCCCCTTACCCAAACATTGGGTTTCAATGTAATGGCCACAAGGTGGATGTGGTGTGAACGCCTGGGTTCGAGGTAAGGGGGAATAGATAACGTCAGGGGTGGGGATTTTTTCCATAATGTCGTCATCGTGATAGAAGATGGGGTGAATGGTGGAAGAAATACCACCTGACGTGGTGAAGTGACCTGAATCATCATCATGAGAAGAGAGATTCACATGCGCATCATCACAAGGGGTGACCGAAGAGTAAGTACATAAAGGATATATCGATGTTGAGCCCAAGATGATCACTGAAGGAAGGTCAAGCGAAACAACAGGGGAGTATTCAGATGGAATGTTCCCCGAGGGTCTCATGGATGATGATAGGTAAAAAATGTTGGACGAAAGCTCCGTCATCTCGACATCAGGAGGGGGAATGTCAATGGGAGCAGTCATATCTGGTAGTTCTGCTGAAGCAGAATGCACAAATAGGGGAGAGGTGGGATCGCATGCGCCCGTCTCGACCAGACCACGTGATAAAGGTGCGAAAGTCCTCGAGGCGGGGACAACATGGGGTGTAATGGCCATGGAGATCACACAAAGTATAGGGGTACAGTGTGAATAGTCTTGGGGTTCTGGCCGTGGTCGCAGCAAACGAGGCTTCGGGGACCGGCGACGAGAATGGACATTAACCATGGGTTTGAGATGAAGGCAATGCAAGATGTAATGAGGCGTGGCTCGATAACATCACACAAAGCACACTGGATGGTATGCTTTGGAGGCTGAGGAGGAGAAGGGTTTGTCGGGGCAGCCTTGTCCTTTGATGCCCCCTTGCGAGCTTTGCCCTTCTTACCCGAAGCGGTCGCAACAGGAGGTGGTTCCTGTTGAGGTGATTGAGGCACTGATGCAGCAGGAGAAGGCATGGGGACCGGTTGAACCAGGGTCAAAGCAATATAAGGTTTGGGTTGACCAGGCAAGGTGGGGGTTGGAGGATCAAGGTACCAAACGGGAATCCCAAGGGTCAAGTTAGGAAGAGAGAGGGTGGCCATGACCGGTACCGTGTACACTCCTGGGGAAACAGGGAACGATCTCACTGTGGGGAATGAAGGTGGACGCACTCCTTCTGGATAAGTGTCTGATAGGAACTGCAGCTGTGGGGATAGTGGGCTAGGGCTCATGACTACCAACTGCAGGTGAAGGGCTAAGAGCAGGTTGCGGAGGGCAAGGTTGCTGACTAGCCGAAGCAAGTTGCTTGAGAGTAGCCCGAGATGATTGCATCATGCAAACATTCGATGAGCTGGGGCCAGAGATAGGAGGAGGGGGGAGACTAGGAAAAGTTCCAAGCAGGGAGGAATCCTTGTAAACGCCGAGGGAGACACTGGTCAAGGAGTCGATGGTTTGCTTGTTGGCTACAGAAGAGATGGTCGTCTCAGGTGAGGTCTGAGATTTTGGCTCATGATATGTCAACTGGTCAATGGTGACTATCTTTCCATTGTGGGGGAAAGACATCTTGTGAAAAACCGCGGATGGGACAGCAGACATAGCATAGGTGTAGCTTCGCCCCAATAGAATGTTGTAGTATAGCGAGGCGTCTATGACTTCGACGTCAACGCAAAAAGTCTTACCGGTGAGGGTGATAGGACAATTACGAAATAGGCCAATGGGCTGGGAGGCATGACCGTCCCACGCTCGAAGGGTGATCGTGGAAGGGGCCAGCTCAGGAGATCCGAGTTTCTTCCAAACTGAACCAGACATCACGCATGTGGATGCCCCCTCATCGATGATACACCGGGACACGTTGGCGTTCCGGATTTTGACTGGGATTTGGAAGGTGACGGAAAGAGGGAGAGGAGGATGGTCCGATTGAGTGGCGTCGAAAACAATCATTTGGTCATCAGCAGGATCTACAGCACCCACGGCAGATAGTAGAGCCTTCTTTTGGGAAGGGCACGACTGGAGGAGCTCCAGTGTGGAAATGGCGGCAGGAGATTGTGCCAAATCATCTACTATGTTATATGAATGGGCAGCTCGACTGGGAGCAGCGTTTCGACGTAGTGGGCCCTTAGGTATCTTGGTATGAACCTCAACTTTTGGTTGAGGGATATGTAAGGGGCCACTGGGTGACGAAAGAGGCTCTGGAGAACCTGAAGAAGGAGGCTCGGGAGCAGACTGAGCAGGAGGCTTGGAGTACTGGCGAGACCGAGTTTGAAGGTGAAGATCGACGGACGGGTTAGGATCAAAGTGCATCATAAGGATCTGGTAATCAGAGGAACCAGAAAGGGAAGGGGGGGCGGCCACCTAGCTGTCGGGCTGTTGGGTAGCCACGAATCCTTGCTGAGGGAAAGGATCAGTAAACACAGCTGGCTGGGTAGTGGCCACATTAGGAGGAGCATGAGGGGAGGCGTGCTGTCCGTGCAATGTGGCTTGAGACTCCCACATCTGCCGCATCTGGGGTAATAGGGGACAATCATGGGTGTAATGACCATAAACACCGCAACACGAACAAGGCTTACTTGTGCGAAGCGGCCTGTCCGGCTTGGGCTGAGTGCCCTGTTGCTGGTTGGCAGTGTTGGGGTCCACACCAGGATTGGGTCCGCGGGTACCAGGGGCAGATTGGTTTGGATTGCCTCTCCGCCTTCTTTGAGAAGAAGGGGGATTAGTCGCGCCCTGCTGTGCAAATACTTGCCCTGGAGGAGGCTGTAAGTGCTGTTGCGGGTTTTGAGGAGGCAAGGGAGATGGAAGCGCATATGCTGGAGGAGCTGGCGCACTAGGCTGCGGATAAAGGTAGTGGTTAGGTTGGGCAACATTGAGGTAAGCAGGAGGTTGGGAAAAAGGAGGAGGCATGCTGTATCCTGGATACATGCTACCGGGAGGGGGAAGAGTGCTGGAGGAGCTGGCCCCTCCCTGAGGGAGACCATAGCCCATAGGAGGTTGAGCGTATGGATGGGAAAGGGCTCCAACGATACCGTCGACGGAATGAGATGCCCCCGGGGCGTTAGCGCCACCGGGCCTGGGGAGATCAGGAAGAACGGTATAAACATAACTAGATTGAGCGTAGATCAGGTCATATTTCAAGGCTATTTGGAGGGCGGCTTCTTCAGTTTGAGGAAAATGAGAGGCGACATCTTTGCCGATGGGAGCGGGAAGGGTGCGAAGGAACCAGTCCATGTAAACCCGATCTTCGAAGGGAGGGGCTCGACATAAGCTCCGTCTTCTTCGCCATTCCTGAACATGGGTGGAAAGGCGTGTTGAAGAGGATTGCTTGAAGGAATTCAAGAGCTCCATGCCAGTATCGTATCGGAGAGGGAGCTGGAAGTACGACAAAAAGGCTTGGGCAAGAGTCTCAAAGGTGGTATGGGTAGAGGTGGCTTGTTCGACATACCATTTAGAAGCTTCGCCGGTGAGCGTGCGTTGGAACAAACGAAAACGGATGGAGTCATCGGTAATGGAATTGGAGGAACACCACATGTGGAAAGATCAGACATGATTGGTTGGATCTTCGCCATTAAGGCCCTCAAACTTAGGGATGTCGGAGGGGAGCTTGGTTGGCATAGCAGGCCAATTAGCATTGTGGTGAATGGGGTCATTGATCAACTGATGGAAATTGGGGAGGCTGAGGCCTGCAATGTACGGCAGCACAGGGGTGGCCGGGGTAGTTCCTGTGGTGGTTCTGCTAGTAGTAGGGCTAGTATTAGGGCCGGGAAAACTGCTAGCGTTAGGCCCTGGACCAGACATAGTGAAGGTGACAGGGGGAGAACCAGGAGGAGAAGGAGATCCCGGTGGATCAGGAGAGGAGTCGGAGTGCGGACTCGAAGGAGGACTGGCTCGACAACGGCGGAGCGGAGCAGGTCGATCGATCGGAAAATGAGGATGAAGGCCAAGAAGTCTCCGGGAAAGGCGCCTTGGGGGCGCAATGATGACAGGAAGAAGGAAACCGACCAGGGCAGAAAGGGACAGAATCAATTAAGGTCAAGGGCAGAAAAGGTGCAGTGATGATTGATTTTAGAGTCTTTGCCAGGCGGTGTTAACCAGGCGCTTCTTCGCTTAGGGTCAGTGTGTGGCGTGCGTTAATTTTAATTTTTAAACCCTTTCCATTTTGAGAGCAAGAAAAAAGTGTGCTGCGTAGCTGAAAATAAACCTACAAAGAACAGTATATAATGCTGAAATAACAGAAAAATAACAGCTACTTGTGCATCTATCTAACCCAAGAAGGTGGGCCTCTCAAAACTAATCTGAAAAGAAAGGGAAAAATCTATGTAAAACACACGGAAAAGGGGCCAATAGATCTAAGGTCAAAAAGGGACAGGGATCTAAAGGATAAAGCTGCTGAAAAGAGGTGCAGATCACAGCCAAGAGACAGAGGCAAGGTGGCTGGAAAAAGGAAGGAAATCAGAAAAAACCGAAGGGGGCAAGGCGGAGGCCTTCAAAGGAGGTCCAAACAAAATGACAGGAGGTGATTTGAAAGGAAGAAAGGCTGATCTCAAAGGATCTGAAAGGGAGGTAACAGATCTGGAAAAAAGGAGGCTGAAGCTCTATAAGCAGAGCCCCAGTGCAAACGACTAAAACTCTTCCTGAAAAGTGGGAGGGGATTACTAAAGCCCCCTAGGGGGCTAGGTTCGCATAGATGAGTAAAAACGGATCGAGAACTTGGTCAGCGAGGCTGAGACGGAGAGGTGCAGAGAAGCACGACGAAGGCACGGGAGAACCCGAGAAAATTGCGAGAAAAATTGCGAAAAAATGGCGGTCGCAATTTCGACGATTTGATGCAGTCCACGGAAACGAGCTGAAAGTGCGACACGGAAAATCAGGAAATCGCGAGTTTAGGGCCAAAAGTGAGCCCACTGTTCAGGTGTCTCGCGTGATTTTTGGAGAGAAAGTTGCCGTGTCGATTCTGCCCATTTGTGGGATCAAGCTTACACGCAATAGGGCCGGGAAACACACGGAAGTTAAAAATTTTAATGTTTTAGGGTTTTATGTGAGAAAAAAAACATAAAAATAGGAAAAATAAACAGCTGAAAAGAAACCCTAGGGTCTGAAGTAGCTGGATATGCAGGAATATGAAAAACGACAGCGGTCGTAATTTAAAACCCGTGTGGAGTCGCCATTTGTTAGTATGAATCCTTTGTCGAAGTGTACGAAAAAGGACCACTTTAGCTACACATAACTAATAGCCCTAACAACAAAAGTGGCTGCCAATATCTTCAGATCTGCAGTTAGTTATACAAGAAAAGAGTTGCAAAATACCAGATCTATGCATGGAAAGACATTAAGCAGTAAAAACAAGGGTTTGCTCCATATACCAATAGACAAGACAAGAACAATTTTTTAAATAATTTTTGTATTAATGGGGCACCTGTGAGGAAAACTAGGAGTATCCAATTCCCCTTAGTGGGATGGGTTCTTGGAAGTCCTCAGCACTTCAGATCTAAGATTTCTCTCTCTAGTTGATGTAGAAAACCCAATGCAAAGAGTAGAGCTCAATGGGAGAAAATGATGGAGATATGTGACCAAGTGTATAGATCCAGAGTGATCTAATGGGCAACAAAAGGTGAGGAATGATGGGAAGAACCCTCCTATTTATAACAAAATATTGGGTCATTCTAGATCTTGGTGCATGATTAAAATAATGTTAACCAAATCTAGATCCACCTTTTATGGAATATTTTATTATATTTGTTGGAGAAAAAGGGTATTTGACTTGGGTCAACTCCCTTGATTAGTGAAAAATAGATAAATAAATGATTTATTTATCTTTTTAAGGAAGCGGTTAGAAGATAATCAAATAAATAATGATTTATTTAATTATTTAAGGAAGTGGTTGAAAAATAATTAAATAAATAATGATTTATTTAATTATTTATGGGTGATTTGGTCATATTTAACAAGGAATATTATCTAAATAAGATTTAAATAATTATTCCTAGAAAATAATAAGATAAATAAAGGTTTATCTAATTAATTTATTTGTTTTGGGTTACACATGACTAGGAATAATAATTAAATTATGGTTTAATTAATTATTCCATGAGGAAAATCAAACAAATATAGGTTTGTTTAATATTTCCTTTTGGGGTTTCCTGTTTTAACATAGTGAAAGTAGTTTTACTTAGGGTAAAACTGGTCTTACATGGTGTACTTGGGTCCATCTAATGATAATAGGTTAGATGACCAAAAAATGGTGTAACATATTGTTCACTATTCTCTGATAAAGAACAACATTTATAGAGTTAGGACCTGCTTTACATCAGTAACCTTCTCTGACTGAAAAGCTTTATCTCAATGTTTTCCTCCAAATTGTTTATTTCAGAATGATTCAATATAGTTTAAGTAGTTAAGAATGCTAGAGTTCCCTCATCCTACTGTTTTCTTTAAACATTGTTCTTGAAAGTTGTTTTCCTTATTTTCTTATTAAATTTAGACTAGAAAGTGATGGTTTTCCCTGTTTCTAGCTTCTATTCTCCAAAGGCATATTCTAAAAGTTTCCCTTGGTGTTAACTGAAAGCAGACTAGGGTTAAAAGTACTTTATCTGATCTTAAGTTTATACTCTGTCTTCTCTTATATTCTTTCATAATTTCTGAAGGTAATTATGTGGATTACTGGATTGTTTGTCAATTAAGCTGCTTTAATACAAACTTGCCCAAGAAGTCAATGGTTAGCCCTGCACTTACCTTGTTTTAAATAGTTACTAAAGAGGATTTTCTTGTTTGGACTAACTATAAATCCCTTATGAAATTATTATCAGTTTCCACCCCTCCAACACTTTATTGTTCCCATTCCATCATTTAAATCTCAATAATATTATGGTGTAGATGACTTGACCTTTGGGTCACTCTTGATGTTGTTGTTCAATTAAAGCCCTGTTATGACCCCATAGCCCAATGGACTAAAAACCAGCGTTATATCTATCTTTTTAGCCTAGCTATTCTATTCACTTGCAACTTCTCACCTTTGAAACTCTTTGCACTTAGGACTTTCCACCTCAAACAATATTCATGCTCAACCATCCAAAAAGAAAACAAACCCTTGGCCTTCATAACTAGCCTAATATTATTACCCAAAATTTCAAAGACAAATCCATCTTTGTACATATTGGAGAGATCCCTTTCCGGATTCAGGAGGGCTAGATCCTAGAATCCCAAATTTGTTTGAAATGATGTTGTTTCTGTGATCAGACTTTGCCAATCTTGCTAATTACAGATTCCTAACAGACACAAGAAAATGAACCTTGCTCTGATGACCTTGTTTCATTTTTTAAGGATCTTGACACAAGAAAACGAACTATGCTCTTTAGAGCTTGTTTTATTTTTTAAGGAGATTGACACAAGAAAACGAACCTTGCTCTGACGACCTTGTTTCATTTTTTAAGGAGCTTGACACAAGAAAATGAACTATGATCCGGAGAGATTTTTTGATTTTTTAAGGAGGTTGACACAAAAAATGAATTGTGCTCCAACCAACTTGTTTCATTTTTTAAGGAGCTTGACACAAGCAGATGAACCATGCTCCGACAGACCTTGTTTCATGGTTTAAGGAGCTTGACACAAGCAGATGAACCATGATCTGAAGACCTTGTTTCATTTTTGAAGGAGCTTGAAACAAGAAAAATAACCTTGCTCCGACAACAACTAATCATAATAAATAACAATTCATGGCTTCCAAGAGTTTCCCATCCAATGGAAGGAAAACATCTTGGAAGTCTGGACCCAATGCCCCCAGCACACGATGTACAGCGGCACTATCAGTGAATATGGGCATAGGACAGGTAGCCACATAATTGACATGCGGCAGGGATGACACAATTGGCGGATAAAGATCCGACAGGGATGATGGTGGACTAGCTGCCATATAGGAACCAAAGAACACAAGTTGATCAATGGTCATGATCCGCACTTGGTGTGGAAAACACATCACACAAAAGAGGGAGGAGACAAGCACTCCCATGGCACAATTATTATTGTGGCCCAAGAGTAAATTAAAGTCCAAGGGGCCAAGAACAACCATCACATCCATATGGATGGTTTTCCCTCCCAAAGTAATAGGCAACTTCGAAAGGATCCCTAACGGTTGACTAGTTCCTCTGTTAAACGCCAACAAATTCTGTGTAACAGGCACAAGCGGCGGCGAACTGAAAGCTTGCCAAGTAGTTGAGGATAAAATACTAAGAGACACACTTTCATCTATAATGGTGCTGGGTAAGAGTAGATGGGAGGCATGTACCATGATCTCAAAGGGTATATAAGAAGCAAGGCGATAACCTGCGAATCGACCCCAATCGAAGGAAGCAACCAAACTACTTAGAGGGGCTACCATCGAACCGAGATGGTCTTCCCCTGGTGTTACGGGAGAAGAAGGAGCATCCTCCATCATCTCCATCATGGAGAGAGAAGGAGTATCCTCCGAGACCTCCATAATTGGAGGCAGAGGAGTAGCTTCCTAAGATATAGGGATAGGAGAATATTTCTCCAAGTCTGAGGAATCTGAAGAAACATGAAGAACCTAAGGGATGTGAGATCCGCTCTCAATGGAAAATACCTAGTGCACCGCAGATGGGGCCAGCTCAACCGATCCCACGACCAATGGTTGGTCATGGATGGATTCATGATGGTGAATTTCCGGAGGAGAATAATCAAGCAAGGATGACTCTTGACTGATCGTTTAATCAACTGGTAAAGGACTCAAAGAAATCTATTTGTAGCCAGTCGGAAGTCACGGTGCAAAAATAATCAAGTTGTCCAAAAATATCTTGGCTTCATCCATATATGGACAAAGGTGAATGGCATGATGCCCTTCACACAACTTATAGGGATTAGCAAGCTTACCCTGCTTCTTATGAGCTTTACCAGCACTATCTAAAGATGTGCCCCCAACCTGACTCTCAGAAGCCAAAGGCAATGGCGGACGACCATTGGACCACACTTTGAGCACCCTGGGAATGCCAGGGCAATCTCAAAGAAGATGGTTTCCATAGCACAACATGGAAGGGAACTTAAATTTCCATGGAGGGTTGGAAGGTTCATCGAGAGCAGGTGTTTTAGAAGCAACAACTGCAGAATTAGCCTCTCGCTTATTTGACTTGTTCTTCTTAGTCTTCTTCTTCTTCTTCTTAGCCACCTGAGTACTAGAATCCAAAATTTCACCAGGTGAAGTAGAAGATGAGGATGAAGAAACAGGCAAAGAAGGGGAGAGGTCAACCTTCAAATCAACATGGCTTTGCTTGGGTGGAGGAGTGGATGGTACGATAGCTAAAACACTTGAGACTACAGAGGTTGAAAACAACCAAACAAGCAACCCAACAGTTAACCCAGGGAGGGATAACGTGGCCATATAAGGAGCACCAATATTTCCTAAAGTAGGAAAAGGACTAGGAATCCCTTCATATGGGACTCCTTGATTGGAAAACTCTAGAAAAGTTGCCATTGGAAATGACCTTGAAATAAAAAAATAAGGACAAAAATTCTAACGAGGAATATTTCATGGGCGATTAATTTTTAAGACACTGAAACCAGACTCTGTTGTTTCATATTTTAAGAGTCGAAAAATAGGCAAAAGGTGACTCTATCACTTTCAGGTTGGACACGAGCTTGAAAGTACAAGAGCTCGATGATCTTTTCAATTTAAAGAGTCGGTAAAGATCAAAGTGACTACTCTAGTAATCTAGGTAAATGGGTGTACCAGATATCTGTTAACTGCGATATACACCTTGGTAAAAATGAAAGATAAATCAACCAAGGACTTAATGTACGTGTAGGTAATCTCCCCGAATGCTGTGTCCGGTGTATCATGGGTAAAAGGTGGCAGATTTAGCTTCCTATGGATAAAGGATTTTCAACCTAATGGGGTCTCCCTTTATATACGCGACGGTACGAGGAGCATAAGTCCGTACTAGCACTGTCTAAATCCAGATGGCGAACAATAGCTACTAGGCTTAAAGACGTTGGAACACATCTCTACCTTAGACTACAAGATGTTCCGTTAATGTTTCAATGTTGCCTTAGGTTAATTCAGTAAATTTTAAAGTTGATCTTCAATTTACGTTTCAATTTCAAGGCTCTATCGAATGTTGGATCTCATAAAACCTCTTAATGAAAAACTGCATGCCACAAAATATCATTTTCTTCAATGAAGAGCTATCTACGAGAGAGTTGAGAGCTTCCAAGTGACAACAAAACAAACACACAAAAACATCCACTAGTGTTTCTAATGCAAGCTAATGAAACTAGAAAACTTCTCTCTAGAGTTATATAACACTAGTAATGCGAAAGAGATTTCAATTTTCACCATGCCAATCCAAATGCAAAAGATTTTGTTTTTGTATTTTTCAACATATTAGAGAAAATGCACTAAATGAATGAAAAAATAATGAAAATACCAATTCGAGAAATGAAAAAGAGAGAGTTGAAACAAACAAGTTCACTCAATTCAAACGTACACAATCAAGACTCAAACTGATGACGAAATCCCTCAAAGTGAAGAAGAATCTCAAAGAGACTCAAAAAAACCATGTGATCTAGGCTTGGAGCAACACAAAGCAGAATTGAATGAAAGAGGAAGAAATAAATCAACAAACGCAATGATTCAATGGAATGCAACAAGATGAATGCAAAGAAGCAGAAACAAAATTGACTGTCGAGGCTGTGGAGGCTTTCTGGATCTGATAGATATTTTGTTTTGACCTAAAACATGGCTAATCTGCTTCTGATCAGTGTGTTAGGCATAATTAGGCATAAATCTTTTCTTTTGTTCTTTAAACTGGGTTTAATTTAGTGGATTAGGCTTTTGATTTTCGATCTTAGCCGTAATCCACCCAAACTGTGATTCAACCTTCAATTCTTGAGTTCTGCTGTGGTTGGGTCTTCAACACTGATAATCTTGGATTTAATTTAATTTTTTACTGTGTCTTGTTGATGTGCAGGTGCATAGAGGCTTCATAATGGTATCAGTTCTCATGATGCACTGATAAAATTTGATAGGAACCCTGTAGAATGATTTCTTTTATGAACAAAGGCATGGGGGATCGTCATCCCCGACCTTTGGTTTTATTTTAATATAATGGAAGAAACCATTAAAAACCTACACAATACACAAAAATGTTATAAAAATCCTACGTATTTTGGGTCAGACTGCTTCAGTGGTTGTGGTTAGGATCATGGCCATTGGATGAGAACATCCAACGGCGTAGATTGTGTGTTGAGGGTTAAAGGAGGCAATTGGAAGAATGGTGCAGAGGATTAAGTCTGGGTCGTAGACCTATTTTGATCGATGTTCAAGATCAATCAGGGAAATACAACATGAAGGGGTCACATATACTATGAAATGGAGGAATTTACAAAGAAATGAGGTTAAAAACCTTTAGTGGAGAGAAAATGCATTGAAAAGGAATTCCGAGTTTCCGAATGATCGTGAGCCGTTGGATCAGCTTGGCCCCTGAGATCAATGGTTATGATTGGTCTATGAAGTCACTTGGAGAAGGCAAAGGATGATAGTGTAATGGCTAGATCGAATACTGGCCGTTGATCTGCAGAGATCAACGGTTGAGCTTTAACGCGATGAGATGCATTGTGAATGAAAAAGGCAGTTTCGGCTATAGAAACCAACAGTATCACACAGCGAAAGGGGAGGAAGGTGATTTTTCCTTTTTGAACATGATATGCATCAAATGGCAACACGTGGCATTTCAATACCACCTATATCGTGTGATTTTGAAAAATTATCGCTCAGGCATAAATCTACACGAAAATGCGCGTTGGCCATTAGATCTAAGGTCTTAGATCGGACGGTTGAGGGAAGAGCGTGATATCAACAAGATGCACGGGCGGTAGCAGGTGGGGTGGTCTTAATCTGGGTCGTTCGATCAGGGATGGACGACTGAGATCAACTCTGGAGGAAGGTAGGACCCACCGGAGTTGGACCTGTCAGGATTATTCTGAACCATTAGATGTAAAGGATCAATGGTGGAGATTGAATCTGGGTTTAAACAGAACAATATATGAAGTGGAGAATGAGTTAATATGGGCTGTTGATCTACAGAGATAAATGGCGGAGATCTGGCCAAAAACATTATAAAGCGGGGTGCATGATATTTAACCAAGGTGGTGAGGGAAGATCTAGACCGTCAGATCTTGACATGTGGACGACCCAGATGCAATCGGAGGATTGCGATCCACGGGGGAATGGAAAGAGGAGCACCGATGCAATTAAACATAGACTGTCGATCTGTAGATCAGATCGATGGTGGAGAATGTATCGGAGGAGGCCAATCGAGGGGGGGTGAATAAAATATTTAATGAGCCAATGGAAATCTCCCAATGCGAGATTGCGCAGACCGTCTGATTGGTATATGGAACGAAGTGAAGGGCGGGGGTTTTATACAATGGGGCTCATCATAATTGGAACAATGGAGGGGCCTTTTCAATCTACCCATTTATAAAATCTCTGATGCGAGATCTTGTTAACCATCGATTGGCTTTGTAAGATCGACGGTTCTTTCCATTAAAAATCATTGAACAGGTAGGTTTAATATAAACATAGGAAAAGTGGGTTTTATGAATTTACAAAGGGAAAACATGATCGGGAAAGGTTCATTGATAAGTCTAAGCACCCTATTGCGGGCTCTCGGGTTATATGAAGCGGCAAAGGGATTGGGGCTTTTTAAAACAAAATGGGCTCATTGGCATTGGGTTTTATAACACAATCAAGACTTTCACTCATCGGAAATTTTCTGATGCGATAAGTGCCCGATGGGTTTAGCGCCTAGTTCTAGGGTGTGGGCATATGTGGGGAAGTGGTTTAGGACCTAGCCCAAAGGGCCTAGGCCTGTGGCTAAAAAAGACTATTTTTTATGATTTTTTCAAGGTTTTTCAATGGATTTTGGGGTTTCAGTAAGGTTTAAAAATGAGTTTTAAACCTTATAAAAGGGGTTTTATGAAGGAAGAAAGGGAATACATGAAAAATAGAAAAAGTGTATGGGGGAAAAGATAAAAAAACGAAGGTTAATGATGAAGGAAAAAAGGAGTAAAATGAGGGAAAAATGGGGATTTTTGCAGCAGTCTTTTCTTCATGAAAACAACAGAATTTCTAAGTTTAAAAGGGAAACAACAGTGAATATTATCCAAAGAATAAGATGCCTTCACAAGACTTCAATAATTAAAAAAAATTTCAATAAAATTTGTTTCTTGAAGGCTTCAAAGATGATTTAGCCACAATTTTGATATGACAAATTTTATAGGTGGCTAACAGTGGCTCCACATGGGGATGGTGCCTTCTTGAAGGCATCAAGAACTTCAAACTTGTATTCTCTAGGGGGTTGATTAGTGCCTCATCCATTCGGCTGCAACTTTCTTTACTTGGATGATCTTTTTCCTTTTTGAAAATGTTAGAAGCCATGAAAGAATAATGGATATCTATCAACATGAGCTTTCTACCTACCCAATCCTACTAATCTAACATTTTTCCTCTTTCATAGTGCACTTGGATTGGAAAACTCTTTTACAAGCATTTTATTCTTTTGAAAGCAAAAAAATAATCCAATTCTACTTCTTATTTATCCATGAACTCAAATTAAAAAGTTGAGTTCATATGCTTCTCTACCTAATCTACTATCTATTAGGATTAAACAATCTAATAGATTTTTATCCACTAATTTCTAAAACAGAAATTTAAAAGCATACAAGTCAGGATTGAATAGTCTAACTTGTTGCTAATCTATGGCATAAAAACAAGCTGCTCATAGATTTTTATTTTGTAGAAAATTAAATAAAAAAATGGAAGACTTAAGATCTAAAAGTTCTCAGCACATCCTTCTCTTTCTTCAGCTCTGTTTTTTGAGTTTATTCGAGTTGTTTCTTTCCTTGTTCTTTGGTTCATATTTTAAGTTCATTAGAACCAGTTTAGTTCTATCTATGACTCATAAATTAAAACAAAGTAGATTCATTCTTCTTTTGAAAACTGAGGTTCATATTTTGAGCTTATTTGAACCTTTATTTTATATCCTAATCCACCTAACTGATAAGCCAAGATAAAATTGTTTGGAAAATCAAATTCACTAACCTATCAGCAGTAAATTTAAAAATAATTAGTCATGATTAGGCTGTATGACTAAATATAAGTGTGTTTTTCAAGAGTGGCATTTGAGCTTGCACATTGTCAGATTTTGTTCCTCTTTTTTGGTATGGGGCTATACCTTTATTGTTTTTACAATCTACCCTCTTTTCTTTCTTCTATTGTTTTTGTATTTTTTATTTTTCTAACTTTGAATGAAATAATGGATGAAATATTTATAATGAGAAAAAAGATAAAAAGGCTTTCAAAACATGATAGGATCAAGAGAAGTAATGTTTGACATCCTGCCATTGAAAGGACCCCCAAACAGTTCTGCTCCATTCAACTCCTGCAAGAAATAGGAATTGTTACTAGCAGTAGAATGAATGAGATAAGGGCCAAGCCATAATTTATCAAATTTCCCATGCTTGCCCTTGTCTTCTCTCCTTGAATCTCACTTTAACACTTTGTCCCCAACATTGAAATGGCTGGCCTTTGTTCTTCTATCAAAAAGCTTTTTGATGCTCTCTTGCTTTTATAATTCTTTGTTGTAGACCTCATGTCTGGTTTGCTGAAGGTGAATAGTCTGATTTATCCTTCTGGTCATGTCATTATCTTCGGACTAAACCTCTTGAATAAACTTCATAACTAGTACACCAAGTATGGTTGGAAAAATTGCATCTGTACCATATACAAGCTGGTAGGGTGACATTCCAATAGATTTTTTAAGTGTTAATATGTCAGCCCAGAGTGCATGTACGAGCTTTGTGTGCCAAGATTTCTTGTTGTCCTCCAACAGCTTCTTAATTATGTTCACCAAACTCTTGTTTGAGGATTTTTCTAGCCCATTACCCTGAGGGTAATAAGTAGTAGAATGGCCTAATGTAATCTGATATTTGTGACAGAATTCAACCATATTCTTGGATCCAAATGCTGCAGCATTATCAGTAATGATCTTCCTAGGACAACCAAATCTAGAGAGGATATGTGTCTCAATGAATTTTATAATGACAGAGTCATTGGCTTGCCTAGAAGGGATGGATTTTATCCATTTAGTGAAGTAGTCTGTTGCAGTGGGAATCCATTTATGTTGGGCAGATGAGGGTAGATGGATTTATCCTATGAAGTAAAGTCCCCACTGTTGAAAAGGGGCTTCAACAGTGATTGGATGCATAGGTAAGGGCAACAAATTTCTTTTGCCTTCAAAAATTTGGCATTTATGACAGGCAATGATCATCTTATGGACATCTAGAAACAGAGTGGGCCAATAGTAACCAGCTCTAAGGATTTTTTTGGCTGTTGTCTTCCAGTAGAGGTGGCCTCCACATTCTCCTTCATCGAACTCGTGCTTAACCTTCTCTGCATCATACTCAGGAAAAGATTTAAGCAATATCCCACTTACATTTTTCCAATAAAGACATTTATCTATAATGCAGTAGTTTACAGCTTTTAACTTTAAAAACCTTGCCTTTGTTTTTTATAAACCAGGAGGTGTATTCAAATTAAGAAAAGCATATAGATTATCAGTATACCAAGAGGAATTCATAAAATGGTCTTCAACAATGGGAGTTGAGAGTTCCTCTTGTTCATATAAAGCATTTATCATATTTATATCAAGAACTTCAAAATTTTATTCAGCCATTAATCTAGCTAGACCTTGGCCTTTAATGAGTTTAGTGGGCTTGATCTCTAAATCATATTCAAGTATTAAAACTATCCACTGACCTCTCTTACCATCTAGGTCGTGTGTTAGAATGTCTTTCACAACTGAATTTGGGACAAAGGCAATGATGTGGGAGTGAAGGATGTAAACTCTGAAGTCTTTTAAAGCTTTGACCAAAGCAAAAGCTTGCTTTTCCATAATGTTATACTTCAAGGGTACATCTCTCAATGCCTTGATAAAGAATGCAATAGGCTTCTCTTGTCCTTACGGATTTTTCTGTAAAAGGACAACAACTATCGTATGTTCTGATGCAAATGAAAAAATATAAAAATCTTTTGAAAAATCAGGACTTATTAGAACTAGTGTTTTGGTTAATGCTTGTTTAACCAGTTCAAAGGAGTTCTTTGCTTCCAAGGTCCACTTGACTCCTTGCTCTTTCTTCAGCATGTTTGTAATGTTTCTAAGGAGCTCAGCTAAGTTGGGTATGAACTTTCTCAAGAAATTAATCTTTCTAATGAAAGATTGGAGTTCCTTGATGTTTCGAGGGTGAGATATTTTCAATATGGCCTCAATCCTCTTTGGGTCTATCTTTATTCCCTCTTCTGAAATGATGTGCCCAAGAAGTTTACCTTCTTGGAGACCGAATAGTGTTTTCTTTGGGTTTAAAGATATTCCAAATTTTTTGCATTTCTTGAATACTTTTCTCAAGTGTTCTAAGTTCTCTTTATCTGTCTTTGAAAAAATAGTGACATCATAAAGATAAATAATGATGAAGTAGCCTAATCCCTCCAAGAATGCTATGTCCATGGCTCTCTAAAAAGTTGCACCAGCATTCATTAGAACAAAGGGCATTTTCACATACATGAAAGTGCACCAAGGTGTAGTAAAAGTTGTCTTTAATTGATCATCAATATGAACTAAAATCTGATTGTATACTGAATAGCCATCTAGCAAACAAATTCTTTTAGAACCAACTACCCTTTGTGAAATATGGTCCATCTTGGGTAAAGGATAGTTTTCCTTCAGTGAAGCTTTGTTTAAGTCTATAAAGTCTATACAAAGCCTAATCTCTCCTGTTTTCTTCCTTACTGACACCAGATTAGACACCCACTCAGAATATCTAATAGGGACAATAATACCAGCCTCATACATTTTCTTGATCTCCTTCTCAACCAAAGTTAACTGAACAAGGTTTATTCTGCGCAGTTTTTGTTTAAATGGATTTTGGTTTTCCTTAAGAGGTATTTTGTGCTGAATTATTTTAGTGTCATAGGATTTCAGATTCTCATAACTCCACACAAAAATATTAGAAAATTATTTAAACAGCTCTATGTATTTGAGTTTAATGTGAGGTGGTAAAGTCTTAGACAGTTTAATCATCATTGGTTTCTATTCACTGCCTACATTACACTCTTCAACTTCAGTCTCGACAGGCTCCAGTTTTTGCTTTTTGGCCACATCCTTGAAATCAAACAACTCTTCTAGAGGGGTCAGACCTTTTGGAAAACTATGATCTTTAGAACGCAGAGTTTCTAAGTCTTATGTTTCTAATTATGCAATCATTCTTGTTGTGTTGTAAAGTTTTCTAGATAGAATATTTATATTAGCAACCTCAGGAGACTTTTCTTCTTCATCAAGAAAATTTTCTTCATTATGGCAGTCTATTTCATAGTCTGAATCCGAACTGGGTAGTTCAAATTCATTTCTGAACTGCATGAAGTCTTCTATTTATTTGTCTCTGTCAAACACTTGCCAATATTTTTCGTTATTAGGAATAGCTGGTCTGAATTTAATCTGAGTTGTGCACTGTTTGGTTTCATATGGCATTAAGTATGTTCTAGCAGCAAAAGCTAAACTTTGGGCCATGATATTTTTTCTTCTTGGAACAAAAATCAATTGGGATTCCTCAAAAGTTTTCAATAAATCCATGACATCGTTTCAGTAGGTTCTGAGTCTAGGGTGATTAGCATTGTATTCCCCATTCACTTGCCTAATGATTAATTCTGAATCCCCATGGACTTTAATTCTCTTGGCTCCTAATTTCTTCAACAAATGCAGGCCTAAAATGAGGGATTCATATTCCACTATGTTATTCGAACACTGAAAGTTTAATCTATATGAATGGCCTTCTATGTGATTGTTTTCAGTGTTGCTTATCCAGATGCCTGCACCAGCATTACTCCTAGTGCAGGACCCATCAAAGTTCATACTCCACATAGGACTAGTCTCGGGTTCAACAGTTTGGTTACTATCCTCTTCAACAAGTGTGCTTTCGGATTTTTCTTGTAGGTTAGCACTCTATTTAATTTGTTTTAATTCCTCAGGTTTTTCATTAAGTTGAGGACTTTTTTCTTGACTGTCAAGGTTTAAAAGCAATGGATGCATGATTTGTAGCTCAAGACCTGTGTTTGGTTTGCTATAGTTTTCTGGCTCAGCAAACTGTTTTGATAGTTCTGTGTTGTCTTCCTCCTCCTCTCTATCGGCCATTAATTCAGTTAAAGTGACTTGTTCACTGAATTTTTCATCATTGAAAAGGATAAAAGAATCGAGACCTGTATTTACAGAATAAAGGGGAGATTTTTACGGTCTCTCTTGGCTAGTAACCATGTACTGCATATGGGACTCCCTGTAAAGTCTTCTTGTCTGATTGAAAATAGGGATGGTCGCATACATCATGTCCATATACATAGTTCCTTGTAACTTAGCTCCCCTAGATCTACATAACAGCATTCCATACTTTGGGGGTACATCAGCCACAACAATATCCATTACTAAACATTTGGTTGGGATTTGTGCTAAGTTTACACAGAGGTCTTTGATTAATCCTAGACATTTTACTCTGCTTGACTGAAAGGAGTAAAGATATTTATAAGGTCTGATGATTTCAAGGCCTAGGCTCTCCATTACAGCTTTAGGCATTAAATTATGAGAGGCCCCTGAATCATGCATAGCGTTGTGCAAAATTTTGTCATGAACATTTAAACTTACATAAAAAGGAGGAACTGGTCCTTCTTGATATCTACCCTCACTCTTAGGACCAAATATGAGCTCTGGTCAGTCATTGTTAAGATTGACAGTGTCATTATTATCCTCTATGTTTAAAGCCTTCAAAATTTGGGTTCTATATAAATTTTGGGTAGCTAACTCAGTAAGGGGAACAAAGATTTTAATTCTAGAAATTTCCTGCTCCAAGCTAAAAGGGATCTGATTCTTTGAAGTGCTTCTTTCAGCTTTATTAACTACCACTCTATCAGCAAAATATTTTTGCTGATTACCTCTATTTACATTTGACAAAATTGTTTTAACAGGAGTACTAGCTGAGGTACTAGTACTGCTAAGATCTGGACTCTGTTTTTCATTGTTTTGAGTGCTTTTCTCCTTGTTTTTATCAGAATTTACAGCCACTGTTTGTCCTTCTGTTTTACAATTTTGGGTTTATTTACAGTGTTGTTTTGTGAAGATTTTTAGAAGTTTTGTTGGGATTTTCCTCTTTGCTTTTACTTCTAAGGTCATATTCCTTTGTGGTTTCTATAATGACATTTTCCATTTCCTGATAGTAATACTCATCTTCTGGTCTCTTGTCGTCATAGGGTGTATACAGACCTTGTTTTCTATTGTAATGAACTTCAAAGTCATCGTTATCTACTCCCAAAATATTTATATCATCATCCTATTTTTTCTCGATTGTTTCTTCAACCTCACTTACATAGTTTTGATGAAAAGGAGTGATCTACTAATCATCTTCCCTTAGTCTATTTTGAGGTTGGTTTCTCCTAAAATTCTGATTTTTGTTCTGATTTCTGTTTTGAGGAGCAGTTTGATTTTGACTAGCTTGTGCTCTCTCAAGAATGCTCATCTTTTTCATCATCTCCTCCATCATTCTGTCCATCTTGGAGCTTAATGTGGAAGGTTTAGATTCCTCTCTAAAGGAAACTCTCTTCTCATTCTTCATTCTTGTTTTTTTCTCCATTAAGTACAGCAAGAGCCCCTTTTTTCATATCCTCAAGAGTTAAAGGATATCTCTCTCTCAATTGATAGGCCATCTTAGGATCAAATCCTTCAGGAAACTTGTTTAGAGCTGAGAATTGTGGAGGTTTTAAGTCTGGGGGAAGGGCATTGTACACAATGTTAAATCTAGTGCAGTAGGCCTGTACACTTTCCCCTGCGTTTCTTTGGAGATTATTGTAATCAAAAAGTATTTGAAGAGGTTTTTTTCTCACTTCCCATTTGTTTAAGAATGTCTGATGGAAGCCTTTAAGATCATTTATACTGTGGGGGGCTAAAGCTTTGAACCATTTTCTTACTTCCCCCCTAAACTTTGAGCAAATAGTATGAGTTTGACAGATTCATCATTAATTTAATTTCTGTGAAAGTAGTCATTCATCTTATCCACATGTTGTGGAGCAGTAGTAGCATTACTGGCATCATATAATGGTATTTTGGACTGATAGTCCTGTGGAATATTGACTAATGGTAAAGTAAGGACCAACGGGGCATACCATGCTGCCATAATAGGAGGTGGAGGTGGATTAACAAAAGGAAAAGTGGGCTGGAATGGAGTGGTTTGGACATTCGATGTAGGATGAGCCGATGTGGAAGGACCAGGAATAGATTCTTGAGCTGATCTTGGATGAGAGACACCTAAATTGTAAAGGAAATGTAAATCAGGTGGTGTTGTTTCTCTACTACCAGGATGTTCACTTGTTTCTGGAGATGAAAGTGAATATTCTGAATCTAGCTTATCTAAATCATCAAGCGACCTAGTTCTAAATGGATTTCTTAAATAAACTTGTGATTGTTGTAGAGCTGCAAGGTTTTCAGGAACTGAATTAGCTCTCAAGGGTGATCTGAAAATAGTTGAAAATTTAATCTTAGGAGACTTCCTAAGTATACTTTCAGGGTTATCAACTATCTCAGGTGGGTTTGGGTCAGGACAAGCTCTAGTATGAATCTTCCTAGGAGCTACTATGTTATGTTTTTCAGACCCAACTAAACAAGAAAAGTTTTAACCAGATATGACAATCTTTAAGAGGCAAACTGATCTTTTTAAAATAGGAAAATTTTAATCCTAAAATCCTCTTACTGAGTTTAAATGATGTTAAGATGATAATGGGTCTTCCCAGTGAAGTCTTAAGGTCTTTTTAGGATTGTGGAGTCGCCAAGTGGAACGTTTTAGCTCGTTTGGAGGTAAACAATTTTATGGTCCACCACCATGTTTATTGAATACCAATCTGAAATGTTTTTGGGTTTTTATGAGTTATTTTAGTCCTATGGGTTCTAAAAGTATCCTAAATCTGCTTCAACACTTAGCTATGGTGATGAGACAAAGACAGTCTGCTCTTATGGCTAAGCTAACTGATCCTTCAAGGTTTGATAAGCTCTTATGAGAATCCTAAAGTTTTCTTAGTTTGTCACTGATTCAAATAATTTTTATCATGATTACCATTAGTTTGGTAGTGCTTGAAGAGAGCTACTTGTACTCACTGAACACTGAGTGTTTGGATAGAAATGTTATGCCTGGTGATCTAACTGGCTAATAGAACAGAGGTCATTAAATCAAGAGGTTTCCTAAGGTTGTAAAAGCATGTAGGATGAATTTTTTCTCAGAAATTCCCCAGTGGAGTCGCCAAAAATGCTATCTCCCTGTAATTCCAGTAGATTGGTGAGACCAGAACTGCAGAGAGAACACTTGAACCACTTTGGGATTCTATGATCTAGCCCTCCTAAATCCGGAGAGGGATCTCTCCAATAAGTGCAAAGATTTTATTTATATTTTAAGGATTTTGGGTATGATATTAGGCTAGTTATTAAGAACGAGGGTATTTTTTGTTTATGGATGGTTGAGCATGATTATTAGTTGTTTGGAAAGTCCTAAAATGAAATAGTTTCAAAGGTGTGAAGTTGTAAACAATCAGAACAATATTTGGCTAAAAAGATAGATATACTGCTATTTTTTAGTCCATTGGGCTATGGAGTCATAAAAGGGCTTTAATTGTGCAACAATTTCAAGAGTGGTCCAAGGGGAAAGTCATCTATATCACAATATATTTGAGATAAAATGATGGAATGGAAACAATAAAAGTGTTGAAGGGGTGGAAATAGACACTAATCAACTAGGATTTAACAGTCTGTCCAAACAAGAAAAGCCTTTTAAGAAACTGTTTAGAACCAACCAAAGGGCAAGGCTCACCATAACCCTCTTTGGACAAGCTCGTATTAAAGATAACTTAACAGACAAACAATCCAGTAATCCACGTAATTACTTTTAGAAAGTATGAAAAAATATAAGAGAAACAAAGTGAAACTTAAGATCAGATAAGATACTTTTAAATCTAGCCTTCTTTCAGCATACACTTAGGGAAACTTTCAGAAATACCTTTGGAGAAAGAAGCTAGAAAAAGGGGCACAGCATCACTTTTCTAGTCCAAATTTACTAAGGAAATAATGAAATTAACATTCAAGAACAATGTTTAAATCAAACAGTAGGACGAGGGAATGCCAACATTCCTAACTGCTTAGGCTGTATTGAATCGTTCTTAAATAAACAAATTGGAGGAAAACATTGAGATAAATCTTATCAGTCAGAGAAGGGTACTGTAAACAGTAAATCCTAACTCTATGCTTGTTTTTTATTATTATATAATAATGGAAAATATGGCATACATGAAAAGGAAAACAATTAACACAGAAAGAAGCACATCACTAGTGATATAGACCAGGATCCCAAGAATCAGATTGTATATTGATGTCAATCCAGTTACATTCTTCAAGTCCAATGTTTCAGTTCAATAATCATCTTCACTTCTCAGCCTAACTTATGTAATCACAAATAGAGCTTCAAGAGCCTTTGAACACTAATTACATGTAGAAGTTTCAAGCACAAGTATATTTAAAAGTTCTGCAACCAACATTTACAATGAGCTCCTCGAGAAGATTTTATAGGAAAATGAGGAGGTCGAAGAGATAAAAGATCTACTAAGTTCAATTAATACAGTTAATTCTTCTCGGCCTTTGAGGGGCTCAATGGAGAAGATTTCAAATATGTCTCTGTATTAATTGGTTTACATTAAATTTTTAAGCTTGCTGGGAAGCTTTTGTTGACTTTTATGGCTTTGTGTCATCTTTGCAATAACTCTGTTTGGCTTGGAATAACTGTTCGGTTGTATTGAGGAAAATATCCCCTATTCTGGTCATTAATCGACCCTCTTTTGAATTCTTTGAGGCTACAGGTGGCTTTTGTAGCTAAGAGGATTCAATTTAGCCTCTGATGTGCTTGTGGAGGCTTTCTGTATCTAATAGATATTTTGTTTTGACCTAAAACATGGCTAATCTGCTTCTGATCAGTATGTTAGGCATAATTAGGCCTAAATCTTGTCTTCTGTTCTTTAAACTAGGTTTAATTTAGTGAGTTAGGTTTTTAATTTTCTATCTCAGCCATAATCCACCCAAACTGTGATTCAACCTTCAATTCTTCAGTTCTGCTGTGGTTGGGTCTTCAACACTGATACTCTTTAACTTAATTTAATTTTTTACTATGTCTTGTTGATGTACAGGTGTGCAGAGGCTTCATAATGGTATCAGTGCTCATGATGCACTGATAAAATTTGATAGGAACGCTGTAGAATGATTTCTTTTATGAACAAAGGTGTGGGGGACTGTCATCCCCAGCCTTTGGTTTTCTTTTAATATAATGGAAGAAACCATTAAAAACCTGCACAATACACAAAAATGTTATAAAAATCCTACGTATTTTGGGTCAGACTACTTCAGTGGTTGTGGTTAGGAGCATGACCATTGGATGACAGCATCCAAAGGCGAAGATTGCACGTTGAGGGTCAAAGGAGGCAGTTGGAAGAATGGTGCAGAGGATTAAGTCTGGGTCGTAGATCTGTTTTGATCGATGGTCAAGATAAATCAGGGAAATACAACATGAAGGGGTCACATATATTATGAAATGGCATAATTTACAAAGAAATGAGGTTAAAAACTTTTGGTGGAGAGAAAATGCATTGAAAGGGAATCTGGGGTTTCCGAATGATCGTGGGTCATTGGATCAACTTAGCCCCTGAGATCAACGGTTGTGATTGGTCTATGAAGTCCCTTGGAGAAGGCAGAGGGCGATAGTGTAATGGCCAGATCGAATACTAGCCATTGATCCATAGAGATCAACGACTGAGGTTTAATGGGATGAGATGAAATGTGAATGAAAAAGGCGGTTTCGGCTATAGAAACCAGCAGTATCACACAGCGAAAGGGGAGGAAGGCGGTTTTTCCTTTTTGAACACGATATGCATCAAAGGGCGACACATGGCATTTCAATACCGCCTATATTGCGTGATTTTGAAAAATGATCGCTCGGGCATAAATCTGTGCGAAAATGTGCGCTGGCCGTTAGATATAAGGTCTTAGATCGGATGGATGATGGAAGAGCGTGATATCAACAAGATGCATGGGCGGTAGCATGTGGGGTGGTTTTAATCTAGGCTGTTCGATCAGGGATGGACGGCTGAGATCAACTCCGGAAGAAGGCAGGACCCACACGAGTTAGGCCTGTCGAGATTATTCTGAACCATTATATGTAAAGGATCAAAGGTGGAGATTGAATCTGGGTTTAAACGGAAAAATATACGAAGTGGAGAATGAGTTAATATGGGTCGTTGATCTACAGAGATCAACGGCGGAGATCTGGCCAAAAACATTATAAAGCGGGGTGCATGATATTTAACCAAGGTGGTGAGTGAATATCTGGACTATCGGATCTTGACACGTGGACGTCCCAAATGCAATCGGAGGATTGCGATCAGCGGGGGCATGGATAGAGGAGCACCGATGCGATTGAACGTAGACTGTCGATTTGCAGATCAGATCGATGGCAGAGAATGTATCAGAGGAGGCCAATCAGGGGGTGAATAAAATATTTAACGTGCCAATGGAAATCTCCCAATGCGAGATTGCGCAGACCATATGATTGGTTAAAAATAAACGGCAGAGGTTTGGTCCGACCAATGAACGGGCGGGTACCTTTATAATATGAAGAATCAAAATTTTAATGGAATACAAAGGTTTTTGGGTTTGGGGCGGGGTTTTATTTATGACTTAGCGCCCGTTTGTGGGGCCTCAGGGTATACGGAAAGAAGCAAAGGGCAGGGGTTTTATACAATGGGGCTCATTAGAATCGGAATGATGGAGGGGCCTTTTCAATCTACCCATTTATAAAATCTCAGATGCGAGATCCTGTTGACCGTCGATCGGCTTTGTAAGATCGATGGTTCTTTCCATTAAAAATCATTGAACAAGCATGTTTAATATAAACATAGGACAAGTGGGTTTTATGAATTTACAAATGGAAAACACTGTTGAGAAAGGTTCATTGATAATTCTAAGCGCCCGATTGCAGGTTCTCAGGTTATATGAAGTGGAAAAGGGATCGGGGCTTTTTAAAACAAAAGGGTCTCATTAGCATCGGGTTTTATAACACAATTAAGACTTGCGCTCATCGAAAAGTTTCCGATGCGATAAGTGTTCGATGGGTTTAGTGCCTAGTTCTAGGGCGTGGGCATATGTGGGGAAGTGGTTTAGGACTTAGCCCAAAGGGCCTAGGCTTATGGCTAAAAAAGACTATTTTTTATGATTTTTTCAAGGTTTTTCAATGGATTTGGGGGTTTCGATAAGGTTTAAAAATGGGTTTCAAACCTTATAAAAGGGGTTTTATGAAGGAAGGAAGGGAATACATGAAAAATAGAGGAAGTGTATGGGGGAAAAGAGAACAAAATGAAGGTTAATGATGAAGGAAAAAAGGAGTAAAATGAGGGAAAAATGGGGATTTTTGCAGCAGTCTTTTCTTCATGAAAACAACAGAATTTCTAAGTTTAAAAGGGAAACAACAGTGAAGTTTAACCAAAAAATAAGATGCTTTCACAAGACTTCAAGAATTAACAATTTTTTCAATAAAATTTGTTTCTTGAAGGCTTCAAAAATTATTTACCCACCATTTTGATATGACAAATTTTATAGGTGGCTAACAAGGCCAAAGGAGGAAATTCGTGGTTATTCAGCCGAACCACTCCCTATGACTCATCCACGAAGTTGTTGTGATCGAAAATTAACCTATTTTTTTAAACAAATTTCCATAAACAGATTGGCACAGGTGCTTAACTAGGACAGAGTGCCAATTGGTGCGGGCTTAGTGTTAATTTTCCTCATTAGCGCAAGGGCATAATGGGCTACCAACGCCAAGGAAAAAACAAGTGTTTTTAGTGGTCTACTCAGGAAATGGTCAACAAAGGGAATGTTTTACTCATGGCAAGGGATGCAATGATGGTATTTGCAAGGCATGACACTGCTTATTGGTCATAGAAATGACCCTCCAATGGGCGAGATGGGGATTGCAGGGATAGTGAAAAATTATTGTGTAACAGTTAGGGTTAGGTTATAGTTAAGGTCAAGGTTAATGTTAGGTTAAGGTTAAGTAAAGGTTATGGTTAGGATAAGGTTAGGTTCAGGGTAAAGTCAAGGTTAAGGTTAATTTTAAGGTTAGTGTTAAGGGTTTGGTCAAGGTTAGGCTTAGGTTATAGTTAAGGTCAAGGTTAAGGTTAGGTTAGTCTTATCTTACCCTTAACCTAACCTTAAACTTAACTATAGCCCGTAACCTTAACCTAACATTAACCTTATCTTAACCTTAACCTTGACCTTAACCTTACCCTTAACCTTATCTTAACCTTAACCTTACCTTAACCTTAACTTTACCCTTAACCATAAGCTTAACCTAGCCTTAACCTTAACCTTATCTTAACCTTACCTTAACCATAACCTTAAGGTTAAGGTTATAGTTTAGGTTAAGGTTAGATTAAGGGTAATATAAGGTTAAAGTTAAGGTCAAGATTAAGGTTAGGTTAAGAAAAGGTTAAGGGTAAGGTTAAGGTTAAGGTTAAGGATAGGTTAAGGGTAAAGTCAAGGTTAAGTAAAGTTAAGGTTAAGGTTAGTTTAAGGTCAAGGTTAAGGTTAAGGTTAACGGTAAGGGCAAGGTTAAGGTTAAGGTTAAGGTAAAGGTAAGGTTAGGTTATATTGAAGGTTAAGGGTAAAGTTAAGGTTAAGTTTAAGGTTTGGTTAAGGTTAAGGTTAAGGTTAAGGGTTTAGTCAAGTTAAAGTTTAAGGGTTAACGTTAGGGTTATGGTTAGGGGAAGGTTAAGGTTAAGGTTAAGGGTTTGGTCAAGGTTAGGGTTAGGTTATAGTCAAGGTTAAGGTTAAGGTTAAGGTTATGGGTTTAGTGAGGTTAAGGTTAAGGTTAAGGTCAAGGTTAAGGTTAAGATAAGGGTAAGGGTAAGGTTAAGGTTAAGGTTAATGTTACATTAAGAGTTTGGTTAGGGTAAGGTTAAGGGTAAAGTCAAGGTTAAGGTTAAGGTTAAGGTTAGGGGAAGGTTAAGGGTAAGTTAGGTTAAGGTAAGGTTAAGGTTACGGTTATGTTAAGGTTAAGGTTAGGTTTAGTTAAGGTTAAAGTTAAGGTTAAGTTTAGGTTAAGGGTAAAGTTAAGATTAAGTTTAGGGTTAAGGTTAAGGTTAGGTTAAGGTTAAGGTTATGGTTAAGGTTAAGGTTAGGTTATAGTTAGGTTATGTTAAGGATAAATTTAAGGTTAAGGTTAAGGTTATCGTTAAGGTTAGGTTAAGGTTAAGTTTACGGGTTTAGTCAGGTTAAGGTTAAGGTTACGGTTAAGGGTAAGGTTAAGGTTAAAGTTATGGTTAAGGTTAGGTTAAGGGTAAGGTTAAGGTTAAGGGTTTGGTAAAGGTTAGGGTTAAAATTAAGGTTAAGGTTAAGGTAAACTATAACCTAACCCTAACCTTTACCAAACCTTTAACATTAACCTTAACCTTAACCTTAACCATAACGTTAACCTTAACCTTAACGTTAACCTTAACCTGACTAAACCCTTAACCGTGACCTAACCCTTAACCTTACCCTAACCTTAACGTTAACCTTAAGATAACCTTAACCTTAACCTTGACATGACCCATAACTTTAACCTTAAATTTAACCTTAAACTAACCCTAACCTTAACCTTAACCTTACCCTTAACCTTGACCAAGCCTTATCTTAACTATAACCTTAACCTTACCATTAACCTTAACCTTAACCTGAATAAACCCGTAGCCTTAACCTTAACCTAATATTAACCTTAACCTAATCTTAACCTTGACTTTACCTTAACCTAACCTTAACCCCTTAACCTTAACCTTAACCTTCCCATAACCGTAGCCTTAACCTTAACCTAAACTTAACCTTAACCTTAACCTAACCTTAACCTTAACCTTAACCTTAACCTGATAACCTTAACCTTAACCTTAACCTTACCTTTACCCTTAACCTTAACCTTAACCTTAACCTTAACATTGAACATAACCTAACCTGAACCCTAACCTTAACCTTAACCTAATGTAACCTATAACCTTAACCATAACGTTAACCTTACCTTAACGTAACCTAACCTTAAGGTTATAGTTAAGGTAAAGGTTAGGGTGAGGATTAGGTTATGGTTAAGGTTAAGGTTATAGTTAAGGTTAAGGGTAATGTCAAGGTTAAGGTTAAGGTTATGGTTATGGGAAGGTTAAGGTTAAGGTTAAGGTTTGGTTAAGCATAAAGTTAAGGTAAATGGTAAGGTTTGGTCAAGGTTATGGCTAGGTTATAGTTAAGGTTAAGATAAGGTTAAGGTTTGGTCAAGGTTAGGGCTAGGTTATAGTTAAGGTTAAGATAAGATTAAGGTTAGGTTAAGGTTAAGGTTAGGGTGAGGTTATAGTTAAGGTTAAGGTTAAGGTTAAGGTTAAGTGTAAGGTTAAGGTTAGGTTAAGGTTAAGGTTATGCGAAGGTTAAGGTTAAGGTTATGGTTAAGGGTGTTAGCCACCTATAAAAATTTGTCATACCAAATGGTGGCTAAATATTTTTTTTTAACCTTGAAGAGATAGTTTCCTCTGAAAATATATCATATTTTGAAGTCTTATGATGTTCTTTTCTCTTTGAGTTAATCTTCACTTCTGTTCCATTATTACTCCTAAGGAAACTGTTGTTTATCGAAAGAAAAACTGCTCATTAGGCTCCATTTTCCATCATTTTCACTCCTCCTTTCACTCATAAAACAATTCCATACTCATCCTTATTTCCTTCATAAAATCCCTTGATAAACCTTCATCTAACCTTCTAAACCATTCCAAAACCCTTTAAAGCCTTGTGAAATCCCTTTATAAGGTTTAAAACGCTTTTTCCCCCTCTACCGAAGGCCAAAAAGCCTTGAAAAACCTTCATTTTGGCCTAAAAAACCAACTTTATAGCATTAAGGCCTTAAGCCCCTTTCTGCCTTAACCCCAACCCCTTTTCCACATATAACCCGTGCTATGACAGAGCGTGAAGTGCTCATCACATCGAAAAAATTCATCGCATCGCAAAACACATTTTACATGTGTTTCATGGTTATTTTCCTCCCACCGATGCGATCTCGCGATCAATTCTTCACCATTGATATGATCTGTTACACCCAGATCTGATGGCCCATATTGCTCCCCATTACAAACCCACCATTCCTCCTTTTTCTTCATTATCAAATCTCCCCGTCGATCCAGTTTTTAGATCAACGACTCTTGCTCCATCGCAAATCAGCAAATCACATTTTGCCTTTGTCCTTTCCTTTCCTCCTCCGATGACGATCCTTCGATTTGATTTCAGCCATTGAATCCACAAGATCCAATGGCCTAGATTCAATCATTCTTTGGTTGCATCCCTCTGACATCACACCCACTAATTTTATCATGACCATTGATCTCTAATACCAATCCGACAGCTAGCGCTTAATCGTGCATTGCAAAATAAAAAACCCTAGTATTTTGGCCTCTTTCCTTTTCTTCGATGTGATGTAATCCCAGTCGTTCATTCTTCTAGATCTGACGGTTCGTGCTTCATCACATTGTGCTTATCCATCTTGTAAGCCCTCCGACATCAAACCACCAATTTAATCCTGACCGTTGATCTCTCTTAGATCGAATGGTCCACGCTCAATTGCATCGGCCCATTGCATCGCTACTTTGCCCTTTCCTCCTGCCGATGCGATTCTGCAATGAAATATCTGCCATTGTTCTTCTTAAATCTAACGGATCACATTACTTCTACTCTTCACACCCCGCCCTTTTCATTCTCCCCCATCGACAGATCTCCATCGTCCATTCCCCTAATCTAATGGTTCACATTTAAACTCCCATTGACCCCAACTACCTTTTCTGCCCATGCACTTTATCCTCTGTTGCATTTCTCCTGCACCATTCGATCTGTTTCCCCTCATCTGATGGCCTAAACTCCATATCGCTTAATTTTTTCACCGAATGGTTAAAGTTTCAAAATTACGCGATATGTGTGGTTTTAAAAATCCATGTGTTAAACGCTAACATATATCGTGTTCCAAAAGGAAATACCGCCTTCCCCCCATTTCGCTACATGAAAACCATTCCCAGTTTTCCGCCATACCGCCTACCCTCCATAACGTTGCCTTTCATGTTTTTTCCCACCCGTCAATCTCTGAGATCTGACAGTTCTGATTTAATTTCGTCCCCGTCCATTCTCCATTAATCCGATCTTCCAAATGACTCCATTGAAATATCTCCACCGTTGATTATTCTAATCTAACGACTCTCATTAATCGCGACCCCAATTCATATGCCTCCATCTATCCTCCAAGTGATTCTATCAAGTGATCTTCGCTGTTGATTATCCTAATCTAACAGTTCTTGTTCACTGTCGTGCCCAAACTCATTTTTCACCTGGTTAGCTATTCTGCCAGGATTTTCATCCCTTTTTCCACTGCATCCATGTTCTTCCTTACTGCTCCTCCACCCTCACGAGCCTTCTGAAGTAGTCTTAACCAAATTCTGCAGGATTTTATAATGAGTTTGTTGTGTTTTTTGCAGGATTTAATTGTGTTTGATCTGCGTTTTTCCACAGTCACAGACAAGTGACAACGGGGCTCAGAGTGACGATTATGTGCCTTAATCCAATGAAGAAAGGGATCGACAGGGTATGAAATCCAAGTTTAAAACATCTGGATTACAATCCAGGGTTTAATAAAAACCCTCCAATAGTAGAAAGCCACCTGTATAAACAAATAACAACAAAGTGTATCAGTATTGAAGACCCGAAGATGAAGATCAAGGCTAATTAAGCCTAAACACAGCTCAAGAACAAATTAAAGTGTTTTAAGGTTAAATAGAGAAAAATATTAGTAAAAAGGCCTCCACTGCCACATCAGAGGCAAAAATATCCTTTTCAGCTACCAAAGCAGCACCTACAAGCTTTCATAAATTTAATAAGGCATAGGAATTGCCTTAGTCAGTGATATTTTGTTTAAAGTAGCCAGAGTTATTGCCAGCCTACCTAAAAGAGTTTTAAAGTCAACAAAATCTGCTAATTGGCTAAATACTTAATGAAAACTAATTAATACAGAGGAAAGATTAGATCTCTCCTCTATTGAGCCCCTCAAAGGCTGAGAAGCACTAACTCTGCATTAACTCAACAGTTATACCCTTCTTACACTCCACCTCCTCATTTTCTTATAAAACCTCCTTGAGGAGCACATTGTAAAGGGTTGGTCTCTGGATGTCTGTAGCATGTAAATATTTTTCTAAAGTTGCTGAAGCTCTATGAATAATGGGAGAAAATTAGGGTGACAGAGAAATTTTTTTGAGTTGATAAGACCTTTTGGACTTGAATATTGTACTAGTTTGAACATCAATATACGAGTCAAATTCCATGTATCCTGGTATACAATAACGGTGATGTTTTTCTTATTGTAAATTTTCTTATTTCATGTTTTCCATACTATCCATTTTCTCTGATAAAGAACAACAAGCATAGAGCTAGGATTTACTCTTACAAGTACCCTACTCTCACTGATAAACGTTATCTTTATGTTTTCCTCCTTTGTGTATTTAAGAATGATTTAATACAGTTCAAGCAGTCAAGGAATGTTGGTGAGCCCATGTCTTACTGTCTAAAATTTAAATATTGTTCTTGAATGATATTTTCATTACATGCTAAGTAGAGTTGGACTAGGAAAGTTTATGGTTTGCCCTGTCTTCTAGTTCTTTCTCCAAAGGTTGTTTGAAAGTTTCCCTAAGAGTGTGCTGAGCCAGGCCTAGATTTTAATGATATTTGACTTGATCTTAAGTTATACTTTGTTTTCTTATATTTTTTCATCCTTTCTAAAAGTATTCATGTGGATTACTGGATTGTTTGTCTGATAAGTTAAATTTAATACAAGCTTGTCCAAAGAAGTCTATGGTTAACCTTGTCCTTTGGCTGGTTTCAAACATTTACTTAAAAATTCTTTTTCTTGTTTGGAAAGTTGTAAATCCATGTTGAAATTATTTTCTTTTTCCACCTTCACAACACTTATTGTTCCATTCCATCATTTAAATCTTAAAGGATCTTGAGATGTAGATGACTTTCCCCATGGTAACCCTTGTAGACTTGTTATTTCGATGAAGTCCTCTATGACTCCATAGCCCAACGGATTGATACTTTTTATGACCTATCTTATTAGCTAAACCATTCTTCCACCAATTTACACCTTCACCCTTCATATAGACTTCCTTCACCTGCATCATATCCTTGCCTGACCAAAACCAAACAAAACCCTTGTTCTTCATAACTAGCCTAATATCATACTAAGAGCCTTAAAGATAAATCAATCTTTGCACTTATAGAGAGATCCCTCTCTGGATTCAGGAGGGATAGATCCTAGAATCCCAAAGTGTTTCATATGTAGGCTCTGCAACTTTGTATTTGCCAGTCTTGCAAATTACAGAGACCCTAAGATTCCGGTGACTCCACTGGGGATTTCTGAGTCAAAAACATTTTATACATCTCTAAGACCTCAGAAGACCCAAAACATTTTAGATTGGTATATGGTGGTGGAACATAAAACATTTTACCTCCAAAAGAGCTAAAAATTTCCACCTGGTGACTCTACTGACCTCCAGTAGGCCTATCACCCCTCCACTCTTTTTAGATCCCTTTGGGAATGCATTGAGAAAACCAAATCATACTGTTGCTGGAAAAAAAAGTTCAAAAATTCCACTTGGCGACTCCACAACTCTCAAAAGACCAAAAGACTCCACTGGTAGAAGACCCTGAACTGATTGAACAAATACAGTGACCTCTTATCAAATTTTCAAAATGATTCCAAGAATACAATGAAGATATGCCCCAATGAGTAGAGATAATATCCCTGGGTTTCCACATAAGATGCCCCAGGTGAATTGGGATGACAACCTGCCTGTTTTTCAAGGTGAAAAGTTTGATGACCCTTAAGTTTGATGACCCTTTATTACATCTCATAAAATTTCATATACATGCATGGAGGTTGAAAGTTGAATGGCATGAAGACTACCTTATGAAGATGTTCATGTTAACACTAGAAGGAAAAGCTACTGATTGGTATGAATGGTTGAACTCTGGTAGTTTTTTTTCTTTAAAGTACCTTGAATATTTGTTTTATGAGAACTATAAAGGAAACACTACATCATTATCATGGGGTGTAATACATTATGATCCATCACAAAACATCACCAAACACATTATAGACAATGATGAAGATTTGGAAGAAATGCATCCTGAAGACCTTACAACAACCATTCATGAGTTTAATATCCTATTGAAAAATTATAAGGATACAAATGAATCGGTTGAGGAGGAAATCAACCAAGAAATAAAGAAAATTCCTCAAGATATCCCTGAAAACTCAAATACTGATTCCTCATCCCTTATAGTTGAGGCTCAAGAAGACATCCAGCCTCAAAATTATTCTTCACAAGAGACATAGAACTGATGTACTCCTGCTCAAAGGAACATAGAAACATCTCGCCCTTTGACAGAAAAAGAGATAGATTAGACTATTAATAAACAACCAGTCTCTGAAATTTTTTACAAAACAAATACTCTTGCCCATTCACATAGAGAACTTTGTTGTACAGATTTAGAAAGTTCTTTTGTGGATTAAAATAAAGAAGGACCTATTGTGAACCCAGTATGTTTGATTGGTAGTATTACTTATATTTATGATTTTCCTAACTTTGATCTATCTAGTGATGATGTTCCCCAAACAGAATTTAATCTTGCAGGACCATCATTAGTAGATTTATGGGAGGAAGATCAGTTCCTTCAAATAAGTAATGAGCCAGTACAGACTGTTTATGACACTGATGAAGAAATTTATGAAAGCTTGGAAGTAAGTAAAGATTCATTGGATCTTTTCTCTACTTCATCTCAGATCATCAGTAATAGTTTCCATGTGATTAGAAATCAGCAGCTTTACAACTCAAAGGTTGAGGAGGAAAACAATGAAGAAATTTTTGAGAAGATTGAAACCAAGGAGCCTTATCTTGAAAAAGAGGAAGCAAGTGAAGATATCCCTGCTTAAGAATATAATAAACTCTTCACAGAGTTCAGCCCACTAAATTAAGATATTTTGGGATCTCAAGAGGACAATACTGCTAAATATGATGAGTCCTCTAGTTCAGAAAATAATGAAGATGAGGAAGTTTTTCTTTCTCAAGAGAATATTTATCTTGATCCAATGCAGAAAGAAGAGATGATCCTGGTGGAACTATGTCTTCCAAATACTCTTAGCCAGGTATTATTTCAAGATCCCTATGTTGATTTCTTGAAGACATCTAAAAAAGGGATAAAGGTTTCAAACAACAGCATATCACCAAGTACAACAAAATCTTTTAGAGGTTGCTGAGAAAAAAAGCAAATGGGAGTGGCCCTGTTTGCCTTACATGCTCAAAGAGATGAGAAAAGACTAGTCATGGAACCATCTGATTGACTGGATGTATTGGAAAAGAGATTCTGTCAGCTAGTTATGTAAATATTTCACAGTTAGATTAGGTTAAATAGGAAATACAATAAAGCTCAACTTTTGAGCATTTAGTTAGTTTCTTGTTTTAAACTTGAAATAAAATGAGAAAAATACAAAAACAATAGGAAAAAGAAAAGAGGGAAGAATGAAAACAAGAAAGGTATAGCCCCATACCAAAAAAGAGAGAAAAAATATGAAAGTGTGCAAGCTCAAATGTCACTCCTAAAAACACACTTCTAGTTAGTAATAAAGCCTAATCATGACTAATTAGTTTTCAATTTACTGTTGATAGGTTAGTGAATCAGATTTTCCATGCAACTCAATCTTGGCTTATCGATAAGGTAGATTAGGATAGAAAAATGAAGGTTCAAACAAGCTCAAAATATGAACCTATCAATCTCAAAATAAGAGTGGCTCTAATTAGATCAAATCTTGAGCCAAATATAGAAAACAAACTAGTTCTAAAAAGCTCAAAACTTGAACCAGGAAATAAAGAAGAAGCAGCTCAAACAAATCTGAAATCAGAGCTGAAGAAATAATGAAGGATGTTTTAAATTTCAGAACTTCAAGCCTTCCCAATTTTGTTTTAATTATCTGCAAAATAAAGGTCTATGTGCAGCTTGTTTTTATGCCATAGATCAGTAGCAAGTTAGACTACTTAATCCTGACTTGACTACTTTTTAATTTCTATTTTAGAATATAGAAAATAAAAATCTGTTAGACAGTCTAATCCTAACAGATAGTAATTAGGTAGAGAAACTTATGAGTTCAACTGCTTAATCTGACCTCATGGAGGAATAAGAGTAGACTTAGATTAGTTTCCTGTTTTCAAAAATAATAAAATGTTGATGTTTAAAGGTCTGCAAGTCCAAGTGTACCTTCTGAAGAAAAAATGTTAGGAAGTAGGTTGTGTAGGTAGTTGTTTGGGGAAGAATCATTCTACTGATATCAAATGTTCCAATCATCTTTTAAGCATCTGATCAAAGAAGAGGAAAAGGTTGTCAAGATACAAAGTCACTGATCTACATCCAGAGAATAATTTTTTTAGGTTCTTGACACCTCCAAGGAGCTGCCATCCCAAGTTGGAGCCATTGTTCGCCACTTATAAAAAATTTTCATACCAAATGGTGGCTAAATCTTTTTTTTTTAACCTTCAAGAGATAGTTTCCTCTAAAAACCTATCATCTTTTGAAGTCTTATGATGTTATTTTCTCTTTGATTTAATCTTCACTATTGTTCCATTGTTACTCATAAGGTATCTGTTGTTTACCGAAAGAAAAACTGCTCATTAGGCTCCTTTTTCCATCATTTTCACTCCTCCTTTCACTCATAAAAAAATTCCATTTTCATCATTATTTCCTTCATAAAATCCCTCCATAAACCTTCATCTAACCTTCTAAACCATTCCAAAACCATTTAAAGCCTTGTGAAATCCCTTTATAAGGTTTAAAACCCCTTTTACCCCCTCTACCGAAAGCCAAAAAGCCTTGAAAAACCTTCATTTTGGCCTAAAAAACCCACTTTCCACCATTAAGGCCTTAAGCCCCTTTCGGCCTTAGCCCCAGCCCCTTTTCCGCATACAACTCGTGCTGTGACCGAGTGTGAAGCACTCATCACATTGCAAAAATTCATCACATCGCAAAACACATTTTACTTGTGTTTCATGGTTATTTGCCTCCCGCCAATGCGATCTCGCAATCAATTCTCCACCGTTGATCTGATCTGTTACGTCCAGATCTAACAACCCATATTTCTCCCCATCCCAAACTCATCATTCCTCCTTTTCCTTCATCATTAAATCTCCCCCGTCAATCCAATTTTCAGATCAACAGCTCTCACTCCATTGCAAATCGGCGAATCACATTTTCCCTTTTTCCTTTCCTTTCCTCCTCCGATGCCGATCCTCCAATTAGATCTCAGCCATTGAATCCACAAGAACCAACGGCCAGGATTCAATTGTGCTTCGGTCGTAGCCCTTCGACATCACACTCGCCGATTTAATCCTGACCTTTGATCTCTAATATAGATCCGGCAGCCAGCACTTAATCACCTATCGCAAAATAAAAAACCCCGATGTTTTGGCCTCTTTCCTTTTCTCCGATGCGATGTAATCCAAGCCATTCATTCCACCATATTCGATGGTTCACGTCTCATCTCATCGTGCTTAACCATCTCTTAAGCCCTCCGACATCAAACCGCCGATTTAATCCTGACCGTTGATCTCTCTTAGATCGAACGGTCTGCGCTCAATCACATCGGCCCATTGCATCGCCACTTTGATCTTTGCTACCGCAAATGCAATTCTGCGATGAAATCTCCATCGTTGATCTTCTTAAATCCGATGACCCACATTACTTATACTATTAAAACCAAGACTTCTCAGTCTCCCCCATCGATAGATCTCCGTCGTCCATTCCCCTGATCCAACGGTTCACATTTAAACTGCCATTGACCCCACCTACCTTTTCCGCCCATGCACTTTATCCTTTGTCGCGTTTCTCCTGCACCGTTTGATCTAATGCCCCTCATCCGATGGCTTAAACTCCATATCACGTAATTTTTGCACCCAAGGGTTAACATTTCAAAATTACGTGATATGGGTGGTTTTAAAAATTCACGTGTCGAACATTAACATATATCGTGTTCCAAAAGGCAATACCGCCTTCCCCCATTTCGCTGCGCGAAAACCATTCCCGGTTTTCCACCATACCGCCTACCCTCCATAACATTTCCTTTCGCATTTTTTCCCAGCCATCGATCTTTGAGATCTGACGGTTCTGATTTAATTTCGTCCCCATCCATTCTCCATTCATCTGATCTTCAAAATGACTCCATTGAAATATCTCCACTGTTGATTATTCTAATCTAACGGCTCTCATTAATCACGACCCCAAGTCATATGCATCCATCTATTCTCCAAGCGATTCTATCAAGCGAACTCCACGGTTGATTATCCTAATCTAACGGTTCCTATTCACTATCGCGCCCAAACTTCTTTTTCACCTAGTTAGCTGTTCTACCGGGATTTTCCTCCCTTTTTCTGCTGCATCCACGTTCTTCCTCACTACTCCTCCACCCTCACGAGCCTTTTGAAGTAGTCTTAACCAAATTCCATAGGATTTTATAATGAGTTTGTTGTGTTTTTTGCAGTATTTAATGGTGGTTGATCTGTGTTTTTCCACAGTCACATACAAGTGACAAACGAGCTCGGAGTGACGATTATGTGCCTTAATCCAATGAATAAAGGGACCGATAGGGTATGAAATTCAAGTTTAAAACATTTGGATCACGATCCAGGGTTTAACAAAAACCCTCCAATAGTAGAAAGCCACCTGTATAAAAAAAGAACAACAAAGTGTATCAGTATTGAAGACCTGAAGACGAAGATCAAGGTTAATTAAGCCTAAACATAGCTCAAGAACATATTAAAGTGTTTTAAGGTTAAATAGAGAAAAATATCAGTAAAAAGGCCTCCACTACCACATCAGAGGCCAAAATATTCTCTTTAGCTACCAAAGCACCACCTACAAGCTTTCATAATTTGAAGAAGGCATAGTAATTGCCTTAGTTAGTGTTATTTTGTTTAAAGCAGCCAGAGTTATTGCCAGCCTGCCTAAAAGAGTTTTAAAGTCAACAAAAGATGCTAAGTGGCTAAATACTTAATGAAAACTAATTAATATAGAGGAAAGATCAGAGCTCTCCTCTATTGAGTCCCTCAAAGTCCGAGAAGCACTAACTTTGCATTAACTGAATAGTTAGACCCTTCTTACACTCCACCTGCTCATTTTCTTATAAAACCTCGTTGAGGAGCACATTGTAAAGGGTTGGTCTCTGGATATTTGTAGCATGTAAATATTTTTCTGAAGCCATTGAAGCTCTGTGAATAATGGGAGAAAATTAGGCTGACAGAGAAATTTTTCTAAGTTGTTAAGACCTTTTGGACTTGAATATTGTACTGGTTTGAACAACAATATACGAGTCAAATTCCATGGTATCCTGGTCTACAATAACAGTGATGTTTTTCTTATTGTAAATTGTCTTCTTTCATGTTTTCCATACAGTCCATTTTCTCTGATAGAGAACAACAAGCATAGAGCTAGGATTTACTCTTACAAGTACCCTACTCTCACTGATAAGATTTATCTTTACGTTTTCCTCCTTTTTGTATTTAAGAATGATTTAATACTATTCAAGCAGTCAAGGAATGTTGGTGATCCCATGTCTTACTGTCTAAACTTTAAACATTGTTCTTGAATAATATTTTCATTACATGCTAAGTAGAGTTGGACTAAGAAATTTTATGGTTTGCCCTGTCTTCTAGTTCTTTCTCCAAAGGTTGTTTGAAAGTTTCCCTAAGAGTGTGCTGAAGCAGGCCTAGATTTTAATGATATCTGACTTGATCTTAAGTTACAACTTGTTTTCTTATATGTTTTCATCCTTTCTGAAAGTAGTCATGTGGATTACTGGATTTTTTGTCTGATAAGTCAGCTTTAATACAAGCTTTTCCAAAGAAGTCTATGGTTAGCCTTGTCCTTTGGCTGGTTTCAAATAGTTACTTAAAAAGGCTTTTTCTTGTTTGGAAAGTTGATAAATCCTTGTTGAAATTATTCGCTTTTTCCACCTTCACAACACTTTAATGTTCCATTCCATCATTTAATCTTAAAGGATCCTGAGATGTAGATGAATTGCCCCATGGCAACCTTTGTAGACTTGTTGTTTCGATTATGTCCTCTATGAATCCATAGCCTAATGGATTGATACTTTTGATGACCTATCTTATTAGCTGAACCATTCTTCCACCTATTTACACCTTCACCCTTCATATAGAATTCCTTCACCTCCATCATATCCTTGCCCAACCAAAACCAAAAAAAATCCTTGTTCTTCATAACTAGCCTAATATCATACTAAGAGCCTTAAAGATAAATCAATCTTTGCACTTGTAGAGAGATCCCTCTCTGGATTCAGGAGGGCTAGATCCTAGAATCCCAAAGTGGTTCATATGTAGGCTCTGCAACTTTGTATTTTCCAATCTTTCAAATTAAAGAGACGCTAACGAAGGGTAAGGTTAGGGTTAAGGTTAAGGTTACGTTAGGATTACGTTATATTTAAGGTTAAGGTTAGGTTAAGGGTTGAGGTTGAGGTTAAGGTTAAGGTTACATTAAGGGTAAATTCAAGGTTAAGGTTAGGTTAAGGTTAAGATAAGGATAGGTTAAGGGTAAATTTAAGATTAGGATTAGGTTATGGTTAAGTTTAAGGTTAAGGGTAAGGTTATAGTTATGTTAAGGTTAAGGTTAAGGTTAGGTTAAGGTAAAGGTTAAAGTTAGGGTTATATTATAGTTAAGGTTAAGGTTAGGTTAAGGTTAAGGCTAAGGTTAAGGTTAGGTTAAGGGTTTGGTCAAAGTCAAGGTTAAGGTTAGGTTAAGGGTAAGGTTAAGGTTATGGGTAAAGTTAAGGTTAAGGTTAGGGTAACATTAACCTTAACCTTAACTTTACCCTTAACCTTAAATTTACCCTTAACCTAACCTTACCCTTAACCTTAACCATAACCTGACTAAATCCGTAATGATATTTACCCTTACCCTTAACCTTAACCTTAGCCTAACCATACCCTTAACCTTAACCTTAATGTTATATTAACCTTAACCTTCCCATAAGCTTAACCTTAACCTTGACTTTACCCTTAAGGTTAAGGTCAAGGTCAAGGTTAAGGTTAAGGTCATGGTTAAGGGTAAAATTAAGGCCAAGGTTAGGGTTAGGTTATAGTTAAGGTTAAGGTTAGGTTAAGGGTAAAGTCAAGGTTAAGATTAGGCTAAGGTTAAGGGTAAGGTTAGGGTAAGGTTAATATTAGGTTAAGGGTAAGGAAAAGGTTAAGGGTAAAGTCAAGGTTAAGGTTACGTTAAGGGTAAAGTCAAGGTTAAGGTTAGGTTAAGGTTAAGGTTAAGGTTATGGGTTTAGTTAGGTTAAGGTTAAGGTTAAGGTTAAGGGTAAATTCAAGGTTAAGGTTAGGTTAAGGGTAAGGTTAGGGTTAAGGTTCAGGTTAAGGTTAAGATTAAGGGTTTGGTTAAGGTTAAGGGTAAGGTTAAGGTTAGGTTAAGGGTAAAGTTAAAGTTAAGGTTAATGTTAAGGATTTTTTCAAGGTTAGGGTTAGGTTATAGTTAAGGTTATGGTTAAGGTATGGTTCAGGGTAAAGTTAAGGTTAAGGTTAGGTTAAGGTCAAGATAAGTTTAAGGGTAAGGTTAAGGTCAATGTCAAGGTTAAGGTTAAGGTTAAGGGTAAGGTAAGAGTAGGGTTAACCTTAACCCAACCTTAACCTTAACGTTGACCTTAACTATAGCCTTAACCCTAACCTTAACCTTCACCCTTAACCTTAACTTTACCCTTAAGGTTAATATAAAGATAAGGTTAAGGTTAAGGTTATGTTGAGGGTTTGTTCAAGGTCAAGGTTAAGGTTAGGTTAAGGGTAAGGTTAAGGTTATGGTTAAAGCTAAGGTTAAGGTTAGGGTAGGTTTACGGTAAGGTTAAGGTTAAGATTAAGGTTAGGTTAAGGTTAAGGGTAAAGTTAAGGTTAAGGTTATGTTAAGGTTAAGGTTAAGGGTAATGTTAGGGTTAAGGTTTGGGTAAGGTTAGGTTAAGGTTAAGGTTAAGGGTTTGGTCAAGGTTAGGGTTAGTTTATAGTTAAGGTCAAGGTTAATATTAGGTTATAGTTAAGGTTAAGGTTAGGTTAAGGTTAAGGTTAAGGTTACAGGTTTAGTCAGGTTAAGGTTAGGTTAGGTCAAGGTTGAGGTTAGGTTAAGGTTAAGATAAGGTTAAGGTTAAGGTTATGGCTACATTAAGGGTAAAGTTAAAGTTAAGGTTAAGGTTAGGTTAAGGGTAAGGTTAAGTTTAAGGTTATGGTTAAGGTTAAGGTTAAGGCTAGTTTTAAGGTTAGGGTTAAGGTTAAGGTTAGGTTATAGTTAACCTTACCCTTAACTTAACCTTGATCTTAAGGTAAAGTTAAGGTTAAGGTTAGGTTAAAGTTACGATTAGGTTAAGGTTAAGGTTAAGGTTAATGTTAAGGCTTTGATCAAGGTTACGGTTAGGTTAAGGTTAATGTTAAGGGTTTGGTCAAGGTTAGCGTTAGGTTATAGTTAAGGTCAAGGTTAAGGTTAAGGCTAAGGTTATAGTTAGGTTAAGGTTAAGGTTAGGTTAAGGTTAGGGGTTTGGTCAAGGTTAGGGTTAGTTTCTAGTTAAGGTTAAGGTTGAGGTTAGGTTAAGTTAAGGGTAAGGTTAAGGTTAGATTAAGGTTTAGATTAGGTTAAGGTTAAAATTAAGTTTAAGGTTAAGGGTAAGGTTAGGGTGATGGTTAGGTTAAGGGTAAGGTTATAGTTAAGGTTAAGGGTTAGGGTTAAGGTTAGGTTAAGGGTAAGGCTATAGTTAAGGCTAAGATTAAGGTGAAGGTGAAGGTGGAGGGTAAGGTTAAGGTTAAGGGTTTGGTCAAGTTTAGGGCGAGGTTATAGTTAAGGTTAAGGTTAAGGGTAAGGTTGGGGTAAGGTTAGGGTGAAGGTTAAGGTTAATAATACATGCTTAGTCAGGTTAAGGTTAAGGTTAAGTGTAAAGTTAAGGTTAAGGGGGTAAGGTTAAGGTTAATGGTAAGGGTAAAGTCAAGGTTAAGGTTAAGGTTATGGTTATGGAAAGGTTAAGGTTAAGGTTAGGGTAAAGGTTAAGGTTAGGGTTAGGTTATAGTTAAGGTCAATGTTAAGGTTAGGTTAAGGATAAGGTTAAGGTTAGGCTAAATTTAAGGTTAAGGTTAGGGTAAGTTTACGGTAAGGTTAAGGTTAAGGTTAGGGGAAGGTTAAGGTTAAAGTTAGGTTAAGGTAAGGTTAAGGTTAAGTTTAAGGTTATGGGTAAGGCTAAAGTTAAGGTTATAGTTAAGGTTAAGGGTAAGGTTAAGGTTAAGGTTAGGTTAAGGGTAAGGGTAAGGTTAAGGGTAAGGGTAAGGTTAAGGTTAAGGTTAAGGTAAAGGTTAAGGTTAGGGATAAGGTTAAGGTTAAGTTAAGATTAGGTTAAGTTTTGGTCAATGTTAGGGTAAGGTTAAGGTTAAGATAAGGTTATGTTAAGGTTAAGGTTATGGTTAAGGTTAAGGTTAATGTTAAGGGTTTGGTCAAGGTTAGGGTTAGGTTAAGGTTAAGGCTAAGCTTAGTTTAAGGTTAAGGTTAGGTTAAGGGTAAAGTCAAGGTTAAGGTTATGGTTATGGGAAGGTTAAGGTTAAGGTTAAGGGGTTAAGGTTAGGTTAAGGTAAATTCAATGTTAAGGTTAGGTTAATGTTAAGGTTGAGGTTTTGGTTATGGGTTTTGTCAAGGTTAGGGCTAGGTTATAGTTAAGGTCAAGGTAAGGTTGAGGTTAAGGTTAAGGTTACAGGTTTAGTCAGGTTAAGGTTAAGGTAAGGTTTATGGTTTAGTCACGTTAAGGTTAAGTTAAGGGCAACGGTAAGGGTTAAGGTTAAGGGTTTAGTTGTGTTAAGGTTAAGGTTAAGGTTAAGGGTTTGGTTAAGGGTAAGGTTAAGGTTAAGGTTAAGGTTAAGGGTAAAGTTAAGGTTAAGGTTAGGATTAAGGTTAGGTGAAGGTTAAGATTAAGGTTAAGGTGAAGATTAAGTGTAAGGTTAAGGTTACGAGCTTAGTCAGTTTAATGTTAAGGTTAAGGTTAAGGTTAATGTTAAGGTTAGGGTAAGGTTAGGGTAAGGTTAAGGGTTGAGGCTATGGTTATGGGAAGGTTAAGGTTAACCTAACTTTAACCTTAACCTTCCCCTAATATTAACCCTAACCTTAACCTTAAATTTACCCTTAACCTAACCTTAACCTTCAATTTACCCTTAACCTAACCTTAACCTTAAATTTACCCTTAACCTAATCTTAACCTTAACCTAACCTTAAACTTACCCTTATTTTCCATTGTCATAGAAAATCTGGGTGTTCTCAATTCTTTCTTCCTTCTTTCTTTCTCTCTCTTTCTCCTAACCTTTTCTTCCTTTCTTTGTTTTTTCTACTTCTTGTTCTTCCTAGAGCTGAGTCTAAGGTTAGCTAAGATTTCACTCGATTGAGAACCAAGGTCATCTAAGACATCTTACGCATGGGAACACTAGGTAGTCAAATAGTTTCCTATTTGATATACTTCATCTAAATCTTTGGAATTATTTACACTATGCTCAATCAAAGGGGCACGATCTTGCTCTAGTAGTAGGTTGCTTAGACATTGAGGATGTAGTACAATTGGTGGCCATTTTCCTCCTCGAACAAACCTATGGTTTGCATATGTCCATTCTTCTTGTGGTTGAGCCGTAATATAAGACACACGATGCATTTTTTGTACAGGTAAGAAGGGTTTCTTCTCGGGTATATACAATTCGGTAGAACTCTTTTCATGTTCTTGGAAAGACTTCAGAAATAGGTTGTCCTCTTGGATGAAGACTCTTCATGATATTGGACGGGGAAAGACATGACGCTTGGCTTGACTATAGGTCTTTCAATTTTGGATACAGGTGGAATTAATTTAACATGACCATATGATATAGCAACCCTTTTGTATTTTGACTACGATTTCTTACTTGTCTTCTAGGGATTTATATTGAAAGTACCGGTCATTCGAGATTTCTTCGGACTATAGGCGAGCACCTTCAACTTGTGCATTGGATATTCCAACGATCACACAATCCTTGACAGACATTGCTTCGAGTTTCGGATGAGTTGTGTTTGTTAACCGAAATAAGGATTGAACTATTACTTGATAAATATTCACTATCTTCAACCAAACTTAAACCTTGAACACCGAGTCATCATTTTCCAGACAATCTTGTAAATGAGGATCGATAGACTTACAGACATAGTCACGGAAAGATTGTGCCATACTGACAACCCAGGTAGCTAAGTTTCTTGTGATAGTTCTTGTACGTGCATGATCATATATTTGATGGCGTGTATCAAATACTTCTGCTATCCAAGGAGACTTAATTCCATGCCTAAACAAGGGAGCAAGACCAATACGGATACCTCCGAAGTGAAGATAATTATATTTCTTCTCTACAACATCTTGTTTGAAATTTTTTATTTTATCTTTTGAAAACAGATTCGGGGCTACAATACGAACGGAGGGGCACGAAATTCTTATTGTAACTTCAACTTCCTTCGGAAAATTTTTTTCGTTTAAAAGCATAAGTGATTGGGAGTTTGTAAACATCGGTAGCATGTAGAGAGGGAGGATTCAAATTTTCTACGGGTTATCTACTTCATCATGATCGATTTCTTCGAGAACGGGAGGTTACTTCATTTACGATTCTTCTATCAATACTAGAAAAAAGTGCGAAGTAAATGTGCCATGACGAGAATCGAAACAGGGCTACGATGCCAAATTAGATCGGGGGACTCGGCAACTTACTTGATGGTCGATCCTTAAATCCGCTAGCACAACACAAGCGAGATATGCGACACGACTCTCCTTGGTCTTCGACTCACCTTACAATCTCCTTCACGTGTTCTTGGCTAAAAGCTTGTCCTTAGACAGGCGGCTCGAAAGAGCTTCGAATTATATCAAGTAAAATGTTACACACCTTGTTATGCCACGAGTAGAGCTTCAAGAGCTTCGAACTCTTCACGAGGCTATTACAACACACTTCTCACTCAATAACTCACAACACACTCACAAACTCTCCAGACGTTCGATGATCAAACATTCACACAACAAAACTATATATACAAAGAAAGAGACTATTGAGGGTCCTTGTCGAGGGCATTGCGGCCCCGGACGGTGTACTGCTCAATATTCTCGAGTACAATAATTAACTTAAAGAAAAAAGCTACCACGGTCCTTTCGGACTACGATCATAATCATATTGTTTCCCCCTGGTTCAAAATCACTTTGCCACTTGTCGGGGAGATGGAGAGGAATCTTTATCTTTAGACATGTGAACCAATTCATCTTTTGACTGTAAAGCCATTCGAGGTACTTTGATTCCCATTCACTTTCATCATGAGGTCGAGCATCTTGATAGATGTCGACATAGACATTATCTTTTTCTCGTGACTTCTTTCCCTGTAGTCGACTTTTCCGTAGCTATTCCTTTGCCTTTATCCATGTTGAAGATTCTCCTTTTTTCTGTTTTTCTTGGAGTGAATTTGACGAGTATGTTTCGTGACGAACATGTTACTTTGAGGGGTACGAGATATTTGTCGGCCGATTTAGTCCACTTGCATACATATGCCATCGGATCAACTTCTATGTCAAGGAAAGGATCTTTCTTTGCTTTTCGAAAGTTGATGTGAGGTCGGACAGACTAATTCAACACCATCGAGGAGATCTAATTTGACAAATCTGGAACATAGATACGGGATCTGCTCTATACGACATTGGATCCAATATTTGCAATGATCATTAATCCCATAATGCTCTTGCCAACCTAATTCAAAACTAATGGCGAGAACCAACATGGTTGCTTAACGATGAGGCGAGAAGACATACCACATCTTTAGTCCAATTTCCATGCTTAACGTGAATGGTTGCTAAAGCCTTTTGATTTATGATTAATTTAATGGCTCGACAATTACGATGACATTTCTCTAAGGTAGAAATCATGTTTATCTTCTCATATAACCTTAGATTAGGAAAATATTTCAGCCAATTATTTAACTTCTTTACCTCATCCATGTTATCGAGTAATTAAAGTTTCAATCGCTTGATCAGCTCCATAAAGTTGAGAAAATGGATTAGGGACAATTGGATCTCTTAACTCGAGACATTGTAACTCTATGGTGTAGAAAATGTTCTCGGATATTGCAAAGATTTTTGATATGCATTGAGTAGTCTCGATTTGAGGCTTTTCTGCCATAAACCATTATGAATCTCCCAGTCGCAAATGGTTCAAAAAATCTCATCTCGAGGAAAAAGTATCGATATTATCAAAATACTCGAGTGCGACTACGGAGATATCTGCTTCCATTTCTTCAAAAATATCTAATATCTGAAGAGACAATAGAAATTTTTGCTATATCCTCATGCATATTAATTTCTTCCGAGATCTATCATCTTAGCGAGAGGTGTACACACCCAGAGAGAAATCAAGTGCACCAATAAGATGATAGTAGTTCAATTTTTCAAAACTTCAATCATTTCGCCTCTATATTTTTCGGGACTGAGTATCATCTAAAGATTTAAAATAAATCTTTACCTTCATGTTTGGTAAAGGATATACCTTAACCAATTCTTCGTCAAGTCCTAGATGAATACCAACATTTTTGGATTTCCAGGCTTGGCTACGCTGGAATCAATGATTTCTTCTTAATCTCAAGCCAACCAGACCTTTTTATTTCATTTGCTATTCCTTCATTTACAATTTCTAAAATATGAAATCTTTTTACAAAAAGACTGGAAAGTATCTGAAATTTGGAGAGATCAAATAAATACTGTTCTATGCATCTTGTTCATATCTCCGGTGAGGGGAATACGCGAGATAATTTGAAATTCTCAGGGATCCATTCAACATCAAATTCATACATGTTAAACCAAATCTACCAAGCTAATAATCTTCCTCTAGCTAATTGTTTAGAAATTTTTGCGAGAGAGGAAATGAGTAAAATTCATTGAGTCCGATTTCTAATTAAAAAACTTAGTAGGAGCTAAATAAAGCTCAAATTTTTGAATCCCATTAAATATTGCCCGAGTTTCTTTTTATGTCTGCAAAATATCTTTTTTGGTGTGCGGAAATTCTCTGATGCATAAGCACAAAGTTCTTCTTCTCCTGTTTCTAGCTTTTCAAACAAAAATCGGCCCAAAATGAATCGGAGGCATTCATACGTAAAATCAATGGACCTTGTCACTGGGGGTTTGAGTTTTGGCAAACTGCATACATTCTTCTTTCGTGACTTTACTACTTCTTTTGCTTCTTCGACCAACTTGTTTCTGCGATATGTTGCACGATGGGAAGCTGTTTTCACTGATAGTCTTGGAATATATTTATGGATGTAGTTCAATACTCCAAGAAATCTTTGAATCATCTTTGTATCGGGAGAGTTGATCGGGAAATTTAGCCAATTTTGTTAGAACATGAGGTCTGCATTTGTATTTTTCCATCAATAATATGAATTCCTAAAAAATCAACATCGTTTTTGGAAAAGAACCATCTTTTTTCTACTGAAAAGAACAATGCCATGTTTTCTCACTTCATCTAAAAAATATTTCTAGATGTTTAAGATGGTCTTCAAGATTATCACTGAAAATTAAAATATCATCAATGTACACACAAATGAAGTCATACTTTCCAAAGATGTAATCCATTCTTCTTTGGAAGAATGTTGGTGCATTCTTTAATCCGAATGGGACTACTCTCCATTGGAAAAATCCAAGCGGGACATGTAAAAAGTCGTTTTATGCTCGTCTTCTTCTACGATCTGGATTTGATAATATCACGACTTCATGTCGAATTTGCTAAAAATATTGCTTTTACGGGATCTTCGCATAATAGTCTCTTGCCTTGGCAAAGGGTATTAAAACTTTTAGTAATTGCATTTAAGGGCTTGTAATTAATTACCATTCTTGCTTTGCCTCTAATAGTCTCGAGTGATTTTTCACTAAAAAGGCAAAACGAGAATAATGAGACTCACTTGGTTCTATCAATTGCAAATGCAAAAGTTCATCAATTTGTTTTCTTATCTCTCTTTCATCGGAAGGAGTGCGAGGGATTAATTTACCTTTTAGCCCATTGTCATGGAGGGTTATGATTTCTTGTTGCGGACTCTCCATGGGCCAAAATATGCGAGGATTCTCCGAACAAGTCTTCAATAGATCTTCATAAATCTGATTTTGTTCGATGACCGATCCCAGTATACATATGAGCTTTACCTTTTACCTTTACGAGCTCTTTCTTCATATTTTTTGCAGAACTTCTATCCAATCATTTGAATCTTGAGTTGGTCTTTTTGATCCAATTTTTCTTTTGGCTAATCTGTCTTTGAGGTTCGAGTTGGCTAAAGTAAGCCTTGGAACAGAAAAAGCTTTCTTTTTCACATTCAAGATCAGCTTATCATCACTAATGGTTTCTTGGAAGGATCGAAGATAAAAATGGCATCCCTAAAGAAAAGACTGAAACTTGTATCATGATATTGTCTTGCTGAAATTTTAATAATCTCCCCCCAAATTTTAAAGAAATGTTATCAACATAATGGGTAAGAGATACCTGAGCCTCCAACAGTTTGAAACTAATATATGATTCAATGGTTTCCATAAGCCTTTAAAAAAGGGAAGGTACGGCCAAATTGTTTGATCCTCCAAAGTATCAATAAAAGCATGAACTGCTATCCAATCTTGATGGACTTGGACTTATATTGAAATATACAACAAATTATTGGTTTTTTACAATCTTTTTTCAAAAAAGATGTTTCTTGGAGTGGTGATAGGAGGAGCTGAGGATGGAGCAACTTTTTTTGGATATGGACACAAAACGAGAAAAGGATGGAGATGGTTTAGGCTGATTTGGGTGGATTTATCATGAGGAATATCTACAATGGTGGAACTTTCTTTTTCGGTATATACGAGAAAAAATTATCATCTTCTTCTTCATCTTCATTTTCTTCATCATATTCTGATGTTTCAAAACTCAATTCTTCATCGCGGTATAAATAATCATCGGAATAATAACGTGATTCATTTTCTCGGACATTTCAAGCTGAATTTTCTTCATGCGAAGATGCATCGGTTAAAATAAAGACTTCGAAATATCATCACGAGATTCGACTATTGACCATGAATCTAGAAATTCTTCAATATCTACACATGCTTTGAGTTTATTTGATGAGCTTTTTGGACATTTTCTCGCGAAGTGACCTTCTTGTTTGCGAGATAAAACAACAATTATTTTTGGGCTTTGTTTTATCTCTCTTTTTAAGATATCTGTATTTTTTGAAAGGTCGCTTAGGATTATCTATTCTCTTTAGTTTGAATTTTCCATACCTTGAGATCTACGTTTTTTGAATGGAGTCCATAGGGAGTGCGGATCCGCATACATCTAATCAGGAGAAAACTCGGAAGCTTTATTTTGCCGACATAGATATTTTATCTTTTACGAACATACGAACAGCAAATCCTATCCAATAGATTTGATCAATAGTCTTACTCTGAACTTCTAAATCTTTGAGGATCATATCCCCAAGGTTTCCAGGCAATTTTGACAAAAATGTAATTTTTTTGAACTCGGAATATTGCTTCAAATTTGCCTAAAATTTACCGCTATATTTTCACGAAATTTTGAAAATATTTGGCATCTTTCAATTTCCATGCGCTGTCCGCACACGTTTTCAATGCACAAGCTCGGGACAAACCGGTTTTTAAGTACACCTAGGCAGGCTAAACTCGCATTACGCATATCCATTCTTTTTTTTAAGAAAAATTACCCACCAATCATATACTATGCCTGCCATTCATTTTTCAGCCAAATAAAATATTGCTTCATTGTTCAGCTTGGATATTACTTTCATCTGGTATAAAGCACCTATCCAGATACAGATTGATTTAGCCGGATTTTTTGATTTTTCTAAATTAAGGATATAACCAGTAGAACTAGTTGCATAAAGATCTTCTTCTATCCTGGGATATTTAAACTGGTATCTGAAAGTATGAGCTTTTTGTAGGGATGGAAAAATAAAGGATGGAAATTTCTTTGCTGCATCTTCTAATGTTGCCAATTCACTTTTTGGTTTCTGCATTAATGGGGAAGACTCAAAGACTTTTTCAGAGATTTTAGATTTACCCTTTGAAACTGATTTGTCTGATGTTTGGGCTTGTGCTTGGGTACTGGATTCTATCCCACTTTCTTCTTCTTCTGGTTCTTCAAATTCCCAATTATGTGGATTTTCCATTGTCATAGAAAATATGGGTGTGTGTTGTGAGTTATTGAGTGAGAAGTGTGTTGTAATATCCTGTGAAGAGTTTAGAAGCTCTTGAAGCTCTACTCTGTGGCATAACAAGGTGTGTAACATATTACTTGATATAATTTGAAGCCTTCTGGGCCGCCTGTTTGAGGACATTTTTAGCCAAGAACACGTGAAGGAGATTGTAAGGCGAGCTGAAGACCAAGGAGAGTCGTGTCGCATATCTTAGTTGTGTTGTGCTAGCGGATTTAAGGATCGAATATCAAGTAAGTTGCTGAGTCCTCGATCTAATTTGGTATCAGAGCCCTGTTTCTGATTCTTTCATGGCACATTTACTTCACACTTTTTCTAGTATTGATAGAAGAATCGTAAATGAAGTAACCTCCCGTTCTGAAGAAATCGATCATGATGAAGTAGATAACCCAGAAAATTTGAATCCTCCCTCTCTACATGCTACTGACATTTACAAACTCCCAATCACTTATGCTTTTAAATGAAAAAATTTTCTGAAGGAAGTTGAAGTTACAATAAGAATTTCAGGCCCCTCTATTCAGATTGTAGCCCTGAATTTGTTTTCAAAAGACGAAATAAAAAAGTTCAAACAGTATGTTGTAGAGAAGAAATATAATTATCTTCACTTCGGAGGTATCCGTATTGGTCTTGCTCCCTTGTTTAGGCATGTAATTAATTCTCCCTGTATAGCAGAAGTATTTGATACACGCCATCAAATATATGATCATGCACGTATAGGAACTATCACAGGAAACTTAGCTACTGGTTGTCAGTATGGCACTAGCTTTCCAGACTATGCTGTAAGTCTCTCAGATCCTCATTTACAAGATTGCTGGAAAATGATGACTGGTGTCCAAGTTTTAAGTTTGGTTGAAGATAGTGAATATTTATCAGTAATAGTTCAAGCCTCGTTTCAATTAACAAACACAGCTCATCCTAAATTGAAACAGCTTGTGCTGAAGGATTGTGTGACTGTTGGAATATCCAATGCACAAGTTGAAGGTGATGTCTATAGTCCAGAAGAAATCCCGAATGACTGGTACTCTCAATATAAATCCCTAGAAGACAGTAAGAAATCAGAGTCAAAATACAAAAAGGTTGCTATATCAAATGGTCATGTTAAATTAATTACACCCAGACCCAAAATTGAAAGACCTATAGTCAAGCCAAAGCGTCATGTCTTTCCTGTCCAATATCATGAAGAGTATTCATCTAGTAGACACCCTATTTCTGAAGTTATTCCAGAAGAACATGAAAAGAGTTCTACTGAATTGTATATACCTGAGAAGAAACCCTTCTAACCTGTACAAAAAATGCATCGTGTGTCTTATATTACAGCTCAACCACAAGAAGAATGGGCATATGCAAACCATAGGTTTGTTCGAGGAGGAAAATGGCTACCAAAAACAAAATTTTGTACTACATCCTCAATGTCTAAGCATCCTACTACTAGAGCAGACTATGCCCCTTTGATTGAGCATAGTGTAAATAATTCCAAAGATTCAGATGAAGTATATCAAATAGGAAACTATTTGACTACCTGGTGTTCCCATGCAGAAGATGTCTTAGATGACCTTGGTTCTCAATCAACAGAAATCTTAGCTAACCTTAGACTCCTCTAGGAAGAACAAGCAGCAGAAAAACAAAGAAAGGAAGAAAAGGTTAAGAGAAAGAGAGATAAATAAAGAAGGAAGAAAGAATTGAGAACACCCAAATTTTCTATGACTATGGAAAATCCACATAATTGGGAATTTGAAGAACCAGAGGAAGAAGAAAGTGGGATAGAATCCAGTACCCAAGCACAAGCCCAAACATCAGACAAATCAGTTGCAAAGGGTAAATATAAAATCTCTGAAAAGGTCTTTGAGTCTTCCCCATTAATGCAGAAACCAAAAAGTGAATTGGCAACATTAGAAGATGCAGCAAAGAAATTTCCATCCTTTATTTTGCCATCCCTGCAAAAAGCTCATACTTTCAGAGACCAGTTCAAATATCCCAGGATAGAAGAAGATCTTTATGCAACCAGTTCTACTGGTTATGTCCTTGATTTAGAAAAATCAAAAAATCTGGCTGAATCAATCCGTATCTGGATAGGTGCTTTATACCAGATGCAAGTAATATCCAAGCTGAACAATGAAGAAATAATTTATTTGGCTGAAAAACGAATGGCAGGCATAGTATATGATTGGTGGATGACACCAACCCAAGAAGAAAGAATGAAAGTCTATAATGCAGGTTTAGCCACCTTGGAGTTATTGCTTAAAAATCAGTTTGTGCCAGAGCCTATTGATGAAAATAAACAGCTCATAACAGACTTAACCCGCATGGAATTGAAAGATGCCAAATATTTTCAAGAATTTGGTGAAGAATATATGGGTAAAGTTTTTAAGGCAAATTTGAGCAATGATTCAGTTCAAAAAATTACATTTTTGTCAAAGTTACCAGGAAACCTTGGAGATATGATTCTCAAGGATTTAGAAGTTTAGAGTAAAACTATTGATCAAATCTATTGGATAGATTTTCTTTTCAGATGTTCAGAAAAGATAAAATATCTATGCTGGAAAAAGAAAGCTTCTGAGTTTTCTCCTGGATTAGATGTATGCAGATCTGCACTCCCATGGACTCCATTCAAAAAACGCAGATCTCGAAGGTATGGAAAATTCAGACCAAAGAGAATAGCTAATCCTAAGCGACCTTTCAAAAAATACAGATATCTTAAAAAGAGACATAAAACAAAGCCCAAAAATAATTGTTGTTTTATCTGCAAACAAGAAGGTCACTTCGCGAGAAAATGTCCAAAAGGCTCATCAAGTAAACTCAAAGCATGTGTATATATTGAAGAATTTGTAGATTCATGGTCAATAGTCGAATCTCAAGATGATATTTCAGAAGTCTTTATTTTAACTGATGCATCTTCAGATGAAGAAAATTCAGTTGAAATGTCTCAGAAAATGAATCGTTGTTATTATTCTGATGATTATGTATACTGTGATGAAGAATTGAGTTCTGAAACATCAGAAGATGATGAAGAAAATGAAGATGAAGAAGAAGATGATAATTTTTCTGTATATACTGAAAAAGAAAGTTCGACCATTGTAGATATTCCTCATGATAAATCCAGTCCAAATCAGTCTAAACCATCTGCATCCTTTTCTGTTTTGTGTCCATATCCAAAACAAGTTGCTCCATCCTCAGTTCCTCCTATCACCACTCCAGAAGAAACATATTTTTTGAAAAAGATTCTAAAAACCAATAATTTGTTGTATATTCCAATAGAAGTCCAAGTCCGTCAAGATTGGATAGCAGTTCATGCTTTTATTGATACTGGAGGATCAAACAATTTGGCCAGACCTTTCCTTTTTAAAGGCTTATGGAAACCATTGAATCATATATTAGTTTCTGAAACTGTTGGAGGCTCAGTATCTCTTACCCATTATGTTGATAACATTTCTTTAAAAGTTGGGGGGGATATTATAAAAATTTCAGCAGTACAATATCATGATACAAGTTGCAGTCTTTCCTTAGGGATGCCATTTTTATCTTCAGTCCTTGCAGTAACCATTAGTGATGATAAGCTGATCTTGAATGTGAAAAAGAAAGTCATTTCTGTCCCAAGGCTTACTTTAGCCAACTCAGAACCTCAAAGACAGATTAGCCAAAAGAAAAGTGGATCAAAAAGACCAGCTCAAGATTCAAATGATTGGATAGAAGTTCTACAAAAATATGAAGAAAGAGCTCAAAAAGGTAAGCAGAAAGCTCATATTGATACAAACTGGACATCAGAACAAAATTAGATTTATGAAGAGCTATTGAAGAATTGTTTAGAGAATCCTCAGATATTTTGGTCAGTGGAGAGTCCGCAACAAGAAATCATAACCCTCCATGACAATGGGGTAAAAGGTAAATTGATCCCCTGCACTCCTTCTGATGAAAGAGAGATAAGAAAACAAATTGATGAACTTCTGCATTTGCAATTGATAGAACCAAGTGAGTCTCATTATTCATGTTCTGCCTTTTTAGTGAGAAATCACTCTGATATTATTAGAGGCAAAGCAAGAATGGTAATTAATTACAAGCCCTTAAATGCAATTACTAAAAGTTTTAATTACCCTTTGCCAAGGCAAGAGACTATTATGCAGAAGATCCAGAAAAGAAATATTTTTAGCAAATTCGACATGAAGTCAGGATATTATCAAATCCAGATCAGAGAAGAAGATAGACATAAAACAGCTTTTACATGTCCTGCTGGATTTTTCCAATGGAGAGTAGTCCCATTCGGATTAAAGAATGCACCAGCATTCTTCCAAAGAAGAATGGATTACATCTTTGGAAAGTACGACTTCATTTGTGTGTACATTGATGACATTTTAATTTTCAGTGATAATCTTGAAGACCATCTTAAGCATCTAGAAATCTTTTTAGATGAAGCAAGAAAACATGGCATTGTTCTTTCAGAGAAAAAGATGGTTTTATTTCAAAATAGTGTTGACTTTTTAGGTATTCATATTATTGATGGGAAAATACAAATGCAGCCTCATGTTCTAACAAAATTGGCTGAATTTCCTGATCAACTCTCTGATACTAAGATGATCCAAAGGTTTCTTGGAGTATTGAATTACATCCATAAATATATTCCAAGACTGTCAGAAAAAACAACCCCCATCAGGCAACATTTACAAACAGGTTGGTCAGAAGAAGCAACAAAAGCAGTAAAACTGCTTAAAGAAGAATGTATGCAGTTGCCAAAACTCAAACCCCCAGGACAAGGCCCATTGATTTTACAGACAGATGCCTCTGATTCATTTTGGGCTGCAGTTTTGTTTGAAAAATTAGAAACAGGAGAAGAAGAACTTTGTGCATATGCATCAGGAGAATTTCTGCCACATCAAAAGGGATATTTTGCAGCAGAAAAAGAAACTCTGGCAATATTTAATGGGATTAAAAAATTTGAGCTTTATCTAGCTCCTGCTAAGTTTTTAATTAGAACAGACTCAATGAATTTTACTCATTTCCTCTCTGCAAAAATTTCTAAACAATTAGCTAGAGGAAGATTATTGGCTTGGCAGATTTGGTTTAACATGTATGAATTTGATGTTGAATGGATCCCAGGAATTTCAAATTATCTGGCAGATTCCCTCACAAGGGACATGAACAAGATGAATAGAACAGATTTATTTGATCTTTCTCCAGCTCTAGATACTTTTCAGTCTTTTGTAAAGAGGTTTCATATTTTGGAGCTAGCAAATGAAGGAATAGCAAATGAAATAAAAAGACTGGTAGGTTTGAGATTGAGAAGAAACCACTGGATTCAGCGATGCCAAGCTTGGCAGTCAAAAAATGTTGGTATTCATCTGGGACTTGATGAAGAATTGGTTAAGGTATATCCTTTGCCAAATATGAAGGTGAAGATTTATTTTAAATCTTTAGATGATTATTGGTCCCGAAAATATACAGGTGAAATGATTGAAGTATTGAAAAGGTTAAATTATTATCAGCTTATTGGTGCAGTTGATTTCTCTCTTGGTGTTTATACTTCAGCAAAGATGATAGATCTAGAAGAGATTAATATGCATGAAGACATAGCAAAGTTTTTACTTTATCTTCAGATATTAGATCTTTTTGATGAAATGGAAGCAGCATATCTCCAGAGTCGCACTGAGTATTTTGCTAATACTGATACCTTTCCTCAGTATGAGATTTTTGAACCATTTGCAAACTGGGAAATTCATAATGGTTTATGCAGGAAAAAGCCTCAATTCAGGACTACTCAATGCATCTCAAAATCTTTGCAATATCTGAGAACATTTTCTACACCATGGAGTTACAACAGTCTTGAGTTAAGAGAACCAATTGCTCCTAATCCATTTTCTCAACTTTATGGAGATGATCAAGCAATTGAAACTTTAATTGCTGATAATATGGACGAGGTAAAAAAGTTAACTTCTTGGCTAAAGGATTTTCCTAATCTAAGGTTATATGAGAAGATAAACATGATTTCAACCTTAGAGAAATGTCAGCAGAATTGTGGAGCCATTAAATTAATCATAAACCAAAAGGCATTGGTAACCATTCAGGTTAAGCATGGAAATTGGACAAAAGATGTAGTGTGCCTTCTCAGTTTACTGTTAGCTAATCATGTTGGATCTGCTATCAGTTTTGAATTAGGTTGGCAAGAGCATTATGGAATTAATCATCATTGCAAATATTGGATCCAATGCTGTATAGAGCAGTCCGTATCTATGTTTCAGATTTTCAAATTAGATCTCCTTGATGGTGTCGAGTTAGCTGTCCAGTCCCACATCAACTTTAGAAAAGCAAAGAAAGATCCTTTCCTTGACATAGAAGTTGATCCTATGGCATATGTATGCAAGTGGACCAAGTCGGCCGACAAATTTCGGTACCCTCAAAGTAACATGTTCGTCACCAAAGATACTGTCAAGTTCAGTCCAAGAAAAGCAGATAAAGGAGAATCTTCAACAGTGGATAAAGGAAAATGAATAGCTACGGAAAAGTCGACTACAGGAAAGAAGTCACATGCGAAAGATAATGTCTATGTCGACATCTATCAGGATGCTCAGCCTCATGATGAAAGTGAATGGGAATCAAAGTACCTCGAATGGCTTTACAGATCAAAAGATGAATGGGTTCACATGTCTAAAGATAAATATTCCTCTCCATCTCCTGACAAGTGGGCAAGTGACTTTGAACCAGGAGAAGATGATTATGATTCTGATCGGAGTCCGAAAGGACCTTGGTGACTTTTTCTTTTGTCTTTTGTACCCGAGAATATTGAGTAGACACCGTCTGGGCTAGTAATGCCTGACAAGGACCCTCAATAGTCTCTTTATTTTCTTATAAATTAGTTGCGTTGTGTGTGTATTAGCATCGAATGTTGGAGAGTTTGTGAAGTGTGTTGTGAGTTTGAGTGCAAAGTGTGTTGTAACAGCCTGTGAAGAGTTCAGAAGCTCTTAAAGCTCTACTCTGTGGCATAACAAGGTGTGTAACATTTTACTTGATATAATTCGAAGCCTTCTGGGCCACCTGTCTGAGGAAATTTTTAGCCAAGAACACGTGAAGGAGATTGTAAGGCGAGCTGAAGACCAAGGAGAGTCGTGTCGCATATCTCAGTTGTGTTGTGCTAGCGGATAAAAGGATCGACTATCAAGTAAGTTGCTGAGTCCTCGATCTAAGAGTTTGAGTGCAAAGTGTGTTGTAATAGCCTGTGAAGTGTTCAGAAGCTCTTAAAGCTCTACTCTGTGGCATAACAAGGTGTGTAACATTTTACTTGATATAATTTGAAGCCTTCTGGGCTGCCTGTCTGAGGACATTTTTAGCCAAGAACACGTGAAGGAGATTGTAAGGCGAGCTGAAGACCAAGGAGAGTCGTGTCGCATATCTCAGTTGTGTTGTGCTAGCGGATAAAAGGATCGACTATCAAGTAAGTTGCTGAGTCCTCGATCTAATTGATATCGGAGCCCTGTTTCTGATTCTGTCATGGCACATTTACTTTGCACGTTTTCTAGTATTGATAGAAGAATCGTAAATGAAGTAACATCCCGTTCTGAAGAAATAGAGCATGATGAAGTAGACAACCCTGAAAGTTGGAATCCTCCCTCTTTACATGCTACCGAAATTTACAAACTCCCAATCACTTATGCTTTTAAAAGAAAAATGTTTCTGAAAGAAGTTGAAGTGACAATAAGAATTTCAGGCCCCTCTGTTCAGATTGTAGCTCTGAATCTATTTTCAAAGGATGAAATAAAAAAGTTCAGACAATATGTTGTAGAGAAGAAGTATAATTATCTCCACTTCGGAGGTATTCGCATTGGTCTTGCTCCCTTATTTAGACATGGAATTAATTCTCCCTGTATAGCCGAAGTATTTGATACTCGCCATCAAGTATATGATCATGCACGTATAGGAACTATTACAGGAAACCTATCTACTGGTTGTCAGTATGGTACAATCTTTCTAGACTATGTTGTAAGTCTGTCAGACCCTCATTTACAAGATTGCTGGAAAATGATGACTGGTGTCCAAGGTTTAAGATTGGTTGAAGATAGTGAATATTTATCAATAATAGTTCAAGCCTCGTTTCAGTTAACAAACACTGCTCATCCTAAACTGAAACAGCCTGTGCTAAAAGATTGTGTGACTGTTGGAATATCAAATGCACAAGTTGAAGGTGTTGTTTATAGTCCAGAGGAGATCCCTAATGACTGTTATTTTCAATACAAATCTCTGGAAGATCTTAAGAAACCTGAGTCAAAATACAAAAGAGTTGCTATATCAGATGGTCATGTTAAACTAATTCCACCCAGACCAAAAATTGAAAGACCGATAGTGAAGCCAAAGCGTCATGTCTTTCCTGTTCAATATCATGAAGAGTCTTCATCAAGTAGACCACCTATTTCTGAAATCTTTCCAGAAGAACATGAAAAAGGTTCTACTGAATTGTATATACCTGAAAAGAAACCCTTCTTACCTGTACAAAAAATGCATCGTGTGTCTTATATTACTGCTCAACCCCAAGAGGAATGGACATATGCAAACCATAGGTTTGTTCGAGGAGGAAAATGGCCACCAAAAACAAAATTCTGTACTACATCCTCAATGTCTAAGCAGCCTACTACTAGAGCAGATTGTGCCCCTTTGATTGAGCATAGTGTAAATAATTCAAAAGACCTTGATGAAGTATATCAAATAGGAAACTATTTGACTACTTGGTGCTCTCATGCAGAAGATGTCTTAGATGACCTTGGTTCTCAATCTGCAGAAATATTAGCTAACCTTAGATTGCTTCAAGAAGAACAAACAACATAAAAACAAAGAAGAGAAGAAAAGGTTAGAAGAAAGAAAGAAAAAGAAAGAAGAAAGAGAGAGATGAGAACTCCTCATTTTTCTATGACTATGGAAGAACCAAGTAATTGGGAATTTGAAGAAGAAGAAGAAAGTGGGATAGAAACAAGTACCCAAGCTCAAACATCAGATAAATCAGTTTTAAAGGGTAAAACAAAAATATCTGAATTTTTTTTTGAGTCATCTCCTTTAATACAAAAACCAAAAAGTGAATTGGCAACATTAGAAGATGCTGCAAAGAAATTTCCATCTTTTATTTTGCCTTCTCTGCAAAAAGCTCATACGTTCAGAGACCAATTCAAATATCCCAGGATAGAAGAAGATATTTATGCAACCAGTTCTACTGGTTATGTCCTTGATTTAGAAAAATCCAAAAATCCGGCTGAATCAATACGTATCTGGATAGGTGCTTTATACCAGATGCAAGTGATATCCAAGTTGAACAATGAAGCTATATTTTATTTGGCTGAAAAAAGAATGGCAGGCATAGTATATGATTGGTGGATGACACCAACCCAAGAAGAAAGAATGAATGTCTGTAATGCAGGATTAGCCACCTTGGAATTATTGCTAAAAACTCAGTTTGTCCCAGAGCCTGTTGATGAAAAGAAACAACTCATAACAGATTTAACCCGTATGGAATTAAAAGATGCTAAATATTTTCAAGAATTTGGTGAAGAATATATGGGAAAAGTCTTTAAGGAAAATTTGAGCAATGATTCAGTTCAAAAAATTACATTTTTGTCAAAGTTACCTGGAAACCTTGGAGATACGATTCTCAAGGATTTAGAAGTTCAGAGTAAAACTATTGATCAAATCTATTGGATAGATTTGTTGTTTAGATGTTCAAAAAAGATAAAATATCTATGCTGGCAAAAGAAAGCTTCTGAGTTTTCTCCCGGATTAGATATATGTAGATCTGCACTACCATGGACTCCTTTTAAAAAACGCAGATCATGAAGATATGGTAAGTTCCGGCCAAAAAGAGTAGCTCATCCTAAGCGACCTTTCAAGAAATACAGATATCTCAAAAAGAGAGATAGAACACAGCCCAAAAACAATTGTTGTTTTATCTGTAAACAAGAAGGTCACTTCGCAAGAAAATGTCCAAAAAGCTCATCAAATAAACTCAAAGCATGTGTAGATATTGAAGAATTTGTAGATTCATGGTCAATAGTTGATTCTCAAGATGATATTTCAGAAGTTTATATTTTGACAGAGGAATCTTCCGAAGATGAAGATACAAATGAGTTTTCTCAAAAAATGAATCGCTGCTATTATTCTGATGATTATTTATATTGCAGTGAAGAATTGACATCTGAAACAGATGAAGAATATGATGAAGAAGATGATGAAGAAGATGATAATTTTTCTGTATATACTGAAAAAGAAAGTTCCACCATTGTAGATATTCCTCATGATGAGTCCAGTTCGAGTCAGTCAAAACCATCCCCATCTTTTTATGTTTTGTGTCCATATCCAAAACAAGTTGCTCCATCTTCAGTTCCTCCTATTACCACTCCTGAAGAAACTTCTTTTTTGAAAAAGATTGTAAAAACAAATAATCTATTGTATATTCCAGTAGAAGTCCAAGTCCGTCAAGATTGGATAGCAGTTCATGCTTTCATAGATACTGGTGGTTCAAATAATTTGGCAAGACTGTCCCTATTTAAAGGCTTGTGGAAACCTCTGAATTATATTCTAGTTTCAGAAACTGTTGGAGGTTTTGTCTCTCTAACCCATTATGTTGATAACATTTCTTTAAAAGTTGGGGGGGAGATTATAAAAATTTCAGCAGTACAATATCATGATACATCTTGTAGCCTTTCTTTGGGAATGCCATTTTTATCTTCAATCCTTCCAGTTACCATCAGCGAAGATAAGTTGATTTTGAATATGAAGAAAAAATCCATTTCTGTCCCTAGGTTAACATTGGCTAATTCAGAACCTCAGAGGAAGATAAGTCAAAAGAAAATTGGATCAAAAAGACCAGCTCAAGATTCAAATGATTGGCTAGAAGTGCTGCAGAGATATGAAGAAAGAGCTCAGAAAGGTAAGCAAAAAGCCAATATAAATACAGAATGGTCTACAGAGCAAGTTCAGATTTATGAAGAATTGTTGAAAAACTGTTCAGAGAATCCTCAGATATTTTGGTCAGTGGAGAGCCCGCAACAAGAAATCATAACCCTCCATGACAACGGTGTGAAAGGAAAATTTATCCCTTGTACTCCTTCTGATGAAAAGGAGATCAAAAAACAAATTGATGAACTTCTGCATTTACAATTGATAGAGCCTAGTGAGTCTCATTACTCTTGTTCAGCCTTTTTAGTCAGAAATCATTTCGAGATAATTAGGGGAAAGGCAAGAATGGTAATTAACTACAAGCCCTTGAATGCAATTACAAAAAGCTTTAGTTATCCTTTGCCAAGGCAAGAGACCATTATGCAGAAGATCCAAAGTAGCAATATTTTTAGTAAATTCGACATGAAATCAGGATACTACCAAATCCATATCAGAGAAGAAGATAGACATAAGACTGCTTTTACTTGTCCTGCTGGATTTTTCCAATGGAGAGTAGTCCCTTTCAGATTGAAGAATGCTCCTGCATTCTTCCAAAGAAGAATGGATTATATCTTTGGAAAATATGATTTCATTTGTGTTTACATTGATGACATTTTAATTTTCAGTGATAATCTTGAAGACCATCTTAAGCATCTAGAAATCTTTCTAGACGAAGTAAGAAAACATGGTATTGTTTTATTAGAGAAAAAGATGGTTTTATTTCAAAACATTGTTGATTTTTTGGGTATTCATATTATTGATGGGAAAATACAAATGCAGCCTCATGTTTTAACAAAATTGGCTGAATTTCCTGATCAATTCTCTGATACCAAGATGATCCAAAGGTTTCTTGGAGTATTGAATTACATCCATAAATATATTCCAAGATTATCAGAGAAGACAGCCCCCATCAGACAACATCTGCAAGCAGGTTGGTCACAAGAAGCAACAGAAGCAGTTAAACTGCTTAAAGAAGAATGCAAACATTTGCCAAAACTTAAGCCCCCAGGATCAGGCCCTCTAATTCTACAAACAAATGCCTCTGATTCATTTTGGGCAGCAGTTTTGTTTGAGGAGATAGAATCAGGAGAAGAAGAGCTATGTGCATATGCATCAGGAGAATTTCTGCCTCATCAAAAGGGATATTTTGCAGCAGAAAAGGAAACATTAGCTATATTCAATGGGATTCAAAAGTTTGAGCTTTATCTAGCTCCTGCTAAGTTTTTAATTAGAACAGACTCAATGAATTTTACTCATTTCCTCTCTGCAAAAATTTCTAAGCAATTAGCTAGAGGAAGATTATTAGCTTGGCAGATTTGGTTTAACATGTATGATTTTGATGTTGAATGGATCCTAGGAATTTCCAACTATCTGGCAGATTCCCTCACTAGAGATATGAACAAGATGCATAGATCAGATCTTTTCGATCTTTCTCCAGCTCCAGATACTTTTCAGTCATTTGTAAAAAGATTTCATATTCTAGAGCTTGTCCTTGAAGATGTTGCAAATCAGATCAAGAGGATTGTTGGTATGAGGATGAGAAGAAACCAATTGATTCAAAGATGCCAGGCTTGGCAGTCAAAAAACGTCGGTATTCATATGGGACTTGATGAAGAATTGGTTAAGGTATATCCTTTACCAAATATGAAGGTAAAGATTTATTTCAAATCTTTAGATGATTACTGGTCCCGTAAATATTCAGATGAAATGATTGAAGTTTTGAAAAGGCTAAATTATTATCAGCTCATTGGTGCCGTTGATTTCTCTCTTGGTGCTTATACTTCAGCAAAAATGCTAGATCTGGAAGAAATTAATATGCATGAAGACGTAGCAAAGTTTTTAATGTCTCTCCAGATTTTAGATCTTTTTGAGGAAATGGAGGCAACATATCTCCAGAGTCGTACAGAACATTTTGCTAATACTGACACTTTTCCTCAATATGAGATTTTTGAACCTTTTGCAGACTGGGAGATTCATAATGGTTTATGCAGGAAGAAGCCTCAAATAAGAACTACTCAATGCATATCAAAATCTTTGCAATATTTGAGAACATTTTCTACACCATGGAGTTATAACAGTCTTGAGTTACGGGAACCTATTGTTCCTAACCCCTTTTCTCAACTTTATGGTGCCGATCAGAAAATTGAAACGCTAATTGCTGACAACATGGATGAAGTGAAGAAGTTAACAAATTGGTTAAAGGATTTCCCTAATCTAAGGTTATATGAAAAAATAAACATGATTAACACCTTAGAAAAATGTCAGCAAAGTTGTGGAGCCATTAAACTGATCATAAATCAAAAGGCATTGGTAACCATTCAGGTTAAGCATGGAAATTGAACAAAGGATGTGGTTTGGCTTATCAGTCTGTTGTTGGCTAATCATGTTGGTTCTGCTATCAGTTTTGAGTTAGGTTGGCAAGAGCATTATGGGATAAATCATCATTGCAAATATTGGATCCAATGCTATATAGAGTAGTCCGTATCTATGTTTCAGATTTTCAAATTAGATCTCCTTGATGGTGTCGAGTTAGCTGTCCAATCCCACATCAACTTTAGAAAAGCAAAGAAAGATCCTTTCCTTGACATAGAAGTTGATCCTATGGCATATGTATGCAAGTGGACCAAGTCGGCCGACAAATTTCTATACCCTCAAAGTAACATGTTCGTCACCAAAGATACTGTCAAGTTCAGTCCAAGAAAAGCAGATAAAGGAGAATCTTCAACAGTGGATAAAGGAAAAGGAATATCTACGGAAAAGTCGACTACAGGAAAGAAGTCACATGCGAAAGATAATGTCTATGTCGACATCTATCAAGATGCTCAGCCTCATGATGAAAGTGAATGGGAATCAAAGTACCTCGAATGGCTTTACAGATCAAAAGATGAATGGGTTCACATGTCTAAAGATAAAGATTCCTCTCCATCTCCTGACAAGTGGGCAAGTGACTTTGAACCAGGAGAAGATGATTATGATTCTGATCGGAGTCCGAAAGGACCTTGGTGACTTTTTCTTTTGTCTTTTGTACCCGAGAATATTGAGTAGACACCATCTGGGCCAGTAATGCCTGACAAGGACCCTCAATAGTCTCTTTATTTTCTTATAAATTAGTTGCGTTGTGTGTGTATTAGCATCGAATGTTGGAGAGTTTGTGAAGTGTGTTGTGAGTTTGAGTGCAAAGTGTGTTGTAATAGCCTGTGAAGAGTTCAGAAGCTCTTAAAGCTCTACTCTGTGGCATAACAAGGTGTGTAACATTTTACTTGATATAATTCGAAGCCTTCTGGGCCGCCTGTCTGAGGACAGTTTTAGCCAAGAACATGTGAAGGAGATTGTAAGGTGAGCTGAAGACCAAGGAGAGTCGTGTCGCATATCTCAGTTGTGTTGTGCTAGCGGATAAAAGGATCGACTATCAAGTAAGTTGCTGAGTCCTCGATCTAATATTTAATGAGTTCGATTAGTCGAGTACTCAGAGATATTTTCATATTTAGAGAGTCTGAAAAGGACTTAAAAGAGAACTCCAGGGTTTTGATTTTTCGTAATTTTTAAGACCCCGAAAAAGTGATAAAAGTGTACTCAACATCAAAACAATTCTTTCACCGAAAAAACCTGCATTCTGCACAAAAACTCGAAAGATTAAACATACCTGTTTCCAATAAGTAAAAAAATTAAAAAATAAGTTTTTAAAGTGAAAAATAAATAAAATATAATATTTTATTCATTCAAAAACTATAAAAAGGAGTTTGAAAAAGTCATTTTCACCTTTTGTCTTCAAAGTTACAAATTGAGAGCTTTTGGAAAAAAAATTTCGGAGTTGATAACGGGAGAACTGACCGCTCAAATCGTGATTTGTCAGAACCATGTTATCCACAACACTCATCTCTTCATTTCTATCTGATTAAATTCTCTTTTTGGCTTTAAATTCATTTTTAGCGAGAAATTATGTTTAAAATTTTGCTCTCATGGGTGTACAGGTCATGCACGCGTTACTTGCGGACCCCGATAATTTTATAAAAAGAAAATTATTGGGCTACCGCGCTTTTTGTGTGGAGCCCATGCGGACGTCTGCACTGTCTCCGCACAAAAACTGCGGAGGCATCGTGACTGGTTTAAAATTTATAAATTCTCTCAAAAATGGTTAAAGTTTCCCACTCAAAAAGTTTCTAACCTTCAAATGCATCCATTTGCAAACTATTTCACCATCCTAGAGTGGAGAGAACGTGAGCATGAAGATACAGACAATGAAGCCATGAATAATCTTCAAACAATGCGAGTGCTTAAAAATTGTGGTTTGTATAAGTTCTAGGTGATTCAAGATATGAGAGCATAGGTGGAGTTGATGACATGGTTAGTGAATAAATGGGATGTTCAAAATCAGTGCTTTACCATTTGTGACCGTTCGCTCTAAATTGAGCTCGAAGATATTTATTTTCTCACTGGATTGTCCAAAAGGGGAGAAAACATATCCTTGTTTGTAGCTAGACAAGATGGCCTACCTATTTCTAGTTACAAACAAGAGTTTTGCAGTGATGCGACAGATCCAAAGGATAATCGCATAGACATAAAGAATATTTTGCGACTTGATCTCAAAGTAGTTGCATTCACGGTAACCTGACTTTGTGGAAGTGCGACTCCACATGTAGCCACTAAATATCAAATGCAAACCGCGGTAGAGTGTTTCAGAGGCACCATTTTCAACTGGTGGCGAAGGGGTACTAGCCAATATGAAAGGCCAACTAACCAAAGCAAAAAATGAAAAGTTAAAAAACTTTAGGTATGGCACCATCCTGATTTCTTTTGCTTTGGAGAGAATTACACTTCTTTCCCCTCAGCTTATTCTAGTGGATCATGGAGAGCCTATAGAACCTCGTATAGCATTTTGGGTTGCATTAATGGCCTGCCATGGTGGTGACGACAGTTCAATGGTTCGGTTCAATCCGATGTACTTTATGTGGCTGCAGAACCAGGTCTTCACAATTGAAGACATCCCTTATGCGGGTATAGATTTCAGAGGTGATCCTGAGATGTCCTTGCCTCCAGGGGCACAGTGGGACGAATTAGGTAAGAAAATAATTTTGATGTGTTTTAAAATCTAATATTTATTTATTTTTTATCATCCAATACTGATAATTTTTTTTTAAATGTAGATGTTGGTCCATGAATACCAACTACACTCCGCTGCTTTGAAAGGCGACAAGCAGAGCCTATAGTACCAACACAGGATCAAGCAGCAGAGATCCTAACTAATATGGAACACAACCTAGAGAGGCTAACCATAGATATTCCTGAGATATGGACATATGAAATTCCTCTCCGTCTTCAGAGACATGTTACAGGTGTACCATAACAGTTTAGGAGATCCCTGTGCAAGGTGGTGCGTGCCATAGTCTACTACCATGATCATCATCATAGATAGTGGATGATCATCGTGGATTGACATATTTTGTTTTTTGTATCAATATCTTTCAGATCATAAGGTGTTTGAACCTATGATCACAGACAATGTAATATTTTTTGAAAACAAACCTATTTATGATATTACTACTTTCTCTGACTATATTTTTTAACATGTATCAAATGTTGTTTTGTTTTACTGTTTTACTATTGAAAATGTCTATTTAAAACACAGTTAGCTAATGCATCAGCCAATGTGTTAAAATTTCTTGAAATGTGTTGATATTCGATGTAATCAAATTGTCTTTCCAAGAGACGAACCTTCAAAAATAATCTCAATAACACTGGATTTTTAACTGCGTACACCATATGCTCTTTTTAAATGTAATACAATGAGTTCTGAATCTAACCTAATTATCAAACGTCGAATACCAAATGAAATGGCATCAGATAATAACTCAATAACTACACTATTTCTGCAATATTGTTCGTTGTTTGACCAAGGCTTACCCCTAGCATAGAAACTAACACATTAGTGGGTGAATAGATAACCCAAGTTGTGGAAGAAATATTCCGCATACTATGACATGCACCATCAGCAAAACCAATGTACGTTTGAAGGGATGTCGATATATGCAATATCAAGAGTAATCAAGATAAGCAGTGATAGTAGTAAAAACAAACTTAAACTAGGCACACTTATCTAATCTAAGTCACACTATCTAGAAAAATAACTAATATACAAGTCAGATCTTCACACAAGAATCAAGCACAATATCTCTTTAGATAAAGACCATTTTTGGGCTTATCTAAAGAGACCCCATCATAATCAGTCAGTTCATAGGCCCCTTTGGCAAGCACTCCCTTGAAAATATAAGAACCATGCCACATTGGTTCGAATTTCCCAGCTCCTAGCTTATCATTCGTTTGATCATATACTAAGACTAGGTCACCTTCTGAAAAAACATGAGGTGTAACACTTTGATCATACTAAGCTTTCACACGTTTTCTATGAGCCTCGACAGCTAATGCAACGGTGCGCTGAGTTTCATCTAATTGTGCTAAGTACAAAAAGCGTTTTTCCTCTTCAGAGGTAGCTAGTAGTAACTCTATGGCTAATTGGAGTGACGGTATTTCGAATTCAATGGGTAACACAGATTCTAAACCGTAAACCAGTTGAAAAGGAGTGAAGCCTGTAGTAGTTTTTTCTTAGGTTCAGTATGCCCATAGTGCCAAAAAAAGCATGGTATGCTAATTAGATTTGTGAGTTTCGATAATCTGTTTGATCATGGTGGTTAAAAATTTATTAACGGCTTCAACCTGACCATTAGCCTGTAGGTAATATGGAGTAGAGTTATCATGGTACAGCCCAAGTTGATCAGAAAGTTCGGTCATCATTATATTTCGAAAATGACTCTCATGGTCAGTGATAATAGCTTGGGGTATACTGAAACGAGCAATCACATGATTGAATACGAACATAGCTGTAGTTTTTCCATCTGCTATGAATGTAGGCATCGCCTTGGCCCATTTGGTAAAGTAATCGACAACGAGAATAATATACCCATGCCCCTCGTCTGAGTGAGGGTTACATGTAATGAAATCAATGCCCCATTTTGCAAAAGGACAGACATCAATTATGGGGTGAAGAGGAGCTAGTGGTGAACACATCTTTCGATCAAATATTTGACAGTTGTGGCATTTTTAGACCATAAGAATGCAATCCTTGAATAATGAAGACCAAAAATAACCAACGCACAATATATTTTGGGCTGTGGCATACCTAGACATATGACCGCCACATGCTCCAGAGTGGCAGTCATTCAAAACCCTTTCATCCTCTTCAGGAGTTATACAACGTCAAAAAATAGAATCTGCACCACTATGATAAAGTGTGTCTCCAACAATATTGTATTGTTGAGATTGGTAACAGATCCTCCGTCAATTTGAACATGAAATCTCAGGGTGAAATGTTTGGGTTTGAAGATAAATGATGATATCTCCATACCATGGATCTATTGTACTGATAAGAAACATAGATTCATCTACAATGGGATTCTCTACCATAGTTTCCGTCTCAGTATTGGGAAAGTCACACATAAGTTCTGCAAACACCAGTGATTTCTTTGATTTATATCTCTCAAATTCTAAATCAAACTCTTGTTGGATAAAAATCCATTTAGAGTATTTTCCCCTGAGTAATTGTTTTGTCAAAATATACATTGTTGGGTTACAATTAGATATCACAGTTGTCTTTAGGAACAATATGTAATGACGAAATCTTTGGACAACTTGAACTGCTGCCAAAGCCAATTTCTCCACATGTGAATATTTGATTTCGGTTGGATTCAGATTCTGACTTAGATAGTAAATCACATGCTCATTGTGAAATTCATCCTCTTGAACTAGAACCATTCCAATGGTGGAATCAGAGGCTGCTAGGTATAAAAAGTAGTCCTGGTTGTAATTGGGTGGATGCAATAACGGTGCATGGGTTAACACGTGTTTTAGAGCATCAAAAGATCGATTAGCGATCTCCTCCCAAGTAAAAGGAACATTTTGTTTCAACAACCTGGTAAAACCTTTTGTTAACTCAGCATAGTTCGGGATAAATCTACGCAGAAAGTTTGCTTTCCCTTGCAAACTTTGGAGTTGGAAAAGCGTGGAAGGAGGAGGTAAATTTATGATAGCCTCAACCTCTGAGGGATCGAAACGAATGCCAGATTTGGAAACAATGAATCCCATTAATCGTCCAAATTGCACACAAAAAACACACTTGTGTAGATTCAAACAAATCTTTTAATGCCTACATCTCATAAAAATTGCTCGTAAGTGAGTAGGATGATCGTCCCTATGAAATGAGTGAGCAATTAAATCATCCAGATAAGGCTGCACAATATGTTTAATGTCATGAAAAGTGTAAGACATTTCCCTTTGAAAAGTTTCACCAACATTATTTAATCCGAAAGGTAGTTTATAATAAGAAAATGTTCCCCAAGGACAAATGAATGCTATTTTTGGTTGATCAGCAACGAGTATTTTTATTTGATTAAATTTGGAAAATCCATCCATAATTGAAAACATCTCATTTCCGGCACAATCATCGATGATTTGGTCGATATAAGGGGTAGGATAATTTCCTTTTGGACAGGCCTTATCAATATCCCTATAATCGTCACATACTCGTATAGTCCCTTGTTTTTTGGTAACATGATCTATATTAAATACCCAATCTATTAATGGGATTGGATAAATAAATCTTGCTCGCAGTAGTTTTTCAACTTCAGCTTTGATAGCACCAGATTTTTGCGGATGTATTGGACATAATCGTTGTCTAATAGACTTTGCATCCGGGTATGTATTTATTTCATGAACGACAATTTTTGGATCAATTCCTGGCATATCTTTGTAGGACCAGACAAATATGTTGCAGAATTCTTGAAATAGGGCTTTATATGTATTAATTTCATCAATCATACAAGAAGCACCTATATGAATGTTTTCAACAACTCAAGGTTTAACTGATATGTAAATAGGAACAATTGTAGAAATGTTTCCCAAATTAATCTCAGAATCCGAATTTGTAATAGATATTGGATTCTGTGGTTCCTTGACATAATAAATTGTAAAAATAGACAAAAAATCATTTTCAAAATTATCAATTTCAGGTAAAAACAAAGATCTATGATGTAGATCATCCCAGGGTAATTCATCCATAAACAAAAATTATCGAATACTTTCACTAGTATGAAACACTTGTTGAAAATGATCAGAAATAGATGTCAAGGCTGAGCTTGATAGTGAAGAAGATTTTTCGATGATCACATTCATTGGATCAGGATTAGTTGAAAGTGTGTTAGAGAATGACTGTACTATTGCAAATTCCATTTCAAAAGGAATCAAAGGCACCTCACCATTGAAAGAATCCATTTATGACTTTGAAGGCACTATCCAAGGGTCATCGAATGGAATAATGCTTGATGAAATCATATTGATGTTGGAAGTAGTACACAATATTTTGAGTGGAGGCATACAGAAAGTTCCCATCCAAGTAGATTCCTTTACTAAACCTACTCCAACATCTTCATAGGGAATAGTCGATTTTCCAACATGTTGGATACTATCTATAGAAGCTGGGTCGGACGAATAATATGAAAACTGATCAATTTTCACAATCTTTCCTTTATGTGGAAATATTATTAATCGAAAGACAGATGGAATGACAACAGTGATGGCACAAGACCAAATTCGACCTAGAAGGAGTTTTATCCAGAGGGGCATCAACTACTTCCACATCTAGATTAACAGTTTTTCCTTCTACTTCTATAGGTAGATCCTGTAAAATTCCGAACGGATGGAATCCTCTTCCATCAAAAGCTCTAAGGATTGTGGGAGATTGGTTGAGTATTGGAGAACCAAGATTTTTCCAACAATTTAATGACATTATGCACGTGGATGCTCCCTCATCAATTACAGTACGAAAAAATCATCTGTTTTTGACTAATACCGGAATCTGAAAAGCCTTCTGATGAGGGAGTCTTGGTGTAAAATTTTCTAAATCGAAGACCATGAGGTTATAATCCTGAGGATCTATAGCTCCAATATCTGGTAAAAGTAATTTCCTTTGTGCTGGACATGATTGTAGCACTTCTAAGGCCAACATTGCGGAAGGGGAAATTTCCAAGTCTTCAACAATGTTGTAGTTCTGAGGAGCTCTCACATGTGGATTGAAAGCTGATTTCTGAAGTACACCTTTAGCAGGTGGTTTGATTACTAGATTACGATTAGGTTTCTTGATATGAAGTGGATCAGAAGCCGAGGGAGATGTAGCTGGTTTTGAATTAGAATTTTATACCTCTTTACCAATAACAGGATTTTTACTTCCATAGTCTTGTGATCACGTCGCAACCATAACCTCAGACATCATTAAAATATCTACTGATGAGTGTGAAGAAGATCCTATCATTTTTCTATCTTGAGTAGGAAAAGGATCCTTCAAGACAGCGGGTGTGGGTGAACCTTTGATGAATTTAGAGACCTTAGACCGATGCATGCACTCTTTAGTAAAGTGATCCTTGTCACAGATAAGACAAGGATAATGAGGTTTTAATTTATCATCAAATGGTTCAGTATTTTCGGTTTTCTCTTTGAGAGAAGAAGTCTGTTTTCTTTTATTCTTACCTTTCTTCTTATTACCAGTTTTATATTTAGATGTAGATGAATCTACAACGTGAATGTTGGCAGAAGTTTTAAGGGAAGAATCTCCTTTCGGTGAATCCGGTAAAGTTATGATAGGAAAATTAGTTTTTGAAGACTTCTTCTTACCTTTATTTGTGTTAACTAAATCGATTACACTGTCTGCAACAAGAGACCCTGAAGGAGTTGCAGTTATTTGACTAGGACGTGGTCAGTCAGGAATTTTTTCGTATAATGTACCAAATTGTGTATATACTAGGTTTAGGTACTGAGCTTGAGCAATGACCTATTCTTCAGTAACAACTCCTCCCTTAACCACATATTTAGTGATCTTTGGAAGTAAATATTTGATGAACCATTCTGCCAAGATCTGATTTGGAATAAAGACTTTCACCAAACACATTCTCCATTCATGTATGTGATCTGATATGTATGTAGACGTAGATTGTTTTAATGAAGTCAATAGTTCCGTGCATTTGTCGTATCTGACTGGAAACTGAAAGTGTGTTAATAAAGTTGTTGCTAAAGTGTTGAAATCGTTGAATGAGCCACGTGGTTGTTCAATATACAATTTTGCAGCTAAACCTATCAATGTTCTCTGAAACAGTCATAATCTAATGGAATTATCAAGAAAAGAGTTGGATGCGTACCAAAGGTGGTAAATCATGATATGGTTTGAGGGGTCCTCTCCTAATTTTCCTTGAAATTTAAGAATATCACTGAGTAAATTATTTGGCATTGGCGGCCAATACATAATATAATAGATTGGATCATTCGTTAAGTGCGAAAAATTAGATAAATCCAAAGTTGAAATGAATGGAAACCGACGGTTAGGGTCCTGTTGAGAAAATTGATAACCTTGCGGAACTATATTGGTACAAGGAGGAGGATATCCAGGATATCTTGGAATAGCCTGTGCATTTGGGATTGGAATGCCTCCCGGATAACCAGGATTAACCAGACCATATTGGGGTTGTGATGGTATTTGATGCGTGTAACCAGGGTACGGTTGATGCTGGTATACTGGATTTTATGCTTCAGGCCCATATTGATACTTCCCTTGATACAATTGATAAAAACATTGAGGTTAGCTCGTTACAATTGTACTTGTACCAGGCTGTCCCGTAGGCATCTGAACAGTAGTCTGGACTATGGGTCTAGGTTGTGGTGTAGAGACTACAGGGATTTGTTGTGATTCTTGAAGGGCTATAGAAATAGGGGCTACAAAAACTCCAAGGATAGGTGTGCTAGCTTGAATAGAATTTGGTGGAGCAGTTTGAGGTGGAGTTCTAGGTGTACTCAGACTAGGCTGCTGAATTGTACTAGGTGAAGATACCTGTGGTATAACTTGAAGCGTTGGTTGGATAGGTTGCTGGATTTGACTGTAACCAATTAGATGACCAGGTTGATTATATGGTACTTGAACGTTAGGTTGAAAATTCTGTTGAACTTGGGATGGATCCCACACCGTGTTTACTCTAGAATATGGAGGTCCCATTGAGGGTTGTGTTGCATAAGATGGACCATAACGAGGTTGGTAATTTGGAACATATGTTTGATAATTAGCTGGATAATTCCCACCTCCCTAAAAAATTTGATGTTTTGGGTAGAATTGTGGACCTAAAGGAGGCTGCTGTCCTTGGAGAGACGGTTTCCATGGTATAGGATACTGTCCTTGAAGAGGTTGCGGACCCTGAAATGAGTACTGCCCTTGAGGTTGATATTGTCCTTGAGGTTGATACTGACCTTGAGGTATGTACTGTCCTTGAGGTTGATATTGTCCTTGAGGTATGTACTCTCCTTGAGGTTTCCCCCCAGGTGGTAAATTACTACCTTGAGGTTTCCCTCCAGGCGGTAAATTACTACATTGAGGGCTAGGGTTAGGAATGTTTCCAGAGATCATGTAAATGTGTTCCGCACTCAAATTTTCTGTATGTGATTCATTTGGAATAGATGATGGTATATTTTTGTTGGGAGGAGTTGCTCCTGAGAAAGTACCTGAAGGCCACTGGTATCCCGCAGGAATAGATGGACCACCATACAAATATGATTCTGGTGATGCAGAAAACATGGATGACTCACCAGAAATGTTTAATGGAGGTCTGTAACCTCTTGGTATGGTGTAAAAAGGAATTCGGGGTGTGTTGTGACCAGCAACAACCCCCCTTTTTATTTAATATTAGTAATAATACTAAATAAATGGGGACCCTTAGTTAAAAAATCCAAAAAATAAATTAGGATTTGTTTTCCTTTTCAAATAAAACTTTCTATCATAAACTTATAGAAATCCCTTAGAAAGAACATTAAGAAACACTTAAGTTTATGATAGATTACGATAAAATTGCTCTTTAAACAAAATAGCGCATCCATAGCAAAATGGTATATATCTTTTATAAAACTGAAAATGTGATTTTGCGCTTTTGCGATAATGCGATCCCAAAAGCCTATACAATAAACGTATTGGTCGCAGATCGCATAGCGTAGAAAACAGAAGTGATTAATGAATACCTTTTGCGCTATTTTCAATTTTGCGCTTTTGCGAGATTTGCGATATGCGCTTTTGCGCTATTGCGCAATTTCCGCTTTTGCGCTATTTTACATAACTGCGATGGCTTCATTTTGCGATATTGTGATATTGCGACATTGTGATATTGCGATATTGCGCAGCAAATCGCAGATCGCAATGTCGCAGATTCATGTAGGCGCGTTGTCCAAAGGCAATCTTCCCATATATCAAATCTGTTATGCGCTTTAATGATTAAATTAAATGATTGGATTGACAATTAATGGTAAATGAGATTGTGTTTGGATTGAAAGTCGTTTCACGATTAAAATATTATATTTCATCCGCTTTCACATTTAAAATAGTCTCATCACCTTTCTTATGCCATTACTCTCATTTACTCGTAAAACGCAGGCACGAAGGAGCAAACTTCTATACAAAGCTTTCGCTAAACACTATGGGTAAGAAAGAGAAGAGCTCGAGTTCTGAAAACAAAGAAATGGCTGCACTGTATGCAGACACCGCTTGTAATAAGGATGCCGGTATATCCACTTGGGAAGGAATGTATAATCTATTAGAGGAAGAAAATCCTGTGGTGATGAAAGTTGTGGCTACAACAGGTTCTAGTAATACGTCTGAAGCAACCCTCAAAGAACTGGCTTGTTCATTTCTGCATAGGATAGCGGCAAGGCCAAGGATTCTCCCATATACGTACATGGTGAAATGGGTGGTGGACAGCACTGATATTTCAGACAGGCAATTTAAAACTCCATCTGAAGAGCTAATCGGGTCATTCTCCACGGAAGACGTGAGGCTGATGTATAAGTTGCCGGAACCTCATGTGCCTTATAATAAGCAATTTATGAAAGAATTTGCCAGAGAACATGCGAATTTTTCGGAATGCACACAAGAATGGACCAAAAGAGATGAGCCATTGAAGAAAAATAAACACAGGTGGATAGTACCAAAAAAGGATGTTTTAGACGCTGTTCACAAGTTCAAATATCCAAGTGGGAAAATTGACACAGTTTCTACCACAAGATAAGGTATGTAAGTTTGCCAAAATTTATCCTCTATAGAGCTTTTAGAAGTTACTGAAGAAGCTGTTGGAAGTCAAAAGTTCTCAGAGAAACATAAAGCTCTTCTTGAGAAAAGTCGGGAGTTGAAGAAGACTTGAAATAACTGTAAGACAAAATGAGGAAACATTGACCAAATTCAAGGCACTTCATGCTGAGTAAGGAAAAAGATGTGGAGCGTGTTCGGCACAGAGAAAAATTACTGTGAAAGGTCAAATCGATAAAAAAGAAACTACTTTGGCTAAAGTATGATATGAGAAAATGGTGAAGCAAAATCAAGATGAAATTGCAAAATTAATAACAGAGAAATAAGCTCAAATAAAGGAAAATGCACAAAGAAAAGGCAGCAGAGGAGGCGGCTACAGTGGCAAACATTCTTACTGATTGTGTAAATGATAATTTACACAAAGCTAACTTGATTCCAGAAACTGTTCCAGGATATCTCCCACAGGCACATCAATTGCAAACAGAATGGAGGCAAAAGGCAGAAGAAAGAGAAAAATCAATTCAAGGGATGACAAGATTAAATTGGGACTCATACTGGGCGTACTTAGTGAAGCCACACAGTCAGCACAACGCACTTAATTGTATCATCAATGCTACAGAGAAGATTGCGCCTACGCTTGCCGACTCTGTCTTTTCAGGACAGTTGAATTCTGAAGTCGGCCAACCGCATCCTCTCAAAACTATGCTAGATGCCTGCAAGTTTAAAGATCAAGTTCATAGATAGTTAGATTTAGTTTTAATTTTACTGTATTTTAGCTTAGGAAAAGGACGGTCATTGAACCGAATCCTTAATTTTTGTAATAAGACTATTTTTAGATTTAGATAAGTAGTATTTAAACCCTTCTCATGCATTTAGAGAAGGGTCCTGGATCTTAATATTTTTGGACTTGGAGATTGCATTTCTGTACTCCATTGTCTTATATATTTTTAAAAAGGATCACATCTGGTGATTTTCATGTAGAATTATCTTTGAAGTGTTGCATTTCTGTACCTTGGAATTTGATTTTGCATCAGAGTTACTGGATTAGAATATCACATTGCATTTGAAACTCTTCGAGATGAATGAGGTATTTCAATCCTTTCACTGTTGATTTCTTTTGTCTTATGATATTCACTTTAAAATTTCTATCATTTATATATATATTTTTTCACAACGCTTCCTTTTATATATCATTTCTGGGTATAATTGAAACGTTATCTTTCATAAGTATATATAGATGGTATACAATGATGAATGCAATATGCTAATACAACTCTATTTAATTTCTTAAACAGAGTTATCTTTATTTGTTTCTGCATATTTCAATTTAAATAATAATACATTTTCATGGTTATTGTTAAATTGGAACAATCTTAAGTTGTATTCACATATAATTACCCGGGTTAGTGTTATAATTTCTTTACCAGTATTTAGTTTAAATTAGATAGTTTTATTTCAGTTAATTTAGTCCCATTTCCACCCATCCAAACCAATCCATTTAGTTATAAGAAAACTGGTCCTTTAAATCCAGTCGGAGCCACCATACCAAACGGAAAAGGAGCTGTCTTAAGGTCCCGACCGGGTGGTTTTCCCCGATGTTTGAAGCAGAGATTTTCTAGGCTTCAACAGGGTGGCGAATAGTTTAGATCAGTATTGCGTAGAAAGTCTATCAACTGATTGTACCAAGGATCTTGTTTGAAAGGGCTATAGTAAATTTATTCACGTGGTTGAAGATCTAAAGATTCCTGATGTGAAGGAAGAACAAATTCTTCTTCAATGTCAGTAACTTCTTCAATACTAATGAGACCAGGAGGAATATTTTCAGTGATACGATACTTCACTCTGGGTGAATCAGGACAACGAGGGGTTAGAGTGATGAACTTAGAAGTAGAGTCAAACATAGCAGGTTCAGTTTCTGGTTCAGAAATTTTAGGTTCAGTAGCTGATAATTCACTAGTTGTGGAAGCAAGTTCAACTAGTTCATAAATTGAAATTTTTCTTTGAGAACTCTCTGTTGTTTGAGGTTGACCTACTTCATATTCAAGATGAATAATTATTGATGTTTCTTCGTGTTCAGTTGATCCAGTCCCTGATGTTTGTGCTTTCTCATATTTAAGTTTTTCTAACTGGCTTGGTGTGTACTCAGGGAGTTTCCCTTGCATTCTACGTGATTTTCTAGGTAATTTAGCCACGATTAAAAGTTTTAACACGCAAAATAAAAGGAAATTTCAACAAAATGTCCTAAAGTCTCTAAGGAAACACTCAAATTGATTACATGCCTAAAAAATCTAAGAGAGAAATCCACACACAAACAATAGATTCCCACACTAAAAACACTAGTTAGTGATGAAATCCAACGTAGAATTTTAATTCAGAAATGGTGGTTGGAACAATTAACCCGAAAACCTGCTTAATGAAACAGTCTGATGCAAGTTTCTCCACTTAAACTATCTTGAAGTGAAGATAACCCTCCAAAAAGTCCAAGTGACTCTAGTCGACATCTGCTCCAGGTACAGTGGGACCTTCCCTCCACCGTCACCTTGGGAAATAATCCTAATGTTTATAGCAACTAAGGTCACCAACAGGAACAAATGTACCTGAGGGAACAGTCTACAATCCGATATACACGCAAGGGCAGAGTAACTAGCTCAATCCCCTTGAAGGCTCCTTGATACAATCCAAGGTTTACCAACAAGTGACCCCATGCTCCTCTACAATGGTCTATCCGAGGTTTATCGTTTTTAATACATGCACATCTGCTATCTTTCCCAATAAGATAGGTACGATTACCTCACTGGTTTGGACATGATCTCATGCTTGACTCTTTTAAGAAGAGCTTCCCAGAGCACAAATGCTACAATTCGATTTTTCCTACTGCAAAATTGCTACTTGTTTGTTTGAACTATCTTGGAATTTTAATTACAACCTATTCCAAGACACTAGCCTAAGCTATGTTGGTGGAAAAGAGCCCTAGAAATTGTAAAAAATATCTAGATTAATTTTATTAGAGCATTGTTTTTAATTTGGTTGTTTCTTAAGACAAAAGGTATGGAAGTGAAACTTAAATGATGTTTTATGACCCGAATCAAAAATATGCTAAATGCATCTATATGAAAGTGCAACTCTTTCCTTTTCAATGAAACTTATTTAAGGGAAATATTTGAGAGATTTAACACTTTTCTAAAGCACCAATTCTTTCTTTTATAAACAAAAGTCTTTGAAAATAAGACGATTTATTTGAGAACTCAATTTCATAAAATGATCAATTACTTGTTCGAAATGAAATAATTTATCAAGCAGATTGGAAACTACAAATCATTTAACAAACCATTTCCAAAAAGAAAACCATATCTAAAACTCCTAAAAACATAATATTCAAAACCAAAAGAAAAGACTCTAATTTTGAACTCTATCTAGAAAGTTTGAGGATGTTTTCTCTTAGTTTGTGATCTAACAAGAAGAATTTCTACCAAGCAGAAACAAAAAAATCCAAAAAATGGTTTAATGTGAAAATTTAGGCCTTATTAAGCTTAAGACTCTTCAAAATTTGCAAATGAAAATGAAACTCAATTTTCATAAAAGAAAGGTTTGCAACAAGTTCAATGGCTCAGCAAGCTAAGTATATGAAGGTTTCTGATATGGAGTAGCAAGAAATTAGTGCAAACACTCATTTATAAAATGCAAATCAGATGAAAAATCAATCAAACACAAAAGTTGCTGAAAGAAACTCACATATAAGACTCCGACAGTCAAGAAAAGTTGGGGCAAACACAGAGAATTGGGTAATCTGGCTCCTAAAAAGATAATGCTTAATTTAAAAAAAAATTTCCACAAGTCCGCAGGTTCTAATGGAGAACAGTGTGGTACAGCACTGTTCTGAACAAAAAACTGTGGAGGCTACCGCACTATCTTTAAATAAAAACCGCGGAGGCCAGGAAAAATACAAAAAAATAAAAATTCAGATTTTCTTTTCAGGTATTCTAATAAGTTGTCTACCCAACCCAGTTTTTAGACTAATCAAAATCAGAAAAATCTCAAAATTCAAACTGAAAAATAAAAAGGAAAACTAAGTTCTATTCCCTAGCGGAGTCGCCATTTTGTTATGCGGATAAATCCCTCTTGTGGACAAGAGCGATCTCCCTAGTATTCTACGGATAGGTAGAAACAAACATCCATTTGTAAATCGTTTTCTCTAGATCATTTGCAATTCAAAATTATTATAAACGAGGAAAGAGGACATGCCTCTACCTTGAAACTCAATGTTCAGTGCAGCCTTTTATCTAGTCGTTTCAAAGAGGCTTCTTCAGTAATGAGAACCTGCAATCAAAGACAGACAAAAGAATTAAAAGCACCCACAACATATAATAGTTGAGAACAACTAATCTAACTCAGTGATCAGGGAATCCAAGTATTGAATTATTCAAATAGACACAAGAACAACTCAATGAGAAAAGGAGATCCATATGTATTATCTTGTATGAAAATAGTAACTTTACAACCTGTCGCCTTGATGTTGCACAAGTTCCTCCCGGGGTCCTGAACAATCATTCCTCCTTCAGATTGACAAGCCTTCCACTCTATGAACTAGCATGAAGTTATGGACATGAGTGTGTGATCATTCTCATGTCAAAAATGACTAGTGTAGAGAGTATGCTCTCTTGAGAATTTCTTCAGCAATTACCACATGTGTGTCTACCCTTGAGACTAAAACATAAGCTCAATTTATAGGGAAATGGAGATGGTTTCAGTTCCATGAAGAGGGGGATAGATTCCTCTCATGAAGGGATTTGAGCTCCATATACCAAGGGATAAACTCCATGAGTGAAGGGATAGAGCTCCATGAGTGTAGGGATAAAGCTCGAATTGATCGCGCCTCTAGAAGCTTCCAGTTGGGAGAATATTTGTCCAGCTGGGCTTCTAGAACTTAGTTTTTCCTTTATTTGAATGTTTACAGGGGTCCGTAGGTTTTATAAGCAAAACGTGCGGGATGTGCTGCAGGCTATAGAGAAAATATTTTTGGATCAGCAGGAAAGAGCTAGGAAAAGTACGAAGTTAGATTTTTTAGGGTTTTAATGAGCTTTTCTCCAATTCCAAGACTTGGTTTAGGAACATTAGGGTTTTTGACCTCTAAGGGAGCATAATATAGGTAGTGATGAACCTATATAGACTGTCAAATGTCGTGGTGACAAAATAACATGTAACAATAGTGCATTTAAAACCTCATTTTTTTTTAATATTTTTGTGTCATCTATGCACAATCCAATGTGAGATTCCAAGTTTTGAAATCGACATTCAAGGGGATCTCTTTCACCCAAATATTCCGCGAATAGAATGGAGAAGAATATTATTTGTCCAAGAAAGGATACTATGTGGCTCAGGGTTCGATGCATTTCTAGGAATTTGTCTATGCTTCTTTCCTACGATATGGAAAAATTCTGATCTGAAGGCTCTATCTCATTGTCACTGGTTGAACTATGCTTTCACTGGTTCTTGCATTGAACTCTCCTTTTGTCTGGCTATGTCTTTTCTGGTTATGAATTTTTTCATACTTTTTTGATATGGATAAATCATTGATAGTTATAAATGTAAATCTGGGCTCTATTTTGCATATTTGCTCTCATTTATTCAATGAAAGTATTTTTTCTACTTGGAAAAAAATAAAAATAAATTGAGTGGTTTTACCAATATATCTTGCCTTCCTAATTACTCTCTATTGTTTAATTTATGTTATAGAGTCTAAAAGAATTGGATTTAATAGTGAAAAAAATATTTGTATCATTGGAAATTTTTTTAATTCCAATGAGAATTTGGCTGAAGCCATTAGTTAAAAATAAATAGTAACATTTTACTGATAATCCACATCAAGCTATTAAATCATAGATGTTACCATTTCTCTCGTAGGTGGTAACCCTTTAGGCTCTCGGAACACATCCTTGTATGCCTGTAACAACTCATTAATTTTTTTTTTTTTTCTTAGTACACCCCTCCAAGGATGTCTTGCCTCTTATTGAATCATTTTCATGCTGGTTTTCTCTTAAAAACAACAAAACATAATTCTTGCTGAAACTGATCAATTTCTTCAGTTGGTTGGCACTTACCAGTGAAATTTTCGACTTGCCTTTATGCGCATTGATGATGAATGATTTTCCATCCTTGATGAGCCGATAATGATTGGCTCTCCTCATGAATATTGCATATTTCATGTACATGAATAGACTCCCAAACATGACTCCACATACATCATGGGGAACCAAATCTAGATCTACTTCATCAATAAAATCAACACTGATAGCAAATATAATTTTATACTGTTTTGTTACCTTCAGCTCTGCATCCTTATTTACCCATCCCAATGGATATGGGTTTGAATGATCATGAACTTCCAACCCCAAATTATTAATTAGCTCTGCCGCAATGAGATTCGTTTGTGATCCTGAGTCAAACAAAGCATCAATCTTTGTCTTATTGACTTGTATATTTATATGGAAGAGTTTTGTCATTTCTTTCTCTTCATGTTATCGAAGGCTACTCAGATTCACCTCCTTCTACATTGACGTATAAAGTATCTTCTCATCCACGTTCAGGAAACTTTCAACTTGGTTGCTTGAATCAGTGGCCATGAGATTCTTCTTCTTGTTATCTTTCTTTTTGTTCATTGGGTTTAGCTCTAGATGCAGCTTCCAACACTTCTCCTCTGTATGGCTATCAATGTTGCAGTGGTTGCTGGGATATTTTCATTGGTTTGTTGTGGCTGTCGTCTTTTTATATTTTCCCCGTTTTTTCTTCTTCTTCCCCTCCTTAGAAGCTTCTTGTTGCTCCTTCAACTTCGATCCACTTGATTGTTCTCTCTTCAGACCTATGCTCTCTAGGTATTGTGCCTGTACACAAGCCTCGTCCACCTATTTGGGCTTGAACAAAATGAATTGCTCATGTAGATGGCAGTGAAACCCCACAAATACTTGAGGATTACATCTGGGTTCTTTGGAGAGATACCTAACATTATAGCCATATTTTTGAATTTCGCGGTGTACTCCTATACGTTTTGGCCAAGATTTTTCGTGAAGTAATGCCACCGAATCCACTGGTCCTCCACATACCTAATGGTATAAAACTGTGACTTAATGAGGGTTTTGAAATCCTCCCACTTAGTCACTAGAGGTTATTCCTCCAACCTTAGGGTTTCTGTGTGGCTCTCCTAACAGGTCAGTGCATGGCCCTATAATTTCAGTCACGCGAATGATATATTTTGTCCTTCTTCGATATGATGGACGTTGAGATAAACTTCCAGTTGCTGCAACTAGTGGTTCAAATTTAGAGCGTTGATCTCACTATGGTACGACTTGATATCAAATTTTTCTTCCATTTTAAACAGGGACTGATTCACGACACTCAAACTAGGTTGATCTTTTATGGGTTCTTTCTTCGGTTGGATCTTCGTGTCTTCTGGATCTCTCGATCCCACTTATGATTTTACCTCTGCATTCAAACCCATATATTCTCCAAATATCCCCAGATTATTACATAGGGCCACCATGAGGAGGTTTATATTGTGGTTTATATCCATGACTTGTTGTTAGAGTTGCAAAAACCTCACCTTTGCAAGATCATGACGTTCGTTTACATATTTGTCGGCCATGATTGGGGTTTTACGATTTTCGGCTCCGTCGATCTAGATCCTTAACATCTCCAAAAAATAACCAAATAAACCCTCTTTGATACCAAATGATCTGTAAAATTCCATTGATATTCCACTGGAAAATTCGTCACAACAGATCTGAAAATAATATATTAAAATACTTAATTTTTACACTATTACAGTTTTATTAAAATTCTAGATCTATAGGTTTAACTATAATTAGTGCATGCATGTGAATGGAATTTATGCAGAAAATTAGAGAATGTAAAAAATAAGCTCTCACACACACATGAGACACAAGATATTCTCTCTGGGAAACCCTTCTGAGAGAAAACCCAATTGGAAGATGAGGTCGCTTCGCTCTCTTTCTTTGTCTGGAAATATGGATGCAGGTACAAAGAAGTAATGCATGTGGCCCGTGGGATGCTACAATGCACATATCCTCCCTGTGTGCTCTACCTACTACCTCTCTTGGATATATTTTCTCAACTTTGGAACAAATTTCTCTCGAAAGAATGAAATGCCTCTTCCTCCTAGTGGCCGGGTTATAGTCCGATAGCCTACTAGTGGTTAATTTTGACTACATCAAACATTAACTAGAGTTACAATATATAATATTCTAGAGTATTTTACATCAAAAAAACGTGGCTATCCAATTTTACATTAATAATGGGGATTGACATGACTTCCTCCTGAAATATAGGTGTGGAAATAAGAAGGTCAACTTCTAAGTGTCATAACTTTTGCATACGAACTCTGATTCATGTGTTTCTTGCACTGTTGGAAAGATATATTTGTGTAGAATAACATGAAAAGGTGATACACTAAAGAAAAAAAAATTTACCCCCAAAAAATTTCATTTGATGCCTCAAAACACTTCAGGAAGGTTTTAGACCCTGTTTTGCCAAACTAGGTCCCACCGGTAAAAACGATCTCGTGAGCTGATTCCTCCATTATTTCCACTCCAAATGCATCGAGATGGATGAAAAAATATATAATGATCCAATCTGGATTAGGAATTCAAATTTACCTTATGAAAATTCATTTTTTAATATGTCAACATCTTGCTCCTTAGTTGGAATGTAGTGTACCAACATAATTCTCCTCTACACACATTACTGCAAATGGTGATACCAGATATCAATGTGCTTGGGCATGCCATGAAATACCATATTATTAGAGGGATTAATGCAATTATTATTATCACAATATATCATTTTCAAATCCATCTCCTAAATGAAAATATCCACTATTATTTTCCTCATCCATATGGCCTCACATGCTACTTGACTTGCAGTCGTGTATTCAACCTATGCTGCACTGAGCGCCTTAGACATATGCTTTCCGTTGTACTTGTAAATAGTTGTAGATCCAACACTGAAGATAACACCTAAATTAATTTTCCTTTCTGATGGAATCCATGCCCAATCTGCATCGATGAAGCCTTGAAGCTTCACTCCCTCTGTCCTCATGTACCACAATCCATACTCGGTAGTTCCCTTGAGGTACCACAACACATGATTTGATTCCTTCTAATACAACTTGGTAGGCCTCACCATAGCTTGAATTAGTTTTTTATTTCATAACACATGTTGGGTGTTGTGTTCACAATATATATCAAAGACCCCACAAGCTACCTGTAAATGGTAGCATGAACCTCTTCATCTAAAGTGGCATTCTCCTTCCTCCAGTTTGTAGCTAGAGGCGTGTCCATGGGCTTATAATTATACATGTGAAATATATAAATTATTTCAAAGGCATACTTCCCATGAGACACAAAAAATTTACCATCACATTTCCTAGCTTCTAGCCCGAGGAAGTAATGCATTAAGCCCATGTATTTTATCTCAAATTCCCTTGCAAGATCCTCTTTGCAAGAGCAGATCAACTTCTCATCACCTGTCAATATTAAATCATCAACATACAAAAAAAGAATAAGCAAATTAACATCTACCATAATGTGATATAGGTTCACATCTGCTCCATTTTTGGTGAATCCAAATCCACTGAGATGTCTGTCAATCCAAATGTACCATGATCGAGGTGCTTGTTTGAGACCATACAATTCTCTCTTGAGTTGGCATACATGTGATTCTCAATCACGTGTCTCAAATATTTTTGGCTTCTCTATGTAAATTTCATCCTCAACAACATCGTTGAGAAAGGAAGTCTTCACATCCATCTAGCGGATTTTCCACCCCATCTGTGTAACCAATGCTAGAATGGATCTAATTATACCTTGAAATTGGTGCAAAATTTTCATCATAGTCCACTCCCTCTATCTGAGGGAATCCTTTGGCCACAAATCTGACCTTGTACTTCTCGATACTCTCGTCAACTGCATGCTTCATTTTGTAGCTCCATCGGGAACCAACCACTAATTTCCCTTTTGATCTCAACACCACCTCCCATACACAGTTTTTCATGATGAATTTGTATTATTCCACCATGGCATCAACCCAAACAGGTTGAGAAATTGTTTTCTCAAATGAAGAAGGCTTTGTATTTATGATATCTATAATGAGATCCATGTAACTAGTGTACCTTTCAGGTGACCTCCTCTGTCTTCGTACTAATGTGGGGGCTCCCACATTCTCCCTTGCATCATGCAACAATATATCAACTTATCTAGTTCTATTTCTCTCATCTCTAGAAGGTTTTTGTTGAGTGGGTGCCTCCACTTTGTCTGTTGTCTGCTCTGCTGCATGTGGCTGCTCCACAACCTCATGAAGCTCATCCTGAGGCTCCTCCTTTGGAGCTAGAAGATATTGCTCTAGTGGGACACTAAACTCTCGTTATATAGATAATCTCATATCATTCTCCTCATTGAACTTGACATATCCCTCACAATTGTCATTCCGAGTGAAGGTAAGTACACCCAGTAATTGTGTGTAGTTTCAGTGTATCTGAAAAAGTAGCTCAACTCTACTGTAGGCTCAATTTTCTTCCTCAAAGCCTTAGAGACATGAAAATAAATTGAATCTCCAAAAATTCTGAAATGAGATACATCAGGCTTTCTCCTAGAGAAAGCTTCCTCTGATGTGATCATACCAAGTATTCTATGAGGATTTTGGTTCTGCAAGTAGGCTGCGGTGTTTCATGCTTTCGCCCATAGATGTAAGGGCAACCCTTCATCATGCAACATGTCCCTTGTTGCTCCACTTATGCTTATGTTCTTCGTTTCAACTACCACATTCTAATGTGGGTTATGGGGTCCTATCAGTTATCCTCGAATACCTTCTTTGGAGCATAAATCATTGAAAGCATGTGGGACAAATTCACCTCCATTTTCACTCTTGAGGGCCTTTAGCTTCTTCCTAGTCTCCTTCTTAACCAATGCCTCGAATTCAACAAATTTTGAGATCCTTCTTCTGCTTGAAGAAGATCCAACATTTTCTATAGAAATCATCAACAAAAATAACATAATAATTATGTTTTGTTGTGGATGCTATAGAAAAGGGTCCAAAAACATTAGAGTGACTCATTCCAAGATTGCATCTGATTTTTTATCTCGTTCATGTAAAGTGGATTTGACATATTTCCCCAATGTGTAACCCTTGCATACATCCTGCTAGTTAAGGGAGCCTTTAGGGAAAGTGGTGGTAATTTGCTACATGATTTTTAAGGTATCATGGTGTAGATGACCCAGTCTCCTGTACCAGATTTCTCCAACATATCGACTCTACACTTTTTCATCCTTAATGCTCAATGTAGTGCAATCTCCCACCTCAAGTTTGTATAGGTTCTTCACTGAAATCCCTATTTGCTTCACTTTCCTAGTATTTATGTGTCTCAGAAAGGCTTTCCCTTTATTGAAATTAACATCATAGCCATAATCCTCCAATACTGCTACAAATATCAGGTTCTTCTTCAACCCAGGTACAAACATAACATCTTTGAGGCAAAGAGGAGAGTATTTCTCCCTCTCAAAGGTGACAATACAAATTCATGTAGCATTGTACCTCCCATCATCCTCCATTTCAATATGCATATGGTGATCCTTCTCCTCTAGGCTACTGAAAAAATCCTTGCACCCTGGCATATGGAACAAGGCATCAAATTCAAGGTACCACACACTCGCCATAACAATTTTGGTCATGCATGCTATTAGGTTGAAGTCTCATTTGAATTTTGAAACTAGTGCTTCACCTTTTACTTGTTATGAAACCATCTCACAAAATAGAAGAAAATATAGTTCAATGACTTAGAACTCAACCTCTTTGAGGGCGAAACCTCCTTTACATTACATAAATGAACTTCTTGGATGATACAAATGAAAAAACCTCCTTTCTATATATATGATTCCAATTTCTCACAATATAATCCTAGACGAGATAACAATAAAAATGTTTGGGCACGAAAATAACAATAATAGGCTTCTATGGGACACCATAATAACAATATGGGGACTACATGGACACAAAAATAACAATAAGGGGGCTACACTAACAATACAAATAAGGGGATACACTAGTATTATAGGGACTTAGCCTGCCCCTTTCCTTCAAAAAGGTGTTTTCCTCAACTCTTGAGTAGTTTTGGATTCTTATGTATAAAATTATCATCCTCCCATGTCGAATCTTTAGCGGGTAATTTCTTCCACTTGATGAGATACTATGAAATTGATTGATTTTGTAGCTGTCGATTTCTTGTTTCTGTGATTGCTTCAGGTTCCAATATGATTTTTACTTCTTCTTCAAGTTCTAGCAATGTTTTTTGAACTGGGATCTTTTCACCTATTACCTTATTTAAGCATCAAACATGGAAAACTGGGTGCACTCGGGAAGATGCAGGAATATCCAATTTGTATGCCATAGTACCAATTTTTTGCAACACTTTGTAAGGACCATAATACTTTGGTGATAATTTATTATCCTTCTTAGGTTGCTTGAGACACATTTGTTTGTATGGTTGTAGCCATAAATATACCCAGTCGCCTACATCAAAATTATTTCGCTGTGATGTTGATCCACCTATTGTTTCATTCGATTTTGCGCCAAGGTGAGGTTATCCTTTAAGATTTGGAGAAATTTTTTTGATGCTCGATGTGATCTTACACTACTTGAAAATTAGAATTTTCTCTTAAAGATGATGTGATGGAGGCTGGATGATATCCATAAAGTGCCATAAATGGGGTCATTTTTGCTACAATATGGAAGGAAGTGTTATACCACCATTCAGCCAGAGGTAACCACTTGATCCATTGTGTATGTTTATCAGATACAAAGAAACAAAGATATCCTTCCAAAAAAAAAATTCACTATCTCAGTTTTCCCATCAGATTGATGATGATATGATGAGCTATGAGCTAATTGAGTACCCAAACAAGAAAATAATTTCATCCAAAAATTTCCAGTAAAAATGGGATCTTTGTCGCATACAATAATCTTTGGGTTTCCATGTAGCTTTTGAATTTTTTCCATAGATGTAGTAGCAACTTTACTGGTTTTAAATGGATGATATAATGCATAAAAGTGTGCACACTTGGTAAGTTATCAACTACCACCATGATGACAGTCTTTCCTTTGGACTTGGGGAAACCTATGATAAAATCCTTTGAAACCTCCTCCCAACGTTTACTTGGAATGGATAAAGGTTGTAACATAGCTGGGGTCTTAATTTTCTCAACTTTATTTGGTTGGAAAACCAAAAATTCTGCCACAAACTTTTGAATATAACATTTAAGGTCATCCCAAAAAAATCCTTATTGACCCTGTGGTAAGTTTTTAGAAATCATGAGTGCCCTCATAAGGGAGAGCTGTGCAATTCCAAAAGAATATTTTGTTTGAATTGGGAATTATTACAAAGATATAAGTGATCTTTGTACCATAATGAATCATTTTCTAGCTAAATGTTTCATATGTACTAGAATCTTACTGCAACTTTTGAATGAGTGTCCACACCTCTTCATCATTCTTCCATTCATCCCTTGCTTTAGTTATCCACTCAAGTTGGATAATAGAAATGGCACAAATCAATGCGTCCACATCCTCATCCTTTCTTGAGAGTGCATCTGCAACAACATTTTTCTTCCCTTTTTTTTATATGATTTCAAAGTCATAACCCAACATCTTTATGATCCATTTTTTCTACTCTTCTGAAGATAATATTTTTTCCAAAAAGTATTTAAGAATATCACGATCTGTTTTTACCTTGAAGTGTCTTCCCATTAGGTAAGGTCACCATTGCTTTAGTGCATGTAGTATCTCTAACATCCTTCTCATAAATAGGTTTTAGTAAATACTTTTATTTGATTGGACGAATTTCAAAATAAATGGGTCTTCCTTCTTGCATTAAAAGCACACCAATTCCATTTCCTGAGGCATCACATTCCGCAATAAAGATTTTTGTGAAGTCCAGCGTAGCTAAGACTAGTGATTGGAACGTTGCCTCTTTAAGATGTTCAAAGGCCTTAGCTGATTCTGGAGTCCAAGAAATGCATCTTTCTTATGTAATAACGTTAAAGGTGTCGATATTCTCCCATAATTATTAACAAACTTGCGACAATACCCCGTTAATCCTAGAAATACTTGAAGATGCTTTATGGTTGTAGGGACTTTCCATTACTCAATGGATTTACCTTTTTTAGGGTCTACCTTAACACCCTCATGAGATACAATATGACCCAAATATTCCACCTCATGTACTCCAAAGAAACATTTGGAGGTTTTTGCATAAAATTATTTCTCCTCCAATAGTTTGAGCACCATGTCAACATGTTGAACATGATCCTTCAAAGACTTGTTGTAGGTTAGTATATCATAAAAAATACTAACACAAATTTTTTAAGGAAGGGTTTGAAAATGAAATTCATCAAACCTTGAAATGTGGAAGGTGCATTAGTAAGGCCAAAAGGCATGACCAAAAATTCCTAATGACCCTCATGAGTTCTGAATTGTTTTCAGAATGTATTCAGTCTTCATTCTAATTTGATGATATCCAAAATGAAGATTCAGCTTGGTGAAGCAAATTGCTCCATGTAATTCATCCAATAATTCATCAATGACGGGGAGGGGAAATTTATCTTTAATAGTGAGCTTTTTTAGATCCCTATAATCTAGACACATACGCCATGATCCATCCTTCTTGTGCACCAATACTACTGGAACAGAGAAATAACTTTGACTAGGTTGTATTATACTAGCCTCTAGCATTTCTGAAACCATACGTTCAAACTCACTCTTTTGAGCATAAGGATATCTGTAAGTCCTAATGTTTGGAGGAACACTTCTTGGAATAAAATGGATAGCATGATCATGATCACAAATAGGTGGGAGTCCTTTGGGAGTCTCAGATACCTTGGAATGATTGTCCAAGACTTTTTGGATATCTGGAGAAATAGATGATTTTGATGTTTGAACTTGTAGTGAGCATAATTGTGAAATTATGCCTCGTTGTTCTTTCTTCAGAAGCTTTGTCATGAAATTAGAGCTAATTATCTTTCCCAACTTCCTTGTGATACCCCATAATTCAACTTCCTTTCCTTCTGATTTTTTTTTCAAGAAAAGTTCTTGAAAATTAAAAGCTATCGTCCCCAAAGATTGTAACCATTGTACCCCTAGTAAAACATCAACACCACCCATTGGATGGAGAGCATTGGACCATTAATTACATATTTACCCATGGTTAGTTTGATTTTATGACACTTTCTAGAGAAATTTATAGTTCCTCCATTTGCAACCATGACCTGACACTCTAGTGCTTGGTATAGGAAGCAATTCAATTCCTTGGCTACCTTACAATGAATAAAATTATGGGTACTACCCGAATCAATCAACACTATTACATTTTTATTCTTTATATGTCCTTCTATCTTAATAGTTTGAGAAGTGGTAATTCCTACCAATGCATTACAGGATATGGTTGTATTAATTTATTCCTCCAAGGTTGGTTCTTGGTGTATATCCTCTTCTTTTGAAGTTTCTTGTTGCTTTTCTTCCTCCTCTTCACAATCTATGTAAAAAAATTTCTTATTAGCACACTTATGACCTTTAGTGTATTTTCTATCACAACTGTAGCAAAGCCATTTTGCTCTTTTTTCTTCTAATTGTTGTGGTGTCAACCTTGCACATTGTGGAAGTCTAGGAGTAGAAACACTTCCATCTGTATAGTTGTAAGTGGTAGGTTTCCTTGTTGCCATAATATTTCTTTCAATTTTTCTTGCCAAAATGAATGCGTTCTCCAATGAATTAGGTTCCCAAAGGAAAAAATCATGTTGGATATTATCCTTTAAAGTCCCTATGAATATATCAATCATGTGTTCCTCTGGAATATTAGTTACTATTATATTCAATTTTTGGAAGTCCACAATGTTCTCCTCCATTGAACCCTTTTGTTTGAGATTTATCAATTGGCTAAAGAAGGTGTTGCTATTTGTATCCTCATAATGTACTATCATTTCCTCTGTAAAAATTGACCAAGTGAAAATTTTTTTACGAGAGAAAAGTCATTGATACCATAAAAATGTATTTGGTTCTAAATATAAAGTTGCAACACGTACCTTTTGTGTGTTTTGCACATTATGGAGATGAAAATATTGCTTCATATGTAGTATCCATGTGGCGGGATCCTTGCCCTCAAACTTCCTCATATCGATATTTGGAATATGGTGGGTCTTCAATCCAACATTAGAGTTTATGAAATCATGATTAGAGTTTATTTTGTTCTCATAATCAGTTTCCTCTACTACTTTTTCCCCATTAGGAAGCTTTTCTCGTAGCAACTTTGTCAAACCTTCCTTCAAACCTTCCATGTATTTCTTCAAATATTCCATGTTTCCTTTTAAACCATCCATGGAACCTTGTAAACCATTCATGTTTCCTTTTAAACCATCCATGTCACCTTTTAGTTCTTCTTTGGTTTCTCTTTGTGAGAGAAAAATTTCTTGCACTTGGTCCCGTAATTTTGATATATAATGTTGCACTTCTTCCTCTTCATGTGTCATAGTAGAGTTTTATGAGGATGTAATGGGTGTGAAATTAATTTTGGGAGTAATTTTAGAATCCAATACTTATATCTGTGCTTAAATATTCCCTTGGAATCACTTCAAACTACCTTTTCAAACAAAATTTATGCAATTTAAAAAAACAAATACACACCTTTTCCTTGGTTTTTAGGAGGTCGATATTGAACCTGTTTTATCTCTGTGATTTCAGATCTTCAAGATACGAAATTTGGTCCTGTAGTATCCATATGAGTCTTCTTTCCAATGCCACAGGTTAGAATTGATTTGTATTATTCAATACAAATTTATGTTCGATCTCCTGCAATGACCTAATTATTGGTTGGTTCAGTAGAGCGAACTTGTATGACGTTCCATGTGTCACTTTTTCGACATTCGGCTCTGAAATCTATACCCAAGAAACTAAATTATGTGCACTTTTGGCCACTTTTATAGAATTCCAATACAATGCATGAAACAAAATTTATAATGATTTTTCCTCTTTCGTCCATTTAAGATGAAATTCTGGAGCCTGCAAATACCCTAACTTCCACAGATCATATCTCCGAAAATATTGCGAAACAAGGTCTAATATTTTTACACAAAGTTAATCAATATTTCGACTCCAGGTTTTAAACATTTCAGCTTCTGAAGCCTCATAGAGACAACTTTATAGTGGAAATTCCAAGATCGCCTCTTGGCAGCAACAAAACCCTAGAATCCAAAGCTCTGATACCAAATGTTATAAAACCATATCACAAAATATAATAAAAGATAGATCAACGAATTAGAAATGAGACTCTTCGAGGGGGAAAGCTCATTTACGTTACATAAATGATTAATCCTTGGATGATACAAATGACAAAACCTCCTTTCTATATATAGGAGTACAATAGGTCATAATATAATCCTAGCCGACATAAAAATAACAATGTAAGGGAACAACAATAATAATAGTGGGCTTCTATGGGGCACAATAATAAAAATATGGGGACTACATGGGCACAACAATAATAATAAGGGGATACAGTAATATTATAGGGAGCTAGCACTGCTCTTCCTGAAAGTTTCTTTTTAGACTTCTTGTGTTAACATTTTATTGCATAGTGTCTTTATTCATGGCAGTGGAAGAATTTTATCTTGCTCAAGTCTTCCTTCTTGCCATTATTTTGGTTGGATTTATGTTTTCTCAGGTTCTTCTTTTCTTTTCATTTCTTCCCTTTCCAACCAAGGAAAAATTATCTTCATACTATGCTCTAGATGAAGTTCCATATCTGGTATTTCTCTTGAACTCTTCTTAAACCAAATCAGACCAAAACATTTCCAAATTTGATAATTTTTCCCTTCCATTCATAGAGTCCTAATAGCTATGCTAGGATTTTGGAAGGCCTAGAAGAGCTACGCTCATTAGGTCATCTTCTGCAACATTCACCTCAACCCATCCAAGCTCATAATGAACTTTAGTAAATCTATAGAGATATTGTGGAATGGTATCATTATTCTGCATCCTTATGTTTTGAAGTTTGTCTTTCAGGGCCAATTTTCTATGGTCACTGCTATTTTCAAATATCTCAGTCAATTTCTTCCGCATAGAAAATGGTGTCTCTTTTCCATTGAGATTTTATATCACATGGTCCCTCACACCTTCCAGAATAATTCTCCTCGTATTTGCAACATCCTTCTTCCATTGGGCTGATTGTTGTGCATTCGACTGTGAAGGTTTTGCAATGTCAGTTTTAACATATTATAACACACCATTATCATTGAGCACTACTTCCATTCGATCCTTCTAGGCTATGAAATTTGAGATACTCTCCAGGGCATACTCTAATCTTAGTCTGTTGAAATACATTCTCCTGATCCTGAAGAAAAATTGCTACATTGAAGATGAAAAATAAAAATTCCCGAGAGACAAGTTCAAAATACTAGTTCTAATGTGACTTTAGGGTTTTGATACCATGTAGAAATTTGATAGAAATTTCAAGTGCTCAATATTTCAAACTAAAAAACAAGAGACACAATTCTACTCTACTGATCTACGGAACAAAAATCACAATTTAGAAAAAAATGCATAGACATGCAATAAGAAAAACAAAAAATGCAAAGTGATTTATATGGGAACCCAACTTTGAAAAAACCCTCAAGCCTCTTTGCATTAATAATTTGGATAGAGAAACTATTACAATTTCTAGCTACAGCTCTGAGTACAACCTGCAAAAGAATGATTGTTCTCTCTATTGAATGAGAAACTTTGGCCAAAAATTAGCCAATTATTTTCTCACCTGTCCTCCTATTTCCTTGCACAAATCCTAAGGAAATTAGCCCCCAAAAGATAATAATTTCCTCCTAATTGATTGTACAATTCCTAAGGATTGATCTCCTGAATTCATGCGATACCTGTATGCTTAAACTAGTATACAACTCATGTTACACTACCATGTCATCTCCACTTCAGCTGAGAAATTTGAATTCCATGCATGCATCAGATATTTTGGGCTAATTGATCAGTTAACTAATAGATATCTAAGTTAGGTTGTTTTCCCATGCACAATTGACCTTCAACTGACTCTATCAATAGTTATAGGCCAATTAACTAAATACAACTGAAAATAATTGAACTAGATTACTAAAATTTAGCAATCACACATGCATGACTGAACCCCAAGTCCAATAACTCAAATTTACTGAGATACTTGAGTGACAAGAGCTATGTCACCCTAGTTAATTGCCTCCAAGTTGTCATACAGATGTGGAAATTCAATTTACTCAATTTGACTAAGGCTAAAGTCAAATTAAGCCTTTCTTGCTACATTTTTTCAACATCTGCCAAATGGCTTAAATTGAGATAATTATTTCAAGTTATAGATGTAGGGCCTACACTAGATAATACTTAAACAAAACCTTGATTCGCTTATCCATGTATATGGTCATAACTTTACTTGCACACACCTTGGCCAAGTCGGGTGGTAAAGGGTCATATATCCACTCATTAACATACTTTATTCGACATAAAAGTTTTACGTCTCCAACTATTTACATAATTTTCATTAAACCTCATATCTAATCCACCCGATAGTTCATCGTTATTAATTTTCTCTCGCAAAGCCAATTGGATTCAAACATGAAAGATTACAAAGTTATCTTGCGACTAGCTACAAGAGTTTAACACTACGATCTTGGTTAACCATGCACATAAATATGAACTTAAATGATGATAAAAACGAGAAACCATTGAGAGGAATGATTGATACACGAGAGCATCAAATAAACCAAAAGTTATAATAATTAGCAAAATATGGTTACCTCTTGTTCTCCAGTCTACACACACTCTCTTCTCTCTATTCTCATAGTCTCTCCTCACACACCCGAGAGACTTTATTCTCTATTTTTGCCTGATTAAACATTTATTTCACCTCTCTTCTATCTCTCTTAGTCATTCACACATCTCTATCTATTTTTGCTTCAATTATGTATATACAAAATCAAGATTTGTTGAGATCCACTAAGGGTGGATTAAATCACTCAATTCTTTGAAAATATCCTATCCAAGCCTATAATCTTTAATTATCTCATATAATTATTGATATTTTGGGTAGCATTAGATGTGCTCTAGCTCTGAAACTTTGTGGAGGGGATAGAACACATGAGACCTCCAAGACCAAGAAATCGTTTCGATAAATTCCACTCGGTGTAAAAGTTATTCAAATAATTAATTTTTTTAATGGGGACACTAAGTCTAACTCAAGGAAATTGAAAATTAAAGTGAATTAATTTACACATGTGGTGAGAATGATCTAAGTGATGTGGATCAATATTTCTCTAATTTTAGCCGTTGATTAGTTATTAGATCACGACAGTTGATGTATGAATGAGAAATGTATTAAAGGAAGGCTTGGGGTCAGTTGGAGAATACACATAGAGTAGTAGCACTTGAGCTAAGTCAAAATTCTGGGGCGTGGTTTGGTAAGAATTTTTGAGTGAGCTTGCAGTGCTATTGAGGGGTAGATTTACAAGGGATGTTCTGATCTAAGGCCGAGAACACATATTTTAGAGAGGAAGTTCCGTACTAGGTAGCGTAGAGGCTAGCAGGAGGGATGCAACCTAGCCAGGCTAATGCAGAGACCATGCAGAGAGGGATGCAAACCCTTCTGAGTGATGCAGAGGCAACACAAAGGCCTTCAGGGTGAAGTAATGGTAGCCTATACTACACAGAGGTTGCACTAGGCGAGAGAGGCCAATGCATAGGCTGGAAGATATGCGCTGAGGGTTCTAGTTGGCCAAAAAGGGCTCGTATTTAATAATTTATGAAAGGTTTGAATCAAGAAAATTTTCTATCTCCGAGTGATAAGGTACACCTGTCGTGAATTTCTCTATAGGGAAAACCACTACTGGTGCCCATGATGTATTCATATTCTGCTTAATAATAAAAACCTCAAAGAGTTGTTGCAGTGATTTTCCTGCATTGAGTTTTTCTGGGGACATTTGTTCGAAAAATCATGTGTGTCCTTTGTCATATGTGTGCTATGTTTTAGTAAATGAACTGTATATGTGTAGGCTAAAAGTTTTGTTTACTTTTATGTTTTTCTCAATATTTCAGTTAAATAAATTTTTTATAATAAAACAAGTAGGAGAAGTAAAACAATATTCTGCAGTAGGGTTTTTGTGTTTAGAAATTTTCACATGGTATCAGAGCAATTGCAGATCAAGATGAAGCCATCAACAAGAGGCTGAATAATTTTTTCTGCAGGAGGGCAGTTGAAGCTCACATATCTAGGAAGAAGGAAACACAACACCAGAAGGGACATAGACCTAACAAAAGGGTGATGCAGAGCCAGTCTTCTCACACAGAGCTAATGTAGAGGCTGACGCAGGCCCTAGAGGGTGACGTAAAGCCTATCAAGCTCATGCTAAGCTGACACCGTGGCTGACGTAGGCCCTTAAGGGTGACACATTCCAAGTTGGAGTGACATTGTGTTGGTTGCCGAGGCTGGAAGCGCAGCTTCTAATCTTCAAAGGTGCGGGTGGGACATCGGTTCTGTCTTTTATCACTCCACCGGATCTCCGAGGCTAAGAAGAGACTAGCAAAGGTAACCAACGACCAATATTTTTCCAAGTAGCTAACCCTACTAGGCAGGAGAGGGCTCTCTCCAATGGATCTCAGTCACTATGACTGGATCAATGAGATATTAGGCTAGGTATAGTAGCACAAGGGTTTTATTGATTGAATTTTGAGGTGTTGGATGGTGAATAGGTTAAGGAAGGAACTAGGTCAGGGAAAACAAGGATAAAAATTACAGGGATCTGATGGAGCATGGTAGGTAAGAAGTTCAAGACAAAAGGATATCTGATGAAGTGGTTTAGATTGCTAGGGTTTGAGAAAAGAGCATAAGAAATATGAATTATTTTCTACTATTAAGAAGATGAAACAAACTGTAACTATTCCTCCAAAACAGAGCATAAGCTTAATGAATTATTTCTTTCTGACTTAGGAAAGAATTACAATAAGAAATTGAATGAATATGAAATCACAATACATTCGCACATTTGCAAAAATGTAGAAGAAACAATGTCAAATCACTTTACCACAAGAATTCCATCAAAATAGCTCCAACTCGGTCTATTAGTACTTGCCAAAAGTCTGATTACAATAAGTGTTAAGTGATCAATCCAACAACATCCAACCCTTGCAATGAGAAAGGAAATGAAAGATTTAGGATGAAAAATAATCCTCCCACTCTTGGGGTCGAATCCCTGACTTATGGAACTGATCCCCAAAGTGCTCAACCAGAAATCGAAGGACTAGTGAGGTCAAAAAAATCATCCCTAACTTTGGTGAAACTGATTCATTTATCCAAAAATACACTTTTACCCAATGTATCTACCTCTAGTAAACTTTAGGAATATAATTACATTTACATTCATCAATTACATCAGTAAAAAGGCATTCAATCCATTGACCAACTTAGAAAAAGTCAAAATATGGAAAATATTAGTGAACCGGCAAAAGTGCAACGCCACTGGCAAAAGCACAATTCCCTTGACAAAAGCGCAGCGCCAACTTCAAGGTCACTTTTGGAGGACTTGTTGAAGTCCAAATTGAACCCAAGATAGCTCATTGGAAATATGATCCTGTATAGTTTCCAAGAATTCCCTTAATTTCTAAAAATTATGAATTTAAGGCCCTCAAAAATGAAATCTCCCAAGACTTGTCAAAAGCGTAGCGCCAACCTGAAAAATGAGGCAGAAATGTGATTTTTTTGGATTTTTTTTCCATTTCTCCCTATTAGAATGTCCAAATTTGATGTGCCAATAGTCAAAATTTGATTTATATGTCCTTTGAAATGCAATGTGACCATTTTTCATTTGGAGGCTTCTAGAAAAATCGCAACGCCCTAGGCGCTACGTTTTTTACAAGTGGACTATGTTAAAAGTCTATCAAAATTTGGCAAAATTCCCCAAAAAAAAAAAAAAATTACCCAAAAACCTTTAAAATTGGTAGATGAAGTGTTGATGAAGTGTCTCAAGCAATAAGGGAGGAATCAAAAAGAATATCAAGTTTATCCTCCTCCTTTTTCTTGATTAGGGTTTGCTTGTATTTGTCCTTCAACTACTTGAGCTTAATGTTGCAGATCTTGTTTCTAGTGATGTACCTGTTGGCCATGCGTTTGAGAAACTCGTTGTATTTTTTTGTCTTATGTAGGAGCTTATCAATGTGAAGGTTAACTCTTTCAAGCCACACTTCTATATCATCTTTAATTTCCTTTACATTCCTTTCCTCAAAACTGAGTTGCTCTACCCCATGTTTCTCATCCTCTAAAGCTCTCTTAAGACCTCTTGTTTTTTCTCTTGACTTCATGGCTTGAGTATCATCATGGTCAGAGTAATTAGGTGCCATCATTTCCTTACCCTTGATGTCTTTTATTTTTTCCTTTAGAATCTCTACCTCCATGAGTACCTGCTTGTCTTTCAACTGCTTGTTCTCTTGTTCAAGGAATGATATGACAAATTGGGCTCTTGCCATGTTGTCCTGCAGTTATTTGATTATGGAATCCTTTTCTTTGATGATCAGCTTTGAGGCCTCATGATCATCTTTTTGATCCAATTCCATCAACTTAAAATCTCTTTCTTCCTCATGAAGGTCTTCCTCTTCATGGACAACTATCTCTTCTTGCTTTTTTTTTCCCCACTTTGTTGATGAAGAAAGCAAGGCCCCTTCCAAAATATATGAAGCAAACACTTGCCTAGGTGCCCTCTAGTAGGTTTTGACCCTTTTGGTTTCTTTGACTTCTTTGGCCTCTTTGGACTCTTTGGCCTTCTTCACTAAAACCCTGCTAGATGACCCTGTTTGTCTTTGAGACACTGATGCTGGTGGTGGAATTGGTCTAGCAGGCTAAGGTGGTGGAGTAATGAAGACATAATTCTCAATGAAGGTCTCCCATGCAATGTTTAGCTAATTGAGATGATGAAGGACAATTATTTTGATTAGAGAGTGATGGAAGAGGTTGTTCATTTGATGTTCATACTCTCTATTCTGCACTATGTGGGACATCTTATCAATACTCCTGTACAAATAGTGAGGGATGTTGAGAAATTCACCCTAGTTAAATTCATGAGCAACCTGATGTGATAGGTGTATAGTCTGTAAAATCTTCCCTCACAAGTGAAATATTTCATGATGATCTTCATCATGCGAGCAAATATATCAAGTGGGTGACTAAAAGGAAATATTTTATTTTTGTCATTTTTTTATCGTGCCTTGAGAAATGGTTCATAATGCTAGGCATCTACATCTGTGGTCTTAAACCATTTTTCACCCACATTGGGTATCCATATGGCTGCAACAATAATATTTGTGGAGATGGTGAAGGTCACCCCTACAATGGTCACTTGGTTGTCTTGGAGGTTAGAGATGAAAAATCTGGTCAAAGCAGGGTGATGTTGTCCTCTTTGGACCATCTCATAGAAGTCAAAAGAACACACATGTTTGAAGCAATTAACTGTCATGGGTGAGGCCAACAATTCTCTAGTGTTGGATGGCTCAAGCCTCAAAATCCTCCCTCCTTTGTGGTGTCTCCTTTCCTCTCTTTCCTCCTCCATAATGTCTCTTTCCTCCTCCATAGTGTATGTTTTGTTTTGAAACCCTAGGGGAAAAGGAAAGGGAAAGGGAGTAGGAAGTATGGTTAGGGAGTTGGGATAAGTGTAGGAAAATTTAGGGAAGTGGGGAAGGGACTTAGGGAGCTTAGGGAAGTGGTGGGGGATAGAAAAACTTAGGGATATAGGGTAGGAATTTTGATTATAGGGATATAGTGAGGTTGCCTAGGAAAATACATTCTAGGAGTAGGGTTTTAGGAAATGGGACTTGGAAATGAGAGATAAAGTGATGTAGGGGTAGGGGGAATGATTCTAGAGTGTGGGAAGGGAAAATACGGTCTAGGGAAAAAAATATTGGCTTGCAATGGTGAAATATAGGGTTTCTTTGCTAAAAAATTGAAATGATGAGTTAGGAGGGTTTACACCATAAATTTGAAATTATGAAGTAAAAGGAGGGCTTTGAGAGGTGCAACATACTTGCATTTGATTGAGAAAACCCTTTCTTGATGACTGGACCAGTTGCAAAGAAGATTTGACGCTGTGGGTGTAATATGGCAAAAGCGCAGCGCCTGAAGTATGAGCGCAATGCCTCTTAGGAAAAAGTGCAACAACTCAAGCAAGAGCACAACACCTTCTCTATCAAAAGCATAGCGCCTCAAGCAGGAGCACAACGCTTTCCAAAAAGCTCGATTTTCTTGCTAAAAATTTGTTTTTTGACTTGGGGAGTTTGAGAGCTCAATGCATGAGGATGAAAATATGTATCTCTTTGGTCTTTTATGACCTTTTATACTTGATGGAATTTCATAAATAGGCATTGGGACCCACATTTCCTTTGAACTCAACTTTAACATTGCAATTTACCTTTTCACTTAATCTTTGGATTTGATCTTTTAGTGAATTTGGAACACTATGAATTTTGGAACTTTGACTTATTTGGCCGATGGAACCTTGAGTATGCAGCTTTTTGGAACTATGATAACTTATTACAATTAAAAAACATAAAATTACATATTGAATTGAAATTAAATTTACAAATCAAACTTTCATAATAAAATGTGTTTATTGTCACTCTTTTACTTGCTGGACTTTTATGCATGCAAATGGTGATTTTATGGACCTTGAAAACCCTAATACCTAATAGATACTCTGACTGAATGAAACCACAATGAAAATGACTGAAATAATGATGAAAAGTCAAGACTGATGGTACACTCAGAAAGGTGGTGAAATGAGCCAGCAAGTTATAATTTTTGTGAAAAGAGTGATATTTGACCTAAATCTACACCAAGTGACCAAATTTTTGCATGATGACCTAATGGAATGACAAAAAATTCAGAATGGGACCCTTAACATGACATGAAAGAGTTTATTTTATCACTGGTGGAAGGATCCGAATACTGACACTAACACTGTCGGTGCAAAGCAGTGCCTAGGAAAGTTAAGAAAATAAGGGGAAACAACCCCTCAACATATTTATTTCCAAGAGATATGAGATTCGATCATGAGGGTGATCGTAGAGGGCTAATTTGACAGAATTGGCAGAGGATTTCTGGGAGGGAAATCATTTTTCAGAGGGAGCAAATTCCCTAGAGGGTTTTTATTGCCAATAAACCCAGATTCGGTCGTCTGTTGAGTGCAACAACAATAGAAGGGAGAAGAGCACCTGCTTCAACTGTTTAAGCATAGATGGCCCCGTACTGACTAAGAGACCAGGATAGGTTAGATTGTGTGTCTAACTTTTCAATCTGGAATGCTAGAATATTTACAATCCTGGAGGAGTGATCACACTCAGAATGTCTTGGTTGTGCCAACCGATGATGATGCTCTGAAGAAGTTCAATGAAAAGAAAGTGTGTGCTAAGAGCTTGATCATGGATGGATTGAAATATCACGTGGTCCCACACATTGGCAAAAATAAGATAAAAAAAGAGGTGTGGACAACATTTACCACGCTATATCAAGGTAGCTCCGTCTAGAGGAAGATTCTTCTAGAGAATCAGATGCGGATGTTCCAGATGCACAAGGGAGAGGAGATCGATCCCTTCCTCTTCAGATTGCAGACTATTTGAGACCAACTGATTTCCAAGGGGGAAACTTCCTATGATGGACTCATGGTAAGGAATTCCCTGAATGTAGTCACCGATGAGTGGGAGACCTTTGTCCAAAGTATATTGTGTAGAGAACAACTCCCAAATTGGGGAGACATATGGGCAATCCTTTGACACGAGGAGATCCAGAGAATAACCAAGAGGGAATTCAGCAGCGGAGGAGTCAAGATAAAGAAAGAGGCGGAGGAAGATGTAACCCTAACATCTAAGGGAAATCAACAGCAAGGGAAGAAGAAGAAGGGCCTATCCAAGGTCTGGTTCTTCAGATGTGGAAAACTGGGATACTTCGCTAGTACTTGTCCTAAGAGGAAGGACAAGGAAGCTTCAGATTCCAAGGCAGAAAAATTGAAAGGGGATGATGGCAGCGAAGATGATGGCCATGAGTTCTCATGTACCTCGAGATAAGAGGTGGGGCGAGATAGATCTATAGAGTGAGTTATAGATGGTGGCGACAAGATCCTTGAGGTGCCAAAACTCTTGGATCACATACGAGCTACGGGAGCCCAAAAAAATTAGCAGGATGACTAGATTCACTGGGTACAAAAGATCATGGAGAAGCAAAGGCAGATCCGGGATGCTGAGGAGTGGAGCAACGCAGTGGAGTGGCAGTAGAAACGTGGAAGCAACAACGCAGAGGCTGATGGGACTTCAACAACACAGAGTGGCAGTGCTTACGTAGTTCAGAGCATCAACAACATAGAGGCTCTAGAGGATCAACGTAGAGCAACAAAAAAGGTTGCTTCAGTGATGAGATGCAACCATAATGACTTGTCTGTCAATTGTTGGGTTATTTTCCTTTAGTTTCTTACTTCTCAAAAACTGTGTTGTAGTGCAGCAGTTAGCAGTGGTAGTGCTATAGGCAGCATGATGCAACAATTTGAGAGGGAGTTGCAGTAGATATGTGGTAGTGACATGGGAAGCAATATAGAAAGCACCAGTGTAGTGGATGGAGGGAAACAGGCCAAGCATCAGTATCACAGAGACCGATGCTAAAGATCAGGGTGATGCTTTAGTGGTGAAGTGTTGCTAGAGCACATTCCTTAGTAAGAGGGGGTGTTGATATTTTGGGTAGCATCGGATTGGATCTAGCTCCGAAAATTTGTGGAGGGGCTAGAACACATGAAATCTCCAAGACCCACAAATAGTTTGGAGAAATTCCACTCAGTGTTAAAGTTATTCAAATAATTAATTTTTTTAATGGTGACCCTAAGTCTAACTTAGGGAAAATGAAAAATTAAAGTGAATTAATTTACACATGTGGTGAGAATGTTCTAAGTGACGTGGATCAATATTTATCTAATATTAGCAGTTGATTAGTGATTAGATCACGCCCGTTTTTTTCTAAATTAGGCTAATTTCTATTAAATGTATAAAAATAAAAATCATCACGGCAGGTGGTTGTTGGATTAGCCAACGCCTGTTCGGTAAGGAATGTTCAAAAAATAAAAAATTGGGCTTCCCTTCAAGGGGAACCAACCATTAACGTGTTCAAGAATAACAAAGCTTGCAGGAAGAAGCAAAAATAGGTATAAAAACCATAGATGAGCCTATGTAAACTGAGATAAAAGAGGGCCAAAGAGCTACAGTTACCGATTCTAGGCATCATTGTCCACCTGTTGTGGATTTTCCTCAATCATGAAGCAACCGTATTCAGACAGGGTATCTATGTCCTCCTTTTTGAGCTGGGGGTCCAGCTTTAGAGTTGAAGAGGAGACCGTCTTAGTCTGCTTGGCCATAGCTATGAGAGCCACGTTTTCCGCAACTGCTTCTTTTTTCTAGGTGCCATCTGAAGGGCAGCTCCAGTCGCTGTATGAGTTGTCCTCCGAGTTTTTGACAGGGAGTCCAGCGGATTTTCTGGGTAGAGGGGAAAAGGAGCGTGAGATTGTTAACTTGTGAGGCCTTTTCCTACCTCTCAAGCCAATGTCATGTTGCTGCTCATCTGAGAGGGGAACCAAAAGCTGGGCAGAGAGTGTTTGGGAGTCAAAGAAAGGGTCGAGAACCTCTGGGTCTTCAAAGGATACAAAGAGGGATAGAGTGCGTGCAGAAAAACTAGGGGCCGAAGTGTAGGAGGGGGTGCCTCTACCACCTCCTCGACAACATCACACTTTATGGTGTCGCGGCATGCTCTTAGCGGTAAGGAGAGTCTGTTGGGCATAGGGCAAATGCATAGAGGGAGGCAAGTGAAGAGCCGAGCAACTAGCACAGGAGGCGTGAAAAAGAAGCACTGCATTGGAGGAAATCTGAACACTGATATGGAAATGTTGGGTTCCATCTGCCATTAATGGCAAACTAGCAAGAGTTAAGGTTGAGGGAGGGGGAGTGAATATCGCAGACTATTGGTGTCCTCCCCTGTCAACCTTATTTAAGGTCTGCATGCTGGAGAAATGTGCCTCCATGTGGTTCAACGAGGTGCCCCTATGTTGAAGAGCTAGGTGGCATCCGTACTAAGTGTATTAGGTACCCACATCTGAAGGATTAGATTACGACCATTAATTTCTCAACGAGAAAAGTATTAAATGAAGGATTGGGGTCAATTGGAGAACACACATAGAGTAGCAACACTTGAGCTAAGTCGAAATTCTGGGGCACGATTTGCTGAGAATTTTCGAGTGAGCTTGTAGTGCTAGTGTCTCTGTAGGGAAAACCACTACTAGTGCCCATGATGTATTCAAATTCCGCTTAATAATAAAACCCTCAAAGAGATGTTGCACTGGTTTTCCCGCATTGGGTTTTTCCGGGGACATTTGTCCGAAAAATCATGTGTGTCCTTTGTCATATGTGCGCCATGTTTTAGTAAATGATCTGTGTATGTGTAGGATGGAGATTGTGTTTACTTTGATGTTTTTCTGGATAATTCAGTTAAATAACTTGTGTATAATAAAACAAGCAGAAGAAGTAAATCAATATTCTATAGTAGGGTTTCTGTGTTCAGAAATTTTCACACTACTAACTTAAAATAATGAATTACAAGTAGTGAGAAAATAATTCCTCATTTCTCTAATCAATATTTATGACATCACATATAAAAAACAAACCTCCTAATCCTTTATTCATAGCTAAAATAAAATCAAATTAGGGGAACCCAATCCATTTAATAAATATGATAAGACCTTTTAGGTCTTGTTGACTTTGAAGAGATGCTCCTACATTAGACTCCTGGGGAAAAAAAAGTTCATGACCTCCTAGTCATGTGTCTTTAGCTACATTTTCTATTTCTCCCAGTCTACTTTTTGACATTTTTCACTTACAAGTGCATTTTCGGAAACATCCTCTTTCAAACTTACCTCATTTCTATAATTCTTCTGCTTATATTTTTGTTGTTGTCTTGAATTTATTTCTTTACCTTTTGGATTATAAATTTTATGTTGTTGTTGTCCACAAGCTTGATTGTATTGGTTTTTTGTTTCTATCCATAATCTTCCAGGATCCCACACTTTCCTTTACTGTTGTCCCTTTCCTTTGTAGTCATAGATATTCTTAATAAGTTTCATTTTAGTTCTGAATTTTCAGTTGAAAGCCCCTTCTACTATCTCTACCCTCTTCAATTCTTCTTGTTGTTGACATATTCCTACTTTTTGACTCTTCACATGTGTGTCCTTCTAGAAATTTTCTTTGGGTATTTTATCTACTGGTATATATTCCTTGTGACTTAAATTTTCCTGGGATATGGATTGTTTTTATGCCTTCTCCAGTTATACCTACACATAAAACAATCATATTAAAGAAAAATATTTCTTTTCCATACTTTGTTTGCCATTCTTTTGTAGAGGCTGCAGCCTTTCTAGTTGCCTTTGTGATAGCCTTCAAATGAACCTTATGATATCTTGCACCAAAATAAATAAAAAATTTGGACTAATTTTCATTTATATAAACTCACATGATTCTCTTCACTGAATCAACCAAAATATCAACAAGAAATGCCAAATAGTCATGTCTATGATGACATGTGCTAGTTGTTTCAACGAAATCACCTCAATTATGACTACCATCATACTCTGTATCAAGTTTATCGATCTTTAGAAATAATTCTAAAGTTGAAATTTCATCAACATCATACCTTTCCTCATTTTATTCTTGTTTTTCAAAAGTTTACAACTTCAACCATATCCCCTGTTCTCACTTCCATGCAACTTTTCAATTTGAATTAAAACCTAAAATCTTGGTTATAAATTGAATTACCTTTCCCATTTTTTTCATATTGATTTAATTTTCTTGAGACAATACTTCATCGCTTCCTTGATATCAGTGAGTTATAAAATTTCCTTCTTCTTATGTTTCTCAATAAATTTGTAAGGAACTTAACCAACTAATTAACTTGCTAATTCTTGGGTGATTTAATTGCGAGTTAAATCCCTGTCATTTAATTGTCAACCCGAGGTTCGTGAACTGATGAGGTATACGTGTACTATATGTACTAAGTGATTATTTACTAGAATATATTAATCTAATGCAATTGAAACAAAGAAATTTAATCAATTCAATCCATTCCAATTCAAACCAAATGTAAAAAATTGAAATCACACCTGCATAAAGGAAATCACACTTGCTTTAAATTCAAATCACACTTGTAGAATTGAAATCACAACACTCTTGCATAATTGAAATCACACTTGAAGAAATGAAATGACAGTTGCTGGAATGAAAACACAATTGTTAGAAAGAAAATCACACTTGCTAAATTGAAATAACATAATTACACAATGTTGCCAATATGTACAAAGATGTGCAAAATGTGGTTGATGGGGGACCTCCATTCCTCAATAAGCACACCAAAAAACTATCACATCGATGAAGAGGAATCCAGATTTTCCACAGTGTCAGAGAATATTTGTCGACGTTTCAAATCCCAACAGGGATCCATATTCAGGACGAATCAATGAAGGACTAAAAGAAGGAATTAGGTCAAATTTATAGAGAAGGAATAAATTTATTTATAATTTTCCTTCTCTATAAATTTGACCTAATTCCTTCTTTCAATACTTCATTCATTCGTCCTGAAGATGGATCCCCGTTGGGATTCAAAACGTCGACAAATATTCTTTGACACTGTGGAAAATCCAGATTCCTCTTCATCAATTAACAACCACAGGAGCTTGAAAACTAGAACTATCACATCTTCAAAGTAATAATATGTTGGAGAATCTTGGACTGAACTATTTGGTTTTATTGATTGGAAGAATATAATTGTTGAATGGAATTAGTAGATATATAGAAGGGATCCTTTGAAGGATGCACCCCTATTTATAAAAAAACTGAGGATAATTGATCAATAAATAAAGATCCCTCAAATCTCTCCTAAATCCACATCTATCTCTTGCGGTTACAACCAATCATCTAAAAATACAAGATACAAATCCTCTCAGAATTCTCTCATAGTTTTGATAAGGACACATATCAAAACATCCATGATTCTTATCCTTTGAATGTGCTTAACTTAATGATCCACATCTTCCTCAAATATTCTACAAATCCTCATTGAGTTGGAATTTGAAATTCGAATTTGTAGCTAGGTGGCAAAATATGACACTTTTTGAATCTTCAAGCAGACCTACAATATCACAAAACTCATAACACTTTTAGAGATATATGAAAACAAATTAATTTCCTAATATTTAATCATAAATTCTCTTAAAATAATTAAAATAAATGACATGGAAAATAATAATGATAAACCCTATGGTCATGAAAATGGTTATTAATGTAGGGCTTATGGAGTTATCATTAGGGGAATTTTGAGGTCTAAAATGGGCCTCCTAAGGAAATTATAAAATAATAGTGGAAATAACAAAATAAGATTATATTACGTCATCAAATTCTAGAGGGAAAAAATAAAAAACTACTTTTTTAACTCGTATTTTTAACTTATCTCCTTATGGGTTTACTCAAATTTTGAGTGGCAACACTCGTTGGATGCATAATTTGATTCCTCATCCAAGGAGTACCCATGTTGCATACTTTCAATGGAACCTGCTACACGAAAAATTATAAATACATGGAAGATGTGATTGCAATCATGCTTTTTCATGTATTTCTCATTTTTCGTGTAGAAGGTTCTATCGAAAGTATGCATCATGGATACTCCTTGGTTGAGGAATTAAATTTTACATCCAACAAGTACTCTCGCTCGAAATTTAAGTAAAAACTTAGGGAGATAAGTTGAAAATACAAATTAAAAAAATAGTTTTATTATTTTATTGTTTTTTAATATTTTTACTTTTTTACTCTAGAATGGTGAATCATCCCCCATGGTTGACATCATCATATTGAATCTTATTGGTTCTTATACAGTTTATTTTGGCTTTACATTTTTCTTAGGAGGCTCATTTTATACCTCAAAATTCCCCTAATGAGAGTTACATAATGAGGGTAGAATGATGGAAATGAGGGTAGAAGTGGATGACATTTTGGATGCCCAACGTACCCCCCAACTGAATATGTTGCATATCCTCATGCAACTATTGCATTGATTCCCTTAATCATAAGTTGAAATGTTTTGCTTCTATATGAGCTTTGGCTTTGTATTAATTCTCTTTTAACTTTGCATATTCATATCATTTATTCTTTTTTCAAAGTGTATTTTGAAAATATTTGATTGCAACATATTTTTATGGTTGGTTCTTGTGTGACAACCCAAATTTATAAGTATTGGTTCTTGTGCAACAATATTTTGTTTTATTTTTGTTGCATCAAAATACTTGAAAATTTTGAGATTTCCTTTTTAAGTTCCCATAGTGACTATCAACCATTTAATATGCTCATCAATTGATCATTTCAAAATACATAATATTTTAGAATCAAAATGCAATAATAGTTGACAGGGAAAAATGTGTTGGTTAAGATGAAATGAAATGTGACATGTGAATATGAACTGATATCCCTTCCCCTCAACAAAAGGTTTTTTTTTTTTCCGTTTTTGGAAAATGAGAAAGGGAATATAAATGTGGTGAAGAATTTTCCAAAATCATAATTTTAGCATTTAAGGAATTACATGATTAAAGATTAGAAAACAACATACCTTCACTTACCTGAAAAATGGACAAACTATGTATGTAGAAGAGTGTGGTTGTGGTTGTTGGATTATGGAATGTGAAGTAAAATAATATGATCTTATTTTTATTTCTCTTGGTTGTATGAATAGAAGATAAATATGATCTAAAGTTGGAATATATATTGCTATGGCTACTAAATTCTGAATTGAGTCCTGCTGCAAGCTGCTGAAATCATATAGTCTTCATTCGTTCCCACTTAGTGGCATAATTCCTATCTATGTGAATAGATGTGTCGATTTCTAACATAGAAAATAAATTGTTGGATGATTTTTCACTAGTGAATGTCATTAACCAACATGAGACTACTCACCATTGATGTCAATGAGAGTCAAGATGCCTAAGTACATATTACTAGGTACGAATAGATGTGTCGTAGTCGAGTCATGTAGAAGATCCGAAAAACAGAGGACATTGATGTATTCCCACTATTTATTGGTGAAATAACTTTCCATTAAGGCATGCAAGCTTCAAGGCACTTGAAAGATCTCTAGTCTTGATCCAGATGATGTGTCGGAGTCGATGGGTCAAAACATTTTAGAAGGGAGGCTTTAATGAATCCTCCATTATCTAACACCAGTGAAAAATAATAATTTGAGGGACTATAGGTGAAATATTTGCATTGAAGCAAGGTTTATTTGACAGAAAGGAAGATAAAATTGGGGTGACTTGACTTTGTAAAGGAGATGAATGAAGTTATTTTTGGGTTAAGGGTGAGTGAAAATGAGGCAGGAAAATATGAATATTGCAAAGGGAAATACATTTTTGGTAGTAGCGAGATGGAATTTTATAGATCTACTACAGGCTTAGAATGAGTAGCAATGGTAAAATTGGTATCTGAGAGGCCTTGTTTAGTATAAATGGTGTAATGGATCTGATTTGACATGAAATGATCATGCTCTTCTAAAAGAAACTTGGTCCTTAAAAGACACTCGTGCATATAGTGATATTTTTTCATCGTCCTAGAACTTGCAAAAACTTAGCACTTTTATGCAATAAAATGTAAGACTATAGAGAGAGAGAGAGATGATTAGTCTCTCTTCATTTGATATATACACAAAAAACTCAGAATTACTACTAACAAAAATAATTCAAGGAAGAAAAATTAAATGCACTTCTACCTGTTTGGAAAGCAGTACCTTTCTTCATTATGTTGCTAACCAATTTTGAGATTCAGACCTATTTTCCACACACTTAATGCTTTGACAGTATATCATAAATAAAATTTGCATAAGATACTTAAATGTGTTGATTTTGTAACTACCAAAAACAACATCGATCGTTGCACTTCCTTGCCACTTTACGAATTGCAATTAGACTAGGATGCTGGTTTGTCATTTATCGCAGTTGGGGTTTTAATATTTTCAGGTTTTAATAAGTACGTAATTGCGTTTGTCCTTTTTCTCTAGCACTCCACCCACAAGGGCTTCATTGCAGGAGAAATACCATAACACGTGGGTTCATATTGGGGGATATATAATGAGGAAAAAATGACATAACATATTGGGATATATGTAGGGGGTAAAGGTTTTTTTTTTATATTGGAAGATATAAAAAATGTAGTTCAAAGTTAATGAAAAGATATAAAGGGGTATAAAAAATGTTAATGAAAAAGTGGATATCTACAATATATATTGAAAGTAGGGGTTTTTTAAATTGGGAAGGTGTATTAGGTTTATTGGTAGGGGGTTAAATAATGTGATTATTCCAATATGTACTTAAATTAAGGGTATTGTTTAATATGTTATAATCAGATGTGATATGTTAGAGATTCATTGAGTGAAGCCCCCATGGCTCCACCCTTGTCCGTGATCTCGTGGATCAAGAAAATGTTCAAAATTCAAAATTTTTGGATCAGTTTAAAACCAACGCCAAAGCATAGACATCATCACTCTGAATCCAACACAATTTGTTTCACTAAAATCTGACTTCGGATGCTCCCGAAGTCATGTTCTGATCATTTTGTGAAACATATAAAAAACAAATTTGGGGTTGCAGGAATCCCAGTCAACAATCCGTATGCTGACTGGGTCATGAATTAGCAATTTTGACTGGACCTTCCTCAGGAAATGAATGGTTGACACTTGGCACTAATTTACTGGCTGAAACGTGGTTATTTTTGATTAGTTCATGGTTTTTTTATGGTGGCCCAATGTGGGAGTGCTGCATGGAGCAACCATTTGTTGCCACGTGGCCTCCTCTTGGGGACCAAAATTTGTGTGAGGCTGAACAACCTCCACATGAATTGGACTCGAGACCTCTTGCCAACAAACAAAGCGCTTTACTAATCTACCTACCTTGCTTCTTGTTTAACTATACTCCCAAACCTTTATTTAAAGTTTAATATGCGTGCTATTAGGGAAGGGACCAGCTAAGCCCTAAGGCACACGGTGCCATATGACGACAAACGTGGAGGAGGATATGGGGGTAGTTTTAATCATCCTACAATTTTCACCGTCGATCGGGAAGGCCAGGTTTGCTCATCATTCCCATTTTCAGGGTGCACAGGTCGAGTTTGGGTCAAATTGTAGGATTATTAACAACATAATTGGGAAAAAACTTGAAACAACGATATTTTACTCAAATTTTGGCCAAATGAGGTGTAAAAAGATTCAAAAAAGGGGTTTTAGATAGTGCTAGATCCATTGGAGACATCATTTTTTCTGTTTGAGCTTTGTAAAACTCTATAATTATACTTTTTAGTATGAATTTCGATCTCTTATCCAATTTTTATTGCAAGATTTTAAAACTAATTTTGTTTAATTTTCTTTTATGATCTTCCATATTGCAGAGAGAACAAGAAGAGAGCATAATCAACAATATTAAAACTCTTTATTCAAAAGCAAAGCAAAAGGATTTGATCTCTAACTTCAAATTTTGGCTCTCAAAACTTTGTTTGTTCTCCTTCTTCACAAATATTCCTTCTCTTTCTTCATCTTTGTGCAAATTATTAGTGAGAAGAGTGGATATTAATTCACAAACAATAAATAAAATTGCAAATAAAATGAAATCTAACTTAAAAACTAAAAAAAAAAACGTCACCAAACTTGATTTTATTTATTGATTCTATCCTACTCTACTCTACTCTACTAGAAATTGAAAATTTGTTTCAAGTGTATGCATATTTCCAGTGTAGCCATGTGTGTAACAAGAGAAAAAATATATTCATGCTTGGTTTTAAAAAATACACATTAAAACACATCAAAGCATGAAAATCCAGTTGTTTTGATAATGCAATTAAGAATTAAGGAAGAATGAAAGAATGATGTGATTTGATTTTTGTTTGGAACCATTTTTCAATAAAGCCATGCCATTCTTGATTCCTTTCTTGGTTTAAATCACATTGAGTATCCTCTTTTATTATGAATTCCTCAATCTTAGATTCTAGTGGTTTTTCTGCATCAAAAGCATTGCATGATTATTTAGTTTCTTCAACAGATTGGCAAGAGGAATCAAAAGAGACTTGAAGATCTTCTTGTGGAGGTGGAGAGATAGACAAGTTTCTGAATGCAGTTAAAATATACTCTTCCTGAGAGGCAGATATCCCAAATATTGCTAGGATTCAAGAAAGTTCTTGGAAGGACATTCTTCAAACTCTTTATTTTCTATGAATTACTCCAACTGGTTGATAATTCCTGTCGTGAACACATATTAGTACAAAGTATCGAAAATTTATTAAAATTTAATGTGAAAAATGATTTTAATATACTTTTAACCACGCATCTAAGAATGAATGAAACTATAATGAGTTGTCTAAACTTTCAAAATAAACACCTATGTATACCTCCCCAACAATGATGCCAAAATGTTGGGTGATTTAATTGTGAGTTAAATCCCTGTCATTTAATTGTCAACTCGGGGTTCGTGAATTGACGAGGTATACATGTACTATATGTACTAGGCGATTATTTATCATAATAGATTAATCTAATGCAATTGAAACTAAGAAATTAAATTAATTCAATCCAATACAATCCAAACAAAACATAAACAAATTGAAATCACACCTGCATAAAGGAAATCACACTTGGTTGAAATTGAAATCACACTCGTAGAATTGAAATCACACCACACTTGCATAAATGAAATCACATCCCACTTGCTGAAATGAAATCACACCACACTTGCATAATTTAAATCACACTTTTTGGAATGAAAAAAAACTTGTTGGAAAGAAAATCACACTTGCTAAAATGAAATGATATAATTACACAATGTTATCAATAAGTACAAATATGCAAACTGTGGTTGATGGGGGCCCTCCATTCCTCAATAAGTACACCAAACAATTATCACATCTTCAAAGTAACAATATGGTGGAGAATCTTGAAATGAACTATTTGATTTTATTGATTAAAGGAATATAATTGTTAAATGGAATTATTAGATAGATAGATGGGATCCTTTGAATTATGCACCCCTATTTATACAAAAACTGAGGATAAATGATCAATAAATACAAATCCTTCAAATCTCTCCTAAATCCACATTTATCTCTTGTGGTTACAACCAATCATCTAAAAATACAAGATACAAATCCTCCCCAAATTCTCTCATAGTTTTGATAAGGACACATATCAAAACATCCATGATTCTTCTCCTTTGAATGTGCTTAACTTAATGATCCACATATTCCTCAAATATTCTACAAATCCTCATGAGTTGGAATTTGAAATTCGAATTTGTAGTTAGGTGGCCAAATAGGACCCTTCTAGAATCTTCAAGTAGGCCTACAATATCACAAAAATCATAACACTTTTAGAGATATATGAAAACATGTTAATTTACTAATATTTAATCATAAATTATCTTAAAATACTTAAAATAAATGACTTGGAAAATAACAATGATAAACCTTATTGTCATGAAAATGTTACTAATGTAGGACTTATGGAGTTACAAAGTTACAGAATGAGGGTAACATGATGGAAATGAGGGTAACATGATGGAAATGAGGGTAAACGTAGATGACATTTTGGAGGCCCAACACTAACACATGGTCCGGATTCCATTTCAATCTCACCAAATAGAAAAGCACAAAATAAAAATCTTGTAACTTCTTGCACCTAAAGCTTTATGATACTTTTTGGATCCTTTAATCTTTTAAAATATGCAATTTCCTTTCCTGGAGATCCATTCATTAACAAAAAGTTTGTCATCCAAAAAAATATTCCACTTTACTTCATACACTTCTTTGTGAGTGTTCATGACACGTAGACTCTCCCTGCCATAGATTCTCTTCATTATCAATCATAAAGATGATTGCTAACACTATTTGTTTATCTTTTTGCATCTACCACAGATGCATAACCTACTGCCCCTTCATTTATATTTTGTACATTAATTCTTTCTTAAATTTCTAGTTCATTTCCTTTACCATCATTCTCCTTATCCTTGAAGATAGTTTTATGGTTTGTATCTTATTGTAGCACAAGGGAAAAATTTCCATTTTCATTATTATCCTTGTTCACCCACTTGAACAAATTTCTCTCTTCATCTCCAAATAATCCTTTATCAAGATTGAAATCATACACCTAATACTTCATAGCCTTGAGTTTACATGATAAATTTATGATCCTATGATAAGGAACAATTATATTTTTCACTCTTTCATATTCATTTCCTTGAGCTCTATCTCCATTTTCAATAAAATCTATGTTCCCTTGAATTTCCTTCAAAATAATTTTATGTTTGACACTTCTTTGTTGTGCATTTTTTGCAAACTTTTCTTCATTCACCAATAAGATATATTTTGGTGATTTGACTTGCTTCAAATGATTTTCCTACTTCTATGTCTTTTTCTTATCCCGTTCATCAACTAGGTCCACAAATCTGATGTGATCATCTCCCACCTTACTTTCTTGTAGGGGTATCTTGCTTAGAATTTTCAATGTTGGCTTCAAAGATAATCTCTTGTTTATTTATTTTCAGTGTACATTCACATTTATCCAATAAAAATGAATCTGTTAAAGGTAATACATTACCTTTATATATGAAACTCCTTCCCTTATAAGTCCTTCAAATTTAACCTTTGTTGATTCCTATCAAGTGGAGGAAGTTAGGTGTTCTAGACACATTCCAAGTGCAATTAACTCTACATTCCTTACATTTAATTTCCAAGAAAACAAAATCTCTCTCTCTTTCTGACTATAGGCTGATATCCTTGTGTAATTGAGTTTAAAAAATGATGTCCAAACTCCTCGCTGACCGAGTTAAAAATAGTATTTATCCTCATATTTCGTTGGAGAAGTTTTCATTCTTGTCTAACAGGAGGATTCAAGATGCAATTTTCATAGCACAAGAATGTATACACTCAGTTAAAACATGAAAATTAAAATCTTGCCTCTTGAAAATCAATCTCAACCAAACATATGACTATAACTCCTCCCACATTTACCCAAATTCACAAGCTCTCCAGGGTAAACATAAGATGAGAGTTACTATGCGAGATTCAATTTTGAAGATGCACTTATGGAAAATGGGGTCCACATGTCCAGAACTAACTGAAAACACACAATGACACATGACCACACTGGTATCAACCTAACTTGACCCAACATTATTCTTTTCAATTTCGTTTCCTTAAATTTAACACAACTTTCTATTTTTATTCTTTTTAATTTTGTTTCCTTAAATTTAACACAACTTTCTATTTTTGGTATTTTTCGGGTTCTAAACTTTCAAGGTCACTTTGAGGGCCTAAACGACATTTTCATAGAAAACATAGAGACCATATAAGTGTAATAAAATTTCACTAGTATATTTTTAGCCTCCTCATGGATATCTTCAAAAAGAGGTATTATGATAGTCAAACAAATATCATATGCCAAAGTTATGACCACACGAAGTTGGAGTTTCGAATTACTCATTTATACAAACACTTTGTGTACATAGTACTTTATAGGTTATAAATGTATATCTGAACATAGGGGTCTATTAATTATCTGAAAATCATCAAGAAGGTCTAATTTCCTCTCATAATAGCTCCCATACCATTTATTATATCATGCATTCAATAGCCAATCATTGACCAGTCAAAACATGATAAGAGGCATAACTAGGATCTGCCATGAACCCATCCTTATAACCAACATATAACCAGAATAATAAAAATGATAGAACAACCATCAAAGCCACATCATCACAAGTACATTTACTCATAGAATTGAAGATGAAATAACTCTTATTAACATATATAACTCTTATGAGCATATGTAAAATCCAACCAAGTCAGGGACTTCCATGTACCACCAGACCATAGATTGGGCTGAACCAAATATTTCTTTCAACCAATCACCCTCGTGCCATATTCCAAGAATGAATGTGGGATATCATGGAATGAACCAAGAAAAACCAAACTAGGGCTTCCAAAGGTCAAACCACCTCAAGCCTCAACTGGCGATTCCACCTCATGGTTAGACATCACTAACATCAACATATTGATCTCTACCCAAGTTGTCCAAGGCTCCAAAGAATTTTTTCCAACCCGGCTTTAGGACTAGTGACTCAACCCACAATTGACGTAGGGCTCCAGATCGTTTGTCCAACCAAGGCTCCAAGGCTAGTAACTAAACCCACCAAGGGCTCCAAAGTGTTTATCCAACCAAGGCTTCCGTGACTAGTAACTCAACCCAAGCTATTCCAGGGCTTCCAAAGGTTTTTTCCAACCAAGGCTCCAAGAACTAATAAATCAATTCACAACCATAAGGAACATGAGCACCAATAAGAAAAACAAATGGGAAAAGTCACGACACCATGGCTATCCAGGAAATGGCAAGACTAGACAAAACAAATGTCAATCCAAGCAATCCTCCATGCCAATGACAAATAATAACCAAATAACCACATTCATACACCATGCATGCCAAAACTAGCAAGTAAGTCATACATGCAACTCGGTACCTACAAAGAAATCCAGCTATAGCTTCTGATCCTGTTGTCCACTTGCGCTTTCCTGTTTTCCATTTCCTTCTTTCTCCAAATCCAATGTGCTCCAAGAATGCTCCAAGATGTTTTTAAGTGTGCAAGAGTGTGTGTGAGAGAGAATAGAAGATGTATCCAAGCTAAAATTGAAAAATTAGCCCTGAAGTGATCCTCATAAGCATTATTTTTATCATTGAGGTCTCTATTTTCTTCATTTTCCTTCAATTTTCCTCACATGCAAATTTGTGACATTTCATCTCCCTTTTCTCCTATTTTCTTTTATTTCATAAATAAAATGCCAATAAATGAATTTTACCTTTGTAAATGCCTTTTCCAACTTCCATAGCCATTAATTAATCACTAGTGATCCCCATTACTATGTTTTTGCCCAACATTCAACCTGAAATACATGTCCCATGACCTTGGTCTTATTTTTTCATTTATTAACTTTATTACATGGTTTTTTAACGATATTTTTTATAATGACTGCGTCGATTGAGATTTCCTCACTATGATTTTGTAAGAAAATGGATTCTTACATAGACATGTTCAATGGATCATGGACTGCATCACAATGGATTCAATGGTGATTCTCATCAATGGTGAGCCCATTCAATTTTTCAAAGTTCACATGGGGCTTAAACAAGGTTGTGCGTTGTCCCCGCTAATTTTTATACTTTTCATAGAAGCTTTTAGTAGAGGGATCAATGCCACGAAGGAGGATGACACCATTTCAAGATGTGGGATCTCCAGAAATACCAATCTGACTCACCTAATGTTTATGGACAATGTCCTATGTGCTGGGGTAGCCAAAATATCTGAGTGGGTATCTTTCTACCATATATTATAGAAGTTTGGCAAAGCTTTTGGGTTGAGTATCAACAAAGAAAGACTTAGTTAATCTCAGATGACGGGGACTCAATGGAGATACTCGATATTGCTACCTTATTCGGGGTGAAAATCCACCCTATGTCTGAGGGATTCAAGTACTTGGGATGCTTTTTAAAACCCATCAATTACAATAAACTATATTGAGAGTGTCTCATCACCAAATTTGAGAGTATGTTGACATGTTGGGATCACAAATGGTTAACACTAAGGGGCAGGGTAATTATGACCAAGGTGGTATTCCAAGGCATTCTAGCTTTTTGGATGCATCCATTCCATATCCCACAGTCAATCATACATAAATTTGAGTCCATAATTTCCAAATTCATTTGGTTTGGCGCCAACTCCTATATAAATATTCACCTCATTGGATTGAACACAATTTCTAGGCCTATCAAGATGGGAGGTTGGGGCATTCTAGATGCAAGGTGGTTTAATATTTCTTTATTGACTATGAATATTTGGAGGGTTTTCAACAAAAGAGGATTGTGGAAAAGTATCATGTTTACAAAATGTATAAAGTATTAGGGGTTGGAGGAGTGGTTCTAGGTAGTGGCGCCATCAAATTCATGTGCATCGATAATATGGTGTAGCATTGGGCATGTGATCCTGTGGATTTGTAGTAAACTTCGATGGTTGGTAGGTGATGGGAAAAAGATTCAAGTTGGGAAGGACACCATTAAAGGAATGCAGGGTTGTGATTTACTTTTGGATCCTATCATCTACATCCTTAATCAATGGGGGATTCACAATCTATAAAGCCTTGGGATTGGATCTAGATCTCCTTTTTTTGGCCCTGTTTGGCCTCACACTTGGCAAATCAATATCCTAGATTATTTGGAGGGTAAATAGGAAGCCTATCACAACCTCCTCTGCCAGGATGGTATCTCATTCTCATAGCAGCATGATCGATTGGTTTGGGGAGGGCATATCGTGTATGACAAGATTGTTGCCAAGGAAGTATATGAATATATTACATCCAACATCCACCCATTTCCCTATGTGGATTGCATCATAAATCTATGGGGTTGGGAAGTTCCATTAAAAATCAAATGCTTCACTTGGTTAGTTATACATAACCGCATCTTAACATGGGAAATTTTTCTGAAGAAGGGATTTGTGGGCTTTGATAGATTTTCTCTTTGTAGGATCGATTTGGAGGATTGCTATCATCTATTTTTACAATGTCCCTATGCTATTGCCATTTGGATAGAGGTTTCTACTCTCTCAGATGTCAACGCTCATAGAGATGGCTCCTCCATACATGCTTGTATTAGTTCTTAGGCCTTAGAAGAAAAAGCCTACAGGGCGGTCCACCTATATGTCCTGTGGGGCATTTTGCGCTCTCAAAATGAACACATATTTGGAGTTCTCATGATGCTAATATTTATTCCTTGAGGATCGTTGCATATTTCATGGAAATTTGCCCCCAGGCTCCCCATGCCACCTCCAGGACTATTTCAGTTGTAACTGATTTGGACAACTTTTTCCGATCTGCTATTTTGATGGAGCCTCCTCTAGTGGGCATTGCAGGTGTGGAATTTCTCTCCTAATTGACCCCTCTCTTCAATATCGATTTCAATTCTGATTGTTTGAGATTCTCTTTTAGTGATCCAATGGATCTAGGGGGAGAATGCTTTGGAGGTCCCCTCTCTTTGCAACTGGATGTAGATGATCTTGGATTTGAAGGCATTTCTCACTGAGGTTTCTTTTCAAAAATGTCTATAGATAAGAGAACAATGAAGCTGATGCTCTATCCAAGTGTGGATTGTGTCTACATCTTGGATACATGTTCTTTGAGGTGTTAGTAAATGGATCAGGGGAATTTTGAAATTTAATCACAACTTCCTTGCATTTTTGCTTTCATTAGGGGATTTCCTTGTATACCATTTTATGTTTTATCTGAGATAGTAGGGGATTTTTGTCTTTATATTTTGTCATGTACATTACAGATTTGTTGTTGTACAATAGATAACATACTATCAAGATCAAGTGAAAAGAATATGTAAAACATTCTCTTACTAATATAAGAATGTTCAGTTTTTTCTCCTGGAAGAAAAAAACATAAATGTCGTCCTTCCTCTTCTTTTCCAAAAGTATTAAATTATTCTTCTCTTTGTCTCCATGAGTCAATTGCAAAATAGCATAAGTGTCGTCCTTCCTATTCTTTTCCTAAATTCTTAAATTATTCTTCTCTTACACAATTGTAAAATAGCATAAGTGTCATCCTTCCTCTTCTTTTCCTAAATTCTTAAAATATTCTTCTCTTTGTCTCCTTGAGTCAATTGTAAAATAGCATAAGTGTCATCATTTCTCTTATTTTCTTAAATTCTTAAATTATTATTCTCTTTGTAATTACCTTGACTCAATTGTAAAATTAATAACTGTGTATGAATGCAGGTTGTGAGGAAAGGAAATTGGATTTTATTATGCCATCTCGGACCTGCCATAAGAGGGAGAAATGAAAACAAAGAGAAAATGCATTTGTATTCTTCTTATGACAAGGGGGCCTCGACAAACTTTTGAATCTAGATGGGAATGATAAAATAAAATGCCTTCCTTCACCCTAATGACATGGATTGTGCTTTCTGTTACAGTGAAAAGCCAGTGATGGACTGCTGAAGACCGAGGGCTTAAGAAAATAAGATACCCAATAAATGAAAATACCTTCCTTTGTCACCCAAAAAAAAATTAACATTAATAAGGAGGAGGATGATTAGCATACTGATAGGCTTGGCTATTATAGGAGGAGGAGAAAGACTAAATCCTAGTGAGTGCGCAATCGTTCATCATGGTAAAATCACTAGAGGAAGATGTGATTTTACCTGTCAATTTGTGTGTTTCAGAGGAGAAATTACTAAAAATTTTAAATTTGGTGGCTCTGTTCTTACAAATAAAGGAAGTCTATTGGGTGATCCCCACATTGTTAAGCACTACCTCCGCAATGTTAGAGTTCAATGTAAGATGGAGGGAATTTGTTTATGACCAAATCAATTTGGTGTTCTGTTACACCATGCATCTCCTCTGTGACAAACTGCCTTACATAAAGAGGAGGTAGGTATACTCTTTGAGAAAATGGGTGGAAAATTTGAAGCCATGCAATGACATTAAATTAAAGATTGTGAAGGGAAATGCATGCATAGTTATCGGTGGAGGTGCCAAAACTCTCAAAGAAAATGTAGTGTTTGTGCCTCCCATTTACAAGTTACGTGTAGGGAAATCCTGAATTTATTTCAGATGTGGCCAAATTGGAATGACGTGCGAATTTTTGGAAGATGGGCACAAATGATTCTTCTATGGCCATCATATGAGTGCCAAAGTGCCTGTGGTCAGTAGGCATATTGCACAAGGGGTCAGGGTCATTGATCTCTTCTTTTTTTTAGCACGAAAAATGCATCTGGTGTATATAGTGTACCAGGGCACATATCTAATTAGTAAAACATATTATTAACAAAATTTTTCTAGCTTATATAATCTTTTAATACATAATCAAAACCAAAAATTCATCACAGTTTCTCCTACAAAGAAGACTCAGTCTTTGTCCGCGAAGTATTACAACTTTTACATTGCTTCTTACCAAAATGACAAGATTCGATCCACATAATAGTACTTTCTCTCCTTGATTTTCCTGTAGATATTAAAATCATTTGTCTTAACTAAAGTTTACCTTTCCCACAACTTCGGTTCCATTTGAATTAAAAAGCTCATATTCCATGTCCCTAAATTTTCCATTTAGGCCTCTTTTTGATAATCGATCTGCTTCATGGTTTTTCTCCTTGTAAACATGGCTGAAAGTTATAATATTAAATGTTCTCTTTAAATCATATATCTGATCCAATCAACGAGTGAGATAAGATGGGTTCAGATGTGTTCCTTTGTTCACGTGGTCAATGATTACTTTCGAATCCCCAAATACCCATAGCTCCTCCAGGTAGAGTTGGGAAGAAAACCATAACAAACCCCATGTAGCAATGACTTCAACCCTTGTGTTGGTGCCTCTTCCCCCATTCCAATAAATTTTACAGTGACGGTCTGGGGATACCATTAGCCATGCACCACACCCACAATTTTGGTTTTTTGATGCCCCGTTAAAGAATCTTGCAGGGTAATGGATTTCATAGGGGAAAAGTCTCTTTATAGCATCACATGGAGGCTTTTGTTTCAGCTTCATCATCTCCATATAACTGTAGATCTTCATACTAATTTCTTGCAGTTTGCACAACTTTCCTTCAAATAACTTCCTATTTCTGCCACACCAAATATTCCAGTGAAAAAGTATTGGAATGGCTCTTAAATGTTTACCCCTCCTTAGCCACCAACTAATGCAATCTTTTGTTGAATTACAATGTGGAATAGGCAATTATAGGATGACACACAGATAGCGTAAAGTCTCAGTAGAAAAATTTCACTTATAGAAAAGATGATAGTTATCTTCCTCATTTTTCTCACATAGAATGCAGAAACCCAGCCCCTGCCATCCTTTTTTATGTAAGTTATTCCACATCAGGTTTTTGTTTTTCCATATAAGCCATAATAAAATGATCATTTTGATCTGCACCTTGAATTTCCACATAAGATTAAACTAGCACTCAGTTTCATTTCCCAAACGTCTATTTATTAAAACTTTGTAGGCTTCCTTTGTGAAAATCTACTTTTTCATTTCAGTCCCACCCCAGGTTAGACTATCTCCTTCAACCTCCTTTATCAGTCCCATGCATTTTACTGAAAGAATATAATTATCCCACTCCCCCTTCCAAATCTCATTTAAACCCACCTCCTTATGTGTCTTCCATGTCGATATATAATTTTCCCAGTATTTTACCATCTGACTCATGTAAAAAATACCTCTCTAATTGATCAATTCAATGACTTCTCGATTAAGGTTTATGGGACGACCTTGATCATATATCTGTTTGCTTCCAATCAGAATTTTATTACCATATGAAAAATTCCATTCCATGTACTCCACAAATATAGGCCAATACTTACAGAAACCTTTCCATATTTCAGATCTATGTTTTACATTTTCCCACCCTGTCATGAGACTGTCCTCAATCCCTTTCTGTCCCAAATATTTATTTTCAATAATTTTCATCCATAAGCCACCCTTTGTGAGACATCTCCACATTGATTTGAAAATAAGTGACATACCAAAAGTTTCAAGCTCCAGGATTCCCCAACCTCCTCTCTTTTTTGGTATTGTAATGATTTCCAACTGAGCCAGATGAAATGACTTATGCTCCTTTCCCCCATGCTAGATAAATCGAGCAATAAACTTCTTGATCTCCGCAATGATTTGTTTAGGGATTAGATAAAGATGGGCCTAATAAACTGAATACTGATGTAACACCGCTTGAGTCAAAATAAGCTGACCCCCTCTTGACAACCACCTAGTTGACCAACTAAAAATCTTCCTCTGAAATTTTTAACCACCTCCAGTCATTTGTAGTATACATTGTCGGCTTCAATCTGAAGCCAAGATAAGACACACCATCTCGAAGTGGAGCAATCTTAAAATTGAAAAGCAGCCCCAGATCCTTGAAGTCTTCTGCCTCACCTTCTCCAAATATTATACAAGATTTATCATAACTTACCAGCATCCCAGATGCTTTGCAATAGCCATTTAAAATGTTTCTGAACACCTCCCAACTCCCCCTTATCATTGCACCAAATATAAGAACATCGTCCACCAAAAGACTGTGTGATACAAACTTTTGCCGGCATATATCAACACCTCTAAAAATGCCCAGGCTCGGAGCTCTTTTTATCTTCAAGATCAACGCATCCATAGTCAAGATGAAGAGAAAAGGAGATAGTGCGCAGCCCTGTCTCAATCCTCGTCCTGGGTTAAAAAACTCTGATGTTGATCCATTGATGAGAACAACCATAGAAGTCTGAGTAATGCAACCCATAATCCACTCCACCACCTCCCTATCCAATCCGATTTTATACAGAATCATTCTTATGAAGTTCCATTCAACTCTGTCATAGGCCTCGTTTAAGTCAATTTTCATAACCGCTGCATTCAGTTTTTTGGTCTGCATAGAATGAATAAATTCTTGTGCAACCACCACAACGTCATGGATGCTTCTATCCATTAGAAAACCAGACTACTCCATAGAAATATGCTTTGATAGGGCCCCCTTGATACACTCCACTATAATTTTTGAATTTACCTTATACAGGGTATTTCACAGGGAGATAGGCCTATAATCATCAAATGAAATCTTCCCTTTATTTTTAGGAATAAAGGCAAGAAAGGTGGAATTTATAGCCCCATGGATCCTTCCATATTGCCTAATCTCTTCCACCATGTCTGTAAGCTCCCTATAAAACTCGAAAAAGTGAAGAAGAAAGTTTGGGGTCCATCCATTGCCTTGGACCCTTATCCAATGCAAAAGAATTTAACACCGATTTTACCTCATCAGGACTTACCTCCTTCTTTAAATTATGCAAATTCTCCCGAGAAAACATAATAGGGTAATCATTTATAAATTACAACTGTCCCGCAATGTCCGTGGACTCTTGATTTTCATATAACTTACCAAAGAAGTCCACTGCAGCCTCCTTTATTCCCTCCGAAGTGCTAATATTATGTCCATTCACTTCTATATTCCAGATAGAATTTGCGCTCCTCCTACCATTTACCACCTTATGAAAAAATTTGGTATTCCTATCCCCACATTTTAGCCACGTTGCTCTGCTCTTTAGTCTCCATCCCTGTTCTTCAATAAGAAGATAATTCTTGTATTCTTCTTCTAATGCCTTAAGCTTTTCCCAGTAATCAAGAGAAGATATCTCCTCCTCAAATTCATTTAAGATGTTTGTCCTTTCCAGTCTAATGTCTATAATCCTTCCCTTTATTTTATTTTTTTGTCCCTGTTCCCACTTCTTAATGTTGTGAAAGAAGCTCCAAAAAGAGAAGAAAATAGATGTCAATGCCTTAGAAATAAGCCACTTCGAGGGGGGAACCTCCAATACATTACATGAATGAATAATTCTTGGATGGTACAAATTACAAAACCTCCTTTCTCTATATAGGAGTCCATAAGGCCACAATGTGATCCTAGCTGACCTAACAATAATAATTTAAGGGCACAATAATAACAATATGGGGGTTACAAGGGTACAATAATAACAATAAGGGGGTTACACTAACAACAATAAGGGACTATACTAGTAATATAGGGACCTAACATGCCCCTCTCCTTCAAAAAAGTGTTGTCCTCATCGCTTGAGTAGCTCTGGGTGCTTCTGTATAAACTTCTCATCCTCCCATGTAGAATCTTCAGTGGGTAAGTTCTTCCACTTGATGAGATACTCTGAAATTGATCAATTCCGTAGCTGTTGAGTTCTTGTTTCCGTGACCGCTTCGGGTTCCAATATGATTTTTCCTTCCTCATCAAGTTTTGGCAATATTGTTTGAACTAGAAGATTTTCACCTATAACCTTCTTTAAGCATGAAACATGGAAAACTGGATGCACTCGCGAAGAAGCAGGAAGCTCCAATTTGTATGCCATAGTACCAATATTTTGCAACACCTTGTAAGGACCATAGTACTTTGGCGATAGTTTATTATCCTTCTTAGCTTGCTTGAGGGACATTTGTTTATATGGTTGTAGCCGTAAAAATACCCAATCTCCTACATCAAAACTTCTCTCGCTACGATGTTGATCTGCCTGTTGTTTCATTCGATTTTGTGCCAAATTCAGGTTATCCTTTAAGAGTTGGAAAACTTCTTGTTGATGCTCGATGTGATCTTCCACTGCTTGAACCTTCGAATTTTCCCTTAAATATGATGTGATGGATGGTGGATGATATCCATAAAGTGCCATAAATGGGGTCATTTTTGCTGTAGTATGGAAGGAAGTGTTATACCACCATTCGACGAGAGGTAACCACTTGACCCATTGTGTTTGTTTATCAGATACAAAACAACGAAGATATCCTTCCAAACATTTATTTACTATCTCAGTTTGACCATCAGATTGAGGATGATAAGATGAGCTATGAGCTAATTGAGTACCCAAACAAGAAAATAACTCCGTGCAAAAATTTCCAGTAAAAATGGGATCTCTGTCGCTCACAATAACCCTTGGGCTTCCATGTAGCTTTTGAATTGTGTCCATAAATGTAGTAGCAACTGTACTTGCTTTAAATGGATGAGATAATGCACAAAAGTGTGCATACTTGGTAATTCTATCAACTACCACCATGATGACACTCTTTCCTTTGCTCTTAGTTAAACCTGTGATAAAATCCATTGAAATCTTGTTGTGTAACCAGCTTCAAAAGTAGAAGAAAAGAGATATAAACGCCTTAGAAATAAGCCACTTCGAGGGGGCAACCTCCAATACATTACATAAATGCACAATTCTTGGATGATGCAATTCACAAAACCTCCTTTCTATATATAGGAGTCCATGGGGCCATAATGTAATCCTAGCCGACCTAACAATAATAATTTAAGGGCACAATAATAAGAAAATGGGGGTTACAAGGGTACAATAATAACAATAAGGGGTTTACACTAACAATAATAAGGGGCTATACTAGTGATATAGGGACCTAACATGTCCCTCTCCTTCAAAAAAGTGTTGTCCTCAACACTTGAGTAGCTTCGGGTGCTTCTGTATAAAATTCTCATCCTCCCATGTAGAATCTTCGGTGGGTAAGTTCTTCCACTTGATGAGATACTCTGAAATTGATCGATTCCGTAGTTGTCGAGTTCTTTTTTCCATGACTGCTTCAGGTTCCAATATGATTTTCCCTTCCCCATCAAGTTCTGGCAATACTGTTTGAAGTGGAAGATTTTCACCTATAACCTTCTTTAAGCATGAAACATGGAAAACTGGATGTACTCGCGAAGAAGCAGGAAGCTCCAATTTGTATGCCATAGTACCAATCTTTTGCAACACCTTGTAAGGACCATAGTAGTTTGGCGATAATTTATTATCCTTCTTAGATTGCTTGAGGGACATTTTTTTGTGTGGTTGTAGCCGTAAAAATACCCAATCTCCTACATCAAAACTTCTCTCGCTGCGATGTTGATCTGCCTGTTGTTTCATTCGATTTTGTGCCAAATTCGGGTTATCCTTTAAGAGTTGGAGAACTTCTTGTTGATGCTCGATGTGATCTTCCACTGCTTGAACCTTTGAATTTTCTCTTAAAGATGATGTGATGGATGGTGGATGATATCCATAAAGTGCCATAAATGGGGTCATTTTTGCTGCGGTATGGAAGGAAGTGTTATACCACCATTCAGCGAGAGGTAACCACTTGACCCATTGTGTTTGTTTATCGGATACAAAACAACGAAGATATCCTTCCAAACATTTATTTACTATCTCAGTTTGACCATCAGATTGAGGATGATAAGATGAGCTATGAGCTAATTGAGTGCCCAAACAAGAAAATAACTCCGTCCAAAAATTTCCAGTAAAAATGGGATCTCTGTCGCTCACAATAACCCTTGGGCTTCCATGTAGCTTTTGAATTTTGTCCATAAATGTAGTAGCAACTGTGCTTGCTTTAAATGGATGAGATAATGCACAAAAGTGTGCATACTTGGTAAGTCTATCAACTACCACCATGATGACACTCTTTCCTTTAGACTTAGGTAAACCTGTGATAAAATCCATTGAAATCTCCTCCCAACGTTGACTTGGAATGGATAAAGGTTGTAGAAGTCACAGGGTCTTAATTGTTTCCACTTTATTCTACTGGAAAACCAAACATTCCGCCACAAAATTTTGAATATCAGATTTAAGGCCATCCCAAAAAAATTCTTTCTTCACCCTGTGGTAAGTTTTTAAAAATCCTGAGTGTCCTCCTAAAGGAGAAGTGTGCAATTCCAGAAGAATCTTTTGTTTTATTTGGGAATTCTTACAAAGATATAAACGATCTTTGTACCATAAGGAATCATTTTTCCAACTAAATGTATCAGATGTACTAGGATCTTGCTGCAACTTTTGAATGAGTATCCATACATCTTTGTCCTTCTTCCATTCATCTCTTGCTTCAGTTATCCAATCTGATTGGATAATAGAAATGGCACAAAGCAATGCTTCCACCTCTTCATTCTTTCTTGAGAGTGCATCTGCAACAACATTCAGCTTTCCTTTTTTGTAGATTATTTCAAAGTCATAACCCAGCATCTTTGTGACCCATTTTTGCTGTTCTTCTGACGATAGTCTTTGTTCCAAAAAGTGTTTAAGACTATCATGATCAGTTTTTACCTTGAAGTGTCTTCCCATTAGGTAAGTTCGCCATTTCTTTAGTGCATGTAGTATTGATAACATTTCCTTCTCATAAATAGGTTTTTGTAAATACTTTCCTTTGATTGGACGACTTTCAAAAGCAATGGGTCTTCCTTCCTGCATTAAAACTGCACCAATTCCATTTCCTGAAGCATCACATTCCACAATAAAGGTTTTTGTGAAGTCTGGTGTAGCTAAGACCGGTGCTAGGCACATTGCCTCTTTAAGACGTTCAAAGGCCTTAGTTGCTTCGGGAGTCCATGAAAATGCATCTTTCTTCAATAATGTTGTTAGGGGTGCTGCTATTCTCCCATAATTCTTAACAAACTTGCGATAATACCCTGTTAACCCGAGAAATCCTCGCAACTGCTTTATGGTTGTGGGAACTTTCCATTCCTTAATGGCTTTAATTTTGTTAGGGTCCACTTTAACCCCCTAGTGAGATACAATATGACCCAGATATTCCACCTCTTGTACTCCAAAGAAACATTTGGACTTTTTTGCATATAATTGTTTCTCCTGCAATAGTTTGAGCACCCTGTCAACATGTTCAACATGATCCTTCCAAAACCTGCTGTAGATTAGTATATCATCAAAAAATACTAGCACAAATTTTCTAAGGAAGGGTTTGAAAATGGAATTCATCAACCCTTGAAATGTAGAAGGTGCATTGGTAAGGCCAAAGGCATGACCAAAAATTCATAATGACCCTCATGAGTTCGAAATGATGTTTTCGGAATATCTTCAGTCTTCATTCTAATTTGATGATATCTTGAACGAAGATCCAACTTGGTAAAATAAATTGCTCCATGTAATTCATCCAATAATTCATCAATCACGGGAATGGGAAATTTGTCTTTAATGGTGAGCTTATTGAGCTCCCTATAATCCGGACACATTCGCCATGATCCATCCTTCTTGTGTACCAATACTACAGGAGTAGAGAAAGAACTTTGACTAGGTTGAATTATACCGCCTCTAACATTTCTGCAATCATACGTTCAATTTCGCTCTTTTGGAAGTAAGGATATCTATAAGGCCTGATGTTTGGAGGAACACTTCCCGGAATCAAATGAATAGCATGATCATGATCACGAATAGGTGGGAGTCCTTTGGGAGTTTCAAACACCTTGGAATGATTGTCCAAGACTTGTTGGAGATCTGCAGAAATAGATGATTTTGATGTCGGAACTTCTAGTGGGCATAATTGTGCAATTACGCCTCGTTGTTCTTTCTTTAGAAGCTTTGTCATGACATTAGAGCTTATTATCCTTCCTGGCTTCCCTTCAATACCCCGTAATTCGACTTCCTTTCCTTCTGAAAAAAATTTCAAGAAAAGTTCTTGAAAATTAAAAGCTACCGTCCCCAAAGATTGTAACCATTGTACTCCTAGTACAACAGCAGCACCTCCCATAGGAATTGAAAGCATTGGACTAGTCAATACATATTCCCCCATGGTTAGCTTGATATTATGGCATTTCCCAGAGCAATTTATAGTTCCTCCATTTGCAACCACCACTTGACATTATGGTGCTGGGTATAGGAAACAATTTAATTCCTTGGCTACCTTACAATGAATAAAATTATGGGTGCTACCTGAATCAATCAACACTATTACCTTTTTCTTCTTGATATGTCCTTCTATCTTGAGAGTTTGAGGAGTGGTAATTCTTTCCAATGCATTACACGATATGGTCGGACTCATTTCTTCCTCTTCTTGGGTTGGTTCCTGGTGTATATCCTCTTCTTGTTCATTTTCTTCTTCCTCTTCACAATCTATGTAAAATAATTTCTTCTCAGCACACTTATGACCTTTAGTGTATTTGATATCACAACTGTAGCAAATACCTTTTTCTATTTTTTCTTCCAATTGTTGTGGTGTCAACCTTGTGAGTTGTGGAAATCTAGGAGTAGCAACACTTCCCTCTTTATAGAAGTGAGTGGTAGGCTTCCTTGTCGCCATAATTTTACATTCAATTTTTCTTGCCAACCTGAATGCCTTCTCCAATGAATCAGGTTCCAAAGCGCGAACTTCATGTTGGATGTTATCCTTTAAAGTACCTATGAAGAGATCAATCCTGTGTTCCTCTGGAATATCAGTTACCCTTATATTCAATTTTTGGAAGTCCTCAATGTGCTCCCCTACTAAACCCTTTTGTTTGAGATTTATCAATTGGCTAAAGAAGGTGTTGCTCTTTGTATCCTCATAATGTGCTATCATTTCCTCAGTAAAAATTGACCAAGTGACAATTTTTTTACGGGAGCAAAGCCATCGATACCATACAAATGTATTTTGTTCTAAATGTAAAGTTGCAATGCGTACCTTTTGTGTGTTTTGCACATTATGGAGATCAAAATATTGCTCCATCTGTAGTATCCATGTTACAGGATCCTTTCCATCAAACTTCCTCATATCCATTTTTTGGAATATGGTGGTTCTTCCCACCAACATTCGAGTTTATGAAATCACGATTAACATTTATTTTGTTCTCATCATGAGGTTCTTCTCCTATATTTCCGCCATTAGGAATCATTTTTGGTTTTAAGCTTGTCATCAAGCCTTCCATGTATGCTTTTAGATCATTCTTCATGTCATCCATCTTAGCTTCCATGCCGACTTCCATGCCATCCATCTTAGCTTCCAAACCATTCATCTTAGTTTCCACGCCTTTCTTCAAACCGTCCATATTCACTTCCATGCCTTTCTTCAAACCGTCCATATTCACTTCCATGCCTTTCTTCAAACCGTCCATCTTCACTTCCATGCCTTTCTTCAAAACTTCCATTTCATTTTTTGTTGTTCTTTGCGAGAGCGAAATTTGTTGCATTTGCTCTTGTAATTTTGACATGTCATGTTGCCATTCTTCATCTTCATGAGTAATAGTAGAGCCTTTTAAAGGCTTAATGGGTGTTGAATTCTTTTTAGGGGCCATTTCAGACTCCAATATTGATATCTATTCTACAATAGGCCCTTGCAATCAATTCAACTTGATTCTTCAAACAAGACTTATGCAATTCGGAAAAAAAATACACACCTTTTACTAGCTTTGAGGAGCTCGATATTGAAATTGTATTATCTATGTGCTTGAAAATCTTCGATATCTGAAATTCAGCCCTGTAGTAGCCCTCTGAAGCTTCTTTCAAATGCCATAGGTCTGACTTGATTTTGATGCTCCAAGACAAAGTTGTGTCGAATCTCCCACAATGACCTAATTCTGGACTGGTTCAGTAGAGCGAACTTGTACGACTTGCCACGTGTCACTGTTTTGTCCTTTGTCTCTGAAATTGATAGAGAAGAAACTACAGGCTGTGTACTTGTGACCACTTTTGACGGCACTCCAATCCAATATTCAGAGAGAGAGTTATTGAACTTTTCCCACGATCACCTCTGTGAGATGAAATTCAGGAGCCTGAAAAAGCACTACCTTCCACAGATCATATCTCCAAAAATATTGCGAACCAAGTTCTGAAATTTTTTGACGAATTTCCTCAGGATTTCAGCTTCGCACCATATGAATTTCAGAATCTGACCCTTCGTAAAAAAAAATTTATAGCGCAAATGCCACGATGACCTGTTTATGAGCCTGAAAAAATACCTAACTTCCACAGATGATATCTCCTCAAATAGTGCGAACCAAGATCTGAAATTTTTAGACAACCTTCCTCAAGATTTCAGCTTCGCACCCTAGAAATTTCAGCTTCTGAAGCTTCGTAGAAAAAAAGTTATAGCGAAAATTCCACGATGACCTGTTTGGAGCAGCGAAACCCTAGAATTCCAAAGCTCTGATACCAAATGTTGTGTAACCGGCTTAAAAAATAGAAGAAAAGAGATATCAACGCCTTAGAAATAAGCCACTTCGAGGGGGCAACCTCCAATACCTTACATAAATGAAAAATTCTTGGATGATGCAATTCACAAAACCTCCTTTCTATATATAGGAGTCCATGGGGCCATAATGTAATCCTAGCCGACCTAACAATAATAATTTAAGGGCACAATAATAAGAAAATGGGGGTTACAAGGGTACAATAATAACAATAAGGGGTTTAAAATAACAATAATAAGGGGCTATACTAGTGATATAGGGACCTAACAAATCTCCTCCCAACATTGACTTGGAATGGATAAAGGTTGTAGAAGACCCGGGGTCTTAATTGTCTCAACTTTATTCTGCTGGTAAACCAAACATTCCGCCACAAAATTTTGAATATCAGATTTAAGGCCATCCCAAAAAAATTATTTCTTCACCCTGTGGTATGTTTTTAAAAATCCCGAGTGTCCTCCCAAAGGAGAAGTGTTCAATTCCAAAAGAATCTTTTGTTTTAGTTGGGAATTCTTACAAAGATATAAGCGATCTTTGTACCATAAGGAATCATTTTTCCAACTAAATGTATCAGATGTACTAGGATCTTGCTGCAAATTTTAAATGAGTGTCCACAATTCTTCATCCTTCTTCCATTCATCTCTTGCTTCAGTTATCCAATCTGATTGGATAATAGAAATGGAACAAAGTAATGCTTCCACCTCTTCATTCTTTCTTGAGAGTGCATCTGCAGCAAAATTTAGCTTCCCTTTTTTGTAGATTATTTCAAAGTCATAACCCAACATCTTTGTGACCCATTTTTGGTGTTCTTCTGAAGATAGTCTTTGTTCCAAAAAGTGTTTAAGACTATCATGATCAGTTTTTACCTTGAAGTGTCTTCCCATTAGGTAAGTTCTCCATTTCTTTAGTGCATACAGTATTGCTAACATTTCCTTCTCATAAATAGGTTTCTGTAAATACTTTCCTTTGATTGGACGACTTTCAAAAGCAATGGGTCTTCCTTCCTGCATTAAAACTGCACCAATTCCATTTCCTGAGGCATCACATTCCACAATAAAGGTTTTTGTGAAGTCTGGCATAGCTAAGACCGGTGCTAAGCACATTGCCTCTTTAAGATGTTCAAAGGCCTTAGTTGCTTCGGGAGTCCATGAAAATGCATCTTTCTTCAATAATGTTGTTAGAGGTGCTGCTATTATCCCATAATTCTTAACAAACTTGCGATAATACCATGTTAACTCGAGAAATCCTCGCAACTGCTTTATGGTTGTGGGGACTTTCCATTCCTTAATGGCTTTAATTTTGTTAGGGTCTACCTTAACACCCTCGTGAGATACAATATGACCCAGATATTCCACCTCTTGTACTCCAAAGAAACATTTGGATGTGTTTGCATATAATTGTTTCTCCTGCAATAGTTTGAGCACCCTGTCAACATGTTCAACATGATCCTTCCAAGACCTGCTGTAGATTAGTATATCATCAAAAAATACTAGCACAAATTTTCTAAGGAAGGGTTTGAAAATGGAATTCATCAACCCTTGAAATGTAGAAGGTGCATTGGAAAGGCCAAAAGGCATGACCAAAAATTCATAATGACCCTCATGAGTTCAAAATGTTGTTTTCAGAATATCTTCCGTCTTCATTCTAATTTGATGATATCCTGAACGAAGATCCAACTTGGTAAAATAAATTGCTCCATGTAATTCATCCAATAATTCATCAATCACAGGAATGGGAAATTTATCTTTAATGGTGAGCTTATTGAGCTCCCTATAATCGGGACACATGCACCATGATCCATCCTTCTTGTGTACCAATACTATAGGAGAAGAGAAAGAACTTTGACTAGGTTGAATTATACCAGCCTCTAACATTTCTGCAATCATACGTTCAATTTCACTCTTTTGGACATAAGGATATCTATAAGGCCTGATGTTTGGAGGAACACTTCCTGGAATCAAATGAATAGCATGATAATGATCATGAATAGGTGGGAGTCCTTTGGGAGTTTCAAACACCTTGGAATGATTGTCCAAGACTTGTTGGAGATCTGCAGAAATAGATGATTTTGATGTTGGAACTTTTAGTGAGCATAATTGTGCAATTACGCCTCGCTGTTCTTTCTTTAGAAGCTTTGTCATGACATTAGAGCTTATTATCCTTCCTGGCTTCCCCGCAATACCCCGTAATTCGACTTCCTTTCCTTCTGAAAAAAATTTCAAGAAAAGTTCTTGAAAATTAAAAGCTACCGCCCCCAAAGATTGTAACCATTGTACTCCTAGTACAACATCAGCACCTCCCATAGGAATGGAAAGCATTGGACTAGTCAATACATATTCCCCCATGGTTAGCTTGATATTATGGCATTTCCGAGAGAAATTTATAGTTCCTCCATTTGCAACCATCACTTGACATTCTGGTGCTGGGTATAGGAAACAATTCAATTCCTTGGCTACCTTACAATGAATAAAATTATGGGTACTACCTGAATCTATCAACACTATTACCTTTTTCTTCTTGATATGTCCTTCTATCTTGAGAGTTTGAGGAGTGGTAATTCCTGCCAATGCATTACACGATATGGTCAGACTCATTTCTTCCTCTTCTAGGGTTGGTTCCTGGTGTATATCCTCTTCTTGTTCATTTTCTTCTTCCTCTTCACAATCTATGTAAAATAATTTCTTCTCGACACACTTATTACCTTTAGTGTATTTGCTATCACAACTGTAGAAAAGCCCTTTTTCTCTTTTTCTTCCAATTTTTGTGGTGTCAACCTTGTAGCTTGTTGAAATCTAGGAGTAGCAACACATCCCTCTTTATAGAAGTGAGTGGTGGGCTTCCTTGTCACCATAATTTTACATTCAATTTTTCATGCGAACCTGAATGCCTTTTCCAATGAATCAGGTTCTAAAATGCGAACTTCACGTTGGATGTTATCCTTTAAAGTACCTATGAAGAGATCAATCATGTGTTCCATTGTAATATCAGTTACCCTTATATTCAATTTTTGGAAGTCTTCAATGTGCTCCCCCACTAAACCCTTTTGTTTGAGATTTATCAATTGGCTAAAGAAGGTGTTGCTCTTTGTATCCTCATAATGTGCTATCATTTCCTCGGTAAAAATTGACCAAGTGAAATTTTTTTTACGGGAGCAAAGCCATCGATACCATACAAATGTGTTTTGTTCTAGATGTAAAGTTGCAATGCATACCTTTTGTGTGTTTTGCACATTATTGTGATCAAAATATTGCTCCATCTGTAGTATCCATGTTATGGGATCCTTGCCATCAAACTTCCTCATATCCATATTTGGAATATGGTGGTTCTTCCTGCCAATATTATAGTTTATGAAATCACAATTATCATTTATTTTGTTCTCATTATTATTTTCCTCTACTATTTTTTCACCGTTAGGAAACATTTGTTGTATCAACTTTGTCAAACCTTCCATGTCTGCTTTTAGATCATTCTTCATGTTTTCCGTTTTAGCTTCCATGTCATCCATCCTAGCTTCCATGCTAACTTCTATGCCATCCGTCTTAGCTTCCAAACCATTCATCTTAGCTTCCACGCCTTTCTTCAAACCATCCATTTCAATTTTTGTTGCTCTTTACGATAGCGAAATTTGGTGCACTTGCTCATGGACTTTTGATATCTCATGTTACATTTCTTCGTCTTCATGAGTCATAGTAGAGCCTTCTGAAGGCTTAATGGGTGTTGAGTTCTTTTTAGGAGGCATTTTAGAACCCATTACTTATAGCTATGCTCAATAGGCCTTTGGAATCAACTAGAACTGATTTTTCAAACAAGACTTATGCAATTTGAAGAAAAAATACACACCTTTTTCTTGATTTGGAGGAACTCAATATTGAAACTGAATTATCTATGTGATTTTGGATCTTAAATATCTGAAAATTTTCCCTAAAGTCACCCTCTGAATCTTCTTTCGAATGCCACAAGTGTGACCTGATTTGGATTCTTCAAGGCAAAGGTATGTCCAATCTCCCACAATGACTCAATTATGGACTGGTTCAGTATAGCGCACTTGTACGACTTGTCACGTGTCATTGTTTCCTCCTTTGGCTCTGATATTGATAGACAAGAAACTAAAGTCCGTGTACTTGCGGCCAATTTTTATAGCATTCCAATCCGATGCTTAGAGAGAGAGCTATGAAGGTTTTCCCATGTTAACCTCTTTGAGATGAAATTCGGGAGCCTGAAAAAGACCTAACTTCCACAGATCATATCTCCGAAAATGTTGCGAACCAAGCTCTGAAATTTTGCGACAATGTTCCTCAGGATTTTGGCTTCACTCTCTAAAAATTTGAGCTTCTGAAACTTCGTAGAACAAAAGTTATAGTGAAAATGCCGCGATGACCTATTTAGGTTAAATTCAAGAGCCTGCAAAAAGCCCTAACTTCCACAGATCATATCTCCTAAAATATTGCGAACCAAGCTCTAAATTTTTGCGACGATGTTCCTAAAGATTTCAAATTCACACTCTCAAAATTTAAGCTTCTGAACCTTTGCAGAAAAAAAGTTATAGCGAAAATTCCACGATGACCTATTTGGGGCAGCGAAACCCTAGAATCCAAAGCTCTGATACCAAATGTTGTGAAACCAGCTCCAAAAAGAGAAGAAAAGAGATATCAACGCCTTAGAAATAAGCCACTTTGAGGGGGCAACCTCCAATACATTACATGAATGAACAATTCTTGGATGATACAAATTACAAAACCTCCTTTCTATATATACGAGTCCATAGGGCCACAATGTAATCCTAGTGGGGCCACAATGTAATCCTAGCCGACCTAACAATAATAATTTAAGGGCACAATAATAACAATATGGGGGTTACAAGGGTACAATAATATCAATAAGGGGGTTACACTAACAACAATAAGGGACTATACTAGTAATATAGGGACCTAACCCTAAACCTCTTTCTTCAGGTTCCTCAGTAAATTTGTTAAATATACCATCGCTGATGTGCCTTCCTTCCTCTTATGCTTCCTTAGATGGTCCTTTATGAGCACATTAAAAGAAGAATTATCCAACCATGTTCTATTAAATTTAAAAGGATAGCCACCCTTCCTTATTTCAAAATCCCATTTTAGTGCTATCGACCTATGATCAGAAACAGTTAGGTCCTCTGCTGCAGCCTCAATATTTTCCATTATGAGTCAAAGACCATTGCTTATAACAAACTTGTCAATATTTTTCCCGATAAATTCTTTTCTTTTCCAACCATTTAACCATGTAAGACAGGTTTTAGTAAATGGGATGTCACTCAGACTGGCATTTAAAAAAATCCCATTTATATCTTTCGCCAAGGGATCCCGTCTACTTTTCTCACCCCATATATCGTTGTCAAATAGAGCACAGTTGAAATCACCAGCTATCAGGAGGTTGTTAGTGATAGAATGCCACTATCTTCCATCCTTTTCCAGAACACAATTCTATCCATATAGGGAGGATAAATGTTAATTAGATGAATCCTGTCCATAAAACCTCGAAAAAAACTCGTTAGGAAGATGCTGCCAAAGAAGCTAAATGCCCTCATGGACGCCCATCTTGGATCCCAAAAAGCCACCAAACCTCCTAAGCGACCCTCAACACTTTTTGCAACCATATTCCAATCTATAGGTTCTATAGATACGCCATCCGGATTAGTTGCAAAGGCATGTTGGGCTGAACACGGATAATTCTTCTGCAGGTTCACCCTGTCCCGCCTCCCCTTTGCGGATTCCATCCATTTTATACGATTTTTAATTAAATGGACCGACGCGTGACAAAAAAAGCACCAGAACGACATCTTCCAATAATCTATTGATTGTATGTAGATAGCCCCATTCAAGGATAGATCAATCTGGGCTGGCAAACCCCCCGCGAACGATGCTTCGACCAGTATCCAAGTGGCCCGTTTGTCAAAGACCCCAAAACATTTTGGGTCTACGTAGCGACACTTTCCAATATTGTCTCTGATCACTGTCAATACCTTTAGACTTCAATAATGCAATGGAATTCCATCCAACTTAACCCACATCAAATGGTTGCGCATTTAGTCTAGGATGAAATCCTGTATCCCATCGATGCAGAGCCAAGAAACTCCTTCCAGTCACCCACGTTCTCCACAATACTTCTGCTACATATTCGTCCTTTAATAAATGGAAATATAACCATCCCCATTCAATCTTGCTAATCCATGACCTATACCCCAACAATTTCTCCTAGGCACTTAGAAGCCACTCCATTAAATTTCCTTTACCGCAATTCTAAAACTTCCACCTTCCGATCACTGCTCGATTTGAAAGGCTCTCAATGCGATCCCACATCACATCGCAGCCAAAACTGAGCAAACACACATCCACTCCCGGTCTGATAGGCTTCTTCGCCCCCCCCACCTTGTGACAGATATTCAGAGGTATGGTTTGTGATCACCCGGTTCAGTGATCGCTCGGTAGACTGGTCCCCAATTACATTTCGCTCTAATGTAGTAGAATCACACTTCGCCTGATGGTAATCCGTTTTTATTTTCTGCATTGGCACTTGTTTGTGCACCACCCCAATAGCTTGTAAAAAGGGCACGTCCATGATGTCCTTATGACACATGGGGATAAAGGACTCTAGCTCGCCCACCCACGCAAATCCCAATACAGTATAGCTCAACCATTAACTATCCCTACCTCCGAGATCATTTAATTCCGATGTCACCAAAAATTTCTGACAGATCAGGTATATATTATGTACCTTAAGATGACTTCTAATGTCCACCTATCTCACATCACCGATCAATAGAACTTTTAGGACAGTGGATCACCATCACCTAGGTAGTTATTAAGGGGGCTCAACTACCCCTGTCAGGAGTAATACACAATAGTACAACGAATCTTCTCCCATTCATTTCCGGTACCGTCCTCAGAGTAAAATCGCTGTAGTCTTCCCAGGCAACGTTTTGGCCCAGAATCCGGCAAGGATTTTTAAAAAATCCGGCAAAGATTTCTTCAGAATCATGTTTGCAGTTGTTAAAATTTAATATTTTGAGTGTCCTAAGGGTTTTTGGTAGTGCTGAATCCATTTCCAACCTCAAAAATGGATTCCAAACACTCCAAGTATCTGATTTCTTGAATTTTAGTTGCCCGGATTCCGGCAAATAACTGCCGTCCGGGCCATTTCGTTGCCTGGGTAGACAACTCCCAAACTCGACCCCATCGGAAAATTTTTGAAAAGACGCCGATCGGTCCTTGGTCAAAAAACTGGACCGGAAAAACCAGAGCAATCACCAAGAGCCCAACTAAAACTAGTTCTAGTCAGCTTGAGCACCGCGAATAAAAATTCAGAAGGGCATTCGAACTACAACCAGAGAATACACCTTCAAGCCCTGTTTGCTCCCTACGATCCCCACCTCATTTCAAAATCTGGCTATTGCATCATCAAAATCACTCAAAAATGGATGTTCCTGCGGTCCCTTGGTGGAAAAATAGATCACAGTTTATCAATACTCATCCACCTCCAAATTACTTAGGCCATCAAGTCCTTATCCCAAGGAGGAAAAAACCTACTACTCAAATAAACAATATCTTCCCCCTCCATTGGCCATCCAGTGTCACACCATAAACAGAGAAGAGCCACTTGAAAAGAAAATAGTGCTACCAGGAACCCATACGCAGCATGAAAAGTCACAAAAAAAAGTGAGAGTCGGGAGAACAAACCAAACCTCATTTCTCCTGTGACTCCAAGGTAGTATGACACTATCCAAGAGTCCAGCTAAAACAAGTTCCAGTCAGCTAGTGCACCTCGAATAAAAATTTAGAAGAGCATTCGATCTCAGAGAGACCACGCATAGCACAACAAATCTCCTTCTGTAGTTTCACCCGATATTGGTGCTTGGTATACTCCGTATACTCCGCCATCATATGCACTACTGATACTTACGTATACCCATAAAATCTTCCATAGCGTATACAAAGAGAAAATATGCACTGCAGTTTTAATAAAAATTGCTACTGAGATCCATAGAAGGTGTAGCCAAAGGCTGCGCCATCAAAAACATCTGAAACTCCTAAAATATTTGCAACATCTCGTTCTCGTTAACACCATTGATCTCCTATGATTCTAAGAAGAAGGCGCATGTTCGCAGATTGAAGGAATCTATTCTGTGTTATGCCAAAAGTGGATTTCCGCCTCTCTATGAACTCCAATTGGAGCATGTTATGATCAATGGCCTCTAGGTCAAGTACTATGACTTCTCTCATTTTCTAAATGAGAGTATTTTTCGGCAATGACATCACATTCTCTATAAGTGGTGCCCCCCTACGGCCTTTTTCCAAGTTTACTTTTATTTTTATTTTTTAGTTAGCCATGGGATGAATCAATTATATGGGGATACAGTGGTATAGAGTTGGCTTTAGTGTGAGTTTTTGGATTTTTTGGTGTTGAAATTCAGTAGAAAAATTTGAGGTGAAATCTTAATTTGTGTTATTTAAATTGGTTTTTTGATTATATATATGGATTCAACATCCTGAAAAACTTCTAAGGCACTTTGATTATGTATGAGTTACCCATCAAGCTTGTGATTTCAATAAATTCTTGCTAGATTTTAGAGAAATTAGACAGGAAAAAACCACAAGAAAAGCTTCCAAAAAATCTCACTAAAAACAACTCGCATATATTATATATATGTTATATGTAAACATCATCTTATTGGTTTTTTCAGTCATGAATTAGTTATATGGGCATATAGTGGCACAAATACTATCTATATGTTATATTTAAACATCATCTTATTGGTTTCTTCTTCTTTTTTAAATATTTTTTCATGCCAAGTTTTCTTATTTTTAAAGAAATACTCTATGTTTTTTAATTATTTGTAATTATATTTTTTATTTTTTTAATGATTTTTGTGTATTATATTTTTGAATGATGATGATGATTAAGGTCTACTAAAAAATGTAAGAGATTAATAAAAATTAAAAAAAAAATGAAAAACTTTATCAAATTATCGTGATTTTGCTAACTTAAAGGGGAAATAACATTGGTAGTTATACGAATATTTTGAAAATGAACTAGAATGTGAATAATAAGAACTATTTTCATAATCTAGTGTTTCGACAATAAAAGTGTATATCAATGAATCACCATACTCAATAATTGTTTTCTTATTAAAAATTTACAATCTTGGTAAACCATAATATCCACCCATTATATTTGCAAGATGAAAAAAAATAAATTATATTAAAATGGTAATTTTACAATTATTAATTAATTTTTATTTTTTACACCTAAAATGGTTCATTACCTTTGACCATTAGTGTTTTTGTAATCCCTAGTATTTGAAAATAAAACAAATAATGAAAACGTATGACTCGTATATGTAAAGGCAGTCATAGGTGTACAATATATATGGGCCTCTCATTTGTAAAGGTACATTCTATCTTGATGATGTAGACATAAAATAATTTTCCTTTCTATTTAATAAAGAGTTCAATTTATTTTATCATATTATATTTTATGTATTTTATTTTCGGTTTTCATGTTATTTAATAAACAATGAAGTCATTTACATGCTATTTATATGTATTGTGATGCCATTTAATGTAATTTTAGATTTTTTCCTTTTCCATTTAATAAAAATTTTAATTTATTTAATCATATTATGGTTTTATGTATTTCTATTTTCATGTTAATTAATAAACAATGGAGTTATTGGCATGTTATTCCTATACTATTGTGAGGATATTTAATCTAATTCTCCTTATGATGCAGATCACTTGCAATGTTAAGGATTTCACTAATCATATCTATAGTGAAACAACTTTCTCTACTTCATAACACATCTTATACACTTTTCAACTGCATTACTATCTTTAAAGTCATTTGCAATGATAATAAATCTGGTAATTCCTATGATTGTCTTGTCAAAGTCTCTAAAAACCTTACAAAATAGCCTCAAACACACTTTTCCATCTACCATGATAAAATTTTTTTCTCATGTTCTGCCATTTATTATTGGTTGTGAGCATCACCTCTCTCTTGCTTATTTTACATCGCATTTAAACCTCAAATTTTTTTAATATTTTGGTCTCATCTCTGCACAATTCAATGTGAGAATCCATGTTTTGAAATCGATGTTCAGGGGGATCTCTTTTGCGCACATATTCTGCGAACAGAATGGAGAAGCATATGATTTGTCCCATAAATGAAGCTATGCGGCTTAGGGTTCGATTCATTTCCAAGAATTTGTCTTTGCTTCTTTGCAACGATCTCGACATATTGTGATTTGAAGGCTCTGTGTCATTGTCACGGCTTGAACTCTGCTTTCATTGGTTCTTGCATTGAACTCTACTTTTGTCTGGCTATGTCTTTTCTGTTATGACTTTTTCGATATGGATAGAACGTTGATAGTCCACTAATCTAAATGTAAATATGATCCTATTTTGAATATGTATTCTCATTTATTCAATGAAAGTTTTTTTCTACTTTGTAAAAGCAAGGGAACAATAAATTGATTGGTTTTACCAATATATCTGGTCTATTTACTCTCTATTATTTAAGTGATTAACATAATCTGTATTGTTTATTGTTTAATTGATTAATTTATGTTTTTTTTTAAGCTCTGGTAGTTCTTTCCAATTTTCTATGAGATCAAAAAGAAAAGCAAGTTACAATCATAATATATGCTAGATGGCCTCAACCTGCCTGCAGGAAACAAGGTCTGTTTGCCACCTCAAAGAGTTAAAAGCCAACCAAAATTGATAAAGTTTAACCCTGACCCTATTTGCTTTCACTGGTATGTTATCTATTACATCCAAAGACTTAAGCGGAAAGTAAATGCTATCCGTAATATGAATCTAAAAAAAAAGTAATAAAAACTTAATCATAAGATGATTTGATAGGCGTCGCTGGGTCTTTAACACTAAACCCATGCATGTCGACTTGGTTCATACTCTGCAGTCGACATTCCGTTCGCCCTAGGCGGACATTCTGGTGATGCTTTAGAAGATGTATTTCATGGATGTCCCTGCACATTTTAGCTAAAATAGATGTCGCTTTCGGGTCACCACCTACTTCTTGAACATTGATAATGGCCTTAGCTAATAAGAATTTCATAGTCTAGTATGTATGAATGGAATATTTGAATAAATACATTCTGCCTCTGGTAGTACCTCGGTCAGTTAAAAACTCCATCTCTTCCTCTGAGATGTCTTCCTCTTCCTTTGTTTTAGGTTCTCGTTCCCATCCTGAAATAAGTGATTTCACATGAGCAGGTGTGCCTACCCCGTAGGCCTAGAAGAGATTTTCCATAATTTATTTGCCTGACTTTCTTTGGGCCCACTTTTGACTTTTCTTTGTCTGGATTTAATTTATTAATTTATGTTATTTTCATAAAGGAAAAATTCGTAATCTTTCATTAGGTAGAAAAATTACATGTTACATTTTACTAAGTATGCAATCAAGTAAGCTGCAAGTATAAAAACTGACTTCATGTATAGTCAGTGATAGTACAAAAATAAGCAGAGTGTTCCAGTATCCATAGTAAGTTCGGTGCATAACTTAACAGTCAAAATAAACAAACATAGAACCTATTATTTACAATCTTGTGAAATAGCTGCTGGAGTATATGGTATCAATATCATATATATATATATATATATATATATATATATATATATATATATATATATATAAAGTTCCAAAAAGATATAATAAAAAATTGCAGTCATGTGTCAACTGCCCACAGATCTCAGATTGCTTTGATGAAGGGCCGATGGAAGTATCTATACACGTGTGCATCAATGTCTTCAGTGATGTGCCAAGCACCCTAGTCTAGCTCTGCAACTTCTTTGGAAAGTTTGTCTGCCACTTTGTTCCTATTCCTGTAAATGTGAGTGATAGAGATGGAATCAAATAATGCTTTGAGATGATGAACTTCCCTCAGTAAAGTAGTGAGTGTGTGCATATGACACTGTGCATGTGAGTTGAACCAGTTAACCACAATAAGGGAGTCTCCAAAAATCTGAAGGGAGTTGTAGTTTTTTTCCTGGGCAAAAATCAGAAGGAGTCTTAAACACTAAAGTTCGGCAAAGTTGTTCATACCCAGTCCCAAGCCCATCTTGAGATGATAGTGATGTAACTCATTAAGGTAAAGTATAGCCCCCCCCCTCCCCACATCCCTGTTGGTTGGCCGCATCATCAAAATAGGCCTAAGGCCGAGAGTGATCAATTATTTTAGGAGTATCATTCTGCACAGGTTGATGTTTGTCATCATCAGGTATCAACCTGTAGTAAGCCAAGGTCATAGTACAAATACAATCAGCGTTCACCTGTTTAGTTTCAAAAATGTGCTTGTTGCAGTGAATCTAGATTTCCCATGCAAAGATCAAAGGAAGATTGCGCAGCTTGGTGGAGGTAGCATTCATCTGCACCAATTTGTTCAGGCTTCCAAGGTAGAATTCCCCCGCTAGTGTAGTAGGCAACCCAACTCATGTGTAATAAGTTTCCAGATGCGCTGTATAGTAGGGTATTCCAGGAATAAGTGCATGACATCCTCCACATGAGATTGACAGTAACAACATCTAGATGGTCCGTGAAAAGCACGACGATGAAGATATTCCATAGTGGGGAGGCAATGCTGGAGAATGCACCAGAACATAAGTTGAAATTTATCTGGAGCCTTTAACTTCCAGATAGTCTGCCACCACCTGAGTTTTTCTTGTGGTTCCTTGTGATGACAAAGGGTCAAATATCCAATTTAAGGAGTGTAGATGCCCTTAGGAGAGATAGCCTAGATCAGTTGATCCTCCTGATCTGTCAGGCGGATATGCAAAGCTTGCAAAGCTCTGATATAATTAGCCCAGTCAAGCAGACCATCCAGAGGAATGTTTAGATCAGAAGCCGATAACCAGTGTCGTGCTTGCAAATCCGTACGAGCCCGGTCTGATATCTACGCAAGGTAACGAATCCCCCTGTTTTCCAAATGCTCAGTCATCAAAATAGGTAACTTATAATAATCCCCGCTGCCGGCCCATGAATCCGAGCCCACACGAACAGATTCACCGGTACCAATATGCCAAGAGAGCCCTCTTTGAATAAGAGGAGCAACCTTTGTGATTGCTTTCCATATAATGCAGGCACCGGGGGTAGGCAATATGCTGCCCCTGATCCAATCAAGTGTGTTCTTGGGAGAAATGTATTTAGCAATGATGACCTCTTTCCATAGACTATGACCAGAGATTAGGTGCCAGCACAATTTTTCCGCCAAAGCAGTTGAAAAAAGGTGTAATTTCTTGATACCCCAACCCCCCCACTGTTTTGGTCTGTTGATTTTGTCCCAAGAAATCCAAGCAAAAGTACTTTCCTTTTCCTTATTTCTCCACAAGAAATGTCTGCAGATTTTTTTTATGCAATCAGTGACACCAATTGGAATCCAAGCAAGAGACATCTAGTAGACAGGTATGGCCTCGAGAACAGATTTGATTAAAACCAGTCGACCAACCCTGGAGAGCCATTGATGGTACCAAACATTGATTCTGCGTTCCACTTTTGCAATGAGCCAGTTCCAATCTTTGAATTGATAGTCATTAGGTTTTAAGTGAAAACCCAAATATTTTAGACCATCCGAAATGTTGAGGTGAGTGAAAGCAAATAATGCTAGAGCATTATCCCATTCCTGAGCAGTGCATCTTGTCATGATGATAGTGGATTTGTAGTTGTTAGGTGTCATGCCCGTCGCTTTGCAAATTTTTTGAAGAATAATCCCAAATTGAGTGGATTCCTGACAAGAACCATCAAGAAAAATGAGACCATCATCCACAAATAATAGGTGCGTGAGATGCATAATCTCATTGATATTGAGACTGCGAAGGGCCCCGTCCACTTTAGCCTGTTTGATAAGCACAAAGAGGCCTTCCATAACAAGGAAAAAAAGAAATGGGGTTAGAGGGCACCCCTGACGTAAACCCCTACCCGCATGAAAGAAATCCGATGCTGCGCCATTAATGAGAATATTGAAAGATGCATGACAAATACACCCCATAATCCAGTTAATGAAAGAAGGGGGAAAACCAGTTTGAATGAGGATGATATGGAGATAGCTCCAATTAACCTGATCAAAAGCCTTTGCGAGGTCAATTTTAAGAACGGTAGACTTGATATTTTTGGATTTTATGGAGTGTAGGGCTTCTTGTGCCGAACTGATGGCTTCATGAATCTACCTATGGTGGAGAAAAGCAAATTGTTCTTTGGTGATGTGAGATGATAAGATGGGTTTGATGCGGTTAGCAATAATTTTTGATATAATCTTGTAAATACAGTTGCAGAGGGATATGGGTCAGTAATCCTGAAAAGTGTTAGGATGATCAGTCTTGGGTATAATAGCAATGAATGTTGAATTGAAACCATCATAGATCTTCCCCTGTATGCGACTATCCTCAATAGCAAGAAGAAGGTCATTTCCCATCAGCTCAAAAAAGTGTAGGAAAAATTTAATGGGCCAGCCATCCGGTCTAGGGCTTTTATCTTTTTTGAACCATTTAAGTACACCCTCAATCTCCCCCTTTGTGACCGGTGCAATGAGATCCTCCTCTGGTTCTTGGTTCGCAAATCTGGAGAAAGATCTAGTGATGTGCATAATCTCCAGAAGGTTACATTGTAGAGGGGCTCTGTATAGCTTGGAGAAATACTGAATGCCCACATCCAGGAGTTGCGGATGAGTGCGAGCCACCAAGCCGTGCTGGTCAGTAAGTTCCCAAATCGCGTTGCAATTCCTTCGACCATTTTCATGCTGCTGGAAGAATTTGGTGTTCTCATCCCCAACCTGAAGCCAAATGGCTCTGCTTTTAAGTCTCCAATCAACTTCTTTTTGGTGCAAGAGCTTAGTTTTGGTAGCTTCGAGGGCTATAAGATGCTCTTTTGTAACACTTGATTGGAAGCCCATCAAGTCAGAACCATTTAGTTGGGCGATCTCAAGTTCAATCCTTTGAAGTTCCTCTCTCTCCTTCCATTTTTTTTCCCCAATCCATTTGATTGTCAAGCCCTTTATGCGATTTAGATTGTCATTTATAACTCTGGCAGGTTCACGATCAGGTAATCGATGGCAATGCTGCGATTCTCGTACCGCCAAGTTGTGGTAGTCCGGGTCAAGAAGCCATCTTGAGTTAAATTTAAATGGTGGCCGAGCTCACAAAGGGACAATATCAAATTCTAGAAAGATAGGTGAATGATCTGAAATGCCACCATGACCCACCCATTGTCTAGCTTTATTCAGGACTCGTAGTAAGGGCTGCTTGATAAGGAATTTATCGAGTCTTCGAGCTAAAGCCGCCTCACCAGTTCTTCGATTCCTCTAGGTGGGCTGAAGCTTAGCCATTTGAATGTCAATAAGGTCGACTGATTCCAGTCTAGATAAGATAAATTCCGCCAGTGGATCCGGGACAACGTGTGTACCCCATGATTCAAAGATGCCTAGAGAGAAATTTAGGTCACGACCAATAATGGTGTGAGGATGTTAAAGGAGAGAGCAAGTCAACAAAGAGCACCAGAAAAATTCCCTATTAGTGCAGGGCTCGTAAATTTTTATCAGGGTAAAATGGAGCTCAATGTTATCAAAATTGATGTCCATGATAAGAACCCCATCCCTACTCCAACAGTTGTTCATTCGGGTTGTCCTATTATTTATGCCAAGTGCATAGCCACCGGATCTGCCCCGAGCATCCACAATGATGAAATTCCAGTATGGTAGGAACGAGTTGAGTATGGAACAAACAGATGAGCCTTCTGCCAGTGTCTCCCAGAACTGTAGAGGCGCGATGCATAGAGTCCGGTGCTGTCGGAGTATGTGTTTTGGCTTGTGTAATCGGCCAAGTAGGAAGTGTCTGCATCGCCTCAGATTCAGGTGGCTTCACCGACTCGTCATGGGATGTCACTGCAGACCCCTGGCAATGGCATGTAAAAGGTTCCGTTTGAGTGGCCCCAACGGAGGTCTGCTTGAAGCTCGGCTTGACAATACCCAATCTTGGGCAATCTTTAAACAGATGCCCCACTTCGTGACATTTCCTACACCTGAACGGAACACCCTCGTAGTCAAGCATTTGTTGCCACATCATGCCCTCAAAGAACATATTATAATTGTCATGCAGGCCATCCCGAGTGTCTAGGAAGTTCAGGATTCAGGCCACAGCTTTATTTCCCGTGACAAGGTAGGAGCGATCATGATCAAGGTAGTGACCGAAGTCTTCGTTGATATTCTGGAAGGCGGCGTCGTTCCAGAACTGGACTGGTAAACCAGGGAGCCTCATCTAGATGGGTCCAACCCCCGCATTTTCTTTGTTGGGATAAAAAATCGGCGTCCATCTCTTAAGGATAACTGGGTGCATTTCAATGTGCCAGTACTGCTTGAGGACCCAATCAATTTGTCTCGGCAAGGCAAAAGTGATTGTAAACCAGCCGCAGGTAAGTATTGAGACCTCCAGGAGAGTCTCAAGAATACCCCCCCATATCTCCTTGGTCCATTGCTGAAGCTGCGCAGTATAATATTTCCTACCCCTACCTTTGCCAACAAGCATTGTGGAAACTGTTTGCTCCAGATCTTCCATCCCTCTCTCGTGCCCGAAATTTGAGTTCCTACTGAACTTGTTCCTGGTCGTCCTATGCTTCTTACCACATTTAGTGCGTTCCTTTGTAGGGTCACTCGAGCCCTCCGAGTTAGATGATGGAAGCGGATTATCACCAGTAGGGGCATCGACCAGTATATTAACGAAAACCCCCGAAGCCGCGACCGATATCCTTGCATCAGCAGAAGAGGAGGGTTCGATGCCGCTAATGTTGACGTCTTCAAGCATTTGTGTCATGGCACCAATGTAGGACAACACCGCCTCCTCAAAAGGTGCAGATGCCACCAGGTCGACCACAGGGAGGATAAGCGTGCCCGGTGATGGAAGGCCCCAAAGAATGTTAACCGATGGTGAGGGGGCTGCGAAACTGATGGGTTCAAAGCCATCATCATTAGGAGTTGTAACCCCCGCCACGAAGACTTGGTCTAACTGAACAGATTCTGAAAGTATCGGGCCAATGACCGTGTAAATCATATCCATAGCGCCCTCCTCATATTTTTGTCCCCAAATGTCCACCCCCTCCATTGGGTCATTGATGTAGTCGAAAATCTCCTCATAAGCGCTCATGATGGAAAACAGAAAGCCCCACCTGATAACCTGTGAGGCCGCAGAAACGACCGGCAGAGAAAGATGTATAACCCCACCACGAGGAACCCGTGCTCCTGCAGAAAAACTGCACCCTGACCGCAGATACTCGAATACCATAGCAAGTCTACCCCGTAGCTTGTAGAGAATCACAAATATCGTGTGTAAAAAACAAAACAATGGGCCCGAGAAAAGAGGTCTCGGTCGGATGTGCACCAACTTAACATTCAGGGGTATAGTAGGGATATAAATAACAAGGGAGAGGCCAATGGGAGCAATGCGCAGGTCAAGCCATGAATCGAGGCTATAAAGAAATGGAGGAAAACCAAATCCACAGGAAGTCCGAAAACCAGGGGGAGGTCGCCACCTCCATGACTCAACATATCCATACCTAGATCACCTAGATCCATTCTTAATTTATGTTATAAAGTCTAAAAGAGTTGGATTTAACAGTGAAAAAATATTTTTACCATTAGACAACGTTTAATTCATATGAGAATTTGGTTGAAGCCTTGGTTAAAAATAAATAGTAACATTTTACCGATAATCCACATGAAGCTATTAAATCATAGATGTATTAATTTATCTCAGAACTGTAGGAAGACAAAGAAATGGAAACAAAGAGAAAAATGTCTATGTATTCTTCCCACGATAGGATGGTCTTGAGGGACTGTGGAATTTGGACAAGAATGATTTGAAGAGTGTACTTGCAGGGGATCATAGTTGATTTTGAAGAGTGTATTGCTAGAAATCGCAACTCTGCCTTGGATTTTGGTAGTTTTTTCACCTCACAGTGCTAGGGGCGCTCATACTACACATAGTAGCCTAGTTGCTGCTATATATATCAGTAGAAAAAAGAAATATATATATATATATATATATATATATATATATATATATATTAGTAGAAAAAAGCACTACTCATATATTAATATAGGTTAGTACATACATCCTGGTACTTATTTGTCCTCAATTCTTACAACATCATATGTTTCTTAAAATAAACAAAATTTCCTTTAAAACAAAAACTTCCTAACACTATTCAAGTTGTGTTACTAAAAAAAAAATAATATATCCCAGTATAATTATAAGTGTTACAAAAAATGTTTCTACTATAGGTGCTATTCTATTTCTGATCCATCTTGTTCTTTTATCTGCTTGTCACTTTAATTTGTTGTCTTATTTTACCTTCATGTCTCTTATGAGTAATTAATTGTACTTGCATTGATAAAATGACCATGATGAAAAGATGAGAAAAAAAAACTTACCTATTTCCCTAGTAGAACCTCTCTTTGATAACAAATATGTTGTCCATTTATGTTCTCTGTATATATGGTCAAATTTAACTCTTTGAAATGTTCTTACCAATATTTTTGTGTGTGCCATCCAATTTTTTAATATGGGTGGATTGAATGCGTTGTTTCCTTTAACCCATTCAATAATTCCTTTGACATCTCAAAAAATCCGAATCTGTTCAATGCCTAACCATTTTTCCGCGATCAACACTCCCCATAAGGCCACAATTTCTTCTCTACTATTTGTGCCCCTTCCACGTTCCCACCAGAAATGGTTGCATTTTGTAGCTTCTATAAAAATCTCTGCTCCACATCTAAATACTCTCCTAGAACTGGCCCCATCGAAAAACCACACTGGATATGACTTCCATAAATCCATTGTTCTAAAATATCTGTAGCCTTTGGTTGGCTGAACCGGTCCTAATTCATTGAATAAGGCCACTGTTTTGGTAATGTCCTCACATAACCCTATATCTTTCTGCTAACAAATAACAATGTTGTGTCTCCTCCATATAATCCATATTATATAAAGAGGGAGTGTCAAGAACTTCTTGTCTTTAATCCAAATTCTAATACTTGAAGTTCACTTGGAAAGAGAACCTTTATTTGCTATTTTGAAGTGCCCCATCACCTCTTCCTAGATTGCCTTTGCATATGGACATTTCACTACAAGGAAAAGACCCTCTACTGGAGGTTATAAAGGAGGTTTTTAGTGTTATAAAATTGGCCAAAATTGTCACAAAAACATTTGCTACAACATCCATTTATGGTTACTAAGGTTTTGGTAGAGCTTTTAACAGAAATTCAATACAACTAAAAAAACTGGGCAGCCGGAGGTTATTACGAATGTTTTTTTTATCGGTGTGCTACTAAGGTTTCAATGCACCGGTGTGTGTCATCTAGAAGGTGGCCTAGGGCGGTCGAAGGTGCATGCACCGGGCAGTCAAGGTATAAAACCGCACTGAGCGCAGTGTTGGTGATACAACACACAAGGTCGTTCTAATTGGTCTTGGGATTTGTGCAGTGCCCATAGGTCGTCTCAACGCACTGATACATAGACTTATAGAAACACACCGGTGCGCCATATCAGACAAATGCACCAAGATTTATAATTGGTATTGGTCTTTGTGTGTTGTCCATAGGTCATAGAAATGCACCGGTGCGTTGCAGCATACAAACACACCAGTGTACAGTAACTGACACGCACCGGTGTTCATTTTGTATTTTTTAGAAACATTGACCTGTGATAGTGCAATTATTGTAATTTTTTAAAATTCATTATTCATCAAAAGTCGCACATCTTATAACAATATTCATATTAATTAAAATTTTATTAATGCATTTGAATGTGATGTTTGGATTAATTTGTTATATCATATCATAATTATTGTGATTTTTTAAAATTCAGTATTCATCAAAATTTGTTCACATATATATTTTATAACAATATTCATATGAATTAAATTTTTATTAGTGCATTTGAATGTGATGTTTGGATTAATTTTTTATATCATATCATCAAATTTCACATCATTTCATTATAATATTTAATCATCCATAAATTTAATCAGTGGTGTTACATTTCACAGCGAAAAATAAAGAACGCAATAGAATATATATATATCAGACAGTCTTTGTCATACAAAATGGGACAACTATTGGTATCCTTTTGTCTTTCAATTGTGACACCATGTCCATTACATTAAACAAAATGTCTGATTTCACAAACAAATATTTTAAAAAATACAACGCCTTGCTTTGATATCCAAACATAGTGATTATCATTCTTCGCTTGAATTGTTGTCACTGCTAGAGATACTTCCATGACTTGGGTTATTTTCAAGAATGTTTTGTTCACAGTGTTGATTGTTTTCTTCTTCTTCACCTTCCATCTACAAACATAAAAATAAATTGTAATGAGTGTATATACATTGGTGAGAATAATGAAAATTGCAATATTAAATAATATACATCAATGTAAATCGAAAATAAATGGCGTACAATAGTAACAATTGACTCATAAAATATACACATTCTTTCGAAACCATGTACCATGCCATCTTTCAAGATTTCATCTGTTGGCGCAGTTCCATACTTTGTTTCCTGCTAGTTTTATACCCCATAATTACAAATCATATAATTAATATAAAAGATTTTTTTTGTTCTATTAATTATAGACAGAGCTAAGTAAAACAAGATCTATAGATGCTTACAAATTTCACAATTAATTTATGATATACCAACATATACTCACAACCCATATTTAACCCAATTTCAATCAATTCGTCTAATGGTTCTTCTTTGTATGTTAGCACCTGTTTGAAGACATTCAATGATGATTTTTGTAAAACAACTTAAAAAAATAAAAAATGAAATCTAGTTAAGTTGTTATAAGGAAGTAATAGTTACTCACAAACTTAGATATCAACCCTTTTCTTCCTTGTTGTCCTATTTTAGGTGCTGAATGGGTTCCATTTTCTTTTCTTTTCTATAAGAAAATACTTGAAAATTAATATTTAATGCTAAATTGTTTATTTATTGTACCTAATGATTGAAAAATTCAATGATTACATATTACATTTGAAATACGTTGTTGTTGAGATGGCTCCTCTTGCGATGCAATTTTTTCCATTTCTTTGACCATCTCCTTGTACACATTTTTGGACATTCCTACTGGCATATTTCTAATATCAGCTCATTCATCTTTTGAGATTTTCATAATCTTCCTGAAAATGTAACATGACAATAAACTATTTAATTTTTATATTGATATATGAAAAGTAAATATAAAAAAAAGTGATATTTATAAATAAATCTAGACAAACATTTAAAAAATATTATTTTTTCATTCCCTCTTTTTTGTTGTTGTACGTTTTGCTATTAAAATTCTGACATGTCTCATTGATCAATTCTCTGAAAACTCTTCCTGTAGTTTAGATAAAATTTGGTTCCTAGAATCATTGGATTGATTTTTTGTATTGTAAGTGGAAAGAACTCTTATACATTCGTTCCACTAGATCCCTCAAACTTTTGTAAGAAAATTCCCCCCTTTCATTAACCTCTAGCACCACTCCAGATGAGCTAAGGAGCAATTCATTTTCATTTTCATGTTTTATTCATTTTCTTTTCTTAGAACAACATTCCTTTTATGAGTTGTTGGTCCCTATAGACCATTAAACATATGTGAATTAATAGATTGTTTGACACATATTATCTAATAATTTTAAGTATATTATTAATAAAAATTAAAAAAAAGAAACTCATATTGGATTGATAGTATTTTCTCATTCATCTGATTCATCCTTTTGCAATTTTTCCATCAAGATTTTATGCTCTTCTGGTCCTATATCAAAAATAATATTATCGAGCTTCGTCATTTTGTGGCTCTGCATGATACACAGTGAACGATACATATTAGTTAAAATTACATATAGTTCAAAAATAATTTTTTTATAAAGAATTTACAAAAAACTTTCATTTTTTGCCTTTCTTGATGTGTTATCATTATTTTTGTTACTTGATCTCTTGTCAGCCATTTCTTTATCAACTGAAACTTGTACCATATCATTCATTAATATATTTATAAAAAATTGTCAACTTTTCAGGTAAAAAAAAATCTCAAGAAACCGGTGCGTCATTCATGGTGTACGTATCGACATGGGTGCATGGGGGGTCTTATAAACGCATCACAAAAATAATATCATAGATCGTACGATGCTCTATGTCAACAAGGAGCACTGGTGCATTACATGTTAACCACCGCACTGATTAACACAGAAAATAATAAAAATCGTCCAGTGTTAGCTTTTGTAGCATAAAGGACCACCATACAGTGCTATCTGTCAACTAGGAGACCCGATGCAGTGCATTATATGTTACATTGTGCACCAATTAACACAATAAAACTATTTTTTTCGAAACAATACGTTCACAATGCGCCATAATGAAATAGCACACTGGTGCCCTATTTTACATATGGCGCACTGATTAAAAAAAATCTTTTTTAAGTTTTTTATTACATAGTATTTTCGCGGTGCATTGGGATAATAAAGCGCACCGATGCACTAGGTTACACAGGGTGCACTGATAAAAAAAAATATTTTTATAAAAAATTCATGCTAGGGCCGACATGGATTGAGATCCAACTATGTAAGTCGTCCCGTGGGTTGGATGTCAATCTTATCTTGATGATGAACCTCGGTAGTTGGTTCGAAACATCGATGGAATAAAAAAACCCACTCAATGCGATGGATCTGGAAGAAATTTCATTACAAAATACAAACCCTATAAATATAAAATGAAAAACCCTAATTCTGAAATCATAGAAACAAGGAGAAGAAAGGGCAGAAACAAAAAGAATGAAGGGTTTAGGGTAAAAATGATTTTTCTTTTCTTTTGTTTCTGAAAATGAAAAACAAATTGAAATTTTTTTCTTACTTCACAAAGAACTACAGAAAAAAAAAAAAAAAAAAAATCAAATTTAGTCACGAGATCATTTGAAATTCTATGCTACAAGGTTTGAATCACCAAAGGTTTGGAATTATGATTGTATGAATACTTCTGTTTGAACGTATTTCACTGCTTCACAGTGCTCTCATGCTCTCTTGCTCCAGATATGTCTCCTGCAAATCTCTGGCTGAAATATTTTGCAAAAATAGTGAAATAATGAAAAGTGTTTTGTATTCAAAGAATTGTTTTATGAAATTAGATTTTCAAAAATATTTTTCCGCCCATTTTTCAATTTACCACATTTTTTTTTTCACTTAAAGAAAATAGAGTTGCACTTTTTTTATTTGTGGTTATTCATCACCTGTGCGTCACTTAATAGCACCGCACCGGTGCGTCCATTGGTAACACGACATCGGTGCGTAGTAACTAAAATGCACTAGTGCGGTTATATGTACATTAGCATCGGTTTGTAGTTAAGGCACCAAAATTAATTTTAGGTGTGTACACCAAAATTTAGTGAACTCCAACAATAGAAATTGAGAATTAGAATTTTGTTTAACCTTGATGGAAATATGCAATTAGAATTATAATTTTGTTTATTCTTGAGAATAAGAATTAGAATTAGAATTTGATAAATTCTTGATGGAAATAACTATTCTTCCAATGCATTTTGTTTATTGCAGGGGGTCCCCACTGATTATGTGGAAAGAATGCAATTTGGGGAGTGTGAGGATGCAATACTACAGGGCCCAAGTGGGCAATTGTGGCATGTGAACCTATGTTATGCAAAGGCGTGGGCAATTTTCACAAATGGTTAGGAAAGTTTTGTTTTTGAGCAGTTTAGTGAAGTTGGAGATATATTTTAGTTTTTAGACATGTTGGAAATGTACATTTCGCTGTGAAAATATTTGGGCCATTTATTTTTAAAACTACAACTCTTCTTATTTTAGAAAAATAAACTCGAACCTTTCCACAACCTGCAATAAGAAAAGGTGCCAACAGGAGCCTCTGACATGCATATCTATTTCTGATGTTGAGGTCTCGAAGGAATTGTTTATGGCCAGTCTACTTCGTTGAGGAATCGTCCTGAATTTTCTTTGGTTCTACCAAAGGGTGCAGTTACTAACAGATACAGGATTGTAAGCTCCCTCCAACCCTCATTAAATTGCAGAATATGGATAAAAATCCATAGAAATTCCTATCATTTGCATAAAATGCCTCGAAACACAGAATGGATTGTTTTCTTTTTTGAAAGTTGTTTGTTATTATGGTGAAAGAAATTGTTCTTTCTATTTTGTGCTAATATGGTCAAGAAACGAAATAGTGCTAAAGTATATGACAACAGTCTTTAATCATATTCTCAAAATATATGGGTTCTTTGTTAAATGCATAGCTACAATATTCGGTCATTTCGTTGCTAGGAAAAATTCAACTGAAATACTAATACGGCAGGTTCGGTACTGTCTACTGTCCCATGAATCCATCAACCCCACAAAAAATATCAAAAGCCTTTTAATAAAATGCAAAATAGTCCATTTTTTTTTTTTTTTTGTCTATTGCATTCTTGACACTCGAATTCTTCTAAAATATATTCATGGAATTAGCATCCATAAGAGGCAACACAATGGTAATATAATCGAATTCTTCTAAAATATGTTCAATGGAATTAGTACATGTGAAATGGTACATGTGTTATTTCATCAATATTTATACTTTTTAAGATGGGTTTTTGTAAAGAAGAGGACTATATTACCTTATACCTTATAAGACTCTTTTTTTCGAAACATTATAATATGTATTTTGAATTAATATTTTTTTCGAAATGCACTACATTTCCTCTATTCCACGTGGTCGACGGTTCCGATGCACAGGGTTTTATAGGCGCACGGTGCAGTTTCTTAAGACCGGGCCAGGTGGTTTTTGTTTTGGCACATGGTTTTATGACACACTGGTGCAGAATATTTGTAAAGCACCAGTGCACCACAGTAATAAGGCACATTGAGTGGGTTTGTACGGAGCACATGGTGTTCGGTGTGTCAATTTTTTGTGTGCACCGATGCTTTCTCTTGTTGAACACACCGGTGTGTTTTAGGTTGATAAGCGCACCGGACGAAAAACATCCGCAAAAACCTTTGCCCGCCAACCTCCTCTAGTAACTTCCACTAGAAATGGATGTTTGGGGTATTTTTATAAGGGGTTCCTCAAAAACATCCATTAGAGGGTCTTTTCCTTATAGTGTTTCATGAACAAAGGGTCTTCTTCCTCCTCACTTTTCCTACAAAGGATGCAAATGCTTGGACCAACAAAACCTCTCTTTTGCAATCTCTGCCAAGTCAAAATACGATTGTGTACAACAAGCCACCCAAACAATTTGAGTTTATTCGCTATTCTCCACTTCCAAATTGTCTGGAATCTACAAGAAGCAATTGGTTCCCTTTCTGAAATATGAAAGTTTGTATATATATATTTTACCAGCGGAAAGCCTTTCTTGAGTGTTCCAGCCCAATTCATATGATCCTACTTATTATTAAGTGTAATTCCTATATTTTTAAGTCCTGTGATGTACTCTTCCCATTCCTCCCTCTGTTGAGCATATAAACCCAACTCCTCTGCATTAATCCATGTTTAACCATCCATATAATGATTCCCATTCCTAATGATCTTATTGCTATAAAAAGTTGCTTTTGATGCAAATGGTTAAGGATATGAATAGATAAGGTACGACTTCTAGTCATACCAGCTATAGAATTTAAGCCTATTTGAATCTGAGCTCCATCACCCAATAGCCAACGTACATGTCCCATAAGAAGAGACAATACCTGGTACATACTCCTCCATATATAAGAATTTTTTTCCTTCTTTCTTGCCCCTCTCAATATTCATGATGTGAATGAGTGACCGAACAAATATTTTTCTTGTATTATACGTGACCATAATCCTTATCCCGCTACAACCCTCCACATATTTTTAATTATAAGAGATTTGTTAAAGGAGCCTGGATCGATTACTCCCCACCCTCCCGATTCTATAAAACTAGTTATGATGTTCCAACGAACTAAATGGATCTTGCATTTGCTATCTCCAGCCCATGCTCCTAACCATAAAAAACTTCCCATAATTGCTTGTATCCTTTTGATAATCTCCTTGGGTAAGAGATAGATATACATCCAATAGACAGAGATGTTCTGTAAGAACGATTTCAACATAGTGAGTCTCCCTCCTAAGGACATACATTTGTGTGTCCAATAATCCAGTTTTTTATAAAACTTTTCTAATAACCAATCCTAATCGCTTATCCTATATGAACTGGGCTTGAGAGTGAATCCAAAATATGTGAAACCATCTACTAGTTGCTTGGATGTCACCCCCAAAAGCTCTTTGATATCTTGTATAATGTTGTCCTCCTCTCCTTTATGTATGAGCTTCAATTTAGCTGCATTCATAAACAATCATGTAGCTTCTCCAAATGACTTAATAATATTATGAAAGACATTCCATTCCTCCATAATGGATTCACTCCCAAATAAGAGATATTCCGTTGTGAAACCGGCTCCAAAAATAGAAGAAAAGAGAAATTAACGCCTTAGAAATAAGTCACTTCGAGGGGGAAACCTCCAATACATTACATAAATGAAAAATTCTCGTGAAAATGTGAAGTTGGGTTACACTTTTTGCCCTTTTTTGAGAATTTTTTTTCATTTTTTTCGATTCTTCAACTTTCTACAAACTATAACAATTTTTCTGTTTAGAATTTCATTTTGTGATAAAAAGAAAAGTTGTCAGAAATTTTGTTAGCTTTCTATTACTTATTTTTTAGATTTTTTTATGCACATTTGATATGTCAACTTAGCGTTTCTTTGAGTGTGTGTTTTTTAACAATCAAAGGATTTATAAGAAGTCATGTTAATACGCAATGTTGTATGCTTTGAAATTTTGTGTTTTTGAGAAAACAAAATGTGTTACAACAATCTAGATAGAGTCTACTTCGGTTTTGTCATATTTACAAAGCCAATGGATGTATATCATAATTACTAGAATTTTTTGAACTAGTCCAATATGAAAAAACTGCATATTTTGAGTATGTTTCGCGACGCAAGAAATTTCTTAACATATAAGTTATAAACTAAAAATCTAAAAGCAACCCATTAGAGATGACGGACCAATGTAATGCCCCATAATTTTTTCAATTTTTTTTACAATGTATTTTGGGAGATACAAAATTTTGATTTCACTAAATCACAATGACCCTCAGAAATTGTTTGCACCTGTTTTACTACAAAATTAATTAAAATTAGTAAATATTTATGAAATTCCATAAAAGTTATATTTCTTGAAAGTAGATTCAATTCTGAAAATGCCTGTCTTGGTTCCGACAGTTAATTCAAAATATATCATGGAGTTTAATTAGTCCAAAGTTGCAGAAACGTATTCAAAGCTCGGATCTGCGTAATTGGTGACGCGTTAGTTCGGCCGAGCTAGTTTTTGCGCAAACGGGTCGTTAAGTCTCACGCCTTAATAGTTCGGCTGAACTAATTTTCAAATTTTGGCCAAACTTCTGCCTACTTTTCTGTCGGCCGGAAAATTTCGCAGAGCCCCTCCAAAATTTTTTTTCGCGAAAATATATATATAGCCGCAAAATCATTCATAATTTTTGCACATTTCGCACATTTGGTCTAATTTTACAAAGGTCTTGGTTTGGTTTTAAAGACTTTTCTTGGATATTTGGGTTTAAGGACTTTTCTTGGAAGACATTTGTTGGAGGTGGTCTGATTTTGCAAAGAAATGTTTTGGGTTTAAGGAATTTTCTTGGACATATATTTAAAGGACATTTCTTGGAGGTATGTGATACCTTTTTTTGGATGTTTTTTGTTCTTCATTTTTTTTGAAAGTACAGATTTGGGCTTAATTTCGAATTTTTAGAGTACGTGTTTTGAGTTGAAGTAAATATTTTGAGCTTCATTTCATTTTTATAAGACGTTTTTTTCTCGGATTTTTTAAAGTTAGTGTTTTGGATTGGAGTATGTATTTTTTGTAAAAATTTTAAAATTAGTTTTTTTTTTAAAATTAAATCTTTTGTGATGCTTTTTCTAATTGAATTATTGTCTATATTTTTGAAGGAAATTTTTTGAACTTCATACTCTATTATCATGGGAAATCGAATGAATTGTGCGAGAAAATATGATCGAAAAAGAGACCCTGAGGAACGTAGAGAAGAGACGAGACAATCTCACAAAAGAAAGATAGAAGCACTCTCAAATATTGAAGGGGAAAATCAACCTCAACTAGAAATTGAAGCAAGTATGTAAATGTAAATATTATGATCTATTGATATATTTAAAATTTTCCTAGTGTAAAATGTGAAGCTTAATTTTTATTTGATGAACTAATTCAAGAAAAATATTTTGCAATGTAAACAGAGAGAAATATTCCTCAAAAAATTGATGATGAGATACAAAATTTTGAAAGAGAAAGTGAAAGAGATATTGAACCAATGATTGAAGATGGTGAAAATATTGATAGAAATTCAAGTGAAGAAATTGAATCACAAAGTATATATATATATATATATATATATTGAACACATGCACGTATTATTGAAATTATACATATATTTATTAATTTAGTTATTTATTGAATATGTAAACTTATTATGTACTATTTATTTGAATATGTACAGATGAAATCAGTGTCGATGATGAGATGTTAGAAAATGTTGACACTCACACATATGGAGATAAAAAACCTAACCATTATATACGATATCGTGTTAACCGCATTTTTGAAACGTATTTCATAAAGGAGCAGGTGACAGTTCAAGCTCAAATGTTGAAAGGTCTCCTATCATTAAGAAAATTAAAAGAAGCTACGACACTACTGGGTATTCGAAAATCAACCAAAGATAAAAAAATGAAGGAAAATGTGATACAAAATATAAGTAGTGCTATAAATTCAATTAGGAGATCTAGACAGAAAAATGTTTCAATTGTACGTAGAGGAATATATATGGAAATGGTTTCATAAAGTAATAAAGAGAATCATTTGGTAACATCTATGGCACAAGCATTAGGAACCTCGTGAAAAAAATTGCACAAATATCGGAAATTTCGGCTGCAAATAGATGTAAATGATGAGTTCGCTTGTTGGAGAGCTATTTGTAGGCAACCATACAAAGATAGACTTGGATAAAATGTTAAAAAAATAATATATGAATATTGGAAGAACAATTTGCGTGCTTCACCAACTGCAAAGCATGCGATGCGAAGAAGAATAGCACAAAATCAGTACGAAGAACATGAAAAATGTTTCTTGGAAACCACTCAGATAGAGTTATTCAACAAGTTGAAAGAAGAGAATCGTGAAATTCATGTTTCAATTAGTGCTTTTGTTCAACAAAAACCATGGTATGTAAAATATATCACCGTACGCGACACTTGTTGTTGTCGTTATCATGTGGAATTTGAGTTATATTATGACACATTCATTGATTTTGGTAGAATATTATGGAAGAATTCACCTCCTCCTTCCACTATCCGTGATTTCATATCTCAAATTCTATGTGAAAGAGAAAGCGATGAACTATTTTACAAAAAGAAATGTGTTGGTCATAAAAAATGCGATGATTGTGGAAATTTGACTAAATTTCAAAACAAATATCGTACTGATATAAATGATAAATCATTGTCCAACATGAAAGTGAAATGGAAGAGATATGAATATATCCATACATCGATTCAAGGTGCAAATAGTGTTAAAAGAATTGAATTACGAGAAGACGAAATTTTTGTGATAGACTTTTTGAGAAAGTTTGAGGCATAAATTTACAAATACACCAAGAATTCCCATAGAGCTCGATGGCAAGACTTGCAATTCAAAAAATCTCGTGAATTTTTTCCACTAGGGACCATTTTTTCAGTGATTAATTTTGCAGAAAACTAGACATTTGTTCCACAAAAAGAAATTCAGAGTGAACACTATCATTCTGACCAAGTCTCCATGCTCGTCCATATTCTATATAGACATGCTAAACAAAACATTGATCATATAGAAAGCATGAGTGAAAATCGACATATCATTAAATAATATCACTTTTATATCAGTGACGATCGTACACATGATACATATTTTGTACAACATTGTTTTGGAAAAATTTATGATTCCTTGAAAAATCGTGGAATAAAATTCAATGAACATTGGATATGGTCAGACAGATGCGCAGGTCAATTCAAATCTGCACGATCATTGTTTTGGTTGTGTTGTCTTCATAAGAAAACCTGCATTAAACATTTTTGGAATTTCTTTGAGACTGGCCATAGAAAAGGAGAACATGACGATGCAAGGGCATGCATAAAACGAGCACTTCGAAGATATCAATGAACCCCTCTGCAAGCCGACTTGTGGACGCGAAAGAAGTTGTTCAATGGTGCATTGCTGCTCTAATCCATGAGACTAACCCATCAAGGGAAGTGCAAAGGTACATTCAATTTAATTTTTATTGGAAATCTAATTTTATCGTGCAATGATTATCTTTGGTTGTATTTTGATATCATATTTACATTCTTTTTTGAATTTTCCATATAAAGGTTTTTCTGGCATATTGAGATCAAAGACATAGATAGATCAATTGGAAATGACGTTGAAACAATAAAATGGACTAGAAAATTGCATTCAATTAAAACAAAGTCGTCCAGAAATGTGTTTGCATTGGATAAAAGAAAATATTCTTGTTTTTGTCATGTATGCATAGACAACACAACATCCAATGACGTTTGTGAAAACAAAATGTATGTAAACGATTGGAAACATACAGAGCTAAATACAAAGGGCAAAATGTCTGTTGCAATGTTTGAAGAAATGCAATCAGAGGAAACTACAATATCATCCGATGGTGATTGAGTTTCTAATCTTGTTAGAGAAGGTAACATTTGGGTTGATTTCTAATGATTTAAAGATCTAGAAATAAATTTAAATATGTATAATTTTGTTTTAAGTTTGTTTTATTGTGCAGGAGATTTTTTTGCTGTAGTTGCACCTATTGACAATGATGAAAATGTGAAGTATTATTTGATGCATTGCACTGAACGAAAAATGAAATTATTAGAAAACTATAATGATCACTGATTTCAATATGAAAGAGGATCTATGATACTGAAAGGTTATTTTTTCAGACAAACTAATCAAAGTGGGGATTTTGTTTACTTTGAAGACTATGAACCTGATTTCATAAGTTGTCAATATAGTCACTTGGTGTGTGCAACACACATAAAGTTGATAGAGGTTCAATCAAAGAAAAAAACGAAAATTAAGAAATGGAAAATGTCAAAATCCGACCATGAATGGATTATTGAAGATGGCATTCCATTGGAATTTTTTTGATTGAACTGTCCAATAATTTATTCTCTTTGGATTAAATATGTTTTAGAACTTCTAGTACTCGACTAAAAATTGAGATACTTATGTTATTTGTGCAAGTGTTTGCACATGTACAAATTGTTTTGGTACATGCACGTGCTCTAGTATCAACTGAAAGTAGCTTTTATATACATGTGCATTGATGAAAAATGTTACGTGTATTGGATATATATATATGTTCTAGAATGAAATTAATTGTTCAAGTAGTTTTACTATGTGCATCGATGAAAAATGATTCACGTACTCAATATATATGTTCTAGAATGCAATCAACTGAAAGTAGTTTTTCTATGTGCATTGATGAAAAATGTTGCATGTACTGGATATATACATGAACTGAATGTGCCCAATTTTTCTTGTGGGATTTTCTGATAAAAAGTATCCACAACGTAAATAAATCATCCACAGTATAGTTTTGTACGAAGATTCCTTTTAGACAAGAGACTTGGAGCAATTCTCTGACTTTTGGTGGGATTTGACCCACATCTCTATTCCTAATTGAAAATATAGTACAAAATTTGTCTGTCCAATGGTCGGATACGTTCTATGTTCTAGAATGCAATTAACTGAATGTCATCAATTTACCAATTTACAAATCAACAAGGCTACCTATTTGAGTGCATTAATGACATTGACCCGAATTCAACAAACATATACATGTACTTCTTATATTTGCAATCAAAATTAAATGGATAAATACATATATCTACTTCTTTACTTTTTTTTCAATTAGAGTTCAATTGATATGGTTAGTTGCATTGAAAAGCTATGTTCTTCCTATTGGAAATTTTTTCACTCAAACAAGAGTATGTAGAGATCAAAAGCAATCTTAAGATGCCAAATGTACTTCAACCATCCAAAACTTGAATTTTAAAAACTTTTTGATTAAATCAAAACAATACTTCACATGGGAGTCTTCCATCTAGGCCAAATGTAGATTGAAACCATCCAAAACTTAGATCAAAACATTTAACATTATATAAAAACATTTAACATTTAACATTAAATCAAAATTAAAGGGATAATGTACAACTTGTTTACTCTTTTTGATTAAATCAAAACAATACTTCACATGGGAGTCTTCCATAGGCAAAATGTAGATTGAAACCATCCAAAACTTAGATCAAAACATTTAACATTTAACATTAAATCAAAATTAAAGAGATTTACATATAACTACTTCTTTACTCTTTTTGATTAAATCAAAACAATACTTCACATGGGAGTCTTCCATAAGCCAAATGTAGATTGAAACCATCCAAAACTTAGATCAAAACATTTAACATTATATCAAAACATTTAACATTTAACATTAAATCAAAATTAGTGGGATAAATACATATAACTACTTTTTTACTCTTTTTGATTAAATCAAAAAAATCAAAGGGGGTCTGAATAAAAAAAATAGAAAAGGGGCTGCCCATAACTGGGAAACCAGCCCAGAAGATGCTGCCCAATATCGAGAAACCAACAGACACAGAGTTTCAGAAGAACAGTGATTGCAAAACATGACAAAAGTTCAAAAAAGCTAAAGAAGACATGACATCAGGCTAGCTATCGATGTGTGTAGGAGGATTCTCATTCGAAATTGGACAACTGTAGTCCCCTGGATCATCAGCTACTCCCTTGGAGTGCTTGGAGGAGCTCTCTGAAGAGGAAGAGGAGCCAGAGTAGTCTTTGAGCTTTTTCTCCACGCAGGCCGAGTTTCCGCTGCTTGTGCCATCGCTGCTGGAGCTCGTCAAGCCAGATTTGAATGGAAGAGCTACTGACTTCCTGGCATCTTGGGGCTGATGGGTTGAGATGGTGGACTTTCTCCGCCACTTCCTGGAACTAGAGGCACCTTCATCTTGGGGCTCCTCCTGAAAAAAGATAGAAATGGTTGTCGTAATTCGAGGTCTGACCATAGCACTGGTGAAGTGGAATTGTGCGATACTGCTTGCCGGAGGAGGGTGCCCGCCTGTGTCATGGATTGAAAGAGGCGGGCGAGAGCCATCACTCCTGCCCCCTCCACCCCTACCCCCACCTCCCCTTATGCAACGCATCCGATGTCTACACATGTGGTCTTCCATAGGCCAAACATAGATTGAAACCATCAAAAACTTAGATCAAAACATTTAAAATTATATCAAAACATTTAAAACATTTAACATTAAATCAAAATTAAAGGCATTTACATGTATAACTACTTCTTTACTCTTTTTGATTAAATCAAAATTAAAGGGATTTACATATAACTACTTCTTTGCTCTTTTTGATTAAATCAAAACAATAATTCACATGGGAGTTTTCCATAGGCCAAATGTAGATTAAAACCATCCAAAGCTTAGATCAAAACATTTAACATTATATCAAAACATTTAACATTAAATCAAAATTAAAAGGATTTACATTTAAAACATTTAACATTAAGTCAAAATTAAAGGGATTTACATTAAATGTAGATTAAAATGATATCCAAAACTTAGTTTTAAAAACTTTTTGATTATATCACAACATTACTTCACATGATTAATGTACTTCAACCATCCAAAACTTGGGTTTTTAAAACTTTTTGATTATATCACAACATTACTTGACATGCCATCCAATTGCAGTTCAACTATCCAATAAAAACATTTAATATTATATCACATGTGCCAAATGTAGATTGAAACCATCCAAAACTTAAGTTTTAAAAACTTTTTGATTATATATATCGTGCAACATTACTTCACATGACATGCCAATTATAGTTCAACTATCCAATAAAAACATTTAACATTATATCACATGTGCCAAATGTAGTTTGAAACCATCCAAAGCTTAAGTTTTAAAAACTTTTTGATTATCTATCGTTCAACATTAAAACATTAAACATTTATGTTCATTAAATATCACATGCCAAATGTAGATTGAAACCATCCAAAACTTGAGTTTTAAAAACTTTTTGATTATATCATACATAACATTACTTCACATGCCATGCCAATTATAGTTCAACTATCCAATAAAAACATTTAACATTATATCACATGCCAAATGTAGATTGAAACCATCCAAAACTTAACTTTAATTTAACAAAAAATTATAGATCACAACATTACTTCACATGCCAAATGTACTTCAAGCATCCAAAACTTAAATTTTAAAAACAAAACAAATTATAACACATCATTACATAACATGCCAAATGTAGTTCAGAAGCAAAACAAAACTTAAATTTTAAAAACAAAACAAATTATAACACATCATTACATAACATGCCAAATGTAGTTTAGAAGCAAAACATTAATTTATAGAAGACAACATTACTAGTAGTTCAATTATACAAAACTTAAAAGTTTTAAAAACCAAACAAATTATATAACAACATTACTTCACATTCACATGCCAAAAGTACTAAAACCATCCAAAACTTAACTTTTTGGAACAAAACAAGTTATATTAACACTGTAATAAAATATGTCCAAAAATTGTATATCTCATAAAATATGTCCAAAAATTGTAGATCTCACAAGTATCAAACTGTATCAAGTTATATATATATGACAATGCATCTAGATAATATATAAAAAAGTATATTTAAGACTATCTAAATCTTGAAATCAAATCTACAAATCATGTCCATCAAATAGAGATGTATGTAGCATCTTTCCTATCAAGGTCTCAATCTGCGCACTATCATGCGAAGCATGGGAAACCTATACACAATGCACATGTAGTCGAACATTAAAATTTGATGTTTTAAAAATGTGTGAGAATATATATAGAACTTCATGTAAAAAACAAAAAATAAAATAAAATCATGGAATACCTCATGAGGTTCCCTCTCCATTTGTTCACCTGCTACAAGTTCCCCCCCATGGGAACATCTGCAACGGTACTGTACAATATACATGTACAGTTATATATATATATTAAAAAATTTCAAATGAAAATGCACGTGTACATATATAAACTTATTTTCAATAATATTAAAAAAAAATTTAGACAACTTGTTCAAATGGTTGAAATGGTGTGGATGTTCCTATCTCCGTTGCTAGAGTCCATGGATTAAAGAAATATTCTATCGGAACCTAAATTCAAAAAATTTAAATAACTCAAGATATATATATATCTCAATTTTTAATGGAAATTTTTGAGGTGGAATATATATATAAAACTTAAACGTAAATTTTGAAAGTGAAAAATTGTCCATACTTGTGGCTCATCTCCTAAAGAAGTAGAAGGTACATCTCCCATGGAAGAAGAAGGTACCACCATCCCAAAAACATCGGACGGAATCGGAATCTGTTAAAACATTTTATCATGATATATACATACATGTACATGTGTGCACAATTATTTATTTTAAAAATATCACTTAAAAAACACTAACATTTGCCAACATATCTTGATGGTGAGACCCATCTGCATTGTTTGAACCAGAGGTCCCGAACGTGATATTAACATTTTTGTCACTCATCATGCGTGAGAACTGCAAATGGTGTTTTAACATATAATGATACATTTTTGCTAGATTAATGTACATACAAATAAATGTATACATGTACATACACATTTATTTATTACAAATTGTACACATGTATACATGTTAAAATAATTGAACACTAAGGTCATTAACACATACTGTTCCCGTGCCCTCTTCCTAATGAAGAATTAGGCCTTGAAAACCATTGCGACAATTTTTTGCATATATTCAGAGATCTTCAACATTCATGTTGTCAATCTCTTCATCTGTACAATACACAAAATTGGCATGTGCATTTTCACGTGCTCTTTGTCGATTTAGACAAATATCGACTCCACCCACTTCGCTATAAACATTGTCGATCATGACATCCCTTGCTTCTCTACTTATTTGAGAAGTCGCATCCATATTTGACCACAGATTTTTGACCTGAAAAGGTTGACTCACTAATGGCAGCTCAGGGTGAGGCAACTCCACATCTCGCTTAATGCCTTTACAGTCATACAATCAACCTTTCCCCGGACCAAAAAATTCTGACGAAAGGTCATTGTAGTTGGATTTCATACCCAATTTTTTTTTTGCGTAAAACAATTGTGCAAAATAAACAGGAGCCTCGTCATTCCATGGGAACCTTCCATAGGCCGCAAGGTGCCTATCATACAAATAGCAAGCTATATTTGGGTGCTTGAAATATTGCACCTTCAACATTTTTCTTTTTGGCCCTTCCTTGAAATTAAACATCGACTTCGCCATATTTTTTGTAACTCTTTGTTTTACATCCTCCCATTTATCAGGACCCATTACTATTTCCTTTCTCTTTCTCATCACTTCTACAAATGTATCAGTCGTTGGCCTAAGATTTTTGTACACATTTACAATTTCGCCCAATGAAAGTGTAACTATTTCGAGGTTTTGTTGACTCTCAGCAGGTAGAGTCAAAGCCACGAGATCTCTCTGCAATTTTGCATGAAGTCTTTCACACCTTTTTAAGGTGCATTGCTCCATGTTTGTTTCCCATGGTATATCAGAAATGTCGACTGGATAAGTTGTGGTGGGTAGACAACCTTCTTCTTGAATGTAGCGTTTTTCCCTGCATCTATTTTGACCAATATTTGGAACATTTTCAGCCTCTGCATCAATATATATGAAATTTTGTATATTAGAAAAAACACATGTAAACAAATTTGTACAAATTCAATGAAAAACATATTGAAATTGATGGTAACCTCGACGTGGTTGGTTAGCATCTTCTCCACCCTGAAACTGTTGAAACCCAGAACGACCTTGCTGAGAACTAGACCTAGAATGACCCTGCTGAGAACTAGCACCACCACCCGTTGATTGGCCTCGGGGGGAATAAATATCACCACATTCATGCAACCTACTACCACTCATTGATGACCCTTTAAGGGGATTTGAACCACCACCAACCTCTCAAGACGAGAGATAAGATTCATAAACAAATATTAATTTATAATCAATTGAAAAATACATTTATGTGTACATATAAATACATGTACATATTCATTGATTAAATTGCGTGAACCATACCACAACTGGATGAACCATGGGCATGCTCCATGGATGGAGTAGAGACCCTTCTCTTCTTAACTCCTAAAAAATAAAAAATGAAACTTATTAACAACTAATTTAACTCACAAAGTTAATAAAAAATCAATTCCATATGTACACACATGTATGGAGATTTAAGATTATATTTAAATACCATGAACATCCTCTGATCCCTGATCCCCCATATGGGATTATGTTGATCTTTGTCGGTCATCCTCCATGATATATATATCTATTGGTGGAAATTTACACAAAATAACTTTCAGAAAATTAATGTAATTTAGTGTACACAAATTATGTAAAACACAACTTTCAAAGCACTAAATGATGTGTGAAACTTAATTTAAGAAAAAAAGAAATTATAAAAATGATAAGTTCATTAAATTGCGCTTTACATGGTGGGAGCACACTTGGTCTAAAATTGAAAAAAACACATGGTCATTAAAAAAGAAGTGAAACTGCATTTAAACAGACTCCATTTAAACAAAAATTTGTTGAAGTCCCTGCATTTTAATTTTATAAAAATGTGAATTTCACCAAGTTTCACTTTATATGGCGTAGTGGGAGCACACTTGATATATAATTGAAAAAAGCACATGGTCATTAAAAAATATGTATTTATAAGTACACAACACACACATATCCAAAATATGTTACAATGTCCATCAATAAATTTTGAAGGAGAGCGTCTCAACACTAATTCATATTTGAGAGATGAATCTTGAATTTTTTAAGAAGAGCATCTCAAAACCAATTCATCTTTGAGAGATGAATCTTGTATTGGCATTGCTCTGTATAATTCTAAATCATTTTTGATAGACGAATCATTAATTGGCATTGCCCCATGCAATAGATCAGTAGACATATTATTCACATTTGTACAATGCCTTATACTAAAAAAATGAAATTGGCTAGCAATATTGTTTGCTATTCCATGCAGTTCTTTTAGCCTCTCCTTCTTAAGTTGGCACACGCCATTCATCTGGTTGCACACAAGTTTAGAATTGGTGAAAACTACAATTCCATTTGATCCATACTCCATCGATGTTCCCAAGCCTTCTATCAATCCAATATAATATGCCTCGTTGTTTTTTGTTCTTCCCGGTATATTCATTTTTCTTTGGACGACTTTGCTAGTCGCAATATTGAAAAACACATATGTAATCACTGCTTTCCCTGGATTGGGATAGCAAGAAAATTCTATGAATAATTTCCATTTTTCAACCATATTTAATGGTTTTCTTATCCCTAAAAAGGAAAAAAAATCAATAAAAATATATATATATGACATGGGAGAAATGACACAAGATCATCAGGTAAATGACATGTGCATGGTTTATCTTAAAGTTTAACTTAAAAATTTTATGGTCTAGAATTCACATCTAAAATTAATGGGAGGAAGCCTTTAGTTTGTGGGAGAAATGACACATGTACACAGTTTACCTTAAAGTGGTTGTGTTTTATGGATATTAAAATGAAGAACTTCTATTTAGATCTATTCCAGAGATTGACTGTAGGGGAATTTACTAGATATGTCACCTTTCATTGAATATGAGATCCAGAGGCTACCTGACCCTTTACAAACTCTGCCTATAGAACTTGTAGAAGTTAAGAAATTTACATTGACAAATTTACTTGTGAGAAATTTACATTGACAACATATAGAGATTCAACTAGGCTTGTGAAAAGTACAAGTGGACAATGTATAATTCTACTTAGAAGAGTATTTGGTTTAATGGTTAAGCAAGAAAGAGTCGTTACTTTCTCTATCTAGAGTAGAAGTGGAATACATAGTAGTTACTTATTTTTGAGTGTTTTGGATGAAATGGGCTGTACAAGATATTAAGATAAATTTCTTTTTGAGTGAGTAGAAGTGGAATACATAGTAGTTACTTCTTTTTGAGTGTTTTGGATGAAATGGGCTTTACAAGATATTAAGGTAAGGTAAATTTCTTTTTGAGTGTTTTGGATGAAATGGGCTCTACAAGATATTAAGGTAAATCTATATATCTATTAAGTGTTTCAATAGAAGTGTAATAATAATGTCAAAAATAAAATACTCTACTTCCTTCAATCACTATTTACATATCATCATAAAGTACCACTTCCTCACACAACAAGTCTTTGAGAAAATAGAGAAGATGGAATACATACCCACAAAGCCTCTTGTTAGAGAAGCATTTGAATATGTGAGAAACAAATTAGGAATATTTCTTGTAAATTATCTTGTTAGAGAACCATTTGAACATGTGAGAAACAAATTAGGGATAGTTCTTGTAAATTATTGTCACTTATTTGACTTCAAAAGAAGAGCCTATGAAATTGAGTGCAATATCTATGTGGGAGAGTACACAATATCTAAGGGGGAGAATACAATATATTTGACTTCAAAAGAAGAGACTATGAAATTGCGTGCAATATCTATATGGGAGAGTACACAATATCTAAGGGGGAGAATAGATATATGGAAGAAATAAAAAGAGTAACAAAAAGCATATGATTGTGTCAATAATTTGAAGTAGTCAAGAAAGATAACAAAGGACCATCAAAATTGAGTGCAATATCTATATGATCAAGTGTCAATAATTTGAAGTAGTCAAGGAAGATAAAAAATGACCATCAAAATTGAGTGCAATATCTATATGATATATATATGATCAAGTGTCAATAATTTGAAGTAAAGAAAGATAACAAAGGACCATCAAAATTGAGTGCAATATCTATGTGGGAGAATACACAATATCTAAGGGGGAGAATACAATATAAGGAAGGAACAAAAAGAGTAACAAGAAGCATATGATTGTGTCAATAACTTGAAGTATTCAAGAAAGATAACAAAGGGCCATCATTAAATTCAAATTGAAAGATCAAGTAGTCTTCTTCATGAAGAAGAAGCATTAACTAGGTTCATCATTTAAAGAGTTCATTTTTTAATGAAAAAATTTATGAATAATATGGAATGAATCATTGTACATTATGATAAATATTGTATTTAAATGACATTTGATATATGAATAAAAAGAAAATGGGATCATCTCTTCATATATATGTGTGTGTAAGATAGAAATAAAAAGCAAAGGTAATTCCACCAAGCCTAAAGGAGCATGTCCTAATACATTAAATTATGTTTGGTTTCTAGAAGCATTAATCATGAAGAGTCATGAGATCCACATTTCGACCATAATATTTGCAAGTTAAAGGAGCATGTACTAATACATTATTATATTTGGTTTCTAGAAGCGTTAATCATGAAGAGTCATGAAATCCACATTTCCATCACACTATTTGCAAGTTCACATTTCCATCATGCGATTTGCAAGTTCTATATGAAGATATGTAGTCTAATAACTAATTAGGAAGTTGTGATGTCCTAATACATTATTATGTTTGGTTTCCATCATACAATTTTCAAGTTCTATATGAAGATATGTAGTCTAATAACTATACACTCTAGCCCATATAACATATAACGATCTTTGACAGTATGAGCAAAGAGTCAAAAAATAGAGAGGCCTCCCAGCAGAGTTTCATCTGTTCATCAAGGTAAGCAACATAATATAGGAAGTGAAACAATGACACCACTGAACATATGTGAATTTAGATATTAAATTGACATTTATTGCAAATGACATGTGCATGGTTTATCTTAAAGTTTGACTTAAAAATTTTATGGTAGAATTCACATCTAAAATTAATGGGAGGAAGCCTTTAGTTTGTGGGAGAAATGACACATGTACACAGTTTACCTTAAAGTGGTTGTGTTTTATGGATATTAAAATGAAGAACTTCAGGTGGTTATTTTTTATGGATATTAAAATGAAGAACTTCTATTTAGATCTATTCCAAAGATTTACTGTAGGGGAATTTACTAGATATGCCACCTTTCATAAAAGATGAGATCTAGAGGCTACCTGGCCCTTTATAGACTCTGCCTATAAAACTTGTAGAAGTTAAGAAATCTACATTGAAAAATTTATAGAACTTGTAGAAGTTAATAAATTTACATTGACAAATTTACTAGTAGAAATTTACATTGACAACATATAGAGATTCAACTAGGCTTGTGAAAAGTACAAGTGGACAATGTATAATTCTACTTAGAAGAGTCTTTAGTTTAATGGTTAAGCAAGAAAGAGTCGTCACTTTCTCTATCTAGAGTAGAAGTGGAATACATAGTAGTTACTTCTTTTTGAGTGTTTTGGATGAAATGGGCTCTACAAGATATTAAGGTAAATTTCTTTTTGAGTGAGTAGAAGTGGAATACATAGTAGTTACTTCTTTTGAGTGTTTTGGATGAAATGGGCTCTACAAGATATTAAGGTAAATTTATTTTTGAGTGAGTAGAAGTGGAATGTACATAGTAGTTACTTATTTTTGAGTGTTTTGGATGAAATGGGCTCTACAAGATATTAAGGTAAATTTCTTTTTGAGTGAGTAGAAGTGGAATGTACATAGTAGTTACTTCTTTTTGAGTGTTTTGGATGAAATGGGCTCTAAAAGATATTAAGGTAAATTTCTTTTTGAGTGAGTAGAAGTGGAATGTACATAGTAGTTACTTCTTTTTGAGTGTTTTGGATGAAATGGGCTCTAAAAGATATTAAGGTAAATTTCTTTTTGAGTGTTTTGGATGAAATGGGCTCTACAAGATATTAAGGTAAGGTAAATTTCTTTTTGAGTGTTTTGGATGAAATGGGCTCTACAAGATATTAAGGTAAATCTATATATCTATTAAGTGTTTCAATAGAAGTGTAATAATAATTTCAAAAATAAAATATTATACTTCCTTCAATCACTATTTACATATCATCTTAAAGTACCACTTCCTCACACAAGTTTTGAGAAAATAGTGAAGATGGAATACATACCCACAAAGGCTCTTTTTAGAGAAGCATTTGAATATGTGAGAAACAAATTAGGAATAGTTCTTGTAAATTATCTTGTTAGAGAACCATTTGAACATGTGAGAAACAAATTAGGGATAGTTCTTGTAAATTATTGTCACTTATTTGACTTCAAAATAAGAGCCTATGAAATTGAGTGCAATATCTATGTGGGAGAGTACACAATATCTAAGGAGGAGAATACAATATATTTGACTTCAAAAGAAGAGCCTATGAAATTGAGTGAAATATCTATGTGGGAGAGTACACAATATCTAAGGGGGAGAATAGACATAAGGAAGGAATAAAAAGAGTAACAAAAAGCATATGATTGTGTCAATAATTTGAAGTAGTCAAGAAAGATAACAAAGGACCATCAAAATTGAGTGCAATATCTATATGATCAAGTGTCAATAATTTGAAGTAGTCAAGAAAGATAGCAAATGACCATTAAAATTGAGTGCAATATCTAAATGATCAAGTGTCAATAATTTGAAGTAAAGAAAGATAACAAAGGACCATCAAAATTGAGTGCAATATCTATATTATTGTGTCAATAATTTGATAATTTGAAGAATTCAAGAAAGATAACAAAGGACCATCAAAATTGAGTGCAATATCTATGTGGGAGAGTACACAATATCTAAGGGGGAGAATACAATATAAGGAAGGAATAAAAAGAGTAACAAGAAGCATATGATTGTGTCAATAATTTGAAGTAGGCAAGAAAGATAACAAAGGACCATCATCAAATTCAAATTGAAAGATCAAGTAGTCTTCTTCATGAAGAAGAAGCATTGACTAGGTTCATCATTTAAAGGGTTCATTTTTTAATGAAAAAATTTATGAATAATATGGAATGAATCATTGTACATTATGATAAATATTTTATTTAAATTACATTTGATCTATGAATAAAAAAGAAAATGGGATCATCTCTTCATATATATATATGTGTGTGTGTGTGTGTAAGAGAGAAATAAAAAGCAAAGGTAATTCCACCAAGCCTAAAGGAGCAAGTCCTAATACATTAAATTATGTTTGGTTTCTAGAAGCATTAATCATGAAGAGCCATGAGATCCACATTTCGACCATACTATTTGCAAGTTAAAGGAGCATGTCCTAATACATTATTATGTTTGGTTTCTAGAAGCACTAATCATGAAGAGTCATGAGATCCACATTTCCATCATACTATTTGCAAGTTCAAATTTCCATCATGCTATTTGCAAGTTCTATATGAAGATATGTAGTTTAATAACTAATTAGCAAGTTGTGATGTCCTAATACATTATTATGTTTGGTTTCCATCATACTATTTGCAAGTTCTATATGAAGATATGTAGTCTAATAACTATACAGTCTAGCCCATATAACATATTACGACTTTTGACAGTATGAGCAAAGAGTAAAAAAACAGAGAGGCCTCCCAGCAGAGTTCCACCTGTTCATCAAGGTAAGCAACATAATATCGAAAGTGAAACAGTGAAAGCACTGAACATATGTGAATATAGAATGATTGCAACTCTTTTTTCAAAGGAGAAAAAACCGTGTTTCATATATTGATAACAGTTCATATACAAAATCCTCTTGATATACCCATAACAAGTTATCAAGTATAAAAAATCAGATTCTGTCTCATACAGAAATACATTACAACAATATAAAAGACAATATGTAGTCACATTACAGAAATACATTACAGCAGTATAAAAGACAATATGTAGTCACATTACAACAATAGATCATTCTAGTTCAATCATTCCAGCATTGAGGAATCGAGAGAAGGCTCAGTAACAGTATAAGCTTAGTAGTGGTGATAAAATTCCATGCACAAGGCGAGAATTAGCTAGAGCGGATGAAATTGATGGATCCACAGGAATAGTAACTACTGCAGCAACCGAATGCATATCATACCACCATAAATTCAACATACACCTTACAGCAAAAGGTAATGAAATTTAAAGCATAATTAAAAGCATAGATGCTTTGTTTGGAATTTTGGGGTTTCTCGTTCCCACTTGGTTGTAAAGACAAAATGTCTATAGCAATGAGTGCCTTGACTTCTACATGACACCAATCAACTCAAATTAAAACCAAGAATTCTAAAAGGCGCATTTGCAGTAACAGTCCAAAGTTAACATAGAAAAGGAAATCCCTATATACGCAAGTGAACCCCCAAATCTAATGGATTCCCCTGAAGCCTAGGGTTACTTCTTACAGGGGAAAGCCCTGGAACTTGTGATTTAAGAGAGGTCACAAAGTGGAAATTTTATGTTTCAACGAGGTTTTTTCATTTCAACAAGGTTATTTTTTCAACAGTGCGCTCAAGTATGTGGGTCTGACTTAGGCATTCAAGCATCATCTTAATAAGCATGACATTAGTGATACCAAATTTGTCGAAAAACAATTTATATGAAAAAAAGAACATTTTGGACTTGGCATGACATGCACTAGGCTTAATTAGTACAAATGGAACTTGGTGATTGTCACCATAATTGGTAATGAATAATTCATGCAGATTTCAATGTATCATATTGCGTAAAATATGTTTAAAATGAAAATAATCTTGAAGCTAAGAACCTAGCAACATTCAAGGTGTCTAGTGTCTTCATAATTGGGAAAAAAAGGACACAAGTAAAGTGCATATAATGGGGAAAAAAGGACACAATTAGAGTGCATATAACGAAATCTAACACCATTTTGCATGGGTGTAGGTTCAAAACTAGGTGTAGACTTGTAGCATGGATGGAAACATTTAGCTATAAGGTACAACAATACGACAATTTTCCTTTGTAAAATAAGAGGTTGTCGGGAATGTGAATCCCATTGATAAAGGTGCAGAGGAGGAGGAGAAAAAATAGCCTATACAACATGGATAGAAAGCTTGTGCATATAATTGCGAACCTGTCCACAAAGAGATCCCACTTTTTGTAAGTGTTAACACAAGCCATATGAAGAGACTGATTACAGCATTGCGAGGATAATTATTACAGAATTTAGTACTGTGGATGTCTAAAAAAAACCCAGAATTACATCCAGAGAAAAAAAACATTGCAACCAGAGCCAAATAAACCCAGAATTACATTTCAGAGCCAAATAAACCTAGAATTACATTTCAGAGCCAAATAAACTTCCATGCACAGGTGGAGAATCAACAACTTGATCTTACCCGGTAGTTCGCTTGACGTCGCCGCAGATAATCACCAATAGAGTGGACGGAAGCAGCCCCAGACCAACAGCAGTGCCGCAAAAATTCAACGAATAGAACAGAAACACAAAAATGCACGAAGAAACAGAGCAAAGAAACACATATGCGAGAAAAAAATGAACTTCGCATGCGATATATTTATAAGAACTAGTTTGGCCGAACTATTTTAAGAGTAAAAGTTCTATCGAACTAAAAGTTTAGCCGAACTTTTGTTGCTAGTTTTCCCATCTTCGGAAAAAATTATGTTTTCCCACGATGTCAGTGTGCCGTAAATCTAAACGGAAGAACTAGTTCGGCCGAACTATTGCTGAAAAAAAATTTCCACCCCCAATTCTCACAAAAGTATAACCCAACTTCACATTTCCACCCTAATACAAATGACAAAACCTCCTTTCTATACATATGAGTCCATGGGGCCACAATGTAATCCTAGTCGACCTAACAATAATAATGTAAGGGCACAATAACAACAATATGGGGGTTACAAGAGTACAACAATAACAATAAGGGAGACTATACTAACATAATAAGGGACTACACTAGTAATATAGGGACCTAACATGCTCCTCTCCTTCAAACAAGTGTTATCCTTAACGCTTAATTATTTCTTGATGCTTCTTTATAAAATTATCATCCTCCCATGTGGAATCTTCTACAGGAAAGTTCTTCCACTTGTTGAGATACTTTGAAATTGATTGTACTTATTGAGTTCTTGTTTCTGTCACTGCTTCAGAACTTCTTTCGATGTGATGTTGATCTTCCTGTTGTTTCATTAGATTCTGCACCAAAGTTAGGTTATCCTTCGAGAGTTGGAGAACTTTTTGTTGATGCTCAATGTGATCTTCCACTGCTTTATCATCCATATTAGATTTTATTTGATCATTCAAACCATCCAACTTAGCCTCCATTTCTTCTTTTAAACCATCTATGTCATCTTCAGTTTCCCATCGTAAGATCAAAATTTATTGCACTTGGTATTGTAATTTTGATATCTCATACTGCAATTCTTCCTCTTCATGCATCATAGTATAAATTTTTGAGGGCTTAATTGGTATGGAATTATTTTTAGGTGGAATTTTAGAACCCAATATTGATATCATAGCTAATATTCATGGAATCACTTCAAGCGATTTTTCCTGGAGCCTTTAATTCGAAAAAAACAAAACCACACCTTTTTCTTGCTTTTGAGAGCTGGTATTGTGACTGAATTATCTGTGATTTGATTTTCTAATGTTGAAATTAACATTTCTGGTAGCCCTCTAATTCTCCTTTGAATGCCACCTCCTGCTTTGGTGGATACTACAGAAGATAAAGTGTACCCAATCTCTACGATGACCTAATTGCTAATTTGGTTAATTAATGACTTAGCAGCGACTTTCCATGTCTTGTTTCTATCTCCTTGACTCTAATTGATAGAAAAAGAAACTACGGTCTATCATACACCATAACCATTTCGAATGAAGCTCCAGTTGGAAAGTTATGAATATTTCTCGATCACTACGAGATGAAAATTTGAACTACAAAGAACGCTACGGACAACATCTAAATATTGCGATAGATCCACAGAATTTTGACGTTCCTCGAAGATTTGTAACCCGTACTCAAAATTTCAACATGACTGTTGAAGCCTGAAAATGCTTCAACAACATTGAGAGATAACCACCCATTCAAGAACTTATATCTGGCTCTCTTTAGATTTATGATAGTAGCTGCAATTGTACTTCCTGATCCGTTACCTTACTCTCTCTGTTCTTTGTTTATGATATATCCTAACTACCAATAAATAGAGGATATAAGATAATTCTTCTGCTGCGATCAGGCAAGAAGAACCAATATAGGCGATTTGAGTTGAAATGACCACAACTAAGATTTTGCCACCTCTTTAGAAGGACTTAAAAGATAAAACGTCTAAATGAAAAATTATTTTATTACAAACAAAAAGAAAACTAATCGTCTTATTCAATTGTTAGATATAAATCTAACTTCATGAAATGAATATTAATAACAAATTTAATCTTTCTACGTTTTTAATTAATATCAACTAAAAGAAATTAATGATTGCTCACGGCAACATTAGCCCGATCTATTGGTACTATTTAGCCCGGAAATAATAAATCATTGCTACCTCTAGAGAAGAAATTTACAAAAATGATATAGTTGACGATGAACAAGCTAATAATTAAACAATAATATGTGGAAAATTACAACATGCTATTTAATAAATGATTTTAAAAGCAGTTTATATGATATCGTTATAGAAAAATAAAGTTTCATTTATAGGCGGTACACAACAATTTGGGTATGATGTCTCTCATATCAAGAAGCTGAAATGTCTGAATAGACAAACAAAATTTTATTAACATAAAATGGAAATTAGAAGTATTTGGCGATGAAGGCCAAAAAAATACATTCATTAGTCTGCTTTGATCCTGGTCTCTAAATTTTTTTACTTAACTAATTTTTCATTTCAATTGGGTGAAAATACAAACTGCAACTATTATAATTGAACGCAAAGAAAGAACCCTCAATAATGTTGATCTGAAATTTTCTCCTCCCATCTCAAATAAATTCTATTACAAAATGCTTTTAGAAGTGGAATTGTTGAGAAATATTTACACACATTTTTGCAATTACCATTGTGTTCTTAAAATCTTATTTTTTGAAAGTTTGTTGAAAAATCGCAATCAATTTTTGTATCACTCAAAAATTCCAATCTTTAATTATAAGTCTTCTCATCGGACAAATCTTTTTCTAATATGTCCATTCTATTGTTTCTACAAAGAAATTAAATGAGTCCAATATACCAATAATGAAGTCAAATATTGTTCTAGCATTAATGATCTGATCAATTTTAACCCCAAAAACAAACCAAAAAGAAATTTCTTCTTACCATTGATGCTCTTCAATGATTTTAATTAACCAAAAGGTTATTATTGGTATGATCATAATTAGAAGAAGCTGAGCAAATGATAGAAAATGAAGAAAACAAAGCTGGAAAAAATTGATTTTATTTTTAGAAATTAGAAGGCTTGATCTTTGCGCAATTTTATTCCAATGACGATGAAATGTCATTAAGCTATAAGGCTCTTCCTTGACTTTCTAACAATGAGCATTCTACAAAAAGATAATTTGTGATAAAACTCAATCTGAGCCTCAAGGTGATAGTGGACTCTAGATAAATCAAAATTAAAGTTGCCATTAAAAAGTGGTTTTAATTAAAAAGTTAATCCTAAACTAACCTACAATTAACTATAATAGATTAATTTAATTTAATTTTTAATTGTATAATTAAATAGTAAAAATATGATAATATTAACGATAATCTAATTAAATTCAATTTAATTAAATTAATTACATATGTATTAATTAATTTAAATTAAATGTTGAAAATGTTAAATATTAAATTTAGTGTCAATTCAACAAACCTATTAACACAACTTCTCACCTCCTGTACGCTATTATTAACATTATTCTATACGTATTATTAAACTAACACCATTACTAACTTAGCACTAATGAATGGGATTTGAAAAGAAAAAATTAAACATTGTACTATTGCATGTTTTATTTGGGTGGATAATCAATTTAACAAAATGCCTGTTGATTACACGTCGATACTCAAGTTATATAATTATTTTAACTAAATTGGCTCATTATATTATATTCAATTCAACTTTAATTAGGTTCGTTTAATATTTGAATCTGGTTTTTATTTTGTTTTTGTTTTTCTTATTTGGTCTATTGATGTTGATTAAAAGAAAATTTATAAAGGATAATTTTTAATTTAATCCCATTATACAAATGTAATAAAAAAAATGTCAAACTATTATTTAAAATTATGTAAAAAAAATATTAACTACAACTACATTTGATACTAGGATTTTTCAAGTTAGTAATCTATTTTGAAATTAGGAGGTAAAATTACGAATCTTAGTGTAATGATTTGGTATGTATTAAAAAATGAAAAAATATTAATAATAAATAACTAAGGGTTAATATTTTTAAAATGATGATATTGAACTAATTTAATTACAAAATGAACGAAGATATACATCGCATTTCAACTGACAGCGACACAATTGATTGAACACAAAAGAAGTTATGGTTACAAACAGGATTGTTCATTAGGTGAAATAACGAAAACGTAAATGGAAGCTTATAAAAAGCTAGATTTCAACCAATGATCAAACAAAAATCTAAAGATGAAAATTTAATAAAATTGTGGGATAATCAACAAATAAAGAAGATAAAAAAACAGTTACGTAAATTTTATGAAAAGATACAAATGTTGAAGTGGTCATTAAAAGTAGGTTGTGTTTTACCACAGCAGTTAGCTTGATCTACAGGAGAAAGACTAGTTGTTTACATTTTGATATAGATAAAGAATTTTCTAAAATTAAAGATAAAAATAATTAAAGAGAAAAATTATTTTTTTGGAATGTAACTAGTTTAATTAAGCGGACAAAAATAAAGATATATATGGTAATGTAGATTTTCTTAAAATTCTCTACAGAATGGATATTTCAAACTCTATGAATTTCTTAATTAGTTGTAGAATAAAAGCGAGGGTCTAACTTTACGAAGCAACTTTAAATGTGTTGTTTATGGTGAGTATATGTAGAGCAAACATCTATGAATCTCTGACGGAAGTTATACTTTTAATCATGAATGATTAGGAATTCCATCTGTTGTAATTATTGACCACGAAGATAAATCCATTAATATATATGTTTTTGAGTTTCTTAAAAAGCCATTGTCTTGGTTTGGTGGCGAGATAGTTGACAATGCTACATTCAACAAGTTATATAATTGAACGAACAAAACTTGGTAGCTTAAATACGGTGGACCCTTATCTCATTATTGCAATCATAGTATTGTTACCTAAATTTTGTTACTTAAATATGTTGGTAATGTAAAATCTACCCTATGATGCTGGTAGCGGGCTAGTGATGGGGCCACTCTTATCTTTAAGTTTTAAATATATTTTTAGGTTACACTCTGAAAAATAAAACTCTTTTTAAATAGGAGAAATCATTAACTCTATTTAAGTCTAAATGACAATTTGAAATTAAAAGTGCTTTTCCTTTGTAAAATGCTCTTTGTGACAAAGTAACTTTCCTTCAGCATTAATAGAATTTTGAAAATCTTGTAAATGTTAAATCTCAAAATAATTACAATTTTGATGAAAATGAAATTTCCTCTTATATTTTCAAGTATTTTATCACTTCTTGTTTTGTAATCTCTTTAGCAGTATGTCTACCTTCATAATAAGAAAAACAAATTTTTTTAAAAGATTTGAAAAAGCTAACTTGGAGACTCCTTTAATTTCTATGTATCTAACTTATTCAATACAGTATGAAAGTCTCTTCCATATAAATAATAAAATTATACAAAATCAAAGAAAACATGTAAGGAAAATAATTTTTAAGTTAAAACAGAAAGAAATCAGCAAACAAAAATAAAAATGAAAATTTAAAAAGTGGAAAGGAAGTCAAAGTTTGAAGGCTAAACTCTAACAAGAATGTTTATACTAATGTCTCATAATATATGATAAAAGAAAATAATCATACAATATTCTTCTGTCTTCTGAGATCAAACTTCTTACCTTACAAAGTTTCATATCCTTTTAGGCTTTAAGATAACGGTCTTCTTCATAAAATTTCAATACAATGAAAAATTTAAATAGGTAATAAATATTACATTTAAATTATCTTAATCATTTTTGTAATAAAACTGAATACTTTAAAGAAAAGATTAAGTTAAACTTCTCACATTGTTTAATGAAGACTATCTTGCCGCTTGAAAATAAAGCAGAAAAAAAACATAGGTGATTTGGCATTGATTAGAAAACTTTGCAATTTTTAAAAGCAGATTAAAATATAACATAATTTAAAAAACAAAAATAGAAACTAAGCAGTAATAGAAATGGAAATTAGTAAGTGGGTACATGAATCTTACCATTAGATATTGCATTAGATGCCACAGAAAGATATAGGTTTCTCCAATACTGATTGACTTCTTCTTTTGGATATGACATTAAAAATATATGAAAAAGTGACCCAATAAATTCTATAGCAAAATCATTATTTATTTTATTTAAAACCCAAAGCAAAACGGTGATAAAACAAAATAACTGTCATTGAAGAATTGAAATTAAGTAACATGAAAGTGATTGAAATTTATGATGATGTTCTCAAAGTATTCAAATTTATTCAAGTCGTTTTTATAGGTATTCGGAGTTAAATGCAATTTAAGATAATGAAATTTAAAAACAGAGGTCGTTTAGTATTCATTATGGAATTATTTAAAATCGAAGATATGAAAATTAAATAATTTAATAGCGCAATTGCTATCAATTGCTTTAGTATCATAGTGGTTACCTAAGATTGCTTAATTAACTTAATGCTTATCGGATGATTTGTATTGCATGTAGAGGCATATGCTGGAGAGTTTATCGACTAAAGGTGCAGAGAAAATTACCGTATATGAGATCATGCTAAAAGAATATGTGTGATGATGGAGCCATCATATCATTGAAGAAATGTTACATTTAGGATCGATAGTTTGTTGTTGCAATTACATTATCGGCGCATTCTTCGTGATTCCTTTACATTTGTATTTTGAGTATTGATATCATGACTGCAGAATTGAATAGTGATTACGACCGTGAAAAACTAATAGAAGCGATCATGTATATCGCAAATGCGATGATGATAGCTTTTCATATTTTACCAAGAGCATCAAAAAATATATTTATAACGATATTCACACCAGTAACGTTGAAAATAATCAGCATTGAAACGTTAACATGATTTTGAAATAGTTATGTTAAACATGGATAATAATCGATTAACAAAAAGATGTTGTTATTACGATAAATCAATAAACGAGTAGGTAAACAAGCGATGATAACCCAATTGATTAAGGCGAAAAGGAGGATACGATAATGAAAATGAGTTTATCAAGATCACAATTTTTAAAATGATGTCACAATACACCTAATTTTTCCTCCCGATTTATACCATATATTCAATAATGATATTTTAAAGAAGAATTAACCAGAAGAGATCATTAAATGCGGATCATGATTAGGACTTCATCGCACCAGGATTTTTTAATTTTAACTTTTAACCACCAGATATGATTTTAATGGTCCATATTAAAGATCGAACTTTATTCATCAGAGCCAAATGATAATAGAACCAATTTTATCATGTATTGTTCACCGTCCATCGCATCTTTAATCGCTTGAAATTAAATCCAACACGGTGTTAATGCTATATATTATTTATAATCCATTCATTTAATTTAACTTTTAGACAGTACCAACTTAAATCATTCAATGCGACATATTAATGGTATTTTATAGTATCAATGAGGTAACATCTAGGTTTTAATTTGTAAACCTGGTTTAAATATTTTAGACAATAACTTACATAGGCCTAAAATCAACTCAGTTTTTCAACGAAAATATATTAAAGCCAGAACGCCTAAAATTAAATAACCCGCAAATAAAATTTAACTGTTGGTGTGAATTGAATTATTGTCGTTTTATCAAGTTGAAAATAAATGAAAAATCAAATAAAATAGAGCTGAATGAAAATAATTACAGTAGAAATCATACAGATGAAATTAACTAAATGCGCAATTTTGAAATAGAATTTGTCTGCGATTTCATCTACAATCTTCCATCTTTCCTTCATTTTTATCAAAAATTTAATTGATCAATTCATCATTATTTATCCTAAATTGGAGGCACTAAATAATAAAATTAAGATTATCATTAGAAATTTGAAACTAAAATCAATCAACAAATATGAAAGAGCTTTGAATTGCAGTTATAATGTATTTCTCGTCATTCAGAATTAATTGAGAAAATGAATAATATAGTAGACCACTGAATACCAAATAAACAATATTATTAAAATATCAGTATAATAACTATGACGACAGACAACAATGACTGGGAAAATATCAACACAGATTTGAATGTGTGAAGACATAGCAAAATGGACACCCTTAGATCATTTTAATAAATTTTAAGAAGATACATGAACTCATGTGATTACAAATGTTAGACCGCTTAATGATGATTAAATCAATTAAGCTTATAATAGACAACATACATTTCATGGGATAATGAGATTGTTGCTTTTACATCCCCTCAAAATCTTTAACAAATAAATTTTTAGAAGAAAATCACAAGGACACTTTAAATGCGCATATGGCTTTGAGGTAATTGTTACAAACCCTCAATTGAATTTAGTTAAGATATTATTCAAAATAAGTGTATAGAGATATTGTTGCAATAAATACTGGGAAGCAAGAATTAGAAATTTTCTTGATAAGAGAAAATATTTCCTAACATGCATATTATATGAAGGGTTGATTATCACTTTATTTACATTCCGCAGAATTAGTTAAGAATAAATTAACTAACATAACAAACAAACTAAATTAATTTACTTATTCTAACCATATACATGAAATGAAAAGGTATAGTCATATTTTCGTTGTAACCATTTTCTCATTTTAATTTCGTATACATGTACAAATAAAATGTTAGTAATAAAAATACAAATCTAGTTAGAACTAAAGAAAAGAATAAATACAATCAAATTATGGACCATTCAATGCACAACCTTCATGTTTACGCTGAAATGCTGCTGCTTAAACTGAATTTCAATTTAGTTAATAAATCTGGACTGGTTTCATGTTAGTCAGAAGATTTACAAAGAGAGATACGAATGGGTGGATGCGATCTTTAAATTAAAGACTTTGAAAAATTCTTAATTATGTGTAAGTGTTAAACTATATATAATCTTTATGAGAGCTTTTTCAAACGTTTTAATTGAGTTAATGAAAAATGGATGAAATCATCGACCATTGAAGAAGAATTATCGTTGTTCAGTTAGATTAGCGGATTGTAAAATACATTCTCTTATTGACAACGCTTTTGAAGATATAAGCTTTTTGATAAAAAAATAGCATTAGTTAATTGAAATGTAATAGCTTTGATGTTCATGATTATATCGCAACTTCATTTGATAGGTTTAATGCGCCGTTGATGTTACTATTAAGTGCTCAATATACGGCGTAAAGTCAGAAAAATTTAAAAAAGCTAAATCAAGCTCAATCTAAATTTGAAACAAAATAGTATAGAAGAAAAAATAAAATAAAATCTTAATAAAATTTATATTATTATACTAAATGGTTATTTTGATATTCTTTTCCCGCAAAGTTGAAGAATAATGAGAATTTGGTATTCTGGTATTCGCTTGTAGGTAAGAAAATTTTATGATTAGACTAGGTAGAATTTTGATCATGATATGAATCCTGGAAATTAGATATTTTCGAATGGGTAAATCATAGATATTTTACTTCAGATATAGTTGGTTGGAACAATTCTAAATTGAAATTTTCTCATTCACCACCATTGTTTGAATTTTATCAAGTTCTCATGAAGAATAAAGAAGCGAATCTGAATGTCATTATCGTGACTTTGCAATATTTCTTTTAGAATTTATGGTCTACATCAATATCAAAATAGGAGGCCAAAATTTGTATTTCGCCAATGGAAAGAATGATCAACAATTGTTTCTCATTTTGACAAAAATGTGATAATTGTTTGATCATCCTCTCTTTATTTTAAAATATCATTATGCAGAGGAGAAATTACCAGCGTATTAAATATAAGATAGGGAAAAATGGGGCTCAAACGAAAGATTAAGATTTCTGTTGAAAAAATCTTGTGATCTAACTCATGTAATTTGAATTTTCGATCTTTCTTTTGTCACTATTTTTTCTTGAAAGCCTTTTTCTTTATCACCCAGCATTTTGTTCATATGAAAAAATTAATTTCTTTGACAATTACATTATTAAATACTTCCGATTGATACTGCACATAACAGTTTGTAAATCCAAATTTTCGTTTCATACATGAAATTTTAAGTTCTAAAGCAAAATTTTCTCTAAATTAATGTTATATATATTATCTTCATATTTATAGGACAACAATATTTTCAAGCTTTGTGGAATACTTCTATCTCGTTAAATGCCTCGATATTGGAATTTTCATTTATGTTAGAGGATGAGGCTGCAACACAATTATTCATATGGATTAAGAATGGAGGAAGAGAGCAAGTACTTATTGAGTAAATCTAGTGACAACACTACCATAAGTTATCACCAACTTTAAATGTTAAACATTCAAATGAAATAGAATATTAAAATTTCAGACTCATTTTCGATCTTAGTAGATATTCAATTTCTTTCCTGATGCCATTGTATAATCAATTTACAAAAGTGATACTGACTCAATTGATCTGTTGTAATTGAAGTACTGAAGGACTACTGATTTTCAGCTTTTTTAGCAAATAAGTAAAAATCTATAAAATACTATCATTCGCAAAAGAAGTCATAATTGATATTTGGAGACAAATTTAAACATGATTAAAAACCATTCAATTTTTCTTACCATTAATTTCTTGAATGAAATCTTACCGCTTGGTGGTGGAAGATGTTATTTATTAGCCAGGTGGAGATTCAAGAGGGCGATTCGTTTTTAAATAAAATATTAAAATTGAAGAAACTCCAATAGACATTAACTTGATTTTAGGTATATTTCGCGCCAAAAATTTACAGTCTATGAAAATGTTACAACAACAACGATGGAACAACAATTGGGACCTTAATACAACGCTGGGTTATGATGGTGATAATGAATTTAACTAGGTCCGATTCTTTCTATTTTCATTAGTTTATGGTACTATCTTCTTCGAAGAAGCGGGCAGAATATCAACAGATTCTTCTTGTTGATGAGAAGAAAGTGATATAAAGGCGGTTGCGGTTCATGGGAACCACAACTAAAAATTTTTATCTTTGAAAGAGGACCCAAGAATACTAGCTTAATGAATGCGACTTATTACATTTAGGCAAAAAATGATAAACGTCTATCGAATTAGGTGAATATGATCAACCAAATTAAGTAAGATAATTAAATAATGATAATTTCATTATTTCGTTTTTAATTAATATCAAACTAATGAAAATTCAATTGACTCACGTTTGTGAAATAACGAAAACTTGTTCTTAATTTGATGATTGATAATAAATCAACAACATGGAAGAAATTGCAAGAAATTATATGATTGAAGATGATTAAGACCCAACAATTAACAACATGTATATGAAGAAATTACAACATTCTCTTAATGGTATTTTTATAAAGCAGTTTATGACATTATTATAAAGCTCAGGAGATTTAATTGCAGGTAGAAGTCTTGCTGGTGGAACAATTATCATATCCATGATGTAAACATGGATAAATGACCAATAACATTTTATTACTTATAAAAATGAAGCTATTGTTGCATTGGCATGCAAAAATACAGTTGGCAGTTAGATGCGCTACATACGAATGTGATGTCTATGAGTGCTGCATTAGCAGTTGCTGGAACTGAACCGCCAAGTACAAACTGTATCGCATAATTAGACATAAAGAAAAACCTCGACAATATTGGAATCTAAAATTTTCTCTATCATATCTCGTTCTCGTTTATTATTCTGAAGTTACTTTGATGCGGGTGCGGAAGGCGGCCCCTTGTTTTTGCGTGCTGATTGCAATTCTTCCAAAGTATTTTGAAATGGTTGTTGAAGAAAATACGCTAGTCGATTTCTAATTTCTTTAAAGGAGATTTAATCTTTTAATTAACACAGATTCTTCTCAATGATTGATCTTTTTCTCGTCTCTTCTATTATTTTTATGAAAAAAATTAAATGGCAGATTATAAATATGACTAATAAGAAATCAATCTATTATTTTAGCATTAAAAATAAATCAGATAATTCTATTTAAATAAATAAAATGAAAATTTATGCTTTATTGTGTTCTTTCCATAATGATTTTAATTAACCAAGGATATTATTGATCTACTGAATTTTGCAATTAGAAGAAAAGCTGAACAATGAAATGAAAACAAAACTAAAAAAAATGATTTTACTTTGAAAATTGATGTTTGATATTAAAGTTTTTAACCCAATACAATCGTTAAATCACATTGATGAAACCTCACCCAAGTGTTTATGGCAGTTTATATAACAAATGACCGTCTGGGCCTCGTTTGGCCAAGTAAACTAAATCTACGACTTCAGTTGATTTAATTAAATGAAACAAATCTGGAATTTAGTTCTTTGAATTAAAATCGATTTTAATTAAAACCTAAATCCTAAATTATTACATTAACTAACTAATTAATTGAAATTTGAATTTAATGATTAGAAGTTATTAATTAATGTCGTTTAATTATATACTTATTAATCTAAACAAAGTTTAATTTAATTAAATGATTTACCATTACAACAATTAATTCATTTGTTTAGGTGTTATTTAAAATATTAAATATTAAATTAACTAGCTAATACACCTAGCTATCTATCCCTAATAAAATTCCATTTCTGTATTCCTATACTTCTATTAGCTTTAACACTACCATTACTAAAAAAACTTGCTATGAATGGTTGAAAAAATAAAAAGAATTAAGCATTTTCTTACCTATTATTATTTATATAAAATTAGGATCACATCAGTTGTTAAAGCCATCATTATTGATTTTTCATTCAATATATTCAATTACCAAATAATTAATTAATTATAATTATAATGAATAATTTAATTGATTTAATTCCAATATTTAAGATGTTAATTTTATTTTTTATTTTTTGTTTTTCTCATTCTAAGCGGTATTCAAGTTAAAAAAATTCCTCGAGGATAATTTACCTAAATTTATTACGTACTTTGATAATAATAAAAAAAATATAAACTACAACGGCTTTGATATTTAGTTTTAAAAGAATTAATAATCTTTAAAGATTAGACATTTAAATTCAGGTATTTCATGATTTGAATATGTTAAAAATGAAAATATTAATATTAAATAACTAAAGGTTAATAACAAAACAAATGCATTATTGAACCAATTTATTACAAAAAATGATGATATATACACTAGCATTTTTACTCAAGTGACATAATTGATTAACGCTAAATTTTATTTACAATCTAGGTATTACGATAAAGGTAAGTATCGAAAAGCTTATAAAAATGGTTTAACCAAGCAATCAAGACAAAAAATCAAAAGATACAAATTTAAGTAAAATCATGGGATAATCATACTAAAGAAATCCTAAAGCTTATTTTGACAAATTTCTCATAAAAGAGTCCCCATTAATGATGGTGAAGTAAAAATACGTTGTGTTTTACAACGAATACCGTAAACAACGACACTATTTTGTATTCAAACTGTAGTTAAATTGGGAGACTTTGCAAAAACCTACTTGATTATAAATACGTGGTATTAATTTCAGATTTTGAGTGATGTTCTAGGATTCATTTCACTCTAAGAATTTCTCCTTTGATCATGGCCAAAAATTATAAAGCAAATTCAACTGTTTGGGCGTGAAAACCTACAATCAAAAACTCTGGTGATACAAATGTGGTGAAATTAACTCAAAATCAAGAAGAAGATTACCACCATGAAAGATAGGCATTACTTGAAGACACTAATAGTAACAAAATGACAATTGGATGATACAAGTGAAAAATTATCATTTCTATTATACACCAGGGTCGAAAATTTTATTGTAGTCTAATGACTATATATCATGTCTGAGCACAATAACAACAATATAGGTTGAAGTTATAATAATAACAATAAGGGGGACTATACTAACATAATAGGGGACTACACTAAATAATATGAGATAACTATTAATGTTCCCTATTTACCTTCTGATTGTCTCCGAGGACGGGAAGGACATTTATATTGACAGCCTGAAGTTGAAAATTGTGAACAAAGGCCCAAAGGATGCCATAATTACTAAAAATGGATGCCTTTTTATATCATTCTTGTTGAGCATTGATTCAAGTTGTTGTTAAGAAAATGATATTATTTTATTTATTGCAGTTACAGATATTTTGAAATCACGACAAGAGGAATGTTGATTGCTGACCATAACATCACCATATTATTCAAAAATGGCGAAGTTAGATGATGACAAACATTTACAGATGTGTAGTGTTTACAGATATAGATACAATGAAAAGCTACTGGTAGTACATGAGGTTAGAATACCATGCAATTGCTTTTTAGAGAAGATGTATTTTTAACTTATTGTTATTAATTTGAAGTTAAATTATTAAAAATTTTAAAGATGAAATCATATTAATTCAAAAATGATTTATTGGTTGATCCCCTCATTTTTAGGTATACATCCTGATGTTGATTCGAAAATATAAAATGGAGAATGGATTTATATCTTATATCAATTTATTTCTTTTTTAATATGCACTATCATACGTTATCAGCAACATTTTTATGAGGAAGCAAGTGTTCTCTTTGAGAAAGTGGGCGGAAAATTATGAAACCGTAGATGACGATAATTGATTTTTATGACTTTTGGCTGCATATGCTTGTAATGTTAATGAAGAAAATCATGGAGAAGATTTAGAAAAAACATGCCTGCATTAAATATTGCATTTGAAGAAATACACAAATCCTTCTCGGTAATGACAAAATTAGGATAACATTTGTTCCCAAAGAATATAATCGTTGAGAAAAAATAATAAAAATTAATATTAAAATAAATTGATAATTAAAAAGCAGATTATAGGTTGATAATAAATTTTAATCCATATATATATATTATGATGTAAAATATTTTTCCTGAACTGTTTAGCCATAATAAAAATATATTAGGAAATAGGCATTTGAGATCTATCATTTTGTGACTAAGAGATGAGGAGGTATTCCAGTGATATAGAAAGAAAATCACATTTCAAGAAGAAAATTCATATTAATTGTGAAAATAATAATAATTAATGGCAAGGTTGGGTTCTCTTTGGAAAATAAATTTCAACTTTTTGAAGCGCGGTTGGTGAGGAAAATGTTAGATCAAAGCTGTGCACAAAGGACATGTGGGACAAAAAGTTAGACACCCTTGAGCGACTGCCAGTCAGATGGTGCCCTCTGTTGGGGCGCATATGATCAGCGCCCATTCTTTTTTTGGTTTGGCTACTAAAATGAGAGTGGTTTAGAGATGAATTGTTACAGACGTTCAAAATTACAGATTCTGAAGACCATTTGTTGAGATCAAGGTTTTGGTTCCTTCAAGGTTGGCACATAATTTTTTGGAGGGCTACTTATTGTGACTTTAAATATAAACGTTTGAAATTTATTACACACATCACACTCTTTATGCGTTGAGTCTAAGTTTGACTCTTTACGATTGTGAAAGCGGTGCATTACCAAAAATAATGATTAGATATGAGCAATGCGGTTGTTTATGACTTCGAATCAGGTTTGATTATTAACATTATTTAAGTTATCAGCCTGGATATTCATTTAGTTCTTTTATTGCAGATGGTCTTATACGCGAAGATGTGGATCATTATATTCTCTCGCAAAACGTTGTGACTGCAATTAATAGAAGAATAATTTGGCTTCCCCCATGGCAATTTTTTCTGTGATCTAAAACCAATCCTGACCTCTATATGTGAATACTTTTTTTGTATTCTTTTATATTATTGCATTGATGATGATGTTGTTATTTATTGAATATTATTATGGAAATATTTTAAGGACAAGATATAATATATAAAAATAAAAAAATGAAAGAACTACTAGTAAAAACAATGACCCTGTTTCATGCCTTGTCACCAGAGGTGGCATGTATTTACTCGCATCTAGACTGAGGTTTACAAATGCTAAGTTTTATTGCTGAGTCGTACTTGGTAAATCCTTGTTTTATCAAGGATTATCTTCTTACCTAAGGTCCATGGGGTCATATATAGATAACTATGTATTTTTGTAGCTCTGCTCTGCATCTTCATCCCCAATTGTTACATTCAGAATGAAGCATCACAATCCTTTGCAGTGAGGTGATTTAGTGACATTAAAGAAATTTTTAATATGAAACTCTTTATTCATATTATTGACATTCTTTCTTTTTAGAATTTTATGTCTTAACTATGTTTTCATATGAAGGAACAGATAAAGGTGTATGAAGTCAGACAGGCTCTAATGAATATCAGCTACACGTTAACATTTTAAATCTATATAAAGTAAATGGAGTAGTCTTATTGATTCTTTGTTATAGTATTAATAGTCATAATTTTCATAATAAATCCTTTAAGATTCAACATTGGATTACACACCAATCATTAAGGAATCTTCTCACACACACCAACCCACAATATATGGACATTTAAAAAAGAATAATAATGATAAATATTTGAACACACATAATATATATATATATATATATATATATATATATATATATATATATATATATATATATATATATATATATATATATATATATATATATATATATATATATATTCAACTTCTTAGTGGAGAGTGGAAACAATAGGTGGAAGTGAGTAGATACCACCATCACACTGCATGATGAATAATTAGGATGTATATAGTTTCTTGATTTATTTGTTTCTTTTTAAAAATTTGTTATTCATAATTTGATGAATTAATAAATATAAATAATTCAGATTAATTCTTCATTACAAATTCTCAGCATTATAAATATGATATCATTTTACTGAGTGTTAATCATATTTATAAATAAATATATGAATTAATGACATTAATAGTGCATGTGATGCTGTGAAAATATATTTTCTCCTGTTTATAAGTTCTCTTACTCGTCAATATAGATTTATCTTGGTTCTAATTCATCATGAGTTGACAGAAATCAAATCTCTTTGGGTATAAAATCTTTCTCTGCTTTTTTTATATTATTCCCTATTTTGAGAATTTGATTAAATGCTTATTAATTAAATAAAAAAAGGTTATAAATAGTTTTAATCAAAGCAATATCTGTAAATGCTTATATAGTTCATTATATTTATATAAACATTTAACGTTTGCCACCAACATGTTTATATTTTTTATTTAATTTTTAATATAGTATGAACCAATTATTAATAATTATTATATGATTATTATTATTATTATTTAGGATTTTATTAATATAATAATTTAATATGAAAATTTTAAAATATAATAGTTATAAATACATTATTATTTATTTATAATAAATATGAATTTTAATTTATAATTATTATTTATATTTTATATTTTTTATAAATTTCATATATAAATATACAGTTTTATTAATTAAATTATTTATTTTATTTTATATAAATTATTTATAAATATTAAATCATTATAATTTATATTTATTTGAATATTGTCAGGTAATTATGATGTTTTTAATGGAAAAAAATATTATAAATTTTTATTAATAAAAATAAAATTATAATATGACAATTTAGAATTCAGTTAATTATCTTTATAGTCTAATTGAAGTTCGATATAAGTTTTTTCTTTTTATTTTTGGATAATCTTTACAACAACATCTTCCTAGAACATCTCATACATAGGTATAATAATAAGAAAATCTAATTAATTTATATATAAAAAGATCCCGGTATCATTATAATATCTATGAGGTAGTAAATCTTTAATTTACTTTCTTTACTGATGACAATGGCTTCTTGATTGCAAGAAAACCTAGTGAAATTTTAGTATTTAAATTATTTAAGTTTCATTTCACCTAAATTTGGTTCACTTCAGAGGAAAAATATATGGTTTCGAGAAAAATACATAATGGCTTTCTTTGAACGTTGAAGATGAATTACTCCCTTTCACAGAGATAAATCATTTGATTGGAGTAAAAGGTACAAAGAAAAGACTAAACCGTAAGAAATCTGAAAATAAGTTAATCATGGACAGACCATGTTGGAAGGCAGCATTCAACAATTACAGGTATTCTTGATAGATTGAGACACGGTCTATAATCCCCTAATTGATTTATTAGACACAACCAGTTCTGGAAACAGTTATTACCAGTATGGGGATTTATTGGAAAAAACATATTATACCTTCTTTTCAGCAAACAGCAAGAAGTGAAAGAATGGCTGGGGAAGGCTGATGGTTGCTGGGACCTCAAACAGTTCAGGAGAACAGTCTTCTATATAAATTTCAGGCCTAAATGAAAATCAGTGTACAATTTGTGAGACAGGAGACATGATGCTGTTTTTTATTTGATATAAATAATTTCACAAATTATATGTTGAACATAAAGAATGATATGATTTTCTAAATAATTTGTTGACTGTGGATAGTTTGGTGAAAAGAGAAAATAATCAAATCTATAAATTAAACTTACTTACAGTGGATAATTGAAGCTATGTTATTTAGTATTAAACCACAGAAAGTTCAGGAAGCCTTGTGTGTTTGGTGAGATGATCTCACCAGGCTTGACATATTATACAATGGCAAATTATTTACAGTTGTTTATTGAATTGGATTATTATTTATTTATAGTCATAGCTGAAAAATAGAAAGAAAGGAGAGCTAATATGGGTGAGATGCAGCAACTCTGGATGTTGGGGACAGTTCTTGACCCTAGTAAGTAATTATTAAGCTATTATTGAATGATTACCTCATCAACATGTGGGGAGGGATAGCATATATGAGATCCCATCAACTCTTATATATAAGTTAGTGTGTGGTTGTAACATTCAGACACATACAGTTACCTCTCTATATGTGACAGAAAAACTCAAAATCTTGTCTCGTTCTTTACCAGTATAGGGAACAAGTCAGTCTATCTCTTGTGTGCACATACAATAAAGAAGATATTAAGGTTGACTGTGGCTTAACTAAAAATTTTAAATATGGTTTTCCCTGTGCTGAGAACTTGCAGGTAGGATTAAATCTATTATCTACTCTAGATGATGATAAGAAAAATAAACTAAATATCCTATTTGAGATGGAAAATATAGCTTTCTCTCAGTTCAAGAGTGATGTTATCTTAACTAGGGAAGATGATTCTTTATATACAGTTAGATGAAAAAGTGAGATTAATTCTGACCATGCAAAATGGTGTATTTTTATAATTTATTAAATATTCTCACAAATAAATTTACATAAATAAAAAGTTAATATAGCTCAGTCAAAATTATATAATCCAAAATGGTTGATTAATTCCTGCATGGTTTTTTATCAATTAAAGAATAATTCATTTAATGAAGAAAACAATAAGACCATTTAACGATAAAGAACTCTTTATTTGATACATTAGAATTTTAATGAATTCATCATAATCATAACTATGACATTATTGCTATCAAAATATCCATAAAACTGTATAGCAATATCATTTATTCTGTTTACCGTAAGTACTGTATCCTGAAAATACGTATTCTTACGAACATAATTGAAAACCATTTATGAAATTCCAATGACATTATGAGATTACCAAAAATCCAAACAAGGGTATGGACTACTGGTATAAAATCTATACGAACTATTACAATTTCACGGTGTGAGCGGCTTCACAGTTATTCGAAAAGTTATACAAAAATTATCAAAAACAATATTTCTTTAAAAATGGTATAATCTCTATTTTGTTCATCGCTACATTGCGCAAAAGACGATTACTAAGATAAATCACGAGAGCTATCTAAACACCTCATATCTACTAAAACATTCCGTCACCCTGAAGCTAACCTCTACATTGGTGCCTTCATTTCGTTGAAAGCGAAGAAACGCTATAAAGATATAAAGGAACAATTGTAAAAAGTAAACTAAAAATAGGCACCTAATGAGGTTGTTGTTACTAATCCTACATAAATCTTCATTGTAAATTAATCATTGCTCTAATTTTTAATAATCTCAATTTCAAAAAGGATCTCCTAAAAATAGCGAAAATAAAAATACAAAAATAAATTAAATTGCATACTAGAAATCGTAAAAATAAACTTTCATGAAATTTACCAAATTAAGATATATAAAATCGAAAATTCATACCTAAAATTTAACTTCAATTGGATGTCATTTACTCTTTTGATATTATTTAGAACAAATTAATTGTTGTTTTAATTAATGAAATTTACCTTTAAATAAATTGAAGAAACTGCTATTTTTTTGATATAAAATCATCTTCTCTTGCAATTTTTGGTATTAAAGTAATGAAAATATATAAATTCCATGTTCCACATTATTCTCATGGTCTATACTTTCAACTATTCTTCAAGTATGGTGCTTGGTAATTTTTAGGATATGCATCTCCAAAGCAAGATATCTAAACTACTACAATTTTGAAAAAAAATGTTATAAATAAAATAATTTTTTTTAATTAAAATTCAATTTAAATTAATTAATACTTTTGATTAACTATAAATATTTACCATTAAAATATATATGAATTAAAATTAATAATTAATTGTTACCTACGAAATAAAATAATTAATATACATTTATTTAAACATTATATATTAATTAAATTATTAAGTTATTAATTAAAGTTATATTAAAAATTAATTAATAAATATTAATAAAATATATTTTATAGGCAAGTCACCTTTGGTTCATATATATTATAATCGGGAGACAAGGAATATGGAGAATTGCCGGAAAGTGAGAGATAAAAAATTATAGAAGGAGGTGAGGGGTGGGAGTCAGGAGGTGGTATAGGGTGGTGGGAGGAGAAGCAGGGGTTCCTAGAAATTTTCTGTGTCAGGAACCCACAAATTAAATTATACAAGAGATAAAGGAAGTAGGGCAGGCTCGTGGGAGTAGAACCTCTCTCCTATATATAAACTACAATCATAAACACAGCATATTTTATCAAAAACAAAAACTAGCAAGTCTCAAGTTTTATAATTTGAATTTCATTTGATTTGGGGTCAAAGGCATATATATATATATATATATTTTAAATATTTCAAGTAATAACAAAAAATAAGATTATATTGTATAATTTTCATTTTTATACAAATATCTGATTGGCAAGTTTCTAGGACAAATAAAATTAACATTAATTAAAATAATTAAAAAATTGTAGCTCAATATTATATATTTGTATTTTTTAGTCAAAGGATGATATAAATTAATGAATTTTGGATAAGTATAATTTGTAAAACTCTGATCTAAATGAGATGAAATTAAAGAATCGATGCAAAATTTAACAGAAATGAACTTGAAAATAAACCAATCTGGAGACGAAAATATGAAGAAAACAAAATTCTGCAAAATTGTTGGAGACTTAACAAAAGACTAGAAGCGATTTAGCAAAATTTATGTAAGATTACAGTATTGAAATAATGGAGTTAAAAATAGGGTGTGAGATAATATGAAGGAGAAGTGAGGGGAAGGGTATGAATTTAATACAACAATGGCGAAGCTTAAGGAAAAGTACGTATCTTTAGTTTAAAGATGATAGTTGCATTTACCTCGTACAATGATAGTTTCTATCAGTTTATCAAAGGTAATCATTTGATTCCATTGATAGTCGGTAATATAGGATTAAAAAATATAGTACTTGAATCATCTTGAATTAATACCGAATCAATTGAAGTCTTAATGTTTTAATAATATTTTATAGTATGATAACAGAAAGGGTATGGATGAAGTTTTGAATAAAATATACTTATCCGTGATTATGAGTGATCTCAAAAACATTGATTTATATAAAACATTCGGTCAATAACCAGACAAAAATTATTAATAACCATCTGACGCTACATTGCGGTAGCGTCCAGCATGATGGGTTTACGCCTTTCCTGCTTCCCCGCATGATGCCCTTTACCCGATAAGCACATTTTTTAAGCTAATTGCCGAATGACGGTGAAAGGTGGGGATGGTAAATAAATATTAATGAATATAATACTTTGCATAATATTGACTCCTGCTCTTCTCTTAACTGTAATTCATGGGATTTTATAACGCGGAGGATGGAAAGATCAATGATATAAAAACTCAAAATGAGTTCACTATGAAGAATAGACTATCTCACAGAAAACAGTACACGTTATCATGAAAAAATATTTAGGAAGAGGACACAGGATTCAATAAAAATATCCATGAAGGTAGATAAAGCAATACGATAGACAAAAAAATACCATTCTCACATGTCAACACGATGGGTAAGAAAAGTCCCTTTTACGTAATCTTGTGACGTATGGAAAATAAATCCATACAACGTGAGTAAAAAAAATCCAAACTAAATAGAAAGAAGAAATCAACATACTCAAAAATGTCAAATAAGGAAGGAGAAAAATAAGAAAGAAAAAACCCAAATTAAAAGAACAATTCCATATAGAATGCTTGTTACAAAAGAACTATTATACGAAAGAGTAAAATAATAAAAAACGCATGATGTATTATGTAGAGATTTTGTGAATTCATTATGAAATTTGTTCTGTTGTGAAGATTTTTTGAACAATGAATAATTTCATTTTTCATTTATTATTAATTACACATCTATTAATGTATTATTCATTTGTTATATGTGCGGTCTGTGATATCATCGCGAAACGCAAGGAATAATGAGTAAAATAATCACGCGGAGAAGCGGGATTGTTGCGGAATTCAGGAAAAACCCTCAGGAAAATCTTTCATTATTATATTGTTATGTTATTATTCCCGGTGTTTTGGCGAGGAAGTACAATGATCCATTTCTATCCACAATACTATCTAACAAACTAAACCAAACCAAAAAGATGAACTCAACGTTACCTATAATCAAAACCCTGATTCAGAAACATACAAGCCAGTTTGTCAATTTTTTGCATTCAATTGACGAAATCTATGGTCAAATGAAAAATTCAAACCCTGAAGTTTTCCACCATTTAAAGAGATGTATTTTTATGTAGGATTAGCCCCTCCAACCAATTCTCAAAGCTTTCATGCTCACATTTTCAACCTAGTAACTATAGTATAAGCATTCCTGAAGAAACCAAAACCCCAGATCTCAATGTGTGAGCTTCAAATCCTACACTCGTACATGTGCAAGTGAACTCATGAACCATCTCAGACTTGTGTGATCCAAACCAAAGAACAAATAATACCAATCATAATGATGTCCAAAAAGAGGGCCCAACTTTACTTGTATTTACAGCTATCCATGGGTGTTACACAAAACATTTAGCCATCATTTCGTAATTTATCCCACAATTGTAGGCTCATTCTAAGACCCGTGAGCGTGACATAATTTAAAAACACTTTGTTGAAGCATTCCCAAACATGTACTTGCCCCGAAGACAACCTCAGAAAAACCCTAAAACACCCTTGCATCGGGGCGCGGGTAACCGCTCATTACCCGCGCCAATGGGGAAATCCTTCAAAGAGGGTGCGCCACCGGCGTCCGTCCCGCAGTCGCATCACGCCACCATTTTTAAAAGTGTTTTTTAAAAATAAAATGGCAGAGCTGGCCCCAACCTGATCTTAAACCCATTTGTTTCGTGAGTTGGGAGGTTTGGTTCCGCATCTACGTAGGGAAAGTGGTTTGCCACCTCTTATGGAAGCTTTCGAGGATAGGGGCCATCCCATGATTATAGGGATCCCACCCTTCCTCCATCTACAAAATCTTTTCTCATCCTATTTGTGTTAGTCTCCAAGTTCCCAAGCAGCCATCAAAGCCTTATGCCGCAAGAGCTTTACCTACATTCTCACGTCAAATCTAAGCAAGGAGATCACTGGCGAGACATCCGAAGAGAGAGGCTTGTCCCATCTCGATGCTTTTTTCGAGACGTGTTTTCATTGCGACCCTCCGTAGGAGTAACCACGAGTCATGGTTGTATTTCTTCCTTTCGATCGATTAATGACAAGCGAATATTGGTTATGGTTCCACTGTTGCGCGATTGCAGATGATGAGTTAGTTCTCCGACCGACATATAGTTGCATACATCGGATTTTTACGCTTGCGTTGTTTTTTTTCCGTGTGTGCAAGTGTCCGATCGTCAGTATATCGTGAGGATTGTGATTCCGTCGATAAGGAACTAGAGCGCTACTTTCTGACAAGCCACAACATTGGATTCTGTAAGCCTTCATCGCTAGTTGGTTTATCAGAATTAGAAACCGCACTATAGTGTGTGACCGATGTCGTTAGACCCGTTCGGGTTAGTAGGGATCAAGCCTGGCCCCAAGCAGAGGGATTTACCTCCACAACAAATCGGCGACTCCACCGGGGACGTCTAGCTTGTTGTTGTTTGTTTTGAGCAAGCTGGGCAAACTGAGTCAAGCGTCAAATAGTTTTGGAACGCTATTGCTCGCATTAGCGAAGTAGATTGAAGTCGTCGAACAATCTCCCATGAATGAGAATCAATACTTGGAGTATTGTTCTGCCTTTTCAATTGTTTCTCGATTCGCTTGCTTGGCTCGCTCTTTATCGGTTTTGTGACGATGGTTAGCTCGTATCACGAACGTTCGCTTGTGATTGTTCATTTTTATTTTTTTCCTTAGCAAACTCGACTTAGCACATAAAATCGTACAGCCATGCTTATCAAGTGCGTAACATGCAGTATTACCCGCGCCACCCTTCGTTTAGTTTCAAATTTTCGCGCTACGAATCCGTGAGGTGTTAGGTTTGCCTGTTTTTGACGATCTTGACTGGGTTGTGTTTGGTTTTGTTTTTTCTGTCCGTTTGTTGCCCTGGAGCCTTGTTTGATCAAGTTGTGATCTTCGTCCTCCGGTTTGTTTGCTTGCTTTTCCATCGATTTCACATTCTAGCCCTAGGGCATCTAGGTGCTCTTCTTTGTGTCGAGCCTCGGAGTTTTTGGTCTTCATTTCTGTTCATTCGACCTTGTGATTGCTTTCCTTACATTCATTTAGCAAATATTTATCATCTTTATCATGCCATTTGAGTGTTGGTTCTCTATTTGAATTTTCGCCATTTGGATTATGGTCCATTTGAGTCTTTTAGATTCTTCTTTGTGGTTTTGAGGGACTATTTTGTCAATTTGAGACTGATTGTTGTTTGTTATTGAGTGGATTTAGGTATTTTTGTTTTTTACCATCGTATCTCAAATTTTCTTCATTAGTTTTCATTTTGTCATGCTTTGCTATTAAATATTGAAAATATAAAAAAAACTTTTGTTTTCGATTAATATCGTAAATTAAAATATTTTTTCGTGTTATTAGTATTGGCAACTTTGGGAGCAGTGTTTTTGATTTACATTAGTCGCATTAGAGACTTTGTTGGTTGTTTTCTTCTGACCATTTTATTTGTGTGAAAAGCTCTCAAACTTTTGTAATTAGCTTTCATCGAATGAAATGATATAATTTGTGGCATATAGTACTTAGGAGATTTTGTGACATCACTGCCAGGCTCGGTAAACCGAACGCAATTGAAGATAGACATTAAAATTTCATTTTAATTTACACTATGCGTATTGAAACATTAACGAACATTTAGTGGTCTAGGCTAGAGACGTGTTGCGCGTCTTTTTAAACCTAGTAGCCGGCCAAGGTCACTGCTTTAGACAACACTAGTACGGATTTGTGCTCCCCGTATCGTCAGTATATAAAGGGAGACCCCACTAGGTTTTCTATCTTATCCATGTAGTCAAGTCTCCACGCTCCATACCCATGATACAATGGGACATGTGATTCGGGGAGATTGCCCCACGTACGTTAAGTCCTTGGTTGATTTATTTTTCATTTGAAACCAAGGTGTATATCATGAAATTACCGTTATTTGGTACACCCTTTGCCTAGTATTCCTAGTGTCATTTGATATTTTCTCGACTTTAAATTTGAGAAGGATCACCAAGTGCTTGTCCTTTCACGCTTGTTTCAAAACTAAAAGAGCAGAGTCACCTTTCTATCCGTTTCTCGACTCTTTAAAACATGAAACTATGAAGCTTTCTAAGTTTCAATGTGGTAAAATAAATCACCGCGATCACATGCTCGTTAGGATTTTGCTTGTTGGTCATTTGATTGTGTGTCTTGACCTTTTTTCAAACTTCGGTGTGTTGTGCTGATATTTTTGTCATTGTTGTCATAGTGGTGAACCTTCATTTATCTATCGGTAGTCCATATAATGAGGTTTCATCGTAGGCTTCTGGTCATTGAATCTTCGTGCTCATCGTTTCCGAGTTTCCTTACTTGGGACCTTGGGCGCACCGATAGCCTCTTTGGAGGAATTGAAGTAGTTCACTGTCTTTTCGACTCGTTTGATTGGGAGAAGATTTCCTCCTCTTACGTCGGGGTCACATTTTATACAATGTTATTCTCCTCAGTCTCCGCTTTGTCTGGCAGTGACAGAGATCTAGCCGCAGTTCAAACATGAGTGATTCTCAAGTGAAGGAGGAACCTAATGTCTGTGAATATTGGTCATTATTTCTGTGGCTACAACCCCGAACCATCCGTTATGTCATCACCCGGTCCCTCATTACCACCGAGCAGATCCCGTCGGATATTGCCGCCATTACTCCTATAATTTACCTCTACGAGGTTTATTGTTCCTTCATTGGGGATGTCTCCGCGACACCGTTACGTCATCCCCCAAAGTTACTTCCGTACCTCCATGTCTACTATTTGTATCGCACCGCACCCGCCGTTACTACCTGGAAGATGTAAGGACCACATCGCTTCTCAAGATATCTACATAGCATTCGCTATGCCGTAGAACATCTCTCCAGAGAGTATTGATTGTCTCTCTGCACAGCTCTTCGAACTCGAGAGGTTGGAAAGTCCCTCTCAAGATCCCAACCGCTCGTAATTTTCGCATTATGTACAGTGGATGGTACACTGGCGTTCTTCTATATATGAGCATGGAACCCTTACGTTACTCGCTTCCCGAGGCTCAACTTCATGCTCAGTGGTTTACCGTATATCCGTGCTGACAACCGTATAACTCGCAAGCGGGACAACCTTTTCAAGGCCAACTCCGTCACCGTTATCTATGACCCGTAGGACAGCCCATACAGGCTACCTTCCCAAGCAAGAAGGGGCTAATACATGTCCGTGCGATTAATATTACAACTCCTGGCCAACTTGGCAGCCTTCTCCTTCGAGTCCCACTCTGGGCAACCTCATGACCACAAAAACAATTCCATGTACCAAAACGTCCAGATACGCTCCTGGGGGCAAGTCCAACTTCTTCACCCTTTGCAACCGAGAGTATCTCTGTCCCATCGTTGCACATCATCCAGGACCATCTTATGGTCTTGTTGCTATCAAACCTATGGTCACAACCACCGTTCTCTATTCTGCCATTGTGCTAACCAAATGTATCCTGGCATAACCGAGATTCTGCCACCAAGCCAACCGACCAACTGCACAACCGGTGTCCCTCCACTAGGCCAACCGGTCCATCTCGACAACAACCCCAGGCCGTCAGCTTAAGACACCGACAACTGAAGACAACTCGTTTATCCGACAATAACCTATTCAATTAGTTTGCCACTAAAGCCACTGTTTCGCGGCCACCACATATCCCCGTTAACCTTTACGAACAACCGACTTTCTATTCAATGTCAGTAGCCAATCAACCATCGCGCCTAATTATCGTTAGTAGGTCTCACCTATCGGCTAAATTTCACTCGACCGAAGGTATGTTACTATTTCATGGTCAATATTGGACTTAATTATAGCCACCAAGGTTCTAACTATTACTTCAAAAACCCGAAGCATACCTATGCTCACCAACACACGTGTTGCTCATGCGGGGACGATTATAATTGGTTCATATCGTTATCAAGCCCCGCACACCAAGGGTTGTTAAACCTAATCAGTTGGATATACGACCTATACCCTTGCCGCCGCATCCCACGATTGCAACTTTGGGCAAGGATATTTCAACTGTGAGTATGTGTATTGGTTCTTATTCAAAGATTAGGTATGCCGTTCAATCACGATTGCTCTCACACTTCAAATCACTTGACATGGAATTAACTAACGATCCACCTCCGCAGACATCCTTGGTTGGGCTCCTGCTCTCACCAAGGTGCTCCGTGATTGCCTTGCCCAGGGCCGGGAGGACCCTCAAGCCTGCGGTGATGACCTCACTACCTTGTGTTCGTTCAACTTGTATGGACTTATCCGTTCACGCTTCTTCTGAAGACACTTTGACTAGCATCATGCATGGTATATTGAATTATCTCGCGGGCTTATTTCAAGATTTCAATACGTTAGCCGTTATTTTTCCGACCTATTTTTCACTACCGGTTTCATATGAAGCCGGACGCATTCTCCCCGACTTCTTTAGTTGGTGACAAGCCACCCCATACTCTTCGATCACATTCATGAGTGGCGGTCGTCGTCAGAGATTGATCAAGTTCCACATACCTCGAATGTACACAATCATTGGTTCACCACCTTTCACATCAAAATCGCTTCAAGACACAAGCAGGAGCATGTGTGACCGAAGAACAAGCCAGAAGGCTGCTGCGTTCAATATTCGGATTTAGTATACTTCGGGCCCCAAGACACCATGATATTTTTCCGATGCCCACCTGCTCCGGAACCTTCTGGGTGCCCACTCACTCCCGGCGGGATGGTGTTAGTTGGTTCTTGTCTCAGACCAAGAAATTTTCGAATAAGAAGAAATTCCAACTTATCCAATACCCCGTTTCTTCGCCCCCCCCTCCCGATTCTCGAAAATCGTGATGTTAACACCGTTCGAAATAATCCCACGGAAAGCCTCCAAAGGAAAGAAGAAGGGAAAGGTAAATCCAAATTCGACGTTCAAAGTTGTGAACCAAACTCGACCGAGGATGGTTCTCAAACGAGCCGTGTTATCTCGCTCATTTAGAAGGAGACTATTATACCAAGTATTGTTCCACCACGATTCGAGGTTAGTCAACTTTTCAAAAGGCTCCAAAGGACTCGACAGTCGAAAGAACCATTCGTTCCCGCAGACCCAAGATGTATGAACATCTCTTCACCATCCGCACCATTTAGGTCTCGTGCTTATGATGAATGGTGTTGCACTCATTCCCACATACGCACTCAAGGATTGCAACGAATTGTGTCGGCACTGAAGGAAGCTGTGACCTTGCCCACCTCCCCGCTCGTTCCCACAGTTGGAGATTGAGAATATCATGAATGACAGAAGTACACTTAAAGGCAGTCAGCGAAGATCTTCTGCACAATCCTAACGTTCATGCCGCCGCACCGCGCATTGTTGAGGACGCAAGGCTGTGCGCCCTTCGCCATGTCCGCACAGTTTTTCACCCTTCTATCACAACGAGCTTGTTGTTCCGTAATCGGGGATCGATCCCACCCATTCTCAATCTTTCTCACTCGACTTAGAGAACTTACCTCTGCATTTCCACATCAGACGCTCATATTCGTCGGGATCAACGGTCTTAACATCCAGTCACAGATGAAGGTGCTTTCACCATGTCATGTCGTCCGCTGTCGAAGGCCATTGCCTCTTCAGCCCTTCATCACATCCGACCTCGCAGGCACTGGCGGTCGGGGAATCAAACTCGTGGGTGTTCTCGAGAGTTAGCGATTACCTTATTAGGAAGACAACAACGAGAAGAATAAGCGACGCCAAGCTTAACTACAATATACTTTCTGGTTTAGTTGACCCGACGATGTTATGCATGCCGTTCAACTTCTTTCGACTTATTAAGTTCCCCACGTAGGAAAATCACATCAGGATCGTTTGTTCACTTGCATCTTCAGAACAACGTTCACGGCAGGATCGATCCCGTTCCCTGGCAGTAGGGACCTGTCTTTTCAAGGACCTCAGCTCATGGGCAGCTTTTCCCACACCACCACCACACCGCTCAAGTTAACATGATCTCTAGGTCTCACGACCCATGCCTCATCCTCGCCCCGAGCAGTACGAGTTGAGTGAATCAATGCCCTTAACCCGAGAGATCAATTCATCGTGAACTACCGCGATCTTCGATCCTCCCTCCTCAACATGTCTCCAAACATGGTTTTCCAAACATATTCTCGAACCACCTTAGAAGCAAAGTAAAGGCAGCTAAGCACGATCCTATTAAGAGTTTTTCTGCCGATGAAGCTTATTATTTAAACATATATTTGGCAAGGACCTTCACCAGGCTTGATGGTCATCTTGGTTCCTCAATCGCCTGCCTAGCTTGGGGGCAATCGCCGGTTGTCTGGGCGTTTGCATAAGTTGCTCACCTCTGATTTTATGTGACCTGGGGTGCTTTGGGAGAAACACAGGCAACATTATCAAACCATTCCAATTAGTCTCGATGGCTCGAGGACCGAATTTGAGAACACGTGGGGTGACTTGTTCTCTGATGAATAGAATATCTGAAGTATTTTTGAAAGGTGAGCCGTGTTGCTGGTCCTGAGAAAATGCCGGTTGATCCCCAACATGACGTGCAGAGATTCCTACTATCACAGAGTGAAACCGTGTGCCGACGCTACGCCGGTGCATCCTCGCCGGCTTGACTGCCCATTTAAGCAGTGAAAGAACCACGAACCACGGGCTTCATTGTACGATTCCCCTCACAGAAATTGTGATGCTAACATTGTCCCTGTGAATAAAGAAAGCAGAATTGCTATGAGTTCTTGGGTGAGATTAAGGATATTAAATGGGCTGTCCAAAGGACAATTCTCCCACTCCTTTCATGAGTCAAATCAGTGTGAATGCTGGGGAGTGAGATTGTTCTGATGGGCGGCTTTAGGAACTGTGGGATAAATATTCTGCTGATCAACACAGAGGCATTCATCTATGCGTGGGAGTATTTTAAACATAAAAAACTCCGTTAAACAGAAGCGCTGAGCACTGGGCGCGTGCTATACATCGCATGGTGCCGGCCTTCCCTTCCTGTCAATTCAACTTATATCTGGACAGGTGCCAGGCTCACTGACTTAGCCAGGAGGATGCCCAGGCCTCACTTGGGTTACCTTGTTGGCTGCCATCCTCAGCTCGTCCTCATAATGCATATTTTACGTGGATGGCTGCTCTTTGGGTTCATAGTCTCCAAGGATGGGATTCACCTTGATCCCCTAAAGGTCAAGGCTACTTTCTTCAATCTCCCATCACCATCTTTCACAGAAATTGTGTTCATAGGAAAAGCACTGCTTGTCGCTTTTTATACCGAATTACGCGAAGTGCTAAAGGATTTCATGCGGTTTTTTAGTTAAACGTTTCTTTCATTGGGACGACATTGTTAAATCAACTTTTGAGAAGCTTTAAGACACATCGTTAATGCTCCATTGCTTCACCTCCAAACCATCACCGTGATTTCACTTCATACTTGGTCATTGCTTAGCACCATAGCTATGGTTCGGGTGCGTGATGATGATGATGGCAATGAACACATTGTTTACTATCTATCACGAATATTTCGACATGGAAACGCAGTACACTTCCACGTCGAAGCTAGTTTAGCAACGTATGTTGCAACGTCACCACTACATCTCATTGCTAGATCAGAATCGCGTGATTTGATTGCAAAACCCCATGACAGAGACGATATTGTATCATTTGGGAAATACCCAAATGGATTGTTATCCTTCAGGAGTTCGACCCAGAGTTCACAACTGCAAGTTTACCCTCAATCATCAAGCCATGATCTTATTTGCTCCTCCTATTGCATCCCTATTTATTCTCAAGAACATATTCCGCATTTTAAAACCATCTTCTCATCAAAGACCAGACCATGGTATGGCGATATTATTGGTGTGGTTTGTCGCTTATCCTGGCTTGAGAAGACCAGATGTTTGACGTCGGATTCGAAGATTTTCCATCAACCCCACCGCATTGTAGGAGACATGATTATACCCGTGTTAGAGTAGATTCATGCTTCGCTTGTTTGATCGAAGAGGCCGTAAAGAGTTCAATGATTGTTGCTGGTGCTCTCCGGTGGTCATATTAAACTGATATGTTTTAAGATTTGGCAAAGTGTTACTTTTTGGCCGTCAATATTTAAAGATCAGATATATAGCCTGCGAATGTTACACGTACAAGCTTCAAAGGTAAATGTATGATCTCATTTTTCAGATTCTGTTATTACTATCGACCTTTCGCAAATGGGGTATTGATTTTTATGACGCGGTAACCCTAATTCGTCAGTATGTATATATATAATCGTCAGCTGTCACTACTTTAATAAGTGGTCAAGCACGCCTACACTAGTCACGATGGTAAGAACTGCCTAATTTATCTTCAACCATATTATTGCATGTTTCGGGTCCTCAAAGTTAACAGCATGATCATGGCACCACTTTCATATTACATGATACGAATGACATCAAGATTGGGCTATTTAATACCATAGCTCAACACCATATTACCCCACTAAATGGCTAGGTTGAGGTCATGAACAAGGTTTTGTCATAATGCTTCAACAAACAACACCATAAGTCCAATTGGCATCTCCACCGTCTTAGCTCTATGGCATAATTTAGACGTCAAAGAAGAGGTAACTGGATTCACACCATTCCAATTATGTATGGTTTATAAATTTTTCCGGCTTCAAGTAATTTCTTCTAAAGCTAGCTTTGAAATTTTTCCAATACTTCTCAAGAAGAGCCGCCTCTTGTATTTGGAATGGTTGGGATGAAACCCGTCATTAGTCGCTTTCAGTCCTCAAGCACGTAAAAAGGGGTCAAAGCACACCTTCGATCAATCGTTTCTCCATGTTACTTGCTACGATCTTGTCCCCATACAAACTGTTGACGTACAAAATCGGGGTGAGTTCAACCTATGTGGTATGGCCCTATAGGTAAACAGTATCGAAGAATGGGGCTTATGAGCTCATTGATTATGAAGGAGTTCTCACGGGCACGCCCCAGGAACGGGCCGTACCTTAAGAAATACCACGTCAGTTGTTTTTAGTGGTGAGTAATACAGGGTGTATATTCATTTCAGGTGCGTGTGTGCGATAAAACGTCGCTGACCTGCCCTCTCGATTGTGCGTATGTCCATTACCCGCTGTGGGCTCTCATGATGGTGCCTCCCGCAGCATTTGCAACTGGCTTTTGGGGAGTCTTCGGGTAATCTATGATCCCGTCAGAGTTGTTAACCCGCAAGGTGTGTCCGGGTCCCGCACAAATAATATCGCGAATATAGTGTTGGTTGAATTATTAACCGAGGATGTGGACCTCTTAATCTGTGAATTACCGAGGCTCATAGACTCACAACTTGTAGTATTACAACTTAACGGCATTATTCGCAAGAACCATCCATTTACGTTCGTATTTGCGTATTCGTTCATTGAGAGAATGGACTTACAATACATAATTAACACATACCCGTATATATGAATACATTAATGTATGCGAGCTAATGGTTCTTAGACAGACACTTGCACAATTTATAAAACATCACTACGAGAAGATCCATCCGTAAATAGGTATGCATATATATATATATGTGCTTGTAAATTTTTACATACAGTATCACATAAAATCAAACATACATGTTCATCTTTATCACATCCAGACATCTATATGTCTCTCAAAAAATATATGCATGAAATAAGCCCTAGGTGTCTAATCCGCATGGCACCAGGCAACATGCTACCGCGCGTTACCTGCTGCCCTGCACCGTGGAGGCGATTAGGCACTCCCATCGGTATGTCTCTCGATATGCTATCGGATACCTTCACCACAGAAGTTCGAATCCTCGAAATTCCCCGCGGTTCTCGACCAACCCCTCCTCCCCAAGACCCTCCTCCCCGAGGGTCACCGGCGGCCGAGTTCCTCCGTGCAATGGGAGACACAACGGCAGTCTCAGTCGACATCCGTACACATAATAATCAAAGCGAACGGCACGATGTATTACCCGAAAAATCATAAAACATTAAATCAAAAAGAGAGGTCATACCCAACTCCTCGTCCCAGTCATCCCTCTTCGGAAGTGAGCATCCGTTCAAAGTGAAATCGCCTATAGCGACCCTACTGTGACTAATTATACCGACCATCTAAAGACCCGCCTGTGGACATCCTCGTTGGTTCTCCTCCTCGAGTCCGGGGTACAGTGCCGCCCGCGAGCCATCCTTGCCTGGTATCAAATAGCAACTATGGGCTCATTGGCCCTGGGAATACAGGTAGTCGTGTTCCAAGATGAACGATACCAAAATGGGAACCCTGCACAAACTTTCAAATTTTTGATTGGTTAATTTTTTAGCCGGCTTATTGATATTTTTGTCACTCATAGCCCTATCAAAATGCTGTTGACCTACACACCCGGCTAGCAGAGTTGGGCCTTGTTGTTCATAGAGCTTGCGATCCCGTTGCACTGCAGATGGTAGCACTACCTACATAGATCCTGACAAATGGGATGTCCACTGCCTCTCCATCCGGCTCATGCCCTTCTTGGGCACACCGCCATTACCTCGCTCTCCATCTTTTTCCCGCATGGTCCGCTACCTATCAAGATGGGCACCGGACCTCCGCGCGATAGTCCGGTTAAGGAACATACGCGAAAACCTCCGGGGCCCAAGAGCTTGGTCCCGAAGTTTAAAACTTTCATTTTCGTCTCATACCAACTGGCATTGTAGTAGCTCGTCGAGTTTGTTAAATGTGGTGAGGAAGAATTTTAAGTCCATAGTACTTAAGGCAATTACGCAGCCTTCATTTCATGCTATTTTCATCCTCTCCATGTTCCCTTTCCTTCCATTCAATAAACTATTTTTTCCTTTATATCGCATCAACACAATAAAAAATACATTAAACAGTCTTTGAAACATTTGAAAATCCACATAGATAGCTCACATTAAAATTTTGAGCAGTAAAAACGCATTGCACCAACATGCCACCTTCAGAGGAATGTCCATTGGCGGTCCGTGCCTGACACCGTGCCAATGAGCGAGTCTAAAATTTCAAAATGGGTCGCCTAAGTCTAATACAATAAAAGCATATAAAAAATGGACTAATGGAGTTAGAAACGTGCTTATTACTCGAACAAGAGGAACCCACTTGCAGTCTTGACCGGGCCGTATTTGCCATCGTGGTTTGCACAATAAAATGGACCATCGTTGCTCTTCAACGTAGCATTTTACTATTTGAGACTTATTTAACTTTTTTTGAAATCTAATTAGGTTTTAAAGTTGTTTTTTGTTAATATTTTGACATATTTTTATTTAAATGGATTTACACTTGCCTTATGTGCGAAAGAACAAAGCCGCGCAACTCAATGGCAGACAGAGTTGTATTTTTACACTTTTTTAATTTCGCAACACACCTAAAAGTTGTTTGGAGTTATTCCGTCGTCGACTTCTAAACATGAAAGACGTTCAGGCCCCATTTCGATTTGTTAAAGTGTCCTCAAATCCATTCACCCGTGATAATGCTTACCCTTTTTCGGTCGTATGATTATTTACGAAAGGAATACCTTAGCTCATCGCGACTAGGGAGGTTTCCCCGTACATAGTTTTCTACCTTTTCGGGATTTGAGAACTATTTAATAAAAGGACCGTTGAGTTTACTTTTCCGCTATCTTTTTTCAAACTCTAAAATGTGAAAAGACGCTATGTCTTTCCTTTGTTTGCTCATTAAACCCCCAAGGACATTGGGTTCATAACAGATGACGTTATTCAAGCTCGTGCTTCCTTCAGGGTTTGTTAGTCAGATTAGATGGGATTCTGGCCTCATGATGAAATTATATTACAAGTATACATATCCCCTTTCAAGCTTGTTATTATCAAAATACGGTCAGTACTACATGTAAATGGTGGGGAAATGAAACCACAATTATTGTCGTTTGGCAGATGTCGCTTTTTAACATGGCACTTGCTCCGTACATTCGTGTCGGGTTGGGGACATCTCATCTCGTTTTTCACTTGCCTCCATGGGTTTGGGTGTAACTTTTGACCTCTCATCTGCTTCTTTGCCTCGTCACCATGACCTCTCGATCCGTTGATGTCAGTCATCGCTAAAATCACCGGCTGCAAGTCGCTCATATGTTCAAGAGAGTTGACCGCAAGTACCAACTTTCCTTCGATTCTCATCTCATCCCGATTCACAAAAAAACATTATGTTCCTTCCGTCTCGTGTCGATGATGTGGAAACACTATGGCCCGCCGATCAAGGTCACTCGTCGATCGTGCCTCATTATCCAGAAGATGATCTAGAGACCCCTTCGGTACCTCGAGTCAGATGCCTCAATGGAAGGTTCTTCGTACCGTCGGTGGAGGTTTCTATCATTGGCCTTCGATCGAGTGACTCGCGTGTTCGACGGCTGTACCTCAATCTTTCACATGCTGCTGATTTTACCCTGTACCTTCGAGGACCATTGGCATTAATGTAGGTACCGCGTTCGTTAACAACCTTCATCATTGGTCAGTAACTGTGCGATGTCTTTGCATGTTCGACTTCGCCACATATTCCCCGCGTTGAACTTGCATTGTTCGTTCTAGGATGTATTAGAAGAAGACCGGGATTCGCGCAGTTATAATCTGTGTCATGTTATTGTATTGTTATGATTAGTTACATGACTCACTCCATTGACAGTCGTAACCACACCGAAACCATTTACCGATCCTCACCGGATGGCCGCATCCATGCCTTGATCCGGTCACCACATACTCTCGTTATGGATGGCTATGCCCATACCACGTATATATCATGTATTTGAGACATCAGCTTTTACTTTTCACGCAGTGTTTTTCGGGATTTACTGCAGCCAGCTGACGCTCAGAAAAGCATTTCACCTTTCTCGCCTATGCTTTAGGGGTATCTGCAGCATGTTAATTTGTCACCATCCTCGCAATTCCTTATCCCACACAATTGGAGGCTCATTTTCAGACCGTGAGCAAAGTGAAATACCCTGAAAACACTTTCATAACATTCTCAAACATGTACTTTCATTGCCCTAAAGACAACTCTCAGAAAACCCTAAAACACTTTTGCACATGCTGCAGCGCTCATTACCATTACCCGCGCCAATGGGGGAAATCTCAAAGAGGGCGCTAATCGAACTCGTCGAGATTTGCACTCGCGCCACCATTTTAAGGAGTGTTTTTAAAAATAAATGGCGGAAGTTTGGCCCTGAATCGATTCGTAAACCGGTATCTAATTTGAGTTGGAGGTTTGGCTCGGATCTCCAAGTGGGATGTGGTTTTCCACCCTATGAAGCTTTAGAGAATAGGTCAATCCCATGATTATAGGGATCCCAACCTCCTTCTCCATCTATAAAAGTCATTTACTCTCTATTTGCAAGCTGTTCCAACCAAGACACCGCAGCCTTAGAGCCGCAAGAGCTTCGATTCATTCCTTAAGGCGAAATTCTGCTAAGGAGACTATTTTCTTTACACATCCGAAGAGAGAGGTTTGTCCTATCCCCCGATAGGCTTTTTTCAAGACGTGTTCTCACACATTCGAAGGAGAATTCAGTCACGTAGCCAGGCTGTATTCTCTTGATTGATTAATGACAAAGCTGTTCTGGTTATGGGTTTCACTCTTGTTGTTGATTGCGTGTTGTCAGGTGTGTGTGTGGGTCCAGCCACTCCTGGTTGCCTCTTCAGGACCACCTAAGCCATGTTTGTTTTATTTGCAGCATGCTCCCAGAGTGCCAAGTCAGGAGATGCGGCAGGGTTCTCAGTCTGCGGGAAGCTGAGAACGAGGAGCGCTACTTTCTCTGACGTGCTTGGATTCAGAGTGCAAGCCTAATTGGATTTGGTAGAAGTGGGAACTGCACTATGAACGTTTTATAGGCAGTTTGAGCTAACATTAGGGATGGCCTAAATCCCTGAGAGGGGGACCCCTCCCTGTTAATGGGTTTCCAAATTCTCTTTTAACTAGAATTTACTCCATTAGTGCCCCATGGGATCATGTATTCTCATTGTTGTGGTGAAGGTTACAAAGTGTCCCCTTCTGCCTGGAAACAGAACTCAGCCCTTATAGCATGGAGGGGCTCTCTATCTGTTTTCTCTCATTGAAGAAGATGATTGAATAATTTTTATACTAGGCTAATTGTTATACATATGAAAGTGAAAAGAGTTTGCAAGTTAATGACACTGTGATGAAATAAGGTCAAGTGAGCAGGTCAGAAAAAAATAATATTGATGACCATCACAATAAAAAATTAAACTGTTCTGGGTGGAGAATGAGCAAACTATGGGATACAACTTTGTTGGGCATGCTGAGATGAAGTGAGAGTAAGGAATCATTGGCTATAAAGAAGAAACATGTTTAGATGGATGCCTGTAACTAGAAAAACATTTAAATTGACAAGATAGCAGCAGTGCCAATGCAGTTAAAACATGGTATAACCAACAATTCTGCAGAAGCAAATGCAGCAAACTAGAAGGCAGAGAAAATCAGATGAGCACATCACCATTATATCACACAGGTCTCAGAACAAACTATATACATTGATAAGCCTTAGTCTTTGTTTTAAAAACATATCCATTATTTTCAGGGATTTTAAAAAAAGATACTTTATTATATGTAGGTATACATTGTTCTCTTCTAATTAAATTCAAAATCCACGATTCACAATGGAAGTCAAAACTAATTGCAAAGATAAAGAAAAACTAACAAGTGCTAAACCAAAATGCACCATTTATTAAACTTACATTAATGCAGACCAAATTGTACAAAAAATCATATAAAAAGTCTTCAAATGGCCAAATAACATGGTTGCAGTGTAAAATATATTTTTCAATGGAATGAAAAATTATTCAAAAAAGAGCTGTCTTTGTGCATTAAATATAACCATGATCTCTCGATTTAAAATAACTTACAAAATAGATATGATTTAGTATACCTTTGGTCCAACCATAACAGAAAATATAAAACTAATGGGTTGACTCTGCAATGTCCCTAGAATGTATGAGCTCTGGAATCAACCAAAGCCAGATAAACTATTTAAGATCATTATAACCTCTTTTTTAATTACAATAAAACTTGCACAACACCTCCTACCTCATTTATGAGTGATGTATTTTGTGAGTATATCTACAATGACTGGCATAAATTGGTGAAAATGTTGCAAAGAAAGTTACTATCATAGCTAGTAAAAAAATGGTGATAAATTAAAATGAATTATTAAAGAAAATCTAAAAAATGGTACAGTGGTAAACATTTACTCAAAAAACATGTCAGATCATTTGCAGAGGACAGAGTATTATTTTGTATACATACACCATACATCCTAATGTAAAAAATTTTGTGACAAATAATTTAAAAGGTTTAAAAAATAATTACAATAAATAACAGTGTCTTCTGCTTTAATCACCATGTAACCCGTTTAGTGAAAGCGAAAATGGATGATGGCGATGTTCTCACCTTTCAACCTATTTTAAGTTCTGTACAGGTATATGTAAAATTTAGATTTTTATTCAAACTACAGGTATTAGGGGCATGGTGAAAAAATGCAACAATATTTGATTATCATGCTGGAAGCCATCTTTTTAGACTTGAACATGTGGAAGGTGGAAAACCTATGTGCTAAACGCTTTAGGCAACACTGTGGCTTCTAAGCCTGCATTTGAAAAGTATACCCCTCATGGCTAAAAAATCCCCGCAGACTCAGCACCAAACAACTAGTGACTCCAATAATGGCATTCCTCTTCCACTCTCCAAAGTGTTTGAAAACAAATGTGACAGTTTGAATATAGTTGATAATCTCTTTCAATTTTTAACTTCAGCTCCTCTGGTGTTTATGATCCATTTCAAATAGGCCTTGTTGAAATGATGGGGCATGTTCCATTCATCACCTTTCTCAGTGGCCTGGCTGCCTGACAACTTGCCGCTAAAGCCGTCATGACATGAACTCACTGGGATAACAGGTGACCAATGAGCACTGTGATTTGCACTAATGATGAATATCATGACATTGCTTTCTGGTTTTAGCAAACTCTCCTTTAACCACTGTTAAAAACACATGGCTGCTCATCCCGTCAGACCCTCTTCCCAACAATCCCCCTTCTTCTTAATATAAAAATCAGGCACCATTCAGTGACATAAATGGACAGAAACATAGCCAAAATGAGTGAATACACTATAATACTAGGAAATTTTAACATGGGTTTCTAATTAAAAAATATATCATTGTGAAGTGAGAATCAAGGTGCCTTAAAAACTAAAAACCATTTATATGAAGAGAAGATACTGGTCTCAGTTAGAATTTATCATTAGGCACCAAAATTAACAACACAACATGATGACACAGTGAGATATATACTATGTTAACATGAGTCAGGTACCTCATGGGTGGGACTAAAAAATGGATTTAGTGGCAAAGGTTTGTTGAACAAACCTGTACACATAGGGTTTGTTGGTGACCTAATAAATGAATAATTCAAGAGATAGTGATTACCTTTTAATACTTTCAGTGCATTTGTAGAAAATAATTCAAGCAAAAAAAATGGTTTGCCTCAGAATGCTTCAGTGACCTTTTGTGCAAAGAAACACAGTGGCTTATCCACATAAATTCTCAATATAGAATGAGATTATTCACTGAAGCTTCCTCAAGGTGCTCAAATTTCACTTCAGAATGATTATATTAGAAAATATATTTATATATATATACTTTATATTTTAATGTATAAATTAAAAAAGGTGAAATCTGGCTAATATATGACAAAGTTCTGGGTCGTAGTGATAAATATTATAAAGCGAATATTAACGAAAAAAATGAAAAAACGTTGCAAGCGAAAGTGTTATTCTAGAATACATTTGTTTTTAGGGAAAAAATTCAACATTTTTTAAAAAATGAATAAAAACCAATTTTTAGTGCAAAACGTAAAAGCGGTATATTATATTGAATCTTTAAATATTTTTGTGCAAAAACACCACCGGCGGTAACAATTTTGAATAACATTTTTTTAGGGTGGTGTCAGCATATTTACCAATAATGACGTTAAAGATAATATATCAACATTTCTTAATATGTAAAGTTAAATGAACGTATACAATTAAAGATAAATTTACTTTTCTATGAAAAATCAACAAAATGGACCATGGGATGAATAAAATAACGCGAAGTTACTGTATGACACCTATTAACATGAATAAATTCATTTCGGATCGCAAAAAATCTAAAAATGGTTATGATGAAGTATTAATGTAAGCTTTCTCAAAAACCGTGAATCATTTGGGGATGAAATTAATGAGTTTATTCATCTTCCTATGGATCTAAATAAAAATTCATATGCAAATGATGGGATTTAAAATAATTTTATGGTACTTACTTGCCAAACAGAATGTCTTTAATCATGCTTGAACTTTGTTGAAAGCGAAAATGGATGATTAAATGTTATACATGCTTATGAAATATCTTCGATTTCCATGAATAGTAAACCTTAAAGAAATTTGATTTTTAATTAAAGCCCTATTTCTTCAGGGATTGTATAACAAAATACCTTATTAGTGATTAACAAACCTTTAATTATCTTTGGGAAGGTGGAAGAAAACACATACAACATTTAATTAACAAAACACGCCTGTCTTGACTTACATACCTCTGTATTACAAATTCCCCTCGTGAAACCACCACCAAACTCCCAACACTACAACAAATTAATGGAAAATAACAATAACGTTACTACATCCTCCAAAATGTTTCGAAAATATTAGTTTAGATGATGAAATGATGAAATACTATGTATTTACAAACTTCATCACCTTGGGGTATTCGCCGGTGATGACTGATGGTCATTTCAAAATGCGGTGACGTTGAGCGACCAGGCGTAGGCTTATCGCCGCCGCCACTGCGGCAGCAGCTGCCGCTAACTCCAGGATAAATAATCGCAGCGCGCATTCTCTTCGGTGCTTTCGTGGTAGTGACCACTGTGGATGCCAACACCAGCGATGAGTCCTTTCACCGCAGGCGACCATTCCTGCGGCTTTGGGTTTTCGCCCGATAACGAACGCGCCTTTTTTCTTAAAAAATTTTGGTATCCGTCAAATCTGGACGCTAACGTTATAACAATCCCTTTTGAACATATGCTGGCGATAAGACTTACATTTTACTGAGTGACCTCGGCGAATGAACATCACAATGATGAGTCCCTATAACGGAGCGTGGTGCCGGTTTCAATTAAAAAATATAACATGGTAATCAGGTGGCTGGTCAGGTTATTATCGCCGCGAGAGGATGGCAATCCCATGATTGATTTATGTTCTGGCTATGAAGTGTTGTTAATAACGATGAACAGAAATGTGAGGATATATGTATTGTAATAGTAACGCTGGTCAACTTTGCGCCACTCCTGGGTGTGGTCTGGCAAATGGTTTAAGGTGGCAAGGTTTTAGCGATTTATTTATAACGGGTTTGTTGATGATGAATGTGAGTTAAAGACAGTTCGCGCAAACAACGCCGGACAAGCGTAAATGGCGGTTCATGCGGGATTAACAAATGGACTCAGAACAGATGGCGATGATAGCCTGATGAAGCCTGGTGCGGCTTTATCGCACTAATTCTCGAAAAATATCCGTCGGATATGGCTTTATTGAAACCGCCAATTCCATGAAATGTTATTTATCGCTATTAACATAAATACTTTTATTTAATTGTATGGTCAAAAAGTGAAAATCAGGCTCGCTTTAACGAGTGGAGTCGGCGAAACTATAACATAATGATGGCTACAACACGAAAAAACAACATGAACGTGAAAAGTGATATAGAATAACTTTTTACTTTCTGGAAAAATTTCGCCTTTTTTTAAATGGAGTCTAAGACCAATTTTTTTGGTGCAAAAAACGTATTAAAGCGAAAAATTGTTGAGTATTGGAGTCATCTTAGCCAATATTTTGTACAAAAAACGCAACGAAAAACGAAAATTATTAGTCTGGAATATTATATATCTTTTAGGAGACAAGTGTGAAGCATCATAGTAATGAACAAAGATAATACATATATCATTTCAGCTTATTATGATGGTAGCACGATAAGATAAAATGTACTCAAAATCATACAAGTTAACATATAATATAGGTGTTAAACATTAAAAATATTTATATTTAATTTATATTAATTATTTTTTATTTAAGATTATCATATTAATAACAATTTATTAAATAAATGTTTTTTTATTATAATGCCTTAAAATCATAAAGTTGGCTGTAGGTTATGATGAATGAACAACTTTACAAAACAAAAATGAAGATTTATCGTGTTTTTTTGATTTTTTTATTTTCTCTCCATTATTGGAAATTTATTAAATATTTATTTTTTAAATAATTTTAAAATTTTTGAAATTTCATTTTTTTAAACCTATATTTTAATTATTAAATATAATAATAATAATAATAATATAATATTAAATTACTATCTTCTTTTGAATTTAATAAATTGTCACAAAAGTTCGTGCATTAGTTCGTTTAGACCACATCGATGGTTCATATTTCAAAACACAATAAACATGTTAAAGATTATACATTTTTTTCATGTGGCCGTGGGAAGCTTTGCCATCGCTGATTTTTTTTCCTCTTGGACTTATTATACATTTTATTGTTTGTTATATATAATAAATATATTGAGAATGAAAAACATTAGAAAAATAAAAAACAAACAAAAAATAAAATATATATTTTGCGTATTTAAAAATAAGATAAAAAAACATACAGCTTATAAAATATATAAAAAAAGACAAAAAAAATCAGCAATACCTAATTAATTTAATACAAAAAACAACTTGCTGCATCCGGATTAAAAAAATATGTTAAGAAAGAATTTTAAAAATTATAATAATAAAAATAAATAATATTGATAATCATAATAAACGAATAAAGCGACATAAAAAGAATTAGAAACTACATTTACAGAATTATAATATTAATAATAACATTGGTTTAAATAATAATTAAAAAAATATTAAAATAATATTTTTATTAATAACTATTAAAAACATTAAAATAACAAACAAAAAATATTTAAAAAATATTTAAAAATCTATTCAAATTTTTTAAATAATTAATAATAATAATGAACCACATGGACCCCGGACCGTGTGTGTCGACAATTCAATATATGGTTCCTTCCGAAAATTTTCGAAGAAAAAATATTAAAAAAAATCTATAAATTATAAATAATAATAATAATAATAATAAAATAATTAAAAAACTAAAAGGAGTACAAAAATTAAAATTAAAAATAAATAAATAAACAAAAATAAAAAATAAAAAACAATTTGCTTGTCCCATAAAACGTTGGAATTTGGGTGAAAAATTGTCGACACGAGCTTAAATCCCGAACAACGTGACCTTCGCCGAAGGCGGGCGCCACAGAGCTGCGGCTCCCCTCGGCGGCTGGTATTATAAAACCGTGGGGTGGGAGAGGGCGGCGAGAAGCCACCCTCTTTCTCGCCCGGTGGCGGCGCTGGTGCGCGGGTGGAGGAGCCCGCCTCGCCACGGCAAGAATTTATGACTTTCGGCGGTCATCCGAAACCGAACTAATCACCCCGACGACCTGGAAGGCTTCATATATATATATATATATATATTTATATATACGTACACACAGTTTAATATATATATATATATATATATATATATATATATATATATATATATATATATATATATATATATATATATATATAATTTTTTATAATTTTGTTTAACAGATTATATTTTTTAATTTTGTTTTTAATTTTAATTTAATTGTTTTTGTTTTATCTTTTTTAATTATGTAATTTTATATAAATATTATAAATAAAAAAACAGTAAACATAATGAATTTTTTTTATTATTTTTTTCCCTTTATAATATACTATTATTTTTTTAGAAAAAAGTAGTTTTATTATTATTTTGTTCAGTACTTTATTTGAATTAGTTTTCTTTTCTTTATATATATATTTTATATATTTGATTCTTTTTTTATCATCTAATATTTATTCAATAACATGAAAATATTAACGAACAAAGGTGTCGACATATGCATTCGAAAATTTAAAGTGCAAAAATAGTCCTCTAAGTAAAAAGGTTGATGTTTATTCTTTTCAATTAACATGAGAGTTAATAATTTTAAAATCGACGTTCATAGAATTAAGTAAATAAAAATTTGAATATCAAAATTCAACCTCTCATATGTTTAGTTCTATGTCCACTTTAAATGGAAACATGAAAATCAGCGAGCATTATAAACGTAGAAATTTTCATTTAAAAATATATTAAAAAGGTGGATGCATCACCAATTTTTAAAACAAACTGAAAATCTTGACATTATCACTAGAAAATTTCTTTATTTTTCAAAAAATATGTTCGGGTCTATCTTGCTTTTTCAAAATAAGAATAATAACATTACATATAAAAAAAACAGGTAATGTAATTTTATCATTTCGGTGGTAAACTTTTGTTACTGTCCCAAAGCACAAAACAAATGATATACATCAGAAACATAATAACTGAGGCTAGAACATGAGGTCATTTTCTAGAAAGTTGAAGCTTTCCCCATGGACAAGGTCAACATCAGTCTTGGCTTAACGAATGTTCCATTAAAACAAACTGTTGAGATGAGTCGGCTTTTAAAATAAAATTGCGTGTGTATTGACATGGTGTGTCCAGAGCTAAATGCCTACGGGTTTGGGGAATCCTAATATAGGTAGAATAGATACACCTTCTATTTATATGTCTATTAATTAAAAGTCCCTTTGATATTTAAATTTGTCCAGAATAGCTAAACTGAACCATGTGTTTTTTAATGGAAGTCAATTCTACTAAGGATCACCATTCATAATTGAAGAGAATATAAGATGTCATATGGTATGTCCAGGATTAAACTTAATTTAAGTTCTTTAGTTTTTAATAATAGAATATAACATTAACATTATGCATTACTCTTGACTACTCTGGCCTAAAATAAGAGGCAAATTTCTGTTATTATAAGGACATAATATTTTATTTTAATATAATAACATCCAGCGCTTGACCAGCTACCACTTGGTGGGTGGGTTCATCATAACTGCGCTGAACTTGGAATGTGTTGGCAAACAGGTTGGCCCGATTTCCATGTGCCTCTCAGTCTATGTTTCACACAGCAGCCTGGGAAACCTGTGGACAGATAAATGACACAGCCAGAGAAACATTATATGTTGGGGGTATTGTTTATTATGTTTATTACAATTAGAATCAACATATTCTTTGGTGACATGAATCACTCCTTTGTAGTGACTTTTATCTCAGCAATACATGGCTGTGAATAAAATACAAAGATATTAGCGATAGCCATTTTACATTCTAATAACCAGGTCTTGGCATATCCCATGTTGACTAGTATAACAATTTCACAGCCATGCAATATTAAGCCTGCCTTGTGTAGGCTTGCTCAGTATTTTCCTCATTTATTCATAGCATTAAACAAGGCACACATCATAGGATGTTGAGACACTCAGCCAAATTCACGAAATCACAAGGAGAATTTGTATTGTTGCAGTGTGCTGTACAATGGGGAATTTTGGATTCTGACCTGGGTGGTATCTAGAAATGTAGGTTTCACATTACGCTCGATGTTCAACACATGTCCTTCTTAAGTAGTGAAATTTCAAATAGTTCCTGAAATATCATCTTTTGTTGTAGATTATTCATATATCACACAAGACAAAATGAAACAACTTTGCTCAATTATGGATCGATCCTCCTCCTAATTCTTTCATCGCTCCACACCATTTCAGTTAAGAAGCAGAATAACATAGGTAAACTTGATTTTGATAGAGTCAATGTTGACTGTGGCAACAGTAGTGGTTTTGGGGCACATGGTATTGCACTCATGGTTTTCACCACGTATCACATGCAACGAGCCTATAAAAGGTTGGTATTGAACGCCAATGTAGGCCCAGAGGTGAGTGGTGGTGGCTGCCTTATTTGCTGGATTGTTGTGACTTTGGCCAATGCCACGAATTATTAATAAGCCAACTTGCATTGGGTTTTCCAAACATATTTGTTTATGTCACGCATTTGAAGCAGGCTATTTTATTAAGTTTTTGTTCTCCTTAAATTTATTATTTCTCCGTAAATCAGCGGTATCGGCCATTGAATTTTGCTTTATTAGGAGAGAAAAGTCCGTCAAATGAGAGGATATGCACGGATTAATTAATTGATGAACCATGTATCCGAAGAGAACTCATGAGAGAGGATATGTGCACGTGGATTAATTAATTGATGAACCATGTATCTCAAGAGAACTTAGAGGACTGGCGGTTATAGAGGCCGTAGGTGGACCTAAGTGAATCGGTATATGGGTTCTTTTTTATATGGACATTGATTTCATATGTACAAAGACAAAAGAATAATGAAACAAAAAAAATGTTATTAATATAATGAGTTAATTTATTTCATGTAAATGTAAAATAATGAAGACTCCACAGGAAGGTGACTGCAATCACCTGCAAGGTGGGTTAGATCTAGTGATAGGGGATGTGTCAAGTTAACAATTACATGGTAAAAAATTGGTGGGGAAGAGCTTAGAGGAGGTTATTCCCATTATAATTTAATACCGATTATTAAGAACCTTTAAGCTGTTTACAAGAATTTTTAGTAAACATGACCAGATAGAGTCAACGTATGACTAGGTAAATAGTACTGGTTTTAAAGGCACATGGTATTGTGCACCCATGGTTTTCATCATGGTATCAAGATGTAATGGAGCCTATAAAAGGTCGAATACTTCATTGTAATGAAATCGAGATTATAAGTGAAGGGCTCACTGGGTCGGGATTGGTCAGATTTTTGGCCAATGCTTAATGAAATTTCATTAGTTAAGCCACTTTAATCAGGTTTGACAAACATCTTTTTTTATGTTTATGATTTGTTGCAAACTATTTTATGGTTTTGTTCTCTCAAATTTATTATTTATCCGGTAAATTCTAACAAAACAACGTATCTCCTATAGATTGTGATGGTAGCGCAATATACTATTTTGTTACTTAATGAATTCGGAGGTCGCCTGTAATTCTAGGCCGTAGGCTCATAGACAGATCTCTAACTTCATGAATGAATCGTCACCATCATCATGGTATAGAAACTACTTGTTGCACTTATGTCGTTATGCCCACACAAAGTTGAGGCCCTTCTGTACTTCAAGTAGTTCATACAGTAAGTCCCTTGCGTAGAAGAGGCTATAATAAAGTGGTGTTCCTAGTTCTGTATGCTAATGTTGTAATAACTGCTTTGAAGACTTTTGTGAATAATTTACCCGCATTGCTCCTACATGTGTTCTATATGTGTGGTAACGTGCTTCATAAAAACCATGTTGTTAAACCTCTTCACTCAGGTGTAGTCCACAGCGTATTATCATGTAGCTGAGAGAAAAAGTTACCATCAAAGCATTGAGCTGTCTTTTGATCACTAAAACCTTGGTTTTGAGCTAAAATCATCGGTGCTATGTTCACTGTCAGTATTTTTGAAGATATTCTAAATACATACTTATATACGATGAATAGCAACTATGCGCGGGATCTTGAATTTGAGATATATTTAGTTTATTTTACTACCAAATTTAAAGAGAATAACAAAAAAGTATTGAAGTATCACCTCAGTGAACAGAATTACTTTAAGGAGGGGTAAAAATTGGGAAACGTATGCTGATGATTACTTTAGGTACCCTAATGTTTTGTTGTGGTAGTCAAAACTACGAGCGTGGCGATGGCATCAAGTCACCTTTGATTTCTAGCATTCGTGGTGATAGCGAGGAGAAAGCTATGTGTATATTGAAACCGTAGGTCATATGGCTGCGATGCCACTTATATAAGATCCTTGGGATCCAAGATATGATAACACTTATATAAAAATAATAAAACAATAAACACCCAAAGAAGCCTTATCTGTTATGAAACCAACTCATAAAATAGAAGAAAATATAGATCAATGGCAATCAACCTCTTAAGGAAAATCTCCTTTACATTACATAAATGAACAATTCTTGGATATTAAATAGAAAAAACCTCATTTCTATATATAGGAGTCAATGGGTCACAATATAATCCTGATAAACACCAACAATAACAATAAAACAGATTTATGAGCATAATAAATATGGGGACTACACAAGGCTATCAGCAAACAAAGTTATATAACAATAAAAATAATAGGATTTACTGATATACAAATAAAGATACTATTAAAAAATTATTGTCCTCATTTTAGTAGTTGGATAATTTTATTAACTGAAAGATCTCAAATGTCATGTTGAATCACTGGTATTCTGTTGAAAAGATATAAATTGATTGATTATTGATTATATATTCTTGTTTCTATGTATTTACTTTGGGTTCCCGATATGATTTTTTCATATTATTAATTCATGTTTTGTTTGAATTGAGAATATCTCTATTTCTTGTGATAAACATGGAAAATTAGATTTTTATGGAAGAATAAGAGCTCCAGTATGTGTAGTGTAACTCTATTTTTTGCTATAGCAAGGATATGTACTTTGGTGGTATTTGGCTGTCTTCTTAGCTTTCTTGATATTTATGGTTGTGTGCCAAAATACCATGATTGTACATCAAACTTCTTTCGCTAGGTATTTGATATGCATGTTGTTTCTGTTCAGTGTACCATTGAGATTGTCACTGGAGTTGGAGAACTTGTTGTGATTCTTGATCATAGTCTTCCTTGCTTGAACCTTAGAATTTTCTTTTAATTATGATGTGATGGATGGTGGATGATATCCCTAAATGCTATAAATAGGGTCATTTCTTTGTAGTATGGAAGGAGAATGACTTATACCTGTGGCTTGGGAAGTGCTCCATGAATAGTACCATCTTTCTCAGTTAAGCAGATATACACTTCAACATTTTTTCATTTATCTACTATTTTTCCCATTGAATTGGGGATGATATAGCAGTTTATGACTATTGGTCATTGTAAACAAGAAAATACTGTTCAAATCCCAATTTCCTATAAAGTGGATCTCAGTATGTGGTCTTTAGTTTCCATGTAACTTTGAATTGTTTCCATAAATGTTGTATTATGTAGAAGCTAAATGGATGAATCAGAAAATGCACACAAAAGTGACAGCGCCACGGCAGATTATATCAGCTACCCACCATGGTAGAAAAATATTTCCTTCGGACTTGGAAAACCTATGATCCCTTTCACAAGACACATTGAGTAGGGGGCGAAAATGAATGCTATGAAAAACAAACTGGTGAGGTCAAAAAGAGGCCTTCAAATGTAAAGGCAGCATCTTAAAGAACATATTTGAAAATCGTGTTGTGGCGTATTCCAAGGTCAAATCCATAAATAACATTTCGTGAGTAGATAATGTGGCCGTCACAACTCACTCAGAACGTGGTAGCGGACCAACGTAGCCTCCATCACCAGAATTAAACGTCACCAAGGTGGTGTTACCGAAAGTATAGGTGTTATGGTGACATTCAAGGTCCGTCACCAATAATGATTTATAATGAGATGGTGTAAATCACACAGCTTATATGAACAGTTAGTGAGGACAATAGCCTCCGTCACCAAAAAATGAACGTCACCAAAGGTGGAAATGGCAGCATCTATGTGTTGTAGTGACAGTATAATTCACATCACGAATAATAGTCTAATGTGGACTGTAGTATAATGCATCCATGCATTTCATATAGGCGGCAACGATTTTACCATGATGGATTTCTTTCGCCTTCGTCCTATTCTGGTGCTATCTCTGTAGCAACGTTCATTGACGAGTCTACAAAGCGCGTGGCATTTGCCATCGAAGTCAGTCACAGAATATTATTACAGACATGTAAACGATATTATCTGTTTCATATAAACAACAACGATTTATGGTGACAGACCTTTAATGGTCGTCACTATTGATGCATATATATGGTGGTGTTCGTTGATCGTCACCATTTCATATTTTGGTGAGGGTCGAAAAGTCTCACCATAAACTCATTGGTGATGGTCAAAAGAGCATCCGTCACCAAAAACTGATCTTCGTCATTCCCTATATATTAATATAAGGGCACGATGGAATCGAACCACCAACCTCCTGCTTGTAAAGCAGGTGCTCTTCCATTGAGCTAGCACCCTTTAAAGAATTAGAATCCAGTGCACAGATATACAGATCGGGATTGAAAAAGTGTGCGGATACTATGATATGAATTGCCAAGTTAATCATCTAAAGTCTGAAGTGGTGTATATCTACATACAGAGAAAGTAAAAGAAAGGAAGCTAAATCAGAGATTTACCTTCCTATTCTTAGTATTCAAAAGAAAGTAATATATATATATATATATATATTTCAAGTGAATATGAAGTAAGAAGCAGTGTCTTGACTAAACCAAGGAAAATAGAGGCAGAAACCAAGTTCTCTAAATGTTGAAGCAGATCAGTGTAAGACGATGAAAATATAAAGGATTAGCATTGGAAGCAGCGAAAGAAGCAATAGTGAGGTCTTGGAAGCATTCATAGGTCAAGGGTCTAAGTCTTAGTCATGGTACTTGTCATTTGAAGATCTATAAGAAGAATTTCTTGTGGGTTTTCCTCTCCAAGAGGGAGAGGTTTTGCCCTCACTCTAGGAGCCTAACTTGTGTCTTTTGTATTTTGGTAATTGACTTGATGAAAGACTAAATAAGCTAAGAAAGAGAAGACATAAGTAACTCAAGTAAACTCACAAGTAATTATCAAGAAGAGAATTTGAATTAATCTCCGGCCCTACAAATTCTCAACACATAGATCACCTTGTTGATAGTTGAAACACCAAACCATCCATTACCAAAATACAAAAGACACAAAGTTAGGCTCCTAGAGTGAGGGAAAAACCTCTCCCATGAAAGACTAAATAATCTAAGAAAGAGAAGACATAAGTAACTCAAGTAAACTCACAAGTAATTATCAAGAAGAGAATTTGAATTAGTCTCTAGCCCTACAAATTCTCAAAACATAGATCACCTTGTTGAAAGTTGAAACACCAAACCATCCATTTTTGTTGTTTAAGGTTTTTCATGTGTAGCTATATTTTCCTTTTGAATGGGAGGGCATCACAAAAACATACTTTTCCTAGTATTATCTTGAGTATAGATAAGACCTTCTCCAACAATAAAGGCTAATAGACGTATACTAGTTTCCCTGAGTTCTAAATCTACACCTTGCATAACATTTAGTCATGTCACTTGGTTCTTTGCAAGATGGCACATAAGAGTAATGGGTAAGGAACCTTGCATAACATTTAGTCATGTCACTTGGTTCTTTGCAAGATGGCACATAAGAGTAATGGGTAAGGAAGATTTCATCGAATCACATAATAATCTTGAAAATTGCCACAAATATCTTGGATTTCTTCCATAAAGAATTCAATCTCTAGAGCAGTTGATTGTCAATATTGGCGCAACTACATAAGTAGAACTAAAAAAGTTCATATTTCACTATTATTAATTCAATTGCAACTGTTATTTCTCTTGATAACTCAATTGCAACTGTTCTTTCATAGAAGATGTAGATACAAGCCCTTCCAAGGCACTGAACCCCTAAACACCACACTACTCAGCCACAAGGAAGGCACATCCCATGGAACCTATGGAATGCCTCCCTCTCCACCATCCTTTCTGATGACCAGTGTCCTACCTATCTTTTGTGAGTGTTAGTTTTTCAAACACTGCTGGAGACATATAGATGATCAATGTTCAGTTCTGCTTCCAGGAAAGATTCATCGGTGTTCTACATCTTTTCGAGATTGTCAATCTCTAGTTCGTATTGCCCTCTTTGGGATATGGCAGTCCTTACAGAGTTTGGCATTATTCAATCTATGGAAGATTTATGTTTTTCACCATGAGGATAGCTCATTATATGCTTATGTTCTGTGGAGGGATAAGGTATACCATCAGCGTTTGGCCAAAGAAACTACTGATCAAAGATGCTCAATGTTTAGATCCCATTGTTTATTTTTATATGCTCTTATATTTTGATAAGAGTTTATGATCTCCACTTTTTTCTCTACTGTTTTTGAATAATTTCTAAAAATATAAGTCATGTTTTCCAAAAAAAGAAAAAGCATTACAAAGTCCATCCTTACCTGGTATTACCATCAATTTCATATAGCAGAATTAAAGAAAACTAAGATGGGGAAAAGGAGAAGACGTGAACACCAATGGCATATGATTCTAATTTTAGCATGGATAAGTCAGATTCATATCTAGATATGGATATTCAGCAGCTAAACTGCAGTTTTCTTCTGTATTTTTCAACAAATTAAACGTGATACAAAACTTCGTACGAGTTTTTATCCCAGCACAATGTTAGGGAAGTGTAATGGAATAAGAAAGGTAAAGTTTCGAACCTGCATGCGTTCATACTAATAGGTGGAGATTGAAACCTGTAGACATTCTTACTACATATTTTCCATTTTGGCATTGTCCATTATTCCAAACCCAACCTAGAATTTTGATAATAGTGACTAGTACAACTTTCTAGTATATACTACAGACCCATGTCAAATAATGGTGAAAATACAAAACTTAAAAATATGCAAGTACATGTTTTAAGGTGATTGGGGTCTGCATCCTATCTCTACATAATGGACAGGTTTTAATTAGTGTGCTCCAAGGAAGAGATAAAATCTCCTTGAGATCTACACCCTATCGCTAGATTGCATGCACCCTTCTTAACTAGACTTCAGACTAGGTCAAAATTAGCAAACTACTTAAATGAATTTAAAACTAACACTTGCAAAGTGCATGCACCCTATTTTACATGGAAAACACATGCAAATTGCTGAGAATATATTGTTAAGAACAGAGCAACAATCCAATCTATAATATTGATCACTCCCTCACAATTAAAGTGCCATACTGTTGAATTTGGAAAGAGGAAGTGTGCCCCTCACTATCCTGTCGAAATTCTGCAACTAAAGCACTCATACCTCATTCATACATGTGCCAAGGAGTACCACATGTGCAACCAAATTGTAAAAGACTATCCAAGGTACAATATTTTAATACTACCTCTTATTGAGAAAATTGTTCTCCACCCATCCAAGTCTCCCCATGAATATCTTGAAATTTCCTTGGCCAAGGACTTAGTCAAGATATTTGCAACCTATCTGAATGTACTCTAGATCAATTGCTCCCTTCTAAAACATGTTCCCAACAAATGGTACCTGATTTTAATGTGCTTGGAGCAATCATGGAATATTGGACTATCATAGAGTTCAACACAATTTTAATTGTCACAATTGACCCAAGTGGGCTCCAACATCTCACATGTTAGTGCTGCAATCAACTTGTGAAGCCATATATGGCTTTACAACTAGTAGTGTTGATTGCAATGTACTCTATCTCTTCTAAACTCAATCGCACTAAACGCTGCTTCCTAGTCAACCAGAAAATTGTTTCTAAACCAAAATTGAAGCAGCACCAGAAAGTACTCTTCTTATCACTTGCATCTCCTACACAATAAAAATCAGTAAATCCATGCTGCATCAACTCACCATCTCTTGCATATTTCAAACCATATTGTTTTGTACCCTAAAAATATCAAAGAACATGTTTTGCAACTACCCTATGAATATACCTCAGATCAACTGTGAACTAGATCAAGGTGTTCACTATGAAACATACATCGAGTTTGATGTTACATCAAGTATCTAATAAATTGTCTATACATCAAAGGATCTACCATATCTGAGTTCAAGTCAGCATGCAACCTAGAATTGGCATCACTGGGGTGACCATGGATTTACAAACAATCATTTGGAATCTTTTCAAGGTCTCAAGCATGTACTTTCCATGCCAAAGGAAAACCTCACTTGTACTTGGCCACACCTCTGGACCCAAGAAACAATACATCAAACCAATGACTTTCATATTTAAATACTCATTCCTACTGGGTATGTGTTATATTCATACACTGGAAGCTCTACGAAATGAACAAGATCGATATTGCCAGCTTCCTCTACTCTTTCAATTGTTGCTTTTGCTTGCCTTCACAAAAAATTCAAAATTAGAAAATTTATTATGAACACTTGTAAGGAAACCAAATCTGAGTATTTCGTAAAGAAAGCAGTGATATTTTCTGATTTAGCTTCACCCTTTACCAAGAATAATGACAAAATGTTTGTTCCAAGATCAAGTGCAAATTATTACAATGCTATCCACCATTTTCTTTTAGCCATAGATCCCCTTGTTGAAACACCAAACCATCCATTTTCGTTGTTTAAGGTTTTTCATGTGCACCTAGATTTTCCTTTTGAATGGGAGGGCATTGCAAAAACATACTTTCCCTAGTATTATCTTGAGTATAGATAAGACCTTCTCCAACAATAAAGGCTAATAGATGTATACTAGTTTCCCTGAGTTCTAAATCTACACATTGCATAACATGTAGTCATGTCACTCGGTTCTTTGCAAGATGGCACATAAGAGTAATGGCATGCTTTGTTTCTCGTAATGCAACAAGAGAATTCTAGGGTATTTATGTTATGTTATTTCCCTACCAAGTGCATCGGTTGGAAGGTCCGCAACATACAATGCACACAAGATATAATCTTTTTCGGAAAAAATAAAAATAAAAAATAAAATGGCAATGCATTGTCTAGAACTGAAACAACAGTAGCATTTTCCCCAATATAATTCACCCTCATTGTTACAACTTCTAGCCCTAAACCCCATAACCCATCACACTGTCTATCTTTATGCCATACAGAGAATGGACCCTCTCTATCTCTAAAGCCCGATGAAAGTTCATCCCGTAGGAAGTGACTAAATGTTGACAAGCTTGAAAAAATCCCAGCAAACTGCAATATCTCAGCACCTCCTCTAACACATGCTAAAGATACACATAAATTCAGGATTGCAAGAGCTTAATCTCTCCAACTATCATGTCGAAGCTGACTAATTACACACTTTGCGGGAGAATTCTTTTGAAAAACAGGAACCCATGTATTAGATGCAAGGAAACCTTTTAAGAGCATATCAATTACAGCTAAAGGTATGTTTGCAACATTATTTTTTTCAATACAACTGCAAAGAACAGGAAAAATCCCAAACTCATAAGAGAGACATCAGAAAGGACATCTCCCACATTCTTCCTATCTTTGATTCTCCATTTTCCTAGTACTTTTTATGTTGAGAATGAATAATATCGAATGGCTTGATATACGTCAATGATCTTAGGCTTGTGATCACTATTTTGATCTCCTTTTCATAAAGTGTCGAAATTTTCATCTTATTTGTTATTGATACTATACAGCTGGACATCCATCTCACAAAAATTATCAAAATTTGGGCCTATTTAAAGAGAAAATTTAGCATGTAATTTGTTGGGTCACCAAGGGGGGCTAACACCTGCATTGATAACAGATAATTGAAAATATCTTCAACACACAAACCTATTGATTCTTCTGACAAGGCTGCATTTAGGTTTATTGATCCCAACTGCATCCCCTATCCAAGAAGACACAATATGAGGTCCTATAAACAGAAGGATAAGCACCAAAACGGACTGAACCAAAAATGTTATACCATAAACAAGGAAAGTAGGTAGAGTCTAGATACATAACAAGCACATAAATTGTTTTGGATAAGTATGATAGTTCTCAAGCACGAATGAACTTACAACCTTTTTGTCGAATATTGACAAGGCTCACACAGTCATCAACACTTTTAAGGCATTCACCTAAAAATCTGCAAGACAAGAGGCCTTGTTTAAACTTTACACAACTAAATATTTCTAGTGTCTTTTTTGCTGCAGCTGTGAACCCTTTGTCTTCAGACTGAGACCACCACCCTATACCCAATTCTATTTCAAGGGATTTGGTATCATAAATATACTTATCTTCACACAATGAATGAAGCTCATGCTATCTGAAGTCTTCATCAAGACTTACTGATCTTGTTTTGTTACATTCATAGTGGTGTCAAATGTTGTTGAACTTCATTAAATCTTTTGTCTTTGCAATTCCAGCTGCAAGAGCACCTCTACCAATTTAGTGGTGTACTAAATCAGAATACTTTGTTCTAAGCCATTGAATCCTATAAAATAATGCTAGAAAATGTTGGGTATGTGTTATATTCTTTACACGATTAGCCCCACGCGCTGTATGTTGCGTCGGGCGTAGCTGGGGGGTCACGAGGGGCGAAGCAATCCCCACCGTTGGGGTCCGGGGCAGCGCCCTGGCCAAAATTTATTTTTTGTGCGGACCCACTCATAGGCAGATCCACCCATGGTTTTGTGCATGGTTTTGCACCTGGTTTTGGGGTTCGATGGTTTTCGGCCCCTGGTATTTTTGTAGATCCGGTCAAGGGAACTACGGTTATGTTCTAATCCAGGGTTAATGGATTGGGGTTTATGTATGCTCCGGCATTTATATATATGTGTTGTAACACTAAAAGGAATATAATGAAAAATCAAGCTGGTCGTCCCGATTTGGGATCCAGGGGAAAATCTCTGTGTTTATCTGTTTTATGTTTTATGCTCTTGCTATCGTTTATTTTCTGTTATAAGAATCGTGTGTAGATATTTCTGTTCAGGGTTAAAACCTACATTTGGTATCAGAGCTGTTTCGGCTTCAAGGGGACGCCTTTGTTGTTGAGGGTTTTTTGCTCGGGCCTGTGGTAGACCCTGTGCAGTGGGAGATCTGCGAGATCGATTCTTGCGGTGAAAGAATATGGCGAGCGGCGGAAAGATAGAGATCGAGAAATTTAATGGTCAGAGTTTTGAGTTGTGGAAGCTCAAGATGGAGGATCTGCTGGTGGATAAAGATCAATGGATCGTGGTAGATCCAGGTACTAAACCAACGGCAATGTCAGATGAAGACTAGAAGAAACTGGATCGGAAGGCTAAGAGCACAATACGGTTGTGTGTCTCAGATTCAGTATTGTTGAATGTATCTCGGGAAGCTACGGCGAAGAATTTGTGGGAAAAACTTGGGACTTTGTACCAATCTAAGTCTCTGGTGAATAAGTTGTTCCTGCGGAAAAAGCTGTATAACCCGAGGATGAAGGATGGAGACTCGGTGACAGAGCATCTGAACGCCTTCAATACTGTGGTAAGTCAGCTGTTGTCTGTTGATATTAAAATCTCAGATGAAGATAAGTGCATCAGTTTGTTGTGCTCTCTACCAGATTGTGGGGAGGCCTGGTTATTGCAATAGGTAGCAATACAACTACCTTGAATTTTGATGACATTGTCTCAGCCTTGTTGTCGGAGGAAATGAGACGGAGAAATATGGAGGGCTAGAATGGAGATGCCTTATCCGTACGAGGAAGGTCCCAAAACAGAAACAAGAATAAGGTTTCGAGTGGGAGATCCAAATCTAGAGGGAGATCTAAATCTCCTGGAAAGTTTGTAAAGGTATGCTGGAAATGCAGAAAGGAAGGGCACTACAAAAAGGACTGTAGATCTAAAGCTCCTGAGAAAGGAAAGGGATCTGATGATGCTCCTTCTGCAAAGGCAAAAAACACCTGAGATGAAGGTGGGGATGTGTATTTGGCTTCTTCTTCAAAAACACATGTAGATCATGAGTCATGGTTGATTGAATCAGGTGCATCCTTTCACTTCACTCCCCATAGGGAGTGGTTCTGCGAGTATGAGAAATATGATGGTGATGTCTTCCTAGGGGATGATAGGAGGGCCAAAATCACTTCCGGGACATGGAAAGTTCAACAAGCCATTGGTGGAAGCGATTGAACACCTCTCGGTGTTCTCGCATATTCCTACATTGGCCGTAAATCTGATTTTGAAGCAAGATGGATGATGCGTGTGTAAAAACAATGTTCGAGAAAGATGCTCAGCAAGATGGTTCGGGGAGCACCTAGATAATGCGGGGAGTTCGGGATCGAACTCTCGTATGTCTACAAGGTAGTACCGTTATTGATGGGTGTCGCCTCCGTGTCTCAGCGGGACTCGAAAGCCTATCGTCAGAGAAAAGACCATGCTATGGCATCAAAGGCTTGGACATATTGAAGAGAAGGGCCTTCGGATACTGCATAGAGATGGTATGGTAGAAGGTATGTCTAATTTTTCTCTGGATTTTGATTTCTATGAACATTTTGTATATGGGAAGTAGAATCGGGTGAGTTTTCCTTCGGTGCTAAGAGGGCAAACAAGATATTAGAACTTGTGCACAGTGATGTGTTTGGGCCTGTGTCAGTTCCATCACTGGGAAAGTCTATGTACTATGTTTCATTCATAGATGACTTCTCAAGGAATACATGGATATATTTCTTGAGGAAGAAATCTGAATTCTTTGACAAATTTAAAGAATTTAAGGCTCTGGTGGAAAACCAGACAGAGAAGAAGATAAAGGCGTTGAGGACAGATATTGGTGGGGAGTTCTGCAAGAAGGAATTTGAAGAGTTCTGTAAGAAGTGTGGTATAGCACGGCAGAAGACTACTCCATACACACCTCAGCAAAATGGAGTTGCAGAAAGAATGAACAGAACGTTGATGGAAAAGGCAAGAAGCATGCTCAGTGGTACCGGGTTAGGACAAGAATTATGGGTAGAGGCAGTGGAGACTGCATGTTACTTAGTTAATAGATCACCTTCATCAGCGTTGGAGGATAAGACTCCACATGAGGTATGGACTGGTAAGAAACCCTCTCTTTCACATCTAAGGGTATTTGGATGTGATGCATATGTACATGTTCCAAAGGAGAAAAAAGACCAAGTTGGATAATAAATCTGAAAGGTGCATATTTATTGGGTATAAGGATGGTTTAAAGGGTTACAAGCTTTGGAACCCAGAAACAAGGAAGGTTGTGTACAGCCGAGATGTGGTGTTTAGAGAAGTGAAAGATGTTGTTAAACATGAAGTCCTACCAAAGGAACCCGAGAAGATAGAGTTTGAGCTAAAGGAGGATGAATCAGACTCTACAACAGAAGAAGACTCAAAAGATGAAGAGCCACAAACTCCAACTTTGAGAAGATCAGTTCGGGAAAGAAGGCAACCAGAAAGGTATAGTCCATCTGCTTTCTGTTCAGGTTTTTCCTTAACTATAACTGATGATGAACCCAGAACTGTCAGGGAGGAAGTAGATTCAGAGGATGGAAAACTATGGAAGGAGGCCATGGTTGATGAAATAGCATCCTTGCACAAAAATGATGCATGGGATTTGGTGGAGTTGCCGGCTGGAAGGAAGCCCATTGGGAGAAAATGGGTGTTTAAGAAGAAGATGAATGTAGAAGGCAAGGTGGAGAAATACAAAGCTCGGTTGGTAGCGAAAGGTTATTCCCAGGTGCCGGGAATTGATTTTTGTGATATTTTTTCTCCTGTTGCCAAAGTTACTTCTATTAGATTACTTTTATCTGTTGCTGCTGCATTTGATTTTGAGATAGAACAGATGGATGTGAAGACAGCATTTCTTCACGGGGATCTAGAAGAAGAGATATACATGAAGCAACCTGAAGGATTTATGGTGAAGGGTAAGAAAGAACTGGTATGCAGGTTGAAGAAGTCTCTGTATGGGTTAAAACAGTCACCAAGGATGTGGTATCAGAAATTTGATACCTATATACGGGGACTTGGCTTCACCAGAAGCAAGGAGGATCACCGTGTTTATTTTAAATTAATTGGTGACCGTGTTATTTATTTGGTCTTGTATGTGGATGATATGTTGTTGATTGGAAATGACAAAGAAATTATCCAACATTTGAAGACCCAACTGTTCTCCAAATTCGACATGAAGGATCTGGGTGCTACAAATTATATTTTGGGCATGGAAATTAAGAGAGATCGGGCAAAGAGGAAGCTCTGGTTAAACCAGAGGAAGTATGTCGAGACTATATTGCAGAGGTTCAATATGCAGGATAGTAAACCGATGAATGTTCCTATTCCCGTAGGTGTAAAGCTGTCTGCTGAACAGTGTCCCAAAACACAAGAAGAAGAGGAGTATATGTCCCGTGTTCCATATGCAAGTGCAGTGGGTAGCTTGATGTATGCAATGGTCTGTACTAGACCAGACATTGCACATGCAGTGGGAGTATTGAGCAGGTTTATGTCAAACCCAGGGAAGGAGCATTGGACAGCAGTGAAGCGGGTTTTCAGATATTTACGTGGCACTAGTGATTATGGCTTGTGCTACCAGGGAAGACCAGGATTGGAAAGAATGTTTGACATTCATGGTTTTGTTGATGCAGACTGGGCTGGAGATCTGGACCAAAGAAGATCTACAAGTGGGTATGTGTTTAGCCTATTTGGAGGTGCAGTCAGTTGGATGAGTAAAAGACAGTCTGTAGTGGCGCTTTCAACTACAGAGGCACAATACATAGCAGCCACTCATGCAAGCAAGGAAGCAGTTTGGTTGCAAAGATTATGTTCAAGTATGGGGTTGGTACAGCAAGCTATAAGGATAGACTGTGATAGCCAAAGTGCAATTTTCTTGGCTAAGAACCCTGCTTATCATTCAAAGACAAAGCACATTGATGTTCAATATCACTTTGTTAGAGATATGGTTGAGGCTAAAAGGTTGTTGCTGGTAAAGGTGGACACTTTGAAGAATGTTGCAGATGCATTGACGAAGTCTGTGAGCACTCAGAAGTTCTCTTGGTGTAGAGAAACAATGGGTGTTGAAGAATTGGCCAAATGAGTAAGCTCTCCTGTGGCCCCCCGTGGAAAGAAAAAAACAAGTGGGAGAATGTTGGGTATGTGTTATATTCTTTCCACGATTAGCCCCACGCGCTGTATGTTGCGTCGGGCGTAGCTGGGGGGTCACGAGGGGTGAAGCAGTCCCCACCGTTGGGGTCCGGGGCAGCGCCCTGGCCAAAATTTGTTTTTTGTGCGGACCCACTCATAGGCGGATCCGCCCATGGTTTTGTGCATGGTTTTGCACATGGTTTTGGGGTTCTATGGTTTTCGGCCCCTGGTATTTTTGTAGATCTGGTCAAGGGAACTACGGTTATGTTCTAATCCAGGGTTAATGGATTGGGGTTTATGTATGCTCCGGCATGTATATATATGTGTTGTAACACTAAAAGGAACATAATGAAAAATCAAGCTGGTCGTCCCGATTTGGGATCCAGGGGAAAATCTCCGTGTTTATCTGTTTTATGTTTTATGCTCTTGCTATTGTTTATTTTCTGTTATAAGAATCGTGTGTAGATATTTCTGTTCAGGGTTAAAACCTACAGAAAAGAGCTCAGTGTGCTTCTTGAACCTCTTAGACCTGTTATTGTGTGAAGGCAATTGTTCTTTCCTGATAGGTGACTTATATAGTTTGACTGTGGTAAATTGTAGAAGTTAGTGATTTTACTCAGACAGTTAAGAATTTAAGATCAGTAAGGCACAAAGCACTGGCATTCACTCAAATGACGAAATAAATTAGAAATACATTGCTTTTGATGACCTGAAGGGACTTTTGTACCACCTTGAGATGAGTTGAATTATTGTACAAACCTAGATAGATCTATTTATATGCTGAATTTGATTCCAATATAAGAGCCCTCTTTCCAATCTCATTAATGGCCTAAATATCATCTAAGATGATCATGAATATGCTGGGTATGGTGCTGAATTGGAAGAGCCCCTCAATCATTTTATGACATCATCAATGTTTGAGGAGTCTGGTTAAGAGTCTATCCATCAATTTAGATAAACAGTGTATCAAAACAATTCTTTGCATTCTGGTGACTGGTCCTCTGCACTTTATAGAAGATATTTTAGTCACCCTAAATTTCCATTTGTGAAATCAAGCCGTAAAATTTGCCATTGACAGGCCTTGCAAGACCAATTTAGCATCATCATAGAAATTTCTTGAAAATATTTCAAGGTTGTCCTAGTTAGCTTAGCAATGGAAAGAAGTCATTAAGCTTAGAAAAGTTTGCTTTTCTTTTTCTTTACAGTTGCTTTGATCATGCCATGGGTAAGTCCTTTGATATGACAACCTACAAGAAAGGAATTTAAATGATTATGAACATATTTCTTTTATGGGTCCACTAGGAAGTTTACTAGCATGAACTCCTTAAGGCAACAATCCAATCAGCTACAAAAACAAGGTAAACGACCAGAAATCATAAATCAGACCCCTGATGCATCCCTTAGTTTGTATCGTAGCCATTTTGAGTTGACAATTCTCCATGATATATATTTGGTGGATCACTTGCAAGAATTTTGAGCCATCTCTTGCCAAGTCTGGCAGTAGAACTAACCGAAAAACACTTTGATGGACCAGTGTAGCTTACTGAAGATAGTCTTCCCACCTAGAACTCACTTCATTACAGCAGTTATACCTATAAGCAATAATTCATAAAGGAGGATGGTCTTTCTTTCTCACACTAGTACCACCACTACCTCTTATTTCATTCACCAAAAATATGTGAGCTCAGGATATCTGCACATCATGATCTCAAAATGGTATCCTTATATCTAAAACTTATAAACTACATGTAAAAGAAATCAATCCCAAGGGCACAACAACGATGTCAATTTTAGTCCAAATTTGTGCCCAGAGTTTTTTTCAGCAACTTTGAAAGACATTTCTCAAAGATCATTTGGAAGAACACACTTACGTGTTTTCAGTTGAAAGCTAGTTTACCCTCAATTGTGAGCCACTGCTCATCAAGTGCCACATTTATCTCCTCAGCTCAGCAAATCCCCTTGACATACAATGAAAAAAATTTACCAAGGAAACATCCTTTCTCAAAGATGAAATTGAAGTAAAAAAGGGAGGGCAATGTCTGAAGAATAGAAGACATTAGTGCAACATAAGTAGGAAATTTCTTAGGTTGACGACTCGCCTGAAACGTGGACTTAGATGCTCCCACTTGTTCCTGTACACCCTACAATGTTTGAGTAAGCCATCTTAACTTCCTGGCTACACTAGTAAGTAATTAGGTCTCCGTTCCTTGACTAGAATCTTGCTGATCTGACATTGATTTCTTTTTCAGTTTTAGAACAGAATCTGGAACAAAATTTTCGCATGCATTAATCACTATAGGATGTTTTTATGGTTTTGAGGACCATTCATCTTCATCAAACTTCATATCCTTGCTCACCAATGTCTTAAGTTGCACTTTAATTTAGATCATGTAGGCCCTAGATGTCTTACTCTATCCAACAAAGACCGCCTTTATGTTCAAGGGTTCAATATTAGTGCTTTTCTGATCATGAATATGAATATAAATTGGACAAAAAAAAGGAAACAAAAATGTAATACTTGTGGCTTCTCAATAACAAAATATTTCTTTGGTGTTTTTTCCTTCAAGATCCTGTGAGGACATTGGTTCAAGATATAGACAATGTGTTGCAAGCTTTGGCTTAAAGACACATGGGTAAATCCATGTCCTGGATCATGGTTTTAGCTATCTCAATGATGGATTTGTTACTCTACAAGCACATTCTTAGCATCCTCTTGATCCTTGTTTCCTTGCAAAAGGTATCAAATTCCTTGGAAAAGGTTATATCACTAGATCTGTCTCTCCCCTAACTTCCAAGGTTTAATGTAGGAAACTCAAGATAGAGTAGCAACAAAATGGGCATGTCAAGCAATTTGGATTGGGAAAATACTTGAAGATATGCAAGTTCATTAGGATAAGCATAATTATTTTTGTGATAATGAGGGAGTTACCAAGATGGAAAAAAGACCCACCTTCGATATTAATCAATTGCATTGAGGTGGACATATTACAACACTCTATGTTGTTATTTTGTTTTTGGTCAAAATCAGGGGAAACACTTCCCCATAACATGGGGAAGAGAACTGTAAAACATAGTGGACCATTGGCTAAGCTGTTGCATTTGAGGGTTTTATATGCCCATATAAAATCCATTTGGACTAGAATTTTGTATTTCCTGTTGGCCTCATCATGGGCCCATAGTAACACAATGGAGTGTGCTTGTCAGGGTTTGAACCCAAGTCATCATATGAACTCCCTCTTATTGGTAGAACATTTTTTCTTGCAAATCTTTTTGATAGCCAAAAGCCCTATTAAGGGTGGTGTTGGCATGGGATAAATTTCAAATTTGCACTTTGTCCTGCATATTTTCAAATTCATTAGCAGAAATGGAACAAATTTGAACTGGCTTCACCAACTAGTGCCCCACCACCTGGACCTGCTACTTATGTTGTATTATGCCTCAGTATCTTGAATCTTATCGACACTCACAACAATAAATCCCTTAGCCACTTGTTAACAAAGCTAGATACACAAACCAGTGCCACTTCTAAGGCTTTTGAATGTGCTCCTTTGGGCACAAATTTTGTAGCTCCTATTTCGAGTCCATCTGTAGTAGAAGTGGCTACAAGGCAACTTCCCATAACCATTCATCTCTCAGCAAAGACAGAGCTGGTAGATTACTTGGGGAAGGCTTACAAAAAGGTCTTAGCTATTCATAAGAAGTTACCACTTGGTGGTATACTGGTATTTGTCACAGGACAAAGGGAGGTGGAATTTCTATGCAAACAGTTGAGGAAAGCCTTTGTGAAAAGAAGCAAAATCAATGTTAAAATACAAGATATTTCTCAAAAAATCAAAGCCCACTGTAGACACAAATGATGTTGCAACTGAACCTAATCTTGAGGGCATTTCTCAGGCTATGGATGGCACAGATGATAGTGGGAAACACAAAGATGGAACTGATAGGTTTAACTCATTTGACGATGAGGGGTTTGAAGTTCAATCAGAGGCAAAATCATCTTCCTCTGATGCTGAATTTGATTCACATTCAGATAATGAAGAAGAAGAGTGTCTTGACAATAGAAGAAATTGCAGTTGGTAGTGTTGAAGCAATAAGTGAGGGAGTAGATATGAAATTGGGAAATATGTTTGATGTTTCAGAAACATCAATGTCTCTCCCATCCAATCAGCCTAATATGGAACTGTGGTAGTTGATACATCAAATGAAATAGCTGGTGATGGAGACATCCCTCATGCATGCATTGGTTGGTCACGGAGAATGCAAGTACCAAATGTTGATATGCAACATAAAGTCATGATTGAAGAAGTTGAAAATCATATGCCTCAAACAGTTATTATTGATGAAATTGGAACAGAGCCTGAAGCAATGGTAGCGAGTACTATTTCTCAGCGTGGAATCCAATTGGTTGGAACTACGCATGGAATGACTATTGAAAATCTCATAAAGAATCCTTCTTTAGAGATGCTTGTAGAGAGTGTGCAGAGTGTTGCCCTTGGAGATGATGAGGCAAAGAGAAGGGGAGTTCAGAAGGCTATACTTGAGAGAAAAGGACCATCCTCATTTACTTATGCTGTAGAGATGACATCAAGGACCGAATGTCGTGTTCATCACAGCTTAGAAGCAACTGTGGATGCCATATTAGCAGGTGCTCTATAAATTTTTTCATATCCATCCCAGGGGATAAATATGCTGGATGATATTGTATGCAATGTTAATTCAAAAACAAAAATAATTAATCAAGTATCTATCTTGGCTTGTTCAAACTTCATATAAAATTTCCATTATATGTTGTGAATAGGAAAATCTCCATCATTTGAGGTCCGCCAGATGGTTATGAAGGTAGTGACAGATGGAAGTCCTGCCACAACAGAACCAGGCATTGGAAGCCATTTTAGGAGCACTTTGACATGTTTAGAGTCCGTTGGTGTTTTTGAGGCTGGTAATGAGAGTGGTGATGATGATATTTTTTGGTTGAAAGGTAGTTATGAGCAATTTCGGAAGGATGATGATTCACCACTTATTTTATATACTTATAAAAGATCATTGAGGCTGATATGGAGCAAGTAGTGAAGTAATGGGCCTAGAGAAAGCAGTTAAATTCACAAATGACATTGGAGCAGCTGATGCAATTCTTGCTTTACATTCTAAGCTCAAGGAGAATTCATGGATTCGAGGAGTGGCTAAATATCAACGTCTACCCATATTTGTGATGAAGACAAACATAATGGCGGAGATGGTTAGGGTCATGCGTACTATTCTTGGTTTGGAGACTCTTGGTGCAAGTTATTTTAATTCATTCAAAAAGCTTAAGAATGATATTGAGATATCAGATGGAGCAGCCAAGAAAAGATCTTCCCGAGAAGAGATTGATGCTTTAGAAGAGGCCAAACTTGCTATTGAGTATATTGTGATCCCAGGAGGGCAGCCAGTTGAACTTCTTCCAAGATGTGCTGACATTATTGCTCGTCAAATAAAGCTAGTGGAGAGCTATCAATTAGTAACAGAGAAATCAGGGAGATAGCGAGAGTGACAACCGATGACTACCCATGTTTCAGAGATATGACATTGCAAAACATTGAATCAGCGAAAAAAAAACAATGAAATAGTAAGCCTCAGTAAAGATTCTATTGAGCATATACATAGAGGCAGTGAAGATTCTCAAATGATTGAGCTGGTGGTTCCATGTTATAAATATGAAAACAAGTATTTTCCCCACACTATATCAACAGCGACAAGTGTGTTTAAAAGCAATATAAACAATGAAATGGCTGAATGTTTTGTCAATTCAAAATATATTATTACAAATGAGCAGAGATCTCCTGAAGTGGAGGAAGATAATCCCAAGATGAACCTAATGCAAGTAAGGCTATGCATATTGGTGTTCCGACAGAGGATGGTCTAGTAGAAGGAGATTTAAGAGCTAAGAACTATAACACTATGGCAGTGGAGCTTCTGCCGATATTATGCTAAACCTCACACATGTTTGACTTATGAAGGATAACCGTTGGTTTAGATTGACAGTTCAAGTTGATTTCGAATCCCCTCAGTGTTTCGAATTTTAGTGGAGGAGGGGGGGTTCGAAATGGGTACTTTTCAAACTCAGCCATTAACCATGTGGAAAGCGAAGGATATGTTCGCACCCCCCCCCAATCACAATATGTCTTACCATATGCTAGGCCCTCCAAAATCCGGTTTCGGGTTTTCGTAAAACAAACGCTCAAAGTCTATACTTGGAACGAATTTTTGTTTCTAGGTAAGGAAAGGAGGTTTGAACAATCATTACCCAAAAAGAGCGATATCTGCACGATAATGTACACTAATGGCACAACTGGTGAACCTAAAGGCATATTGATCAAAAATGAAAACATTGTTTCTATGGTGACCGAAATTGCTTATTTTCTTAAATGTCAGAATGAAGAGCTCGCAGAGAAGGATGTTTATTTCTCGTTTCTTCCTCTGGCACATATATTTTATCGGGTGACAGAGGAATTTTTCATATCAAAAAGTGCTTCAATAGGCTTCTGGCGCGGGGATGTGAAGCTTTTGGTGGAGGATAAAGCAGAACTAAAACCAACTGTCTTATGTGGTGTCCCACATGTTTTTTTGATCGCATATATTCAGGTTTAAACCAGAAGATCATCGTTGGAGGATTTCTAAATAGAAAGGTGTTTGAATTTGCATACAAATACAAGATTAATAATATGCGCAAAGGGTTGAAACATGAAAAAGCATCTCCACTTTTTGATCAAGTTGTCTTTAGCAAGATTAAACAAGGTCTGGGAGAACATGTCCGTGTAATGTCATCAAGAGCAGCTCCACTTGCAAGACATGTGGAAGAGTTTCTACGAGTAGTGACATGTTTCCATGTTGTACAGGACTATGGTTTGACAGAAACTTTTGCGGGAAGTTTTCTTTTTCTTCCAAATGTTATTTCAACAATCGGGACTGTTGGTCCACCTATTCTAAATATTGATGTTTGTTTTGAGTCTATCCCTGAAATGGGATATGATGCACTTTCAGAAGTTTAAGCTTTCACAAGGAGAATACGTTGTAGTGGAAAATCTGGAGAATGTGTATGGCCAGTGTTTTGCTATTGATTCGGTTTGGATGTTGTTGAGTTCATCATTTGTCATGCAGAGGTCTTAATTGCCTTGTCCAAGAGGCAAAGCTTCCTGCGATTATGAAATGCTTTCAGCTATTAGCTGAGCATGAAAATGCCACGAGGAAGGCTACAGAGGAGCGGAAAAGGCGTTCCGATTATAAACCCATACTTGAGCAGGATGGCCTTATATGGCAACGTTCTTCCTATCAGGGGACAAAGAGGGAGAAAACAAGAGAAGAATCATTAGCTGAAGTAAGAGATTACAAGCAGCAACAAATGTCATACCGTGGAAAAAAGGCCAAGCGAATTCCAACACAGGTGTTACATGATATAATTGAGGGCCACATGGAGGAAATTATGATAGCAAGAGGAATTGGTTGTTTTGTAAAGGGTATATTTGAGATACCACAGAAGGCAACACAATCTCTTCCTTCAGACAGTGTGACTGAGTGTAAACAGTAATGTGAAGCCACCAATTCAACCTTTCCTAACAAGGGTGAAGGATTATTTGTGTCTAGCTATCAAAGGATGCAAAGTGTCATGCGACTAAAGTTTCTGTAGGAAGAAATGTTTCATATTCTATGATATATAGGATCGATGCTATGCTTCAAAATCTAGGAAAAGAAATTGACGATGTAGATGCAAAAATTGGTGACCGATGGCAAATATTGGATAGAGATATTCGAGGGTACACATGGTAGCCAGCGCCGCATTAGAACTAATGATTCAGGAAAGGTGGCATGAATGGAAGAGCTAGATGTCAAAGCCACCCAACGTTGCCTCTTTGTGACCACCTTGGCCACTTTCAGCATACCTTTTTTTATTTACGAAGAGCTGCCAAAGTTAATGTTACAGTCGATTTTGCCAAAGATATTTTTTGTTCAAGGCCTTGCATGGCCACAGTTGCCAAATTCTAATTAAATTGTAGTTAATGAAGATTGCCGAAGTAGATTAGGGCAACCAACATAGTTGCAGTTAAATACTACTTGTATTTTCATTATCAAGGGTTGGACCTTGTTAGACTCTGCGTTGTAAAGATCATTGTATTGGAGCACTGTAGTTTTTGCTAGGGCATCAATAATAAGAGACCGTTCACATGATTCTTGAGCTATGTTAATGGTGATATTTCTTCTGTGTTAATGTTTTTCTCTGTATTTCATGCTGAGCATCAATTTGTCTTATTGTGAAACAAAAAATTTAGATTAAGATTTGCTAAGAGAGCACCTTAGTTTTGTCTGTGTTTACTATCTTAATGTTTTCTTCTGAAGTATAGTTAAAGAATTCTTAACTTCTCTTTAGCTATTACTGAACTCATTGTTTTCTTCCATCTCATATTCACACTGCCAGTAAGATCCAGTCTGCATATTTATCTTGCCCTGTGAATGCCCTTGAAAAGTTGATACACAATTCAGCCTTTTATGATTCCATAGCTCAATGGATTAAGTTTCATAGCTCTATCTGTCCAACAACATAATCAATCAAAACAAACAACCCTCATAATTTCTATAACTAGCCTAATATCAGCCTTTATAACCATCAAACTAAATCATAAAAACAGAGAGAGCCCTCTCTAAGTCTAGGAAGGATAGGTCATGGACTCCAAAGCGGTTTGATGTTGTCCTCTGTCGTTTATTCTTACCAATCTTATAAATTACACGGCCACAACAGGTGGCACTAATGTTGCAGGCTAGCCAATCAAGATAGTCCTAGTCAACTTCTATGTCTATAGGGAATAGAAGCTTGGTCTCTAGCATCGAAATTGGTCCAACTTACCACTAGACCAAGCCCTATGTAGGATAAATATTGATGGTGAGAAATCACCAGAGGGAGCCACTGATGTTGGAAACTAGTCAATGGAGATAAACCTGGTCACTTTTGTGCCAAATAGGAATAAAACATTAGTCCCTAGCATGGTATGTGTTCTTAAATTACACCAGAACAAGCCTAATCAACTCATATTTTTATTAGTAAGAATGATAGAGATGTGATTTTTAAGGATGGTTTGGCTTTAATATCTTCTCTAGGTTGTTATTTTATTTTTGGTCAAAATCAGGGGAAACACTTCTCCACTATAACATGGGTAAGAGCACTGTCAAACACAGTGGAACATTGGCTAAGTTGCCGCATTTGAGGGGTTTCTATGCCCATATAAAATCCATTTGGACTTGAATTTTGTATTTTCCTCTTGGCCTCATCATGGGCCCTTAGTAACACAATGGAGTGCACTTGTCAGGGTTTGAACCCAAGTCATCATATGCACTTCCCCTTATTGGTAGATCATTTTTTCTTGCAGCTCATGTTGATGGCCAGAAGCCCTCTTAAGGGTGCCACTAACGTTGCAGGCTAGCCAATCAAGATAGTCCTAGTAAACTTCTATGCCTATAGGGAATAGAAGTTTGGTCTCCAGCATCAAACTTGGTCCAACTTACCACTAGACCAAGCCTTATGTTGGCTAAATTTTGACGGTGAGAAATCACCAGAGGGAACCACTCATGTTGGAAGCTAGCAACGGGGATAAACCTGGTCACTTTTGTGCCAAATAACAATAAAACATTAGTCCCTAGCATGGTAGATGTTCTTATTGCACTAGTACAAGCCTAATAGACGCGTATTTTTATTAGTAGGAATGATAGAGATGTAATTTTTGAGAGTCTGGCTTTAATCTCTTGAAGAATGTTCTTGTTGATTTCCCTGTATGTGTGAGATTTTCTAAACTGGCTCCTTAAATTCTGATGACTAGAAACACTAAAGGATATATGTAATTCCCGGGAATCTTGTTAAGCTTTAAGTGAGAATGTTAGCAGCTAGCTATTATTTCTTGTTTTGTATCAATAGTGAATTGAAGGAATTTGGACACTAGGAAATTGGACTTCACCTATTGATTTTGGAAATGCACCGCTCAGGTACACAAGATGTTATGGATTCTATAAATTTTTTGTAAACTTCCAAAGTGAGAAGTTGGACTAAGCTAAGCAAGAATCAAGATGATAAGAGGAAGGAAAATTCAACTGGGTTCTGGCACATGTAGAATTGAAGAAATCATGTCTGGAATATGAGCAGTGTACCTTGTCTTGTTTTTATGATTAACCTCCATATTATCATCTAGAAGATCAATGGAAGAAGGAAGGAATCAAATAATAGATGCAAGGTAACAAGGTTTTTTTGGATATTTGTGTAATAAAGGGAAAATGGGCACTTAAAAGGCAGCCTTGTGCTCTTAAGGAAATGAACTGTTAAGAGCAGATAAACAATCCAGGTTGGAAAGAGCAAATAAACAATAAAGACACAGTTAAATCTTTGCTCCATAAATCATACTGAAATAGCTAAAAGTCTAAGGATGGTTGGAAAAAATTCTCATTGTAGCATCTGCTTGGCATTGAGAAGCAAGGACTGTAAGAAGGTTCTTGTACAATAATTTCTTATAATTTGCGAATACCATTGTCGAAACTGCATCTGACTTTCATGTGTGTCAAGGAAGAGTTCAAAAATTTGCTTCCTTATGCATTTAGAGAGGAAAATTCTAAGGCTTGCTAAAATCAGCGATATGCCCGCTGCACAGTGGGAAATTAGATAGAGATAGTTACTATTTAACTTTCAAGAACTTATGCTTGACTAGCTGAAAAGTATTGGATTTTTTTTCTCGTGACCTTGAGTACAAAGTCTCATAATAAATTGGATGAAAAATCAAGTCTATTTTTCAAATGTTTGAACCAGGACTAAATAAAAGAAATAATTCCAGTCTATAGAAAGGTAGCACAGTAACAACATACTTGAATTTTAGGGGTGCTTCAAACAATCTCGTCCTGAAGATAGGATTCCAGGTTGTTTGCAATTTTTAATTGGTGAAGTTGGCTCTAATTTTGGAACTTTTTCGGCTCTTCTACAGGTATCATTTTGCACCAATTCTTTGCCAGGTATTTTTCTTGGACTCGGTAAAGGAGTTTCATTTTACGCATCCTTTGTATGATTAAACCTTCAATAAAACATTGGTTTGCCATACAAACTTTCTTAGAGAGAAACTGGCAACTCGGAGAAGGTTACAAGACCTCCTTCTATAATGGACAGAGGTGACCCCAGAATGTGGCAACAATTTTCCACTTCAGCCGTTGTAAAAGAAAACAAAGATCTTCTCTCTGTAACTTCTAAGGCCTACTTGGATGGCCTATTCTGGCCAAAACATCAAAAAAGTACCTCTACGTTGTTATCTTGTGAAGGATAACGTTTCCCTCCATTACTAACTTTTTCTATAGTCACTGCTTCTTGATCCATTAGTTTTGACTTATCCATACACTAAAGAGCATTAAAGATTGAATTCTATTACACAAAGATGATCTGAAAGGGAAAACCTGTTAAAGCATAATATTTCAGTTGATGTATCAAATTCTTGGTTGCATACAAACAGAAACTGTTTGTTCCATACAAATAGAAACCACTTGAAGATATCTATGAACCACCTGAGCATAAAAAATGTTCAGTCTCGTAACTCTTAAGTAAATCTGTAAAGAATGTGACATTAGCCTTCTTGGCTTAGTGAAAGCCCTAATGTTCTATCCTATTTGACAGTCTTAAAAATCTCACAAAAACCTGTAAAGATTTTGGCATTCTGTACGCCCAGCCTCTAAAAGCCCTAACTTTCTATCATCCTCTGTGTAATTTTAATAGAATACCATCAAATACCAGAATAATGAATGTCCATTCTCCCAAAAATTTGAAATGTGCAGAACAGAAAGAGAAATCATTCAATCAAATTACTCGAAATGTATCAGAATCCCCATCCTTTAACTAAATGAATTTATTCGCAAACTCTGTCGTTTTTTTAAACAAATTTTTGAGCACAACCTCCTCTAGTCCATTTATAGAGAGCCTTAGCTTATGAGATATTGTCTATAAGCCAAAATAGGGTTAAAATTTTCCATTGAAAGCTTAGAATAATTGAAACTGAAATAACAGTGTTTTGAGCAAGACCTATTTCGACAAATTTAGTTCATAGTAGAATACATTGGCTTGTTTAATGAATTTTCTCCAAGACAGAGCATACAGGATTCGTGACAGCCACAAAAAAAATTATGGGATTTTGCAATTTAAGCATTCTCTTGCAGAAAAATACCTTTTCTGAACTCGTTTTGACGGTGAAGAAACGCAAATGATCTGTTGGAAATCGTTCATGAAGAGAACTGGGGTCTTGGGGATTTATGCCAGAGCAATTGCATACCAGTATTGTACAAAATCGCTCGTTTCAGCGCGTGAGCTCATTTCAGGGCAGGAAGAGGGATAATGCAATAGCGGCAAAATGAGGCGCCATATATTTGTATTTTCGTATTTGAGTCAAATGATTTAATTTTTAATTTGGAAAAATAAATGGAACAAGAGGGCAAAGGAATGAAACTAAGTGACTAAGTGGGATAATTATAATGGCTTATGTCATTTCTTTAAGTCACAATGAATCAATATACATTAAGATTTTGTATAATTTAATTATAAATTAAGTAATTATTCATTATTAAAGTGGGGTTTTATATAAATTATTTATTTATTAATGTTAATTTGTAGTTTTTAATAATATATTTATGTCAAAGAAAATTATTTAAATTAATGTTTTATCAAATTTTTTGTTAATTTTTCTATATTATATTCTAATTTACTTTAAACTTGTTTTAAATATACTTTCACCTTCATGTATGGAGGTTATTTATTTGCATATTTAAAGTTTTGTTGTAATTTTTTTCTTAAAAAATGACTATTGTGATTGTGATGGTGAGAAAGTATTCTATAAATAGCGTTAAGGGTTATTTAGAATAAATAGGAGATTCTTTCTCTTTATCTAGGACTAATCTTTGAGAGAATGGATATACATTCCCTAATTATCACATAAACAATAGGTTAATCTTGCATTTATTGCTTTCTCTCCATGGAGGTTCGCTACACAAAAGGAATACCTCCTCCTATGTGAATTTGATTGTCTCCATCTCTTAAAGGATTTTCAAACATTAATAATTAAATCTTCATTACTTTAAAGATGTAGTCTTGTTGAATATACCAAAAACATAGTAGGATTATTTCGTTGTGGACAAAATCAAGTACATGTCTGAGGGAAGTATTCCTATATGGATGGTTAACAAGTTCATCAATAACTACAAGCAAATGATTCAATCTATATATTTAATGATCTTCAGTCATCATCTAAAGAGTTCAAGAATCAAATAAATTCCAACCTAAGTTCTAAGTATATGGTAAGCTTGTACTTAGAGGTTCTATTATTGTAAAATTTGACAACTATGGAAGTTGTGGTAAGGTATTGGAGGAGGGACTGCCATTTTGGGGTAGAGCTAACCTCTTTTTAAATGATAGTTTCTAAAATTGTGTCCATCTTCAATGTATGTACGTTGTCTAGCTTTGAGTTTGGTTTCCCTTTCATCCTAGAGATCAGAGAAAGACATGCAATGTATTATGACTTTCTTAGGGTTTTCAGAAGATTCAAAAGTTCTGAATTTCTCCGAATTGTTTTTTCTTGTCCTTCATCTCAAGTGCCATTGGCCTTGCCCTCCTTGGGTGAACTAGTGAAGGAGAGTCTTGCCGCGACGATGAAGGAAGGAAAAATTAATGTTGAGAATATTTGAATCCATCTACAGTGTTAAAATTTAGAGACAAAGGGGCATTTAGAATTTTAACATTGTAGATGGATTCAAAGACCCCTTTGTCTAAATTTAACACTACATATGGATTTAGAGACCCCTGTAGTGAAATAAAACACTTCAATATCAAAATTGCAATTTTCTATTTCTGGAGTGACACAATTAAAAATTACCAACATACATGACTAATTCATATACTTGTTGTACTTATTATTTGGTCATATTTTTATTATTGGGCTATAGTAGTCATTTGTGTTAATCATTATTAATCTTGTCACTTATTATGTAGTCATATATTTTAGTCGTGGACTAAATTATTCATTTTAGTTAGTCGTTTTTAGCTTGGTCACTTATTATCTAGTCATATATTTTATCCCTAAACTAACTTTGTCGTTTAAGTTAGTCATTTTTAGTTCGGTCACTTAAAATTTCTCAAATTTAGTATTAATTTAGCAGGTGAACTTTTACAACTTGTAATTGTAAGATCATTAGACGAGGTGATCCTCTAACTCAATGTTGTGTATATGGCAAAGCTAGAAGACGTTATTGAGAAGAGGAATATCATGATGTCATTGGTTTCAACTAGACACTAATGTAAGCCCGCTTTGAAACCACCATGGGGGATCTGAAGGGCAACATCTAGTGCTCTTGTGTGTGTGAGGGTTAAAAAATAAGGCCCCCTCCTATTTGCATGAAGTGTTCCTAGTAAAAATCCATCTTAGAGTCAAGGCCATGAAAATATGAAGTCCAAGTATAAAATTTATTGTTTATAAATAACCTCTTTAACAACTTGACACAAACGTATAATGATGTCATTTACATTGGAGGTGTATGTCACCTGAATCGTGTTATAACTTTAATTGCTCCCCCACAAAAAAGTGGCATGCTCCCTTGTGATGGTGCATCAACCCTAATGGAGAACAATCTCATGATGTAAAAGGAATTTAAACATGATGTAACTTTAATAGTGCCCTACATTCACCCCTTGGCTCACCACTCGTGGCAAATGTGAGGCTATTTCAAGAATTGATGTGGATAATATCATTTTATTTTCTCTTATGTATAGTATTATACATTAACACAATTATGGTTTTTTAGAAAACAAATATTTCTATCAAAGGTTAGCTCCTTGTTCATTAGGGTTGAATATGTTGTGTCATTATGAGTGATTTATTCATTGTCAACTCCTTATGTGGGAGAACACTACAAGCTCCATGTGAACATGAAGAGTAGATATTGTGAGCAATTCTTATCGAGGTTTTTCAAATTATCCAGTTGTTGTACATTTGGTATACATGTTAATAAGTGCATTACCCACAAACACACACCCTCGAGACCAATACCCAGTTCTCTAAAAATCAAATGGTACCAATATTCTTAGTTAGAGGTGAAGGATTCTCCTAAGAGGTTATTTTGTTGGTTTGAGGTGTTGTGTTTTGCCTTAGATACTAAGTGGTTAAGGGCTTCAAGAGTTAATATTTAAAGGCCAAGGACTTGGGGGGGAAGGGATTTAGGGGTTGAGGGATTAATAGTTAAGGGATTCAGGTGTTAGGGGCTAAGGGGTTAGGTTTTAAGGTGTTTGGGGGTTATGTATTAAGGTTTAAGGGTCACGAGTTAAGAGAATAAAGGGTTAGTGCCTAGAGGGTTCATGGATTCTAGGTTATGATTTAATGGCTTAAGGTTTCATGCAACAAGGGGTATGTGGCTTATGAGGTATGAGTGTAGGGGTTAAGGGAGTATGGCTTTGGGGTTAAGGGAAGTGTCACTGAGTTTCAGATGTGCTAAGGAGGGAGTAACGTCAAGGTATGCTAGGCAATGTTAAGGCATGCTAGATGAGATTGGACATGAGTAGCATAAGATGAGTTACATGTAGTTCTTAGGTGAATAAGGCATATGTTCAATTTCAACGACACATGAGAATCTAGGTTTTGTCTTAGAATTTTTTATGAAAACACACTCAAGTACCACAACACATCTAATTTAATGCACAATGAAATCTACACAAATCACTCTCCTAGGTGCCCTCACTCTCCTCAGAACTTGGGCCAATTTCGACGATGGAATCTTCGGATAACTCAAGCCCTAGCTCTAGGATCAAGTTTTTCCTAGGTGTTCCCAAGGATAGAACCTAGTAGGATAAATTTGACCTATAGAAGCAAAAACTCTTGTCTAATACTTTCCCATCACCTTGTCCAAGGTAGGAACATAGTTGGTTGCTAAATTCCATCCTCAAACCTAGGTTGGGTCCACTTGGCCCCGTGTGGTCCCATTTGGTGTCAAAGGCCTTTCATCAAGGACCATTTGGGAATGCAAGTTCCCAAAGGATTTTAGGGATTGAGAACCTCCTTCATAAGTCTTATTATTCTCCCTCAACCCTTCAATCCCCCTCCTCTCTCCCTAGAAGATAAATTCCCTTGCTTAAAAGGAAAGCAAGTCCCACTCTTTATTTTATCTTAGGGAAAGGGTTTCGAGGGTCACTTCCCACCTATTCATTGACCTATACTCTACAAGTGACTTCCTAAACTACCGGGACTCCACCCAGCAGTGAAAGTCCGTGAAGAGCAAGGAGCCTTAGCTGTGGTGACAATGGGCTAAGCCTCCATTGTTTCCCTTGTCCTAGCAGTTTCCCTCTTAGGAACCCCTTTTAGGTCCACTAATAGTTTGAGTCATAACAAGTTGTTCACAATTCCATTTGTGAACAACTCTTTGGTATGCCCACTTTTTTCATACTACAACTCCAAGATGAGAAGTCCAGGGCTATGGAGGTTGCCCTTCTTCTCACTGAATCAATCCTCTACAATATAGTGAACTAGGGCTAGTTGGTTGGCCCACTTGACTGTTACTTTAGTCCTTCAAAGTATGCACATCCTTAGGCCCTATACACCTGCCCTTCTACCAATTTTGTTGTCCTTCAACAGAACAAGAGTCAGGGTTCTTCTTTGACAGTAACCTAACAAAACTACCTCTGCCAAAGTAGCATCCTCCTTCCTCCAATCACCAGGAAGAGGAGTATCAACAGGCTTGCAGCCATGCATTTTGAACTTCTCCAATATCTCCCGAGCATACTTGCCTTGAGAAAAAAACAGTCCACCACTGCGCTGCCAAATTTCCAATCCCAGGAAATAATGAAGGAGGCCCAAGTCCTTCATCTCAAACTCCTTTGCAAGATCAGCCTTGCATGAGTGTATCAACAATTCATCACCTATCAAAATCAAATCATCTACATAAAGTACAATGATCAGCAACTTACCCTCCACCACAATCTAGTATAGGTTAGGATCCGCCTCACTCTTGGAGAATCCAAGTCCGGTGAAATAACTGTCTATCTGTGTGTACCAAGCACGAGGTGCTTGTTTCAACCCATACATCGCTCTCTTGAGCCTGCACACATGCGACTCGCTGCTGAAGATCTCGAAACCTTCGGGCTGCTCTATGTACACCTCCTCCTCAATGACTCCATTGAGGAACGCAGTCTTCACATCCATCTGATGAATGTGCCACCCCATATGCGCTGAGAGAGCAAGAATCGTCCGTATGGAAGAATACCTTGCGACAGGTGCAAAGGTCTCCTCATAATCGATCCCCTCAATCTATGAAAAGCCTCGGGCAAAAAATCTTGCCTTATACTTCTCCACACTCCTGTCAACTGCCTGCTTCACTTTGTAGATCCATCTCGAACCCACCACTGATTTCCCCTCCAGTCTCGGGACAATCTCCCATGCACTGTTTCTGACAATCGAATCATACTCTTCCACCATGGCATATACCCATGCGGGGTCCTCCACAGCTTCCTCAAAAGAGGATGGCTCTGTCACGATACACTTGCTCATAAGAGCCATGTATCTAGTATACCGGTCAGGTGACTGTCTCTTTCTGCGCTGTGATGTAGGTGCTCCTACAACCTTCTCTGCATCTTGAGCCAATCGCTCAGCTTCTGTAGTGCGCTTCTGCCCTCTGATGGTTGGCGTTGCCTGAGTGGTCTCTTCCACTCCATGAAATTCCTCTTGTGGCTGATCCACATACTAAAGCTCATCCTTAGGAACTACTAGCTCCTCATCTGCATGCAAGTGTACTGGCTCCCTCTCAAGCGAACACTTCATGGCTTTCTCCTCATGAAATTTTATATCCCGTCGCACAACAGTCTTGCGACTGTCTGGAAAATAGACACGATAGTTGTGGGGCGTATCATTGTACCCCAAAAATATCCCAACCTATGCAGTTGGCTCCAGATTCTTCCTGGCATCCTTCGTCACATGAATGTAAACAGGTGAACCAAAAATCCTCAAATGGGAAATATCAGGCTCCTTACCAGAAAACGCCTCCTCAGGTGTACTCATGCCAAGTATCCTGTGAGGACAACGGTTCTGCACATATACTGCAGCATTGCATGCCTCAGCCCACAAGTGTATGGGTAGGCCCTAATCATGTAACATCACCTATGCAACACCCACAATCGTTCTGTTCTTCCGCTCAGCAACCCCATTCTTCTGTGGGTTATGAGGTGCTATGAGCTCTCTTCGAATTCCTTCTGCGCTGCAAAATTCCTTGAATTCGCAAGAGATGAATTCACCACCATTGTCGCTCCTTAGAGCCTTCACCTGCTTCCCCGATTTTTTCTCCACTAGTGCCTTGAACTCACAGAACTTTGAGTATGTCTCGCTATTCTTCTGCATGAAGAAGATCCAACACTTACGAGAAAAATCATCAACAAATATCACATAATACCTGTGCTTTGATGTCGAAGCTGCTGAGAAAGGTCCACACACATATGTGTGAATTCTAAAAAGGATCATCGTGGCATGACTATCCTTCTAGTGAAAGGTGGCTTTCAAAAATTTTCCCAAGGTACATCCCTTGCACTGATCTAACTGCACAAGAGTACCCTTAGGAAGCCCAGTAGAAATCTATTGCAGTATCTTCAAAGCTCCATGGTGAAGGTGGCCCAATCTCCAGTGCCACAACTCGCCATCATTCCGGCTCACCACTCCTTCTGCCTTGCCTGCCATTGCTGCGCATCCATCTACCTGCAATTGATAAAGGTTCTTAACTCGAACCCCTATCCTCCGGGTCTCACCAGTTGCCTTACTGCGCAGGAAAGCCTTTCCCTCGCTAAAGACAACATCATATCCCTTGTCTTCTAACATCGCCACAGAGATAAGATTCTTATTCAATCCCGGAACATGCATCACTTCCTTCAATACAAAGGGTTTACCAGACTCCCTCTCAAAGGAAATGGTACCGATACCGGTCGCACTGTATCTACCATCATTGCCCATCTCGATGTGCACTCCAAGATCTTTCTCATCCAGATCAGTAAACAAATCTCGATCTCTTGTCATGTGAATTGACGCACCACTGTCAAGAAACCACATTGATCCCGTCATAGTTGAGACCAAGCATGCGATCAACGAAAAATCCAGCTCAAATTGCGAGGCTAAGGCCTCTCCAGCTGCAGTCCCAACAGCCTGTTTATTTTTCTTCTTCTGTGGACAATTAGTCGCGTAATGTCCGTGTTGGTGATAGTGAAAGCACTTCACCTTGGACATGTCCTGCTTCTTGCCTTTCGCACCGGATTGAGAAGCTTTCTTGCTATTCCCCTTCTTTTCTTTGGCAGCCAAAGCGCAATTCTCTTCATCAGAGTTCTTTGATGAAGATCCGTCCCTGGTACTTCGCCTTATCTCCTCTTGCACAAGATCCGACCAAAGTCGCTCCCATCCTGGCAATTTCTCCCGACCATTGACAGAGTCCTGATAGGAATGCCAACTCTTCGGAAGCCCAAGTAGAGCCAAGCTCACCAAGTCCTCATCATCAATAGTCACCCCCACACTTCCCAGCTCATCCCTGCATTGGATGAACTTCGTGAGGTACTTGGGCATACTGTCGCCTTTCTCCATTTTTATGTTTATGAGTTTATCCTTGAGCGCCAACTTCCTCTGATCGCTCTTGCTTTGGAATAAATCTGTCAAGGCTTTCCACATCAAGAATGGAGAAGATTTACCATGAAGGCTGGACACTATGTGATCCTTCACACCTTCCAACAAAATCCTTTGACACTTTGCTGTCTTTTTTTGCCACGCGTCAAGTATGGCAGCATCACTAGAAGTAGGTTTTGGAATATCTGCATCTATGAACTCCTTCAACCCATTGTCATCCAGCACCGCCTCCATCCTATCCTTCCATGCAATATAATTCGACCTGCCCTCAAGGGCATACTCCAATTGCAATCCATTGAAAGACATCTCAACTTCGACACCAAGAAAACACTGCTGCAAATTCGAATTCCACCAGCACAAAACTCAACCGCTTCAATGTTTTTCAATTGCTCCAATGATCAATATCCCTCTGATACCATGTAGAAATTTGAATAACTAATATATTATTCACCGAGATTCTCCTGATCACACACTATTTTAGCTTCATGCATAATACAGAATCTCTTCTACCATTGATCATTACATGCGGAAATAAAATCAATTGCATGCATACATTAAAACCACAAACGATCACACATATAAACACAGTATTTAATGGGAAAGATTAAAGCTAAAAACCCCAACTATCTGTATATTATGTGTCATGGAGATCATGTAAAAATCATAGTACAAAATCTCCTCACAAGCTCTCATGCATACCCTCAATTGCTACACACTATCAAGCTAGATCTAGCAAAACACATGCTCCAATCTTTTGCCACTTGATAGCCAGCCTCTATTGTGTTTTCAATGCTATGGGATGGCTCATTAAACAACATAAACCTTCTGGCTTGTACTACGCAATCCTCATGGGCTTCTCCACCTATCTGTGTGTTGCAAATAGCAACTGTATAGTCACAACTGATAGTTAACCTGATCTTTCACCTATTTCTGCATTGGTATCCACCGAAACTGTCCATGCACTAAAGTTAACTGATGCATTCTTTAGTTGATTAATGAGTTTATAATTAGTGAATTAATTAATAATTAATTCACACCACTCTCACTAATTGTATCAATTAGTTAAACTAGATACAAATAGCTCAATTATGTTTAGATTAGTTAAACTGAATACAACTCCACTAACTTCCTCAATCAACTCCACCAAACTCTGTCACATGAGTTCTAACTGAAGTATCCATGCAATAGCTCCACATAACCCTCAGGAATAGCGTAATTCCTTCTGTCAGCTCCTGTGCCACATCTATGCACTTAACTGAAGTGCTCCAAGAGAATAAGATAATGTTTAGAGTCCAAATATTATTAAGAGCTAATAATATTCGACATATCTATTTTTAGACTGGCAATCTAAAAATAGATTCCGCCCAATATTTCTAAAAATAGAAGTCCATCTATTTTTTTCCGAATTGACCAACCATCCACAAATAGCATCATGCAACTTATCGAACATGATCCATATGTCTAAAAATAGACATAGTCTAAAAATAGGCTTTGCGCCAAAAATAGCCTGCAGGCCCACTTAGTGATGGCGACTTCTTTCCACTAAGCTCATCATCTTGTTGCAATCTCAACATCAAGGCAACAAAAGGAAGAACCAATAAGAGGGTTAATAAGTCAGGACTTTATCTTTTTGAAAAGGGGCATGCTAGGCACACTAATAATAGGTCCCAATACATGCCAACTGGCATTGTGTGCCAAGTGCTAATGTATGTCAATGCATTCGACCAAGGTGTTCCAGGGCATGCTAAGTATTATATGCAACATGATAATAGATGCTAAGAGAGCTCCATGTTGTGCTAGCGCATGCCACCATGTGCTTGGGTGTCAGTGTCATCACAAGATGTTCTAGGTACAAATATGTTCCAAGACATGTGGGGTGCTAATAAATGTTAGTGTGTGCCAAAGAATTAATTTAAGGTATACCTAGATTATTGAGGATTGTTAGGTATTTCTCATTAATAGATTTTTTAGAGCTTGGTTAGGTATTAAATAATATATTTCCTAAACACAATAGTGGAACTTTATCTAATGGGAATTTGCTAGATAATAAAATTAATAGATATGAAGCATGTGTTGACTCATAGGAAATCTCTATTCGAATAGTCATTACTTGAGGGAAATGATACACACTAATTACTTCTTAAAAAATTGACTGAACCTAACCACTATGGCCTTGGAAATATTATAAAAAATACTCCAAAATAATGGTATTAAATTGTTACTTTTTGACAAAAACTATATTAACAGACACATAGCGTTATCAAAAACTCATTGGAATGATCAATGATGATGAATATTTTTTGACCATCACCAAAAGTAACAAAAAGAGTATTGGTGAGGGTCATTAAAATTTCGTCACTAGAAGTGTCACCAAAGAGAGAATTAGTGATGGGCCTTTAACGACCCTCACCAAAAGTGTCATTGAAAATGTCTTTGGTGACGAACCATAAAGGAACATCACTATATACACTTACAGTGACGGTTTTTTAATGATCAATGATGACGAACATTTTTTGACCGTCACTAAAAGTAACAAAAATAGCATTGGTGAGGGTCATTAAATTTTTTTCACTAGAAGTGTCACCAAAGAGAGAATTAGTGATGGGCCTTTAACGACCCTCACCAAAAGTGTCATTGAAAATGTCTTTGGTGACGGACCATAAAGGACCATCACTATATACACTTACAGTGATGGTTTTCTAAGGACCGTCACCATATGTGACATTGGTGATGGACCTTAAAGGTCCGTCACAAGCATGACCCTCACCAATGTGCTTTTTTCTTGTAGTGGATAAAATCCATTGAAACCTCCTCCCAACGTTGACTTGGAATGGATAAAGGTTGTAATAGACCCAGGGTATTAATTGTCTCAAATTTATTTTGTTGTCAAACCAAACATTTTGCCACAAAATTTTGAATATCATATTTAAGGCCATCCCAAAAAAATTCCTTCTTGACCCTGTGGTAAGTTTTTAAAAATCTCGAGTGCCCTCCTAAGGGGGAGGTGTGCAATTCCAAAAGAATATTTTTTTTGATTTGGGAATTCTTACAAAGATATAAGTGATATTTGTACCATAATGAATCATTTTTCTAGCTAAATGTTTCAAATGTACTAGGATCTTGCTGCAAATTTTGAATGAGTGTCCACACCTCTTCATCATTCTTCTAGTCATCCCTTGCTTCAGTTATCCACTCAGGTTGGATAATAGAATTGTCGCAAAGCAATGCTTCCACATCCTCATCCTTTCTTGAGAGTGCATCTACAACAATGTTTTGATTCTCTTTTTTGTAGATGATTTCAAAGTCATAACCCAACATCTTCATGACCCATTTTTGTTGCTCTTCTGAAGATAATATTTGTTCCAAAAAGTATTTAATACTATCATGATATTTTTTTACCTTGAGGTGTCTTCCTATTAGGTAAGGTAGCCATTGTTAGGTAAACTTGACTTGGGATAGAGTCAATGTGGACTAGGGTGAATAGTAGTGGTTTTGGGGCACATGGTATTGTGCACCCATGGTTTTCAGCCCATGGTATTGCATGTAATGGAGCCTATAAAAGGTTGGGAATAATTCATTGTAATGTAGGCCTGGGGGTGAGCGGTGAAGGCTCACTTGGCTGGATTGGTCAGGATTTTGGCCAATGCTTAATGAAATTTCATTGGTTGGGTTTTTCCCCAAATTTGGGGGTTTTCCCAGATAAACATCTTTGTTTATGTTTATGATTTATTGCTAGCTATTTTATGGTTTTTTTGTTCCTCTCGATAAATTTATTATTTCTCCCATAAATTTCTAACAAATGGTATCAGAGCCATTGAATTTGGCTGCGCTAGGAGAGAAAAGTCTCTCAAAATGAGAGAGGATATGTGCATGTGGATTAATTAATTGATGAACCATGTATATGAAGAGAACTCTATAGGACTGGCAGTTACAGAGGCTGGTGACCCATGTAATCCAGTAGATTGGTTATTTTTATATGGACATTGATTTCATATGTACAAAGACAGTAACAATGAAACAAAAAAATATTATTATTATAATGGAGTTAATTTATTACATGTAAATGGGCATACTGCTATAAGACCTGGTATGGCATGCGTACCCCTGGGTAATCATTGGTAAAGTCTGGGTTAGATCTAGGTGATAGGGGGGATGTCAAGTTAACAATTACCTGGGTTAAAAAAAAAAAAAATTGAGGGGGGAAGAGCTAGAGTGAGTAGGGTTGTCTCACTTAGCAATTTTGGCTGGATTTAGTGAAGAAACCCCAAGTCAAGTTTAAGGGGGGAATTTTTAGGTAAACTTGAATCGGGATAGAGTCAATGTTGACTAGGATAAATAGTAGTGGTTTTGGGGCACATGGTATTGTGCACCCATGGTATTGCATGTAATGGAGCCTATAAAAGGATGGGAACACTTCATTGTAATGTAGGCTTGGAGGTGAGCGGTGAAGGCTCACTTGGCTGGATTGGCCAAGATTTTGGCCAATGCTTAATGAAATTTCATTAGTTGGGTTTTGCCCCAGATTTGGGGGTTTTCCCGGATAAACATCTTTGTTTATGTTTATGATTTGTTGCTAGCTATTTTATGGTTTTTTTGTTCCTCTCGGTAAATTTATTATTTCTCCCGTAAATTTCTAATAGTCATTTCTTTAGTGCATGTAGTATTGCCAACATTTCCTTTTCATAGATAGGTTTCTATAAATACTTTCCTTTTATTGGACGGCTTTCAAAAGAAATGGGTCTTCCTTATTGCATTAAAACCACACCAATTCCATTCCCCGAGGCATCACATTCCATAATAAAAGTTTTTGTGAAGGCTGGAATAGCTAAGACCGGTGCTTGGCACATTGCCTCTTTAAGATTTTAAAAGGCCTTAGTTGCTTTTAGGGTCCAATAAAATGAAACTTTCTTAAGTAATAATGTTAGAGGTGCTGATATTCTCCCATAATTCTTAACAAACTTGCGATAATACCCTGTCAACCCCAAAAATTCTCGTATATGCTTTATTGTTGTGTTGATTTTCCTTTCCTTAATGGATTTCATTCTGTTAGGGTCTACCTTAACACCCTCATGAGATACAATATGACCCAAATATTCCACCTCCTTTACTCCAAAGAAAAATTTATAGGTTTTTGCATATAATTGTTTCTCCTCCAATAGTTTGAGAACACTATTAACATGTTGAACATGATCCTTCCAAGACTTGTTGTAGATTAGTATATCATCAAAAAATACTAACACAAATTTTCTACGGAAGGGTTTGAAAATGTAATTAATCAAACCTTGAAATGTGGAAGGTGCATTAGTAAGGCCAAAAGGCATGACCAAAAATTCATAATGACCCTCATGAGTTCTAAATGTTGTTTTCGAAATGTCTCCAATCTTCATTCTAATTTGATGATATCTAGAACGAAGATCGAGCTTGGTGGAGGAAATTGCTCCATGTAATTCATCCAATAATTTAGTAATGACGGGGATGGGAAATTTAACTTTAATAGTAAGATTGTTGAGCTCCCTATAATCCAGAAAAATATGCCATGATCCATCCTTCTTGTGCACCAATAATACTGGAGCAGAGAAAGAACTTTGACTAGGTTGAATTATACCAACCTCTAGCATTTCTGCAACCATATGTTCAATCTCACTCTTTTGAGCATAAGGATATATGTAAGGCCTGATGTTTGGAGGATCACTTCCTAGAATAAAATGAATAGCACGATCATGATCACGAATAGGTGGGAGCCCTTTGGGAGTCTCAAATACCTTGGAATTATTTTCCAATATTTTTTAGATCTTGAGAAATAGATGATTTTGATGTTTGGACCTTTAGTGAGCATAATTATGCAATTAAGCCTCGTTGTTTTTTTTTAGGAATATTTTTCATTACATTATAGCTGATTATATTTCCTAACTTCTCTCAGATACCCCGTAATTAAACTTCCTTTCCTTCCGAAAAAAAAAATCAAGAAAATTTCTTAAAAATTAAAAGCTACTATCCCCAAAGATTGTAACCATTGTACTCCTAGTATAACACCAGTACCACCCATTGGAATGGAAATAATTGTACTATTAAATACATATTCTCCCATGTTTAGCTTGATATTATGGCACTTTCCAGATCCATTTATAGTTCCTCCATTTCCAACCATCACTTGACACACTGGTGTTGGTTATAGGAAGAAATTCAATTCCTTGGCTACCTTACAATGAATAAAATTATGGGTACTACCCAAATCAAACAACAATATTATATTTTTCTTCTTGATATGTCCTTCTATCTTGAGAGTTTTAGGAGTGGAAATTTCTGCCACTTTACAGGATATGGTCGGATTCATTTCTTCTTCCTCTAGGGTTGGTTCTTGGTGTATATCCTCTTCTTTGAAGTTTCTTGTTCCTTTTCTTCCTCCCCTTCACAATCTATGTAAAATAATTCCTTCTCAGCACACTTATGACCTTTAGTGTATTTACTATCACAACTATAGCAAAGCCCTTTTTCTCTTTTTCATTTCAATTGGTGTGGTGTCAACCTTGTAGGTTTTGGAAGTCCAGGAGTAGCCTAACTTCCATATTTATAGTTGTGAGTGATAGGCTTCCTTGTCATCATAATTTTTCTTTCCAACATGAATGCCTTCTCCAATGAATCAGGTTCCAAAAGGCGAACCTCATGTTGGATATTATCCTTTAAAGTTCCTAGGAAGACATCAATCCTGTGCTCCTCTGGAATATCATTTACTCTTATATTCAATTTTTGGAATTCATAAATGTGCTTGACCATTGAACCCTTTTTTTTGAGATTTAGAAATTGGATAAAGAAGGTGTTTCTCTTTGTATCCTCATAATGTGCTATCATTTCCTCCATAAAAATTTCCAAGTGACAATTTGTGTATGAGAGAAAATTCATCAATACCATACAAATATATTGTGTTCTAAATATAAAGTTTCAATGCATACCTTTTGCGTGTTTTCCACATTATGGAATCAAAGTATTGCTCCATCTGTAGTATCCATGTTATGGGATATTTGGTATATGACAGGCCTTAAATCCAAAATTAAAGTCTATGAAATGATGATTAACATTTCTTTTGTTCTCATCATGAGTTTCATCTAGTACCTTTTCACCATCAGGAATCATTTCTTGTAGCAACTTTTTCAAACCTTCCTTCAAACCTTCCATGTCTTCTTTTAGATAATTCTTCATGTCTTCAATGTTGCCTTTCAGTTTTTATTCTATACCATCGATCTTAGCTTCCATTCCATCCACTTTTGCTTCGATGTCATTCATCTTAGCTTCCATACATTTCTTTAAACCATCCACTTTAACTTCCATTTCATTTTTGGTTACTTTTTGCAAGAGAAAAATTTGTTGCACTTGGTCTCATAATTTTGTTATATCATGTTGCACTTTTTCCTCTTCATGCATCATAATAGAGATTTCTGAGGGCTTAATGGGTGTGGAAATATTTTTGGGAGGCATTATAGAACCAAATACTGATAAAAATGCTTCAATATTCCCTTGGAGTCACTTCGAATTGATTTTTTAACAAAGGTTATGCAATTTATAAAAAAAAAACACACACTTTTTTTTTGCTTTTGAGGAGCTCAATATTGAACCTGTTGTAGCAGCTACAACAAATGGCGAACCACTGGTAGAATCTAGCATCTTTGTCAATATCACAATAATAGTCTGAGTCCAGATAGTTATGCAAGGGAATATTGAACAAGTTTTGCGGGTACCCTTTGTATTACTTTGGCCCTTTACAGGTATGCCTAATCCTTTGTGCCTCAGCTAGGTCTCACTAATTAGGAACACATCCAAGAGAAAGCTCACAAACGCCATTAGCCTGTTGATGATGTGAAGAGCAAGGCAATGGGTTTATTATTTTTAGGATTTTTTAAAGTAAGTTTCTGGTGTTGCTCTGCTGCCAGCAGGCCTGGATAGTACCCCGGCGGAGTCACTTCAAGAAATCACAAACGTTGCTCCACTACCAGCGAGCCTGGTCAGTACTCCAGCGGAGTCGTTGCATTACCTCTCTGCGTAGGAAGCCTTTCTCGATCCTTTACCCTTATTTGTTTCATGTGCTTGTAGCAATTATTTTCATGTGCTCGTGGCACTTATTTTTCTTGGGCGGATGAGGGATCCCGACTTATTTTATGAGCAAGAGAGGTTGTTTCTTGTTTTACAGAAACTTAAAGATATCCTGATTTGGGTTTTCCCTTGTGCCGAACCTTCAAATCCCATCTACCACAATAGGCGAAGCGTGCAAAACAGATCATTAAGACGTCTGAGACTATGCTGGACACAAGGCTTAGGCTTACGGGTATTGGGCCATTCAAACTCATTAGGTCTCCCACAAACAACTGGCTCGTATCTCCCCAGCTAATAAGTTTAGACTCATAGGATATTGTTGAGAATGAGACTTCGATGACTTGTCCTAAGAGAGAGCTGCCTCTTGAGATAGCCACTGCAACCTCACACAAACAATGGGGTTACTATTTCAGCAATTGAGACAAAACAAGATCGCAAGGTGGTAGGGTTTCAATGAGGGCTCATGAAGTGGCAGGTGATATGACAAAAATGATGTGAGGAAGAGAGTGTATGACGCAATGTAATAGGTGAGGCTCAAGATGCAATGCAATGCCATGTGCGAGAACAATCAACCAGTTGTAGGTGGACAAAAAGCGCAATACAAGGAGTGATTATTTATGCAGCAACCAGCAACTGAAAAAGAAATGAGTGGAAAATACTTGTAACATGATGATGCCTAAGATATTAATCATAAACAAAAATAGAAAACACACTTTTAAATTATAATGAAAAAATTTGGCTAGTAAATCTAATTAAAAACTTTGAACTAACAAATTTTTATTAGCAGGTCCTAGCTAGCCTACACCTAAAACCCTAGCTTAATTAATGATGCGGTCAGGTTATGTGAAATCAGCTTTCCAGTGTAGCCACCGCATTAGTTCCTGACCTGCAAGAACGAAAATGTTCGCAATCAGAGCCAACATACAAAATGGTGCACCAACATCAAGGCTTACCTGAAGAGCATGTGCAACGGCAAGAAGATCATGGATACATACCAAAGAACACACCATAATAGATCATGTAAGCTAAATCCCACTCTTATCTTGATACATAGAAATATTTTCTTGAAACTCAACATTTATAAATAACACACATCCATTCATGCACAATCCTAGGTCTGATGGGTGCTGGGTAAGCCATTGCCTAGTTGCAGGCACATCCATCGGATAGGATCCATTGAACAAAACATAAACCTCATCTTGGTGTTGAGGATGATCAGTTTTATGGAATGGAAACAATAAGCATGTGCCAGGAGAATTATAGATACTTGCGAATCCGAGAGTAGGGACCCTAAGCTGAGAAACCCTAGTTGGAGTTGTTTGAGGGGTCTTGTCATGATCGAAAGAACCTGGGGTAACAGTCGGCATAAGCTGAAGCGCTTCGATTTTCTGATAGGTACTCGAATCTTCACAAAGCGGATTATCGAATTCAGGTGTCTTCATATGGTCAGCAAAGAGATCTGAGTGACAGTCCTCAGCGGTATGATTGAATATGTTTTCAGATAAGGAGTGATCGCTGCAACCATCGATTTGACCAAGTTGGGTACTTGTCATGTTGGGCTTCCCGAGAGTTACCGACTGGGATGGATCAATAGAGGGGACATATTGGGGTTTCCTTGACAAGAAATCTCTCCCATGGTTGTCTAAATATTTCGAGTGAGAAAGATCAGATCTAAAAGATTCATCGATTTTGGACTGTGATTGTGAAACACCATCTGCACGCTTATGATTGTTGCCAATACCAGTATAAGGAAATTTTGAATGTATCGAAGAAATTACTGGCATGGCAGACTTTTGAAATAAATCATGGAATAATGAACGATAAGTTTGAGCTGCAGGGGTATTGACCGTACAAGGTTTTTCAATATGTGCATCCATGTCATTCAGGGAAACAAAGATCTGGCAGGCCCTGGAAGGGAATCAAATTCATTCGGGATAGAAGTCGATTCATAATCAGTATGCGAATTAGGTTCAGGACTGTGTCCAAGGAGACATCGAGTGGGCTCGAGGTAGGTTTCATGAACCAGGAGAGGTAATGAGCCACTATGGTTTTCAAGCTTTGATTTGACATGGTGTGTGAAAGATTCAAAGGTAGTGTAATAGGGTTTATCCTCTTGCCAGTGTCTATGCTTGCTCAAAACTTTCGAGGTCAAAACTCCACTACCCGAAAACTCAAGAGGAGGGGAGAGATATCACAAATAGCAACACTCTACTGGGAGGCCGGAATGTTGTCTGGACTTGGGGAGATGGACAAGGAAACATTAGGGAAAAATTATGAATAGCCGGTAACTTGCGGATCATCATAAGGAACACCAGGATCAGGCTGGGTTGCTACTTGAAATTGTTCAAGGGAAACGAGGATCACATACGTGAACTACTCTCTTAACAACCTCCAATCGGTATCCTTTTCAGGGAACTCAAAACAGTAATGAAAAAATCTGATAGAGAATTCATCTAGAGGTTCCTGAGGTTCCATTCTAATTTCATTCAGCTTTATCAATATGCTTTGAAAATCGTACCTATGAAAAGCTTGTTGTAATTCACTGTCGAGTTGTTCAAACGAATGGATGGAAGCTTCTGGCAATGTGCAAAACCATTTCTTAGCGCGTACCTTCGAGAGTGAGGAAGAAAATCAAACAAATCAAACCTTCATTGTCAATTTCGTAGCACTCACCAAAGTCATAGAAATCTAAAAGGTGTTGGGTTATGGACACTCCGTTTTCACCATTGAATTTTAACTGAGACAAGTGATACATAAGTTAATCAGGGATGAGACATCAAGGCTCATAAAAATCCGACAAACATCTCGAGAGAATGATTTGGGAACAAGCCATTACAGATATGAGATTAAATGCAGGCTCTAAGGGCTCAGCTTGTCATCTGCCCTCCTTCTAGCGCCAATTCTATTGACGGGAAAATCTGTCCGGCTAACAGCAAGGGATCTCCCCAGTAAAAAGACCCAATTAGACCTTGAACCGTTTGGAATAGGGATCCCATCCGGGGTGTGGGTGTGGATACCACTGATTTCTCCTTCCTTTCAGTCTCGCTTAAACTCTATAAAATAGTGGATACACACATAATCAAATGATACAAGACATATGATTGATGCATTAAATGTACACACAACACTATGAGTAGCAAGAGGAAATAATAAAGCATGAAGACTGAAGGAAATGTTGTTAACAAAACTTCGTTAGGGTCATGCTTGTCAACTGTTCTGGCCACAAAGGAAACAATTCCTCATGGAAAAAACACCCCTCACTTCCTAAAAGTTTTAAATGGTAACACAAAAGCTAATAAACAAAGTCATCAACGTTCGTTAAGAAATTGAAATGAACTCAACCACCATTAACATACTCAGAAAACTGTTATGCAATTGTGATATGAATTAAAGATACAATTCCCTTAATCTAAAGACATTCAGAAACTGAAAACATAATACTCAATAGCGCTCATACATATGACAACACTAGATCCACAAAGGGATTTTTCAAAATGCTTGTATTCATGCTTAAATGTATAATCCTATGGTAATACAATATACTCAGCTCGAGTCCCAAACCAAAGGTCCTTTTACATGTTCTCGAAGGAAGTATTTATAGGGAAAAACTTGCCCTTTGGGTTTCCTTGACCTTTGGCCTTCTTGACTGTTGGGCTGCCTTGCGACCAGTCCATTCCGCGACTTGCGACTTGAAGAAATTTGTGACCTGCGACCTCAAGCAGATCTGCGACCTGCGACCTCCTTGGATTTGTGACCTCGCGACCTCCTTGGATTTGCGACCTTGCGACCTCCTTGGATTTGCGACCTCGCGACCCAGGTAAATGTGCAACCTGGGACCTGCCCAGATTATGTGACCTTGCGACCTAGTTGCTGGGTCGCGCCGTCAGGCTTTTAACAGGGAGTGCGACTATGCGACCTGGCGACCTGAGAAAATTTGCGACCTTCGACCTCCAGCCATCAGCGACCTGCGACTTGAGGAAATCTGTGACCTGCGACTTCAAGCAGATCTGCAGATTTTATAGCAGTATTCCTCATCTCATGTTCTTCGCTTTGAAAACCGGCCCTCTTGCTTGTTGGGAAAAACTCCAACTCATCGTGCAAACCCACAACCTCCACCTGCAATCACATAGCTTAGGTTACTACATTTGGCAGAAATTCCGACACTTGGTTCCGACGCTTTTGACCAAATGTCGGAATTTTCCCCAAATCTTTTCCATCCCGCTCGAAACCGTCGCTATATCGACGTTTATAGAAAAGTGTCGCAATACCGACACTTAGAAAAGTGTCGCAATTGCGACGTTTGGAGGAAGACGTCGCAATTGCGACACTATGGCCCAAATCGTTGCTATTACGACGACTGCCAAATGTCGCAAGTGCGACACTTTTCTAAGTGTCAGTATTGCGACATTTGGAGGCACCCATCTCAATAGTGACGCTTTTTCCGCCGTCAGCATAACGACACTTATATGCGCGCTACATAAAAATAAAAAACCTATATGCACGCTACATAAAAATGATTTTATTGTTTCGTATTCGTCACAATAGCTACATTAACGTCTGATATCACGCGCGCATTCGCCCTCCGCTCTTGCAGAACAGAATTCGCCCTCAGTTCTTGCATAACAGCATTTGCCCTCAAAATTCGCCCTCAGCGTTCACCCTCAGCTCTTGCAGAACAACATTCGCCCTCAGCTCTTGCAAAATGGTAAGTTCTTACTGCAGGCCCTTCCTCCTATAGTAGGGTTGACTCTATTTGGGTTTTTTTGGTCAATTCCATTGGATTGTGTTGGGCTGTAGGGTTCTCTCTAGATGTCAAGAATCAAGATTCAATACCCTCTATTATCTTCATCACCCAATACAAGATTTAAATTTTTCCCAAAGAAACGCTTATTAATTTGGTAGCCATTATTTCTGCCTGCTTTAAAAACCCTACATTTAAATGAAAATAAGCATTGCATTTCAACTACAAAAATCTATTAGTGTTCGCCCTCAGCATTCGCCCTTAGCTCTTGCAGAATAGAATTTTCCCTCAGCATTCGCCCTCAGCTCTTGCAGAACAACATTCGCCCTCAGCATTCGCCCTTAGCTCTTGCAGAACAACATTCGCCCTCAGCATTCGCCCTGAGCTCTTGCAGAACAACATTCACCCTCAACATTCGCCCTCAGCTCTTGCAGAACAGCATTCACCCTCAGCATTCGCCCTGAGCTCTTGCAGAACAACATTCACCTTGCATTCGCCCTCAGCGCTTGCAGAACAACATTCACGCTCAACTCTTGCAAAATGGTAAGTTCTTACTGCAGGCCCTTCCTCCTATAGTAGGGTTGACTCTATTTGGGTTTTTTTGGTCAATTCCATTGGATTGTGTTAGGCTGTAGGGTTCTCTCTAGATGTAAAGAATCAAGATTCAATACCCTCTATTATCTTCATCACCCAATACAAGATTTAAAATTTTCCCAAAGAAACGCTTATTAATTTGGCATCCATTATTTCTCCCTGCTTTAAAAACCCTACATTTAAATGAAAATAAGCATTGCATTTCAACTACAAAAATCTATTAGTGTTCAAATGTACATGTGTGCATCACTTGTGTAGGGTATTCCTTTTCCACTTTCACATTATCCAAGAATGTGTGCAGTATAGTTCATATTTTTTGTGATTTAGATTATCTTGAAAAGGGAAAGGTAAATTATTTCCCATGGAAAAAGAAGGTTTTCCCCTTTTACTACAGGAAATGGTACAACAAAGTTCCATTTCTACCCGAAACTCCTATGAAATAGGAACCAAATAAAGGCCATGTCCTATGTGGACATCATTTGGCTTTGAAAATGGCCATTGCACCGTGTTGTTTCTTATATTACATCACGATAGTTTCTTAGGTCATTTCTTGTTTCTTGAGATGAAAAACAACCAAAGAAATTGTGAAGATCCTTTCAAGAAATAAATGACCATTTCTCAATCATATCTCAACTATTTTTTATTTTATTCGGTGGTTGCTTACTTTGAGAGAAATTTGACACTTTTATAAGGAATATAACATAAAAACACAAAATGGGAAGGAATTGATGAGGTAGATGACATTTAGTTGTTGTCAATTAAGAATTGATAATACATGATGCATGTTTTGTACTACAAACTAGATTCCTTCCTGGAGTTAGGACACAGAGTATTGAATCAAAGTTGTAGTTTCTAACTTCTTGTATTGGTTCATCAATCTTGAAATTCAGACATTGCATGTCTTCATTGCTTCACATTTGAATAATTTGCATCATATCGTACAATAGGAAATTAGGAATTATGATTATTATTACTTTATGGATCTGTTAAGTTACTTTTAAGTTTGCATGGTTTAGTGTGAAATTATTCTAGTGTGCCCCTAGGCCCAGGTGAAGGAATGCCAAGGACTGAGAACCCTAGTTTTTAAATGGTATTGTTTCTTATACCCAAAACCCCTCAACATCACTTCTTATTAGTTCTTAACAATATTGTTGTAAACAATTTGAGAACTGATATAGAAAAATCTCGCACTTCTCAAGATAAAGTCCTAAAGCTAAAGTGTGATACCATGTGTAATTCAATAGCCCCATTGTCACCTCACCAACCTCTTTTCACTTCGGGCTAGCTCTCCTCCAACTCAAGGGGGGTTATCCCTAGTATATTTTAGGGATCTAATGGCCCAACCAAACCAAGTTAAGAGCCCCCTAACTCTCTATGTTTACTAATATCAACCAAAATATTGAACAATAGGGTCAGACATGCATCCTGAAGATAAAATTGCCAGGGTATTTTTGGGTAATTTCAAAGGGAAAGTCCCCAAACACATATAATCAAAGAATTATAACATGATTTCAAACATTAAATATCAACAAAATCGTTTAAAGGATATTGAAAGGAAAAAGGTGATGGAAGATAGAAAGTGCCTTACTTAAATGCTCTAAGGATTTTTCAATAGTTGCTCCAAAAGCTTCACTTCAAGGCCCTTCAAGATCGTCTCCAACAATGCTATACCATCGGCTTCAACAATGTTGCTCCAAAAATGTCCTCAAGGTCTTCACAACAAGTTTACTAGAAGTTGCTCCAACAATATATTCAATAAGGTCTTCATTGTCAACTCATCTCTTGTTTGGGTGCCTTAATGTGCAATGACATGTTTCAAGGACTGAATTCAATGCAAGGCATATTTGAAACTCTAACTCTGTCTTCCGGTGTCTTATTAGAAATTATTTCAGTTTTCATTTTGTGTTTTCAAGTTTTTACATTTATAATTTTATTGCAATGTGGCAGACTGATCAGAGCAGTGCAGGAACAACCCTAAGACGGGATGATCGCGGAAAGAGGCCAGCGGAAGAACATGTAAAGTGCCAACATTGCTCTATCTTCAGGTATTTTAGTTATTTACATAATTGAAATAATATTAATTTTTTTCAAATATGCAGACACCTATCCATGGTACGCTTGATGATTTCCTCTTTGAGGAAGAGCTTTCTTCATCCCTATCTCCAGTGTTCTTGTTGCGAAAAAGGCACGAGATGCAAGGTCGGAATTTAATAATTTGATAGACGCGCCTCAAGCACCTGAAATAGAAGAGAGGATAAAACATCTTATGAGCCAGCTAGAAAGATATCAGGTAATAATAAAAACTCAAAAGGATATTTTTTTTTTCTTTTTTTCTACATGAGTTGAATTGTGATAGTTTGATTTTTGATTTTTACATTAACTAAACTAACAAAAATTTCTTTTGTATGTAGTTTTTTCTGGCACTTGCTGAACCCGGTGTTGGTGGTAGTGGGACACAAGGGCAAGAGATTGCCCAACAACCTTCTTGTATACCTTTTGCTCCTTTAGGTGCTAGCCAAGAAACACACCCTGCCCAAGCAGACACCCAACCAACCACTGAACGTGTTGGCAATGATGAGGCTGATATGGCCAACTACATTATTGCGTTTCCTGGAGCTACACGTGTCAGCTCCACAGGGACCATTAATGGCACGTTGTTGGTGAACGATGAAGGTGTCCCTATAAAACATGTACAACTCCCAGGTAAATTTTAATATTTTAACTATTTCATGTACTTTATCTAAAACATATTTATCATGATTTTTATTTTTAAATTAATGATAATATCTTCTTTTTCTTTTGGTTTTATTCTGTGTAGGAAACAATGAGTTCTACAGGATTCTGGAGAGCCATGCGTTGGTAATTTTGGCCCAACCATACGTACAGGGTGGAATTCCCAGAATTCCAACCTGAAAAAAGAACTTCTAGATTATCTAGAAGCCCTTTTTGGGGTCGGCACATTTGACAGGAAAGCGGTGGCTCAGGTAGCCGGCAAATATTTGAAATATACCAGGGACACCTATAGGACGCAATTTCAATTTAACCCTAGATATGAACGTCCTCTCACAGTTTCAGAGAGTGAGTGGAGAGCACTTATCCATGACGAAAAAGAGAAAAGGGCAAAGAAAGAAGGAAAAATGCCAACTGGACCCGCAAGGTAAATTACAACTTTAATTCAATAGCTTTAATTTTCTCTATGTCTAAAATAAAAGTGTGCTACGTCATATCTGACTTCAATCTTTTGATGCTAGGTTTCTTGACACCTCAAAGGCAACCAAAGCTAGGATTGAAAAAAAGGGCCATCACAAGCTAGGCCAAGGCAGCTACTTGAAATTAGCCGCAAGAATTGTAATTAAGTAGCTAAACATCTTATAATTAATTGTATCGCCTTCCAACGTTTTTGTAATCCTATCAAATATGATTAAAAATACACAATCATATGTAATGTAGGGTGATGACTTCAGAACATAAAATACAGAGGAAGATAAAAATATCGCTTTCCATTTTGGCTATCAAGCCGTAGTTGAACGTCGCAGAAGCTTGGGGCAGGTCCCAAGATCCAGAATGCCTGATAAGGTAAAACATTAACCTTTCAATATGTTTGCTTTCATCCATAAATTTACTTTCTAACAAATTTGTTTAAATCAGGGGAGCAACACTACCGACGAGGCAAATAACCCAGTTTTAGAGCCAGATGTAGATGATCCTCACGTGCAACCTGATCATTGTAGTGGGGACCAGGCCGAAAATGCTACTATCAGTGAGGGACATGACGGTAATTAATTTCCACTTATAATTTTTTCTAATTATACCTTGATGGTTGTTCTTATAACGTTTTTTGTTTAAATGACAGAGAATGTTTCCCTTGAGGATCTTACCACCAGAGAGGAAGACAGGGCAACAGTCCCAACGATGACAACTGGTGCACCAGGTAAATAATCTCATTGCAATTTTTTTTATTAATATTACAGATCTAGTTCAATGATATTTAAAAACTGAAAATTAAAATTTAATATTATCTATTTTTGTAGGTGATGCCCCGTCACTGGATGAGACCAGACATCGTGACTACACAACTAAGTCAGCGGCGAAAACTGGTGCACCAGGTAAATAATCTCATTGCAATTTTTTAATTAATATTACCGAACTAGTTCAATGATATTTAAAAACTGACAATTAAAATTTAATATTATCTGTTTTTGTAGGCGATGCCCCATCACTAGATGAGACCAAACATCGTGACTACGCAACTAGGTCAGCAGCGACAACTGGTGCACCAGGTAAATAATCTCATTGCAATTTTTTTTATTAATATTACCGAACTAGTTCAATGATATTTAAAAGTTGACAATTAAAATTTAATATTATTTGTTTTTGTAGGCGATGCCCCGTCACTGGATGAGACCAGATATCGTGACTATGCAACTAGGTCAGCAGTGCGGGTCGAAAGGCATGAAACAGGAGCAGAGGACGATGATATTGATGATGTAATTAAGAGCTTTAGAAATAGGAAGAAGAAAAAGAAAAAGAAAATTTGATAATGTAAAATATTGTATTATTATAAGACAAACGTTACCATACTTGGAACGTTTTTTGCGTTATATAAAAACTCATTTATCATACTATTTTTATGTCAAGCATTAATTGCAATGTTTCCTTGCGTACTTTTTGTTGAATTGTTTTTTTATTAGTTATTGAATTTTTTTTTTATGCTCATGAAAGTAAAAAATGAAATATAGATTAGGTATTGGGGAATTGAGAGTGATGTGAGGGGGGTGAGGGGCCATAAGAGCTTCCACCTTCACGTGGTTGGCCCTGTTTAGTAGAGAATAATTTATTGGAGCGATTTAATCTTGGAGCAAACCTCCCTCGATCCAGTGTAGCAACAAAAAATTCGTTGTTGACTTAGTTGCTACTCTTCCAGATCGTGGGAGGCTTGTTCCAAGTTCATGCGACTCCAATAAATTGTTCTTGAAACGAAGAGGAGCTTATTCAGGTATGTTTTGACATTTTCAACATATGTTCTAACATTATCATAAGAATGCATCTTAGAGTAAAAAATACGACATCAATTACTTGTATTTATTGTATAGATAATGATGGATTTTGATTGACTTGGCAGTGCAGGTACAAATCCTCTTGCATCATGAGCAATACAACTTGTCAACCAGGGTCATGTCCAGGATATTTTTGCTTGTGCGCTTGATCAGGTTTGTAATGTCACATTTGTAAGTTCTTTTACAGTTCATAATTCAATATTAAGCTTGTTCATGATTATTATCTAGGTTTTTTGTATGTGTTTTTTCATCTATTTGATTGTAAGCAACTCTGCATGTTTCCTGTTGTTCACTATGATTTCTCCCATTACCACTCCCGGGATGAATCCGACTTTATTGTTACATAGGTTACTTTATTGTTACTATGATTTCTCCATTTACGATTTCATAGGTTACATCATGTAAAGTTGTCGATCTCAGGTTGGTGATGAGCTTTAGTTCTCCAGATTTGGGGCTTTTCTGATATTTTCTCCCTCATGTCATTCCTGCATCACCTCGTTGTTTAAGCATGCCAATTGTCTACCACTTGTACCAATTGGCACATGTCAATCTCTGAGTGGTGCCACATTTCACCTATTTTTAGTGAGAGTTTAGGGTTTCTCTAACATAGCTTCAGAAATCCGATTCAGTGCCTGCTTGAATATTGTCACATAATACTCATGGTTTGGATTGATGAGCATGTTCTGAATGGTTGGTTGATTCATAATAACCACCCATATAGTCATCTTGATATATTTCAGAAGTTTTCTCGGGTTTCCTTTTTCACCGTTTCTAGTGGGTGGGATGGTGTGGGGTGATCCATCAATACTGGTGCTCTTGTAGTAGGGAATTTGTTTTTGGGGATATAAAGGAGCATTTGATGTAGATATCCGATTGGATGCATTCATAGATGGGCACGAGAGGTCAAGAATTTAAATTAAAAATATGCAACCTCTAGCATGGCAACCTGAAGGCCGCGAGAGACACTGGTTAAAGATTGTTTTGTGCTGGCCTTAATATATTCGTGATTTATTTCTATTATCTTAATGAAAATATATAGTCCAGTCTCATTAAAATGAGGATTTTGGTTGTATTTCTCTTTGGTTGTTTCTCTCTTAATGCTCCAGAAGTTGCCAAAAGTTGCGATAGTTGTTTAGTTTGCCTGTTACAACTTAAAGTGGTTTTTAGCAATGGGAGTCATGTTTTTTAAGGTTCATACTAATATGAAGATCTTGTAATTCTATATTCAGGATAAGAGAAGATGGCCTCTGCTTTGGGCAGTATGACAACAATTGCCACATCTACCTCAATGGGTAACAATGGAAAGGGGAAGAAGTTGGGTGCAATGTTTGATAATTATGGCAGACAATTGTCTTCTCTTTCAATTTTTTCACCCATTTCCTTTAATCGCTCAAGCAGAAGAGGGACTCTGAGATTACGCGATAGAGAGAAGGTAGTTAATACAAGATCTATGGAAAATGAATTGTACTTCAACAAGGATGGCTCAGTGACAAAAAAATTGCAGGTCAGAGAAAAAATTATGTTTAAAAGAAGGTCACCTGCACGTGAAACTTCACTGCGGTGGATCTTTCCTTGTCCACTTATATTCGATTTTAATGTGTTATTTTAATTTTTCATGGAGGGTTTTTTTGGCATATGGTCTGGCATTCAATTGCACACTTACTGAAAGCATTGTCAATTTGTCTTGCAGGCGGTGTGAACAAACTTGCTGATCTTGTTGGAGTCACCCTTGGGCGAAGGGCAAAATGTTGTCTTGGAGAGCAAGCATGGTTCTCCGAAAATAGTTAATGATGGTGTGACAGTAGCTAAGGAGGTAATTTGTAGATGTGTGCTCTGATTTTCTTTTTAACGTTGTATTAGTTCCCCCTCTTAAATGTCTGCCTTTGCACTTTGTGATGAAAGTAAATATTAACACATTTAGAGTCATTGTCCATCACATGCAATTCTGCAACATCATCTACCTACCCTACCTACTTTACTCTACCATTTTTTCTTCTTTATTAAGGTGCACTTAGACTGGAAAACCCTTATCACACTTTCTTTTCTTTTACATGTAGAAATCTATCTAAGTCTAACCTCCATTTCTGGTTCTTGTGGATTGAGAAATGAATTTCGGGTTTTTGCGAAGAACAAACACAATTACAAGTTTTGGGAATGCAATTTACAATTCTGGGGATTGAACAAGACCAAATTGAACTCTGTTTCTGTCTTTCGTGCAGAATTTAAAACAAAAGCTAGGATTTCACAGAGTTTTAACGGGAATTGGGGTAAATACCTGTTTTTTGGGAGATGAACAGTGATTAAACAGGTACAGGCTATGGCGTACGAACTCTGGATTACTGGTATGCAATTGTCTTCAGCAAAATACAGTTGATGGCGCTTGACAGTTTGTTTTTGAAATTCTCTGCATGAGACTTTGGTCATTCACAGAATAATGAAAATGACACGGGCAAAATTGTTTTATTCACAAATTCCAAAGGGTGACGGGGTTTTTATTTATTTATTTAATGGATGACGTCAGCAGGTATGGAGGTTGAGTCACGGGAGGCAAGCGGTAAGCGGTTTCCATCGCACCGCTTTTGGGGAAAAGTGGTTTTGGGCGGAGGGCAAGCGATTCCATAAAATGATTGACGCGTGGCATGGCACTGTTTGAAAACCGCTGGGCCATCGCGCGTTATTGTTCGGACGCGGATGGCTAGCGATATCATTAATAACCGTTGATCTCAGATGGGTTGATCGAATGGCGATGGGGATGTGGAAGTGACAGGGACTTAATATGGAGGGCCCGACGCAATTAAACGTTAATTAATCTCATCGGGGGGAATCTGATTGGCAGAGTTAATTAATCGTGAGGATTAATCAATTTGTTTATAAAATTGCAGGAAAGTGATCGGGAAATGATTTAACCAAGGTTAGCGGTTAAGGGAGGTATTGGGGATTTTACAAAGGGTTTATAGTTTTAACCTTGGGAAAGGGAGTCGGGGGATTAAAATACACAAAGGAAGAATTATTTTTGTATTAAAACACGTAATAAAACATGTTTTAATTATGTTTTCAATATACTTTTATTATATGATAATTAAATCAGATTAATCTAATTACCATAGGGGGCAGAATTTAATATTACGATATATTTAGCCAAAGGGGGCATAAAGTGGGTTTTTTATTTAAACATGTGGGAATAAATCATTTTGGCTAAAATTTATTAATGGGTTTTTGGGGATATTATATAAAAATGAGTTATATATAATAGGAGAAGGTTATTTTTGTAAGGATTTAATACATAAAATCAATGTTAATATGACAAAGGGACAATGTAAACTAAAAATACATTAATATAACTAAGAAAGTGAAGATTTAAAAGCAAATTTCATTATAATCACTTCATCACTTAGATTTGGAATAAAATGTGATTTTGAGGGTTTTTTATGAAATAATGCATAATTTTCCTAAGTAAAATGGGATTTTACTTAGGAAAAGATGTTTAGAAATGAGTGAATGTTATGAAGAATGACTTCAAGTACTTAGGCTTTTCCAATTATTGGGCCGAGGGTCCGGTCCCTCCAAAAGTCAAGAAAATGCCTTGAGCCCCTCTAATTTTCAAATACCTTAGTACTTAGGGGAAATTAGTGAAATCTTTAGGGGAAGATGAGAAGGGAAGTTAATAACTTTGACTTTGCTTTGCTTTGAATTTCTTCCAGTATAGTGTCTGCCTTTGAACTTTGTGATGAAAGTAAATATTAACACATTTAGAGTCATTGTCCATGATATGCAATTTTGCAACATCATCTACCTACCCTACCTACTTTACTCTACCATTTTTTATTCTTTATTAGGGTGCACTTAGACTGGAAAACCCTTATCACACTTTATTTTCTTTTACATGTAGAAATCTATCTAAGTCTAACCTTATTACATCCAAGGGCTCAAATTAAGCTCTTGAGCTCCTTTTATTTACTCTACCTATCTACTTATCTGCCAAGATTAAACAGTTTGGTCAGATTTTATTCTCTATATCTAAAACATGAAATTGAAAGATGAAATAGCCAAGCTTAAACTGTTTGACTATTCATAAATTGTGGCATAGGATACAATTTGCACATAATGTTATTTATTACATAAGAGAAAAAAGTAGTGGCATTTAGACTTGCACACTTTCCTTAGCCTTTCTTTTGGTGGGATTCATTTTCTTTTACTTTTTTGGCCATTTTTATTCTTTTTACCCTTTGATTTTTCTTTTAGGGTATACCCTCTTTACATTTTTTAAATTTTTTTGATTTTTTGATAATATGGAAAACTTTTGCAACAAGAAAAGGTATGAACATATTACATAGCCCATCATGTCAATAATTAAATATGACACCTATTGGTATAGGAGTCTAACACTGGCTCCACTTGGGGATGGCTTTTCCTGGTGAAAAGTCAAGAACAACAGGTCAGTTGTCCTCATCCATTGACCTTGGTGAACCTGTAAATGTCTTCTGTCTTCTACAAACTGAAATCTGATCTGAAACTAAAACAACACAAAAAAGTTTTCAAACCAACTTAATGAAAAACTAGCTGAAAATTGAAAACTAAAAAGAAAATGCTCAAAATTCTGAGCTTATTGGCACTCATCTACCTACTCAATCTACTAAAAATCTTATTGAATCAGGTAATACAAAAATGCCAATGAAGCCAATCAAGTAGCTGTAACAATAAATGGATAACTTGATTTCTTGTGATCAAAATTGGAAGTATATTATGATCATGTGCCTTTATAATAAATGATATGATGTGTAAAGGCCACTTTTAATGTATTTTATCCTTATAGAGAAAACATGTTTTCCGATTTGGGCTAAAAATATTCTCCATATAATCTGATATAGGATCAATAAAAGTATGATGTATGTTCTTTACTTCTAGGCCTTCAATGACAGGTTGCTTAGTTGTATTCTGAATATTAAGCCTTGAAACTATTGCTTCTGTCTTGTGTTTGAAAGAATAATCATCCTCAATATGCAAGTCAAAAGATAGTACAATTTCCTCTTGCTTAGGAGAAGGAAGATTTTCAAAGAATTCTTTAGGATTTCGGAAATTGTATGACTGAATTTGAGAATGCAAAAGTTTAATTTCATTTTCATAATTTTCAGAAATTATCTCAAGAACATATATTTTCAGTTTGGGAGAATGTTTTCTTGATTTCAGAAGAAGAAATAAAGCTCTTAAAAAATCCTCATCAAGCTGAAGTTCTAATATCTCATCCCTCAAAATAGCTAGTGATTGTTTTGTGAAATTATCATAATTATTATCATACTGATCATGTAAGTTGAAAAATATTCTAAGAACCTTGATTTTCTTAGGAATAGGTCATTTTTGTAATAGCTTGCATCTTTTGAGGCTCCAACTTCACTCCTTCCTTTAAAACAATATGAACCAAATACTTGAATTCTTATTTCCCAAAAACACATTTGGATATTTTTACATAAAAATGATTGTTCTCAATAATTTATATAACTTTTCCACATGTTTACTAGTGTGGTATTCCCATGATTTATTATAAATATGTGTATTATCAAAGAAAACCAACACAAATTTTATAAGATGGGATCAAAAAAAATTGTTCTTAAGTCGAGCCTGCCGGACTTCAAACAACGATAAACCATAATTCAAACCAAATTCGCGTTCCAAAATATCCTGCTGATGTCGGCCAATTTTGTGATGCGAAAACCAAATGAATTCCGCCCTAATCATTTTCGGGTTCGAAGTTGGGCTGGCGTACGGAGGGAGAGTTGTGACGCAAATTTCTTATCAAATTCGCCCTAATCTTTTTCGGGTCCAGATTTCCACTGCGCGAGCAGCCCAAACAAAGATCCGCTCCAATCAATTTCTGCCATGTGTCCTCAATTAGAACTTGCCCTGCTCTCGGCTGCGGGTGAATTCGATGGTGTTTAAGGCGATGGGACATGGATGTGGTGATTTCATATCAATCGCATTAAGTTTTAACACTGTTCAATTAAGTTCCAAGGTTTTCACATCTAATTGCATTACGTTTTAACACTGTTCAAGATTGGACCTCCACTCCTGTTAGCGATTCCGCATGCTCCAATATGATTCGCCCTTCGGCTCTCATTAATGATCATAGATTAATTATGACGAGCATCCTTCGATTGCATTGCAGTCGGGTCGATAAAATGGCATTTCGTTATGGTTTTTCAGACAAGTCGGTTACTGGGTTACACTGCCTGCTCACTGTGACGAGAAGGAGAAGTGGCCAGCTGAACTGCTGCGTAGACATTGCTGCATATCTGCATTTCTCTTGGGCTGGTATTTGTCTATCTTCCTCTGTTTCTTGGAATTCTGCTTCTCCATCTCCTCTTGTGCCCACTACTAGTGAGATTGCACCCATTCCTCGCGTGCGTCAAAGGATGCATTGCCGCAGGGGGAGAACTATAGGTCAACTCCTGCGCGCTCCCTCTAGCCCCTCAACCGAGTTGTCTTCTGACCAGTCCAGTGATTATTACGCAGGTCGCTATCCAAATACTAGGAGTGGGCAGGGTCGGGTTGTAGGATCTGGCCACCGTATGGATTTCCCTGCTCCTTGTTTCCTCACCACTAGTTCACCTTCTCCCATGACGCGCACTGCACAATTTTCCTTTAATTTCTCTCTCAACCGCCCACGAATTACAGCTTCAGTCACTGTGGTTTTCCGCGAGGAGGCCCAAACGGAGGAAGAATGCACCCGTCCGGTGGGTCTGAGCTCGGAGAAAGCCAGCCAACATTCGGGCCTTCAGGAGGGGAGCCGTGGCATGAATGTGGAGGTAGCACCTAGCGATCCTGGACCTTCCGAAGGATGGTGCCGAATCATCGAGGAGCCGGAGGAGTAGTTTGGTTAATTTTTTTTTCTTGCTTCGTGGCCCACTTAATTGGGCTGCTTTTAGATTATTTTACTGTGCTGGACCTTTGTAATATTTTTGAATTCTGTAAATTAAACATTCAAGACTGGTTTCCCCATATGAGGGCAGTTTTCTTAATTTTTTGATGACAAATTTTCCATGAGTCTGGGCAATGATTTTGACTTCGGTGTAATTTTATTCCCACTGTTAATAGATTAAATTACTTAGAAAAAAAATGTTGCCTTGTTTCTATTGTAAACCTGTTTTTTGAAATACAGAGCCATGTTTATATGGTCTACGTATTATACTCTTTCTTTGTATATCTAGTACAGGAACCTTTTCGCTATGAACAGGGTGGATGCTGTAGCAGGCTAATAATGGAAACAAGCAAGCCTGAACCTTACATCTCGGATGCAGCAGATGGTTACCAATTTTGGAATCAAGCGAGCCTGATCTTACAAGCGAGCTTGGGTTTCTGTAGATGGTTATCACACTCCTCACATGATTAGCGTTTTTCTTTGTTCAAGGATTTTGGGTACTTTAATTTGTATTTGGAACAATGGACGTCGGTACTCTATCTGTTGCTTTACTATTCTACATACTGCTATTTCACTTTCTTATAGATGCCTCAGGCCTATTTGGATGCTTTCTCAGATTGTCGATAATCTCCATGTGGACCGTTACTGGGTTTTATATCATGTCCATGTATGTGACATGGGGTATTTTTCTATCATTGTCTGGGGTGGGACTTCCACTTTTCTGGATGGATATTTGGGTTCCAATCTTCAGATGTGAAAATGTAATGACTTCATGGACTATTTTACTTCATATAATATATTCAAAACAACGTTTTTCTCTTGTGAAAAAAAAAATGATTAATGTTTATCACTCTGCCTTCAAAACTAGCGATGCTGGTCTATGTTGCTGGTTTATTGATATGGTCTGATGGTATTTTTATATTTTGGACATATCACACTCCTCACATGATTAGCGTTTTTCTCTGTTGCAGGATTTTGGGTACTTTAATTTGTATTTGGAACAATGAACGTCGGTACTCTATCTGTTGCTTTACTATTCTACATAATGCTATTTCACTTTCTTATAGATGCCTCGGGCATATTTGGATGCTTTCTCAGATTGTCGATAATCTCCATGTGGACCGTTACTGGGTTTTATATCAAGTCCGTGTATGTGACATGGGGTATTTTTCTATCACTGTCTGGGGTGGGACTTCCACTTTTCTGGATGGATATTTGGGTTCCAATCTTCAGATGGGAAAATGTAATGACTTCATGGACTGTTTTACTTCATATAATATATTCAAAACAACGTTTTTTCTCTTGTGAAAAAAAAATGATTAATGTTTATCACTCTGCCTTCAAAACTAGCGATGTTGGTCTATGTTGCTGGTTTATTGATATGGTTTGATGGTCTTTTTCTATTTTGGACATATCACAATCCTCACATGATTAGCGTTTTTCTCTGTTCAAGGATTTTGGGTAATTTAATTTGTATTTGGAACAATGGACGTCAGTACTCTATCTGTTGTTTTACTATTCTACATACTGCTATTTCACTTTCTTATAGATGCCTCGGGCATATTTGGATGCTTTCTCAGATTTGTCAATAATCTCCATGTGGACCGTTACTGGGTTTTATATCAAGTCCCTGTATGTGACATGGGGTATTTTTCTATCACTATCTGGGGTGGGACTTCCACTTTTCTGGATGGATATTTGGGTTCCAATCTTCAGATGTGAAAATGTAATAACTTCATGGACTGTTTTACTTCATATAATATATTCAAAACAATGTTTTTTCTCTTGTGAAAAAAAATGATTAATGTTTATCACTCTGCCTTCAAAACTAACGATGCTGGTCTATGTTGTTGGTTTATTGATATGGTCTGATGGTATTTTTATATTTTGGACATATCACACTCCTCACATGATTAGCGTTTTTCTCTATTCAATGATTTTGGGTACTTTAATTTGTATTTGGAACAATGGACGTCGGTACTCTATCTGTTGCTTTACTATTCTACATACTGCTATTTCACTTTCTTATAGATGCCTCGGGCATATTTGGATGCTTTATCAGATTGTCGATAATCTCCATGTGGACCGTTACTAGGTTTTATATCATGTCCCTATATGTGACATGGGGTATTTTTCTATCATTGTCTGGGGTGGGACTTCCACTTTTCTAGATGGATATTTGGGTTCCAATCTTCAGATGTGAAAATTTAATGACTTCATGGACTGTTTTACTTCATATAATATATTCAAAACACCGTTTTTCCTCTTTTAAAGTTTCATTTTTGTTTAAAAAATTGAACCTGCCATCGCTATACCGATGCCTTGTAAGCGTCGGAATTGCGACAGATTAAAAACGTCGGAAGAGCGACAATATAAAAACGTCGGACGAGTGACGTTAAAAACGTCAGACCACATTTCGTCAGAATTGTGACAGTTTACAACCGTCGGAAGAGCAACGTCCAAAACTTCGGGCCACATTGCGTCGGAATTGCGACAGTTTACAAACGTCGAAAGAGCGACGTTCAAAACGTTGGACCACATTTCATCGTAATTGCGACAGTTTACAAACGTCGGACCACATTTCATCGGAAGTGCAACAGTTTACAAAGGTCGGAAGTGCGACGGATTGGGAAACGTCGGAAGAGTGACGCTTGTTTGGAAGCGAAAAAAAACGTGTCGATAGTGCAACACTTTTTAATTGCGTCGGAACTGCGACGGTATGGAAAACCACGTTTTTCCTGCCCTCGAACTGTGGCTCTTGCGACGACTATGTGTCGGAATAGCGACGAATTGGCCGTCGGAATTTCCACCAAATTTTCTAGTGTTACATGTCTGGATTTACGAATCGTCATGTTAGGGGCCTATTTAAGTAATTGCAAGAATGAAAATAATAACCTAGACCCCTGTGTGGTTAGGTGTTGTGCCGCGGCGTGGTCTTCACTAAGCTCTGAATGTTTGCAGCAGAAACCATTAATAAGATCAAATATCCTTTGCTTGTGCCACACGTGTGGAATGTGCCAAGTTTCTAGTTCCCAACTTTTGATTTGGTAGGGGATTAGCAATAACCCATATATAGGCATCGTGCAAAAAGTATGCACAAACCATGCAGAATTTTTGAGAAATTAGGTACATCCCACACATGAAGGCTGTAACAAGTTCCTAGGGCGCTGCAAAGCTCTGCTCGACGGCATCTAGAAAATTAAAAGCCTGCAGAGTTACGCACCACATGAGATATGGACGAACCTTCTCAGCAGTTACCCCATAATATTCATGTAGTGTTGGCTCAAGCAATGTTTTGGCATAGGAAGGAGGCTTTTGCATGGATAGACGAACAAAAACTTTGCCACATGCGCAAGCCACAAGCGTCCCTGACACAATGAGCCCATAAACTTGATGTATCTTTGAATCAACGCATCTGTAATTGCAATACCACTCTGCCGAAAGTAGAGGGTACCAGTGACTATCAAGGCATAAAGGCTGAGGTGTTCATGCATTTTAAATGTACGATGCGGAAGGGTATTTACACAAATGTGCTTTCCCTTTTACTGCCAACACTTGCAGGCTTTCCTTAACTACCATGCATACTCTTCGCATAGCTAAAATGTGGCGCGTTACTGTATTTTGACGAGGCTGATATATGTGTATGCGTACATTTCTTGACATATTGCTGGTGTTCTATGAGCAACGTAATTATAGGGTCTCCTACCCAATACTCGATTATTCATTGCCATGCAAGATTGATGCTTCTGTGCGTAGCTTACAACAGCCTTTCGCTCCCCTTTCACAGCACTTACCACCTCTCTCAATGCACGTTCACACTATTTAGGAGTGCGAATTTTGCTTTTAGACAGGCATGGGTGCTGCCTTTCAAGGGAGGCCGAAATTTGAGGGGGGAGCTTGCATTTTGGGTCGCAGCTTCCCTTGGGCATGCCTTTCTGCAACCTTGCGACCTCGAAGGGGTCACACAGTTTCATGGTCGCTTTTCTTGCCCAGCAGCGTGCATCACGACTCAGCGACCTGGAGGGGTCGTGCGACTACTCTTACAGAGGTCGCAGGGTTGCAAGTCGCATTTTATTCGCTATATCAGCCATGCGACTCAGCAACCGGTTATGTTCTCGCTGGCATGGCCTTTGGATAATGAAATGAGAGTCTGGGCATAGTGTGAAGCATCAAACCATCACTTGCATGAGATCTTCACCGAGGACGCCCACAGATAGCTTCGTTGGCATTGTAAGCCTTCTTCGACAGGCCTGCATTCGTTGTGAATCTGTGGCAGGACCCACGATTTCTGAATGCAGAACAATATGCATTATCCTAGCACATCTGACCTGTTATCATATTTGTTTTTCACTAAGCATTCCAGCATTCAACTATTCTTCAATTCACGCAGAAAACCTCTCCAAAGCATGCAATCTCTACTAGCGTTATTTTTGCTGACAATGGGATTTTTTTACCAATCACCGTGGGCAACTATTAAGAGTTTTGATGAGTCACGAGATAAGTGGGATATCATTATCGCTGGAAGTAAGAAATGATAACGTTGCTTCAATGGCGCTGATGGCCGCATTATTTAAGGAGCCCATGCCATAAGAATCGCCATAAAATATGCATTCTCTGATTTTGCAAACGTTCATATCGCAACTTCCTCCAGCAAGGCCGCAACTCTGCACCGCTGAAAACGTATGGTTATAGATCGTCGAACTTTTACAACTCCGCTCTACTTTGACCGTAAACAACACCATAGTTATTATAGCAGTTGCGCTGTAGGTTTGTCATAATATTTCAATCCACGTTTAAACACAATCTTTTGACCACCATATATATATATATATATATATATATCTATTCCAAACGTTTTACCAAAGGTTGAAAACTTCGTTCACTTGAGATGTCTTCATTTCTTCTGCATTTCTTTTGATTCTAACCGCTCGATGATTGTTATATCATCGCCATCGTAGGTCTATTATAAGGTTGCGCTTTATGAATTTGGGTCATTATATATACATCCACTCCAAATTTGTTTTTTTCAATGGGTTGATACATATCTCGTGGTTTGAACGAAGAATAACAATGTATCATGTGATACATGCTGAGTAGAGAAAGAACCTTTTATGTCACTGATGCAAAAGGCTTTCCTCACTAGTGCACACCAGGTACCTAGAAATGATCCATTTTGAAATGTCCGTACTAGACGCCATCTCACATAAACCAAAAGAATTTTCTATGATCTAAGCTTATGTAGGGACCGGATGGAGTATTTTCTGAAGAAGTTTTGAAGATCCTGCACAATACCAGCTCCATGTCGATGTCTGCACACAAGGGAACATATTTCACCACTTCGACAAGTCTAGCCTGAAGTATAGCCCGGTGAACAAAGCAGACTCAAGAGATTTCTCTACAGAATGGTAATCTCATTCGAGGCGTTCTCGTGGCGAGCAGCAGTGCGAAAGCACACATGTTGGTGTGGCAAGCCAATGGCAGAGTTTCAAATATGTGAACGCACCTTTGAGAAGCAACATTTATTAATCCTGAACTACATAGTGTGGAATTATGTATGCTGCAAGGAGTACAATGTGGAGGAATGAAAGGGCCTTAAAACCCTAGTCTCCTCTACTCTTACAGATCCATAAAGTTTGTCTATGCGAGACCATAAGAGATGGAGAACTTCAAATTGAACCTAAAAGGTTATGTTTAAATGCATACCCCTTTTGGTAGCCAGGCACATTGATGCATTTGCAAAGAGAGTCTCTAGAACCACAAGATAGAAAGGGTTAATATTAAAAGGGCCATCAATGTGGCTTGAGTAGTAGATTTCAACTCTCGATCTTTCAAACGAGAAACATTCATATTATGAGGTGGTGGCATTGGTATGAAATTTTTTATTTATTTGCGCTAACAATCTATGGAAAAGAAAATGATCAATGTTGGATAATTAAACCAAGGCGCGAAAGCAATACGGTTTTCAAAACATGTGAGATTGGTGGAACGAAACTACACGGACACGTTGCATGGAGCCAAACGTTCGATGGCAGGTTTTCAACTTACGGTAAATGTTTATATATATACATGGCGGTCGAAATTTTCAACTAAAACATGGAGCAGAGTGCTATACCTATAGTGGCATGTTATAATTGACAATCTTTAACCACGTTTTAAGCGGTGCAAGAATCATATGGTTTCAAAGCCATATAAGAGGGTGGAGCAAACTATAAAAACGTTACAAATGGCTCAAATACGTCTATGGCGAAATTTTATCCAGATATTTCGGATGGAGAAAGGAACGAGACCTTAGTCTTGAAACCACGTGTTTCCGATTGTTTTCCTGCTTGAGACACCACTTCTTATATTATAACCTTGCCACCAAGAGAAATGGAAACGATCCAAACGAGGGAGCCGAAGCCAATATAATTTCGGTATCATAGGTAGAACTGGCCACGTGCAAGCATTTCTCACACGATACATTGTTATTCTTCATTCAAACCACGAGATATGTATCAACCCATTGCAAAAAACAAATTTGGAGCGGATGTATATATAATGGCTGTTACACCATTTTTTGGTCATCTAACCTACTATCATTAGATGGACCCAAGTACACCATGTAAGACCAATTTTACCCTAAGTAAAATTGCTTTCACTATGTAAAATAACTTAATAAAACACATTTATTAGGTTGTTTATGGTCTAAACAGGAAACCCCAAAGGGAAATATTAAAAAACCTATATTTGTTTGATTTTCCTCAAGGAATAATTAATTAAAAAATAATTCAATTATTATTCCTGGTCATGTTTAACCCAAAACAAAGAAATTAATTAGATAAATCCTTATTTATCTTATTATTTTCTAGGAATAATTATTTAAATCTTATTTAAATAATATTCCTTGTTAAATATGACTAAATCACCCATAAATAATTAAATAAATCATTATTTATTTGATTATCTTTCAATCACTTCCTTAAAATGATAAATAAATAATTTATTTATTTATTATTCACAAATAAAGGGATTTGACCCAAGTCAAATACTTTTTCCCTCCAACAAATATAATAAAATATTCCATAAAAGGTGGATCTAGATTTGGCTAATGTTATTTTAATCATGCACCAAGATCAAGAATGACCCAATATTTTGTTATAAATAGGAGGGTTTTTTCCTACCATTCTTCACCTTTTGTTGCCTATTAGATCACTCTGGATCTAGACTCTTGGTCTGACTTTGAGCCATTATCATTGTCATATCTTTCATTATTTGCTGTGTGAGCTCCCTTTGAGTTCTATCTTTGTCTGGGTTTTCTACACCAACAGGAGAGAGAAATGCTAGATCTGAAGTGCTGAGGATTTCCAAGAACCCATCCCATTGAGGAGAATGGGAAACACCTTCTTGTTTTCCTCCCAAGTGCCCTTAATACAAAAATTATTTCAAAAAACAATGTTCTTGTCTTGTCTATTGGATGTATGGAGAAAAACCTTATTTTTACTGCTTAATGTCTCTTTGTGCATAGATATAGTTTTTTGCAGCACTTGTCTTGATCAACTAACTGCAGATCTGAAGATATTGGCAGCCATATTTGATGTTAGGGCTATAAGTTATGCGTAGCTAAAGTGGTCTTTTTTCGTACACTTCGACAAAATATTCATACTAACAACTGGCGACTCCACACGGGTTTTCAATTACGACCGCCATCGTTTTTCATATTCCTGCATATCCAGCTACTTCAGACCCTAGGGTTTCTTTTCTGCTTTTTGTTTTTCCTATTTTTATGTTGTTTTTCCCATATAAAACCCTAAAACATTAAAATTTATAACTTCTGTGTGTTTCTGGCCCTATTGCGCAGGTGACAAACATCAGTCACAACTGAGACGACAACTTTTTCGGAAATCTGCCGCCGGGACACCCGGAGCTTCAGGTCGCACTTTTCAGCCCATTATCTGCGACCTGCACAGAAAACAGGTCAGAACCTGTGACCTGCCAGTTTTTCTGCTATTTTTCTGCAATTTTTCTGGGTTTTTCTGAAGCTTCTGTCAGGGTTTTCCAGCCTCTGTCTCAGCCCGTTTAGACCTGTTTCTGATCTGTTTTTCTCATCTAAGTGGGAACATAGCCCCCTAGGGCTTCAGTACCCTCCACTTTTGGTGGAAGAGTTTTAACTGTTTCAGGTATCTGTTTTTTCAGAGTTTCAGCCCCCCCTTTTTCAGATCTGATACCTCCTTTTTAGATCCCTTTTAATCAGCTATTCTCCCTTTCAAATCACCTCCTGAAGTTTTTTTTGGATCTACCTTTAGGGCCTCCTCCTTGTCCCTTCTTCTTTTTGCTGATTTCCTCCTTTTTTCCAACCACCTTGCCTCTGCCTCTTGGCTGTGTTTTGCACCTCTTTTCAGCAGATTTCTCCTTTAGATTCTTGTCCCTTTCGACCCTAGATCTATTGGCCTCTTTTTAGTGTGTTTTGACTAGATTTTTTCCCTCTTTTAGACTAGTTTTGAGAGACCCGCCTTTTTGGGTTAGATCGATGCATTGTTAGCTGTTAATTTTCTGTTATTTCAGCATTATATACTGTTCTCTGCAGATTTATTTTCAGTCACACAACACACTTTTTCTTTTTCTCTCCAAACGTTAGGGTTTAAAAATTAAAATTAACGCACGCCACACACTCACCCTAAGCGAAGAAGAGCCTGGTTAACACCGCCAGGAAAAGACTTTAAAACATTGTAAAATCACTTGATTCTGCACCTCCCTGCCTTTGTTGGTCGTTCTTCTTCCCCTTGTGCCGTGTTTGTGTTGTCACCATTGCGCCCCCAAGGCGCACATCCCGAAGAATTCTTGGCCTTCACCCTCAATTTCCGGTTGGTTGACCTACTCCTTCTCGCCGACGTCGAGTTGGTCCTCCTCCGAGTCCGCACTCCAACTCCTCTTCTGATTCATTGGGTTCTCCTTTTACTTCTGGTTCTCCCCCTGTCACCTTCACTATGTCTGGTCCAGGGCCTAACGCTAGCGGTAATCCCGGCCCTAATGTCGGGACTACTACTAGTGGAACCGCCATAGGAACTACCTCGGCTGCACCTTTGCTCCCTTACATGGCAGGCCTAAGCCTCCCCAATCTCAATCAGTTGACCAATGACCCTATCCGCCACGATGTTGGTTGGCCTGCTATGCCAACCAAGCTCCCCTTCGACATCCCTAAGTTCGAAGGCCTTGCTGGAGAAGATCCAACCAACCATGTCCGATCTTTCCACATGTGGTGTTCCTCCAATTCCATTACCGATGATTCCATCCATCTTCAGTTGTTCCAATGCACACTTACGGGCGAAGCTTCTAAATGGTATGTTGACCAGGCCACCTCTTCCCAAACCACCTTTGTGACCATTGCCTAAGCCTTTTTATCTTATTTCCAGCTCCCTCTCCGATACGACACTGGTACAGAGCTTTTGACTTCTTTCCATCAAACCTCTTCAACCCGCCTTTCCACTCATGTCCAGGAATGGCGGAGAATAAGGAGCTTATGTCAAGCTCCCACCTTCGAGGATCGGGTTTATATGGACTGGTTCCTTCGCACTCTCTTAGCTCCCATTGGCAAAGATGTCGCCTCCCATTTCCCTCAAACCAAAGAAGCCGCCCTCCAAATAGCCTTGAAGTATGACCTGATCTACGCTCAGTCTGGTTATGTTTATACCGTCCTTCCTGACCTCCCCAGGCCCGGTGGTGCTAACGCCATGGGGGCATCTCATTCCGCTGACGGTATCGTTGGAGCCCTCTCTCATCCATATGCTCAACCTCCGCAGAGCTGTGGTCTCCCTCGGGAAAACCAACACCTCTGGTGCTTTTCCCCCTCCCGGTAGGCATGTATCCGAGGATGCGACATGCCTCATCCTTTTGCCCAACCTCTTGCTTACCTTAATGTTGCCCAACTAGCCTGTCCGCAATCGCGACGCGGCGCTCATTCCTCCGGCATATGCCTTCCCCCCGCCCCGCCGCCTTCCTCCCCGACGACAGTACCCCGGCCCCTCCCGGGCAAGTATTTGCCGGCCGGCCGGCCCGCGTCCCCCTTCCTCTCGAAAGGTGAAGGCAAACAAGGTAGTACGCCTGACCCCGCTGCGTGGACCGTGTTGGTCCCCGGCCGTAATGCTGCTCACGACAACGGAGGCACTGCGACGAGCGGGACGAGGCCTAGCGCAAATAGCCTTGTTCGTGTTGCAGTGTTTATGGTCATTACACCCACGATTGTCCCCTTTTACCATAGCTGCGGCAGATGTGGGAGTCTCAAGCCACATTGCGAGGACAACATGCCTCCCCTCACGCTCCCCCTAATGTGGCCACTACTCAACCAGCTATGTTTACTGATCCTTTCCCTTAGCAAGGATTCGTGGCTACCCAACCACCTGACGGGCGAGTCTCCACTCCTCCTTCCATTTCTGGTTCCTCCGATTACCAGATCCTCATGATGAACTCTGATCCATCCCCAACCGTCGACCTTCACCTTCAAACTCGGTCTGTGATGCCCAACGAAGCCTCCCGCTTTCATTCACCGCCTCCAGGTCCCCTTCTTCGAGTTCTACAGGCCTCTTTCGACATCCAATAGCCCCCCGCTGTCCCTCGGCCCAAGGTCGAAGTTCTTCTCGGGTCTTAAGAGACCATTACGCGGAAATGCGCCGGTGACTCATTCTGACCTGCTTTAGTAGATGATTTGGCGCAGGTCTCTCTTTATACATTTCACCATGACTCATAGTTGTACCCTTCCCTCAAATCCAAAAGCTCTGCTATCTCGCAAGCCTCATTCTTGTCCTGCGGCCGTAAATAGTTGCTTTGGTAACCACATCAATCGAACATCCTCCTCTTCACCTTGGGTAAACGCCCCAAGTCTGATCGACATCAGGAACGCTAACGAGGTATAATTGATGAGGGGGAATCCACCTGTGTGATGTCCGCTTCGGTTTGGAAGCAACTCGGATCTCCTGAGTTGGCCCCTTCCACGATCACCCTTCGAGCGTGGGATGGCCATGCCTCCCAGCCCGTTGGACTTTTTCGTAATTGTCCTATCACCCTTGCGGGCAAGACTGTTTGCATTGATGTCGAAGTCATCGACACCCCTCTAGATTACAACATTCTATTGGGGCGAAACTACACCTATGCCATGTCTGCTGTCCCATTTGCGGTTTTTCGCAAGATGTCTTTTCCTCACAATGGAAAGATAGTCACCATCGACCAGTTGACTTATCATGAGCCAAAGTCTCAAACCTCCCCTGAGACGACCATCTCTTCTGTAGCCAATAAGAAAACCGTCGATTCCTTGACCAGTGTCTCTCCCGGCGTCTACAAAGACTCCTCTTTGCTTGGAACTTTCCCTGGTCTCCCTCCTCCTCCTATCTCTGATCCCAGCTTATCGAATGTTTGCATGATGCAATCGTCTCGGGCACCGCCGCCAGCGACCGCTTCGACTAATCGACAACCTGGAACTCAACCTGCTTACTGCCTTCGCTCTCGTGTCGCTCTCGGCCAGTAGGACCTCCTGTTGGCCGCTTCCTCTGTCGGCCGTGTCCACTGAACCCCCTCTGCTCCTCTTCTGGGTTCGTTCCCCCGAGCCTTAACCATCCTGAACCGTCCCTCACGGTGTATCCGCCTGATGGAATGCCTTTCTTGGCTCCCCTCCCGAGTCTATCGGTCATCATGGCCACCCTCTCTCTCCCCAACCTGACCCTGGGCATACCCGTCTGGTACCTTGACCCTCCAGCCACTACCCCACCTGATCACCCCAAACCTTATCTTGCTTTGACATCGGTTCAACCGGTCCCCCTCGCTTCCTCCGTTGCCACCGTGCCCCCTGCACCTCCCCAGGACCCTACCCCTGTGGTGACAGCTTCAGGAAAGAAAGGAAAAGCTCGCAAGGGGGCATCTAAAGACAAGGCCAGTCCGACTGACCCTGCTCCTCCTCCGCCCGCCAAGCCTTGTGCCTTGTGTGATGTCGTCGGTCATACCACCCATACTTGTCCTGAGTTGCCCCGTATTCAACCCGTCGTTAGTACGCATTCACTGATCTCTACGATCACGGCCCCTCTATTCTTGTCTCATGTGTTAAGAAACCGAATTGACACGCAACAAACCGTGTGCTTTTGTGCGGTGTCCATAGCCATTACTCCCACCATTGTCCTCACCTGATGCATTACCGCACCTCTTTAGAGGTAGTTCGAGAGTATGAGGTTGAACAAAATCAGTCTGCCTCTCCCATACTTGCGCAGTATGCTTCAGGTCAGCTTGAGGATCCCCCCTCTCCCATTGACATCCCCCCCTTGATGTCCAGATGACGGAGTCTACTACCACCATTCTCTACCTATCATCCTCTGTGAGACCCTTGGAGAACATTCCCTTTGAATCCTCCCCTATTGTTTCGCTCGATCCCTCTTCAACGACCACCCTCGGTTCAACATCATTCGACCATTTGTTTATCTGTTCCTTTTTCCTCCCCCATAACGATCGGTATGTTAGCCTTTCTTCCTATATAGATGATCTAGGTAGCTCTGCCGCGTCATGTGGTTTCCCTTCCTCTCGTCATCCCCTCTTTTCCTGCCCGGATGCCCTCTTGGAAGCCTTCTCCACCCATGACCTCATCCTTCCCGCCCATAAACGAGATAATACCACCCGTATTTCTGTTGACCTCCGCAGCTCGACTCCCAGCCATACCTCCTATAGCTCTCATATACCACCATTTAGTTCGTATATGAGTCATAGCCATCCTGCCCATCGCACTCCCTCCCGCAGTTGCCGCTCGATGTCTACTATCCACTCACGCTGCCGCCATTGTTCCTCCTCCTCCCATTTTTTGTCTTGTAACACCATTCCGCAAGACCTCCCGTTCACCACCTATATCGGTTATGCCGATGGTGCCAGTCGTTACTCCTGGAATCTAGCCTCGGCAGGATGGGCCATTTTTACCCCCTTGCATGCCCTTGTTCTCTCGAATGGGGTCTGCATTGGTACTGCCACCAACAATCAAGCCGAATATGATGCAATGCGTGGTCTCTTAGTCGATGCCCTCTCTCATCGTATCCTTCATCTGCATGTTTGTTTAGATTCCCTACTTCTTGTCATGCAACCAAATGGTGTCTATCATGTGCATAATCCTGTGCTGTTTAGACAATATTTACGAGTGAAACTCTTGATACGTGAATTTGAAACCATAACTTTCAACCATGTACTCGAGAACAAAATCACTATGTAGATAGCATTGCAAACCATGTTCTAGATTGGAATTTATCACACGAATTTTATACAAGACAATAACATTCATAATCATTGAAAAAGATGCATATCCATAATATGTGTCACAAAACATGTGTTTAGAGTTCATCTACTCTGATACATATGACATGCCCATAGCATGTTACAAAAAACTCAAAACTGGGGGCACCACCTGTCCCTACATACACACTAGGGGGCACCACCTGTCCCACACCTAATCACTATTTGGCGGATCCCGAGCCAATGGCTCACCGCTCTGTGACTTGTAGATACGTGTTCACTGGCCGTGTGTACGTACGCCACATGACACCCGCCATTCCGAGGGTCCGAACTAAGCACGCGCTCTGTGTCACCGGTGCATCTACACGGTCTTGCCACACGCGGCACCGACACGGTCAACAACCTCTCGAATCTATGGCGGATGTCCTCCAGGAGGGCGGTCGCATCCTCATTATGCGCCGCTCTCGATCCACTCGGGCCTGCAGCTCTTGATGCTGCCGGTCGTCCCATATATCCGGCCGGTTTTACCGGAGCTATATCTGCATACCAAAATTACATGAATCAGTACCCTATCTACTGTTCAATAACTTTAACATGCCCAAAAAAGAGTAGTCACTTGTCACTTACCATCAGGTCCCCATACTCGACCAAGTGGAAGTGGTAGGTCCGGATCCCCACAATAACTCATCCCACTATAGGGATAGTCGTCTATGTATAATGGCATCTGATCCCAATGGGCGATGATATAACAATCATTGAGCGGTTAGAATCAAAAGAAATGTAGAAAAAATGAAGACACCTCAAGTGAACACAATTTTCAACCTTTGGTAAAATGTTTGGAATAGATATATATATGGTGGTCAAAAGATTGTGTTTAAACGTGGATCGAAATATTATGACAAACCTACAGCACAATTGCTATAATAACTATGGTGCTGTTTACGGTCAAAGCAGAGAGGAGTTGTAAAAGTTCGACGATCTATAACCATATGTTGTCAGCGGTGCAGAGTTGCGGCCTTGCTAGAGGAAGTTGCGATATGAATGTTTACAAAATCATAGAATGCAGATTTTATGGCGATTCTTATGGCATGGGCTCCTTAAATAATGTGGCCATCAGCGCCATTAAAGAAACATTATCATTTCTTACTTCCAACAATAATGATATCCCATGTATCTCGTGACTCATCAAAACTCTTGATAGTTTCCCATGGTGATTGGTAAGAAAATCCCATTGTCAGCAGAAATAAAGCTGGTAGAGATTGCATGCTTTGGAGAGGTTTTCCGAGCGAATTGAAGAATAGTTGAACGCTGGAATGCTCAGTGAAAAAAAATTATGATAACAGGTCAGATGCGCTAGGATAACACATATTGTTCTGCATTCAAAAATCGTGGGTCCTGCCACAGATTCACAACGAATGCAAGCCTGTCGAAGAAGGCTTACAACGCCATCAAAGCTATCCGTGGGCGTCCTCAGTGAAGATCTCATGCAAGTGATGGTTTGATGCTTCACGCTATGCCCAGACTCTCATTTCATTATCCAAAGGCCATGCCAACGAGAACATGACCGGTCGCTGAGTCGCATGGCTGATAGAGCGAATAAAATGTGACTTGCAACCCTGCGACCTCTGTAAGAGTAGTCGCGTGACCCCTCCATGTTGATGAGTCGCGATGCACATAGCTGGGCAAGAAATGCGCCCATGCGACTGTGCGACCCCTCCGAGGTCACAAGGTCGCAGAAAGGCGTGCCCAAGGAAAGCTGCGACCCAAAATGCAAGCTCCCCCCTCAAAGTTTGGCCTCCCTTGAAAGGCAGCTCCCACGCCTATCTAAAAGAAAAATTCGCACTCTTAAATAGTGTGAACGTGTGTTGAGAGAGGTGGTAAGTGCTGTGAAAGTGGAGCGAAAGGCTGTTGTAAGCTACGCACGGAAGCATCAATATTGCATGGCAACGAATAATCGAGTATTGGGTAGGAGGCCCTATAATCACGTTGCTCATAGAACACCAGCAATATGTCAATAAATGTGCGCATACACATATATCAGCCTCGTCAAAATACAGTAACGTGCCACATTTTAGCTATGCGAAGAGTATGCATGGTAGTGAAGGAAAGCCTGCAAGTGTTGGCAGTAAAAGGGAAAGCGCATTTGTGTCAATACCATTCCACATCGTACATTTAAAATGCATGAACACCTCAGCCTTTATGCCTTGATAGTGACTGGTACCCTTTGCTTTCGGCAGAGTGGTATTGCAATTACAAATGGGTTGATACATCAAGGTTATGGGCTCATTGTGTCAGGGATGCTTGTGGCTTGTGCATGTGGAAAAGGTGTTGTTCTTCTATTCATGCAAAAGCCTCCTTCCTATGCCAAAACATTGCTTGAGCCAATACTACATGAATATTATGGGGTAACTGCTAAGAAGGTTTGTCCAGATATCATGTGGCACGTAATTCTGCAGGCATTTAATTTTCTAGATGCCATCGAGCAGAGATTTGCAGTGCCCCAGGAACTTGTTACAGCCTACATGTGTGGGATGTACCTAATTTCTCAAAAATTCTGCATGGTTTGTGCATACTTTTCGCACGATGCCTATATATGGGTTATTACTAATCCCCTACCAAATGAAAAGCTGGGAACCAGAAACTCGGCACATTCCACACGAGTGGCACAAGCAGAAGATCTTTTATCTTATCAATGGTTCCCGCTAGAAACATTCAGAGCTTAGTGAAGACCACGCCGTGACAAAACACCTGACCACACAGGGGTCTAAGTTATTATTTTCATTCTTGCAATTACTTAAATAGGCCCCTAACATGACGATTTGTAAATCTAGACATGTAACCTAAGCTATGTGATTGTAGGTGGAGGCTGTGGGTTTGCACGATGAGTTGGAGTTTTTCCCAGCAAGCAAGAGGGCCGGTTTTCAAAGCGAAGAACGTGAGATGAGGAATACTGCTATAAAATACGCAGATCTGCTTGAAGTTGTAGGTCGTAGATTTCTTCAAGTCGCGGGTCGCTCATGGCTGGAGGTTGAAGGTCGCAAATTTTCTCAGGTCACCAGGTCGCATAGTCGCACTCCCTGTTAAAAGCCCAACGACGTGACCTAGTGACCCAACGACTAGGTCGCAAGGTTGCATAATCTGGGCAGGTCGCAGGTTGGACATTTACCCGGGTCGCGAGGTCGCAAATCCAAGGAGGTCGCAAGGTCACAAATCCAAGGAGGTTACGAGGTCGTAAATCCAAGGAGGTCGCAGGTCGCATATCTGCTTGAGGTCGTAGGTCGCAGATTTCTTCAAGTCACAAGTCGCAGAATGGACTAGTTGCAAGGCAGCCCAACAGTCAAGAAGGCCAAAGGTCAAGGAAACCCAAAGGGCAAGTTTTTCCCTATAAACACTTCCTTCGGGAACTTGTAAAAGGACCTTTGGTTTGGGACTCGAGCTGAGTATATTGTATTACCAAAGGATTATACATTTAAGCAGGAATACAAGCATTTTGAAAAATCCCTTTGTGGATATGGTGTTGTCATATGTATGAGTGCTATTGAGTATTATGTTTTCAGTTTCTGAACGTTTTTAGATTAAGGGAACTATATCTTTAATTCATATCACAATTGCATAACAGTTTACTGAGTATGTTAATGGTGGTTGAGTTCATTTCACTTTCTTAACGAACGTTGATGGCTTTGTTTATTAGCTTTTGTGTTACCATTTAAAACTTTTAGGAAGTGAAGGGTGTTTTTGCCATGAGGAATTGTTTCCTTTGTGGCCAGAACAGTTGACAAGCATGACCCTAACGAAGTGTTGTTAACAACATTTCCTTCGGTCTTCATGCTTTATTATTTCCTCTTGCTACTCATAGTGTTGTGTGTACATTTAATTCATCAATCATATGTCTTGTATCATTTGATTAGGTGTGTATCCACTGTTTTATAGAGTTTAAGTGAGACCCAAAGAAAGGAGAAATCAGCAGTAGCCGGACCCACACCCCGGACGAGATCCCTATTCCAAACGGTTCAAGGTCTAATTGGGAATTTTTACCGGGGAGATCCCCTGCTGTTGGCCGGACAAATTTTCTCATCAACAGAACCTTATGTATATGTGTGATTTCGGATCCCCAAGATTTTAACTTTGGTCCTGTAGTAGCCCTTTGAGGCTTATTTCCAATTCCGTAAGTCAGACCTGATTTGGATTCTTCAAGGTAAATTTATGCCCAATCTCCCACAATGACTAGATTACGGACTGGTTCAGTAGAGCGAACTTGTACGACATGCCACATGTCACTATTTCATCCTTTGGCTCTGAAATCGATACACAAGAAACTAAAGTTCGTGCAATTTCGACAAATTTTTACATAATTCCAATCCAATTTATGAAACGAAAGTTATGACGTTTCCTCGGCCACCCGTTTGAGATGAAATTGTGGAGCCTACAAAAACTCTAACTTCCTCAGATCATATATCCGAAACTATAGCGAAACAATATCTAAAATTTTTACACAATGTTCCTTGGGATGTTTTTCCAAATAGGTTTTTTTTTCAGCTTCTGAACCTATGTAGAAAAAAAGTTATAGAAAAAATTCCATGATGACTTGTTTGTAGTAGCGAAACCCTAGAATCCAAAGCTATGATACCAAATGTTATGAAACCAACTCAAAAAATAGAAGAAAATATAGATCAATGCCTTAGAAATCAGCCTCTTCGAGGGGGAAATGTATTTTACATTACATAAATGAAAATTATTTCATGATACAAATGAAAAAACTTCCTTTCTATATGTAGGAGTCCAATGGGTCACAATATAATCCTAGCCGACATAACAATAACAATGTAAGGGCAGAACAATAACAATAGTGGGATTCTATGGGGCACAATAATAACAATATCGGGACTACATGGTGTTGGACTATATAAATCACTTATTAAATGACTGAACAACACACATTTAATTATCAATCTAGGGATGTCTGTTTATTCCAATGATAGTTGCACTGTCTATGCCGATACACCAACCAGAAGTAATTTCAAAGAAAAGAAATCGCTGCTGAAGTAAAATGTTGGAAATAAATCACTCATGCTGAATTAAAAGAATCCACAAGATTGAAATCACACTTCAATTGATCTGTCTAGCTCACCACACAATAAGTACCCAACCGGTATCTCTATTATCACATGTGTAACATCATATAAAGTATTGAAATCGAAGCAGATATATTCTCAGCTAAACAGCAGCAACAACACTCTAATGATACATAAACTGAAATACAATTACATACACACAGCTATTTTAATCACTGCAATCCTTGCTAAGAAGGAGGGCCCTTCCTCCCTAGCATGTCACAGGTAGAGAAGGAACTTTAACTGAAACTAAATAGAATCACACATGTAACAACAATAACAAGATGATCTGTATTAATCCGAACACAATTACAGAGCCAAAACAACGTTGTTCTCCACTAACCTCTTTACCTCTAGGGTCGGGAGATATATAGTGGTTACATCATAAAATATAGGAATAGATCAGTCATGAGAATCTTACTATTCTCATCCTGATCGAAAATAGAATTCATATAGTTATAAGCACTCCTAAATAAAGTTATGATTAGAAATTAAAAAGATCACAATCGGAACTGCCCTTAGGTTTTTATCCCAAAAATACAATGTTAACAACTCCTACATCTATCATAACAAAAACACAGTTGTAGTGCAACTGCCAAAGGATATATCAGCAACAATATAGACAAGAGTAGACAATGGTACAATTGTATCAATAGTTTGCCAACGAGTCTATAATAGCAAAGCGTAATAGCAGTTGCTGGTGGGTCTATAACAATAAGGTGTAACAACATTGCTTTGCTGTAACAACACTATCTGAACTGCTCCTGTGAACTTTGTGTCTGAGATCTTTGGTGCTACAAATTACATCTGAAAGGACAACACAAAGACCATTGACCTTTTCCAAACATTCACCATAAATTAGTCATGAAAAGGTATAACAGATCATAATAATTGGTGAATTGGAAAAGTGACGAAAGCAAGGTGAAACAACACAAGTTAGGGTAGAAGGTAGGAAAAAGGGGTAAAAGATATTCCCATTGGTTATAGTTATAAATAAAAATAAGGAAGATAAGTGTAGGAAAAATGTACAAAACCAACACCCAACACATAGGCACAATAATAGAAATAATGGGGCTCTACTAACAATACAAATAAGGGGATACACTACATAGGGACCCAACATTATCTTAAAATAAGGGATATTAGTAAAATACTTTGTGTGGACGAATATGTCCTTTTACAAAGTGAGGCACGCTATTTATAGCCTTCTTCGGTTACAATACCATGGGAAAATACCATGGTAAGTTACCATGGCTAAATTCCACTTTCCATTTAGATCATCCTCCACTGAATATTCCACATGGGAGAATGAGAATCTTATATAGAAGCATCCAGAGATACTCAAGCATTGGGGACAACACTTTTTTGAAGGAGAGGGGCATGTTAGGTCCCTATATTACTAGTGTAGTCTCTTATTGTCGTTAGTGTAGCTCCCTTTATTTTTATTTTTGTACCCATGTAGATCCCATATTGTTATTATTATGCCCCATAAAAAGCCACTATTGTTATTGTTGTGCCCTTACATTATTATTTTTAGGCCAGCTAGCATTATATTGTGACCCCATGGACTCCTATATATAGAAAGGAAGTTTTTTCATTTGTATCAAATAGGAATTGCTAAATTATGTAATGTAAAGTAGGTTTCCCCATCGAAGTGGATGATTTTTAAGGTGTTGATCTCTCTTTTCTTCTATTTTTTGAGCTGGTTTCATAACATTTGGTTTCAGAGCTTTGGATTCTAGGGTTTCACTTCTTCAAACAAGTCATCGTGGCATGTTCGCTATAATTTTTTTCTACGAAGGTTCAGAATCTAAAAAAAACCCATTTTTAAAGAAATCCCGAGGAACTTCATGTAATAATTTCATATCTTGTTTCACAATATTTTCGGAGATATGATCTATGGAATTTAAGGTTTTTTCAGGGTCCCAAAATTCATCTCAAAGAGGTGACCTTGGGAAAATCATCATAACTCTCTCTCTGAGCATCGGATTGGAATTCTTTAAAAATTGGTTGAAATCAAATGGAATGTAGTTTCCTGTGTATCAATTTCAGAGCTAAAGGATGAAACGTTGACACGTTGCATGTCGTACATTTTCGCTCTATGAAACTAGTTCATAATTAGGTCATTGTGGGAGATTGGGCATAAATTTGTCTTGAAGAATCCAAATCAAGTTAGACATGTGGCATTGGAAAGAAGATTCATAGGTCTCTAAATTAATAAAGATAAAGTCTTGGAAATTTGAGATTACAGAGATACATCAGCTTCAATATAGAGCTCCACAAAAGAAAGAAAAATGTGTGTATTTTTTTTCAAATTACATAAGTCTTGATTGAAAAATCAGTTTGAAGTGATTCCAAGGGCATATTGAAGCATAGATATCAGTATTGGGTTCTAAAATGCCCCCTAAAAATAATTCAACACCCATTAATCCCTCATAAGGCTCTACTATGACTCATGAAGAGGAAGAAGTGCAACATGATATATCAAAATTACAAGAGCAAGTGCAACAACTTTCTCTCTTGCAAAGAGCAACAAAAAATGAAATGGAAGTTTTGAAGAAAGGCGTGGAAGCTAAGATGGATGGTTTGAAGAAATTCGTGAAAGATAAGATGGATGGTTTGAAGAATGGCATGGAATACATGGAAGAAAAAATGAAAGACACATGGAAGACATGAAGAATGATCTAAAAGAAAACATGGAAGGTTTGAAGGAAGGTTTGACAAAGTTGATACAAGAAATGATTCCTAATGGTGAAAATATAGTAGAGGAAACTCATGATGAGAACAAAATAAATGTTAATTGTGATTTCATAAACTCTAATTTTGGATTGAAGACCCACCATATTTCAAAGATCGATATGAGGAATTTTGATGGCAAGGATCCCATAACATGGATACTACAGATGGAGCAATATTTTTATCTCAATAATGTGAAAAATGCACATAAGTTATGCATTGAAACTTATATTTAGAACACAATACATTTGTATGGCATCAAGGGATTTTCTCCTATAAATTTTTTTTCACTTGGTCAATTTTTACGAAGCAAATGGTATCACATTATGAGGATAGAAAGAGCAACACATTCTTTACCCAATTGATAAATCTCAAACAAAAGGGTTCAGTGGTGGAGAAAATTGAGGACTTCCAAAAATTGAATATAAAGGTAGCTGATATTCCATAGGAACAAATGATTGATGTATTCATAGGCACTTTAAAGGATAACATCCAACATCATGGAAAATTTTAGGGGCTAATATTCACAGGTGGGTTAATTTTCCACGTTTTTTCCAAAAAAAAGATTCGCCAATTTCCATTTTTTATAAAAATGATTCGCCCAAATTTTACAATATAAAATTATTTTAACTTAAAAATTGCCAACATTATATAGAGAGTATATAGAAAATCATTATAAATTTGAATAATTTTACAAATATATCAATAAACATTTTATAGTTTGCATATTAGGGACTAGTGAGATTCGCCAATGTTTTAAACTTCAAAATAATTGCCCATCCTTAAAATTTTCCCTGTCCAACATGAGGTTCGCCTTTGGGAACCTGATTCATTAGAGAAGGCATTCAGGTTGGCAAGAAAAATTTAATGTAAAATTATGGAGATAAGGAAGCCTACCACTCACAACTATAAAGATGGAAGTGTTTCTACTCCTACACTTCCACAACCTACAAGGTTGACATCTCAACAATTGGAAGAAAAAAGAGCAAAAGGGCTTTGCTACAGTTGTGATAGAAAATACATTAAAGGTCATAATTATGATGAGAAGAAATTATTTTACAGAGATTGTCAAGAGGAGGAATAAAGTGAACAAGAAACATCAAAAGAAGAGGATATACACAAAGAACCAACCCTAGAGAAATAATAAATGAGTCTGACCATATTCTGTAATGAATTGGCAGGAATTACCACTCCTCAAACTCTCAAGATAGAAGGACATATCAAGAAGAAAAAATTAATAGTGTTGATTGATTCGGGTAGTACACATAATTTTATTGATTGTAAGGTAGCCAAGGAATTGAATTTCTTTCTATACCCAGCACCAGAGTGTCAAGTGATGGTTGCAAGTGGAGGAACTATAAATTGATCTGGAAAATTCCATAATATCAAGCTAACCATGGGGGAATGTGTATTGAATAGTCCAATGCTTTCCATTCTAATGGGAGGTGTTGATGTTGTACCAGGAATACAATGGTTACAATATTTGGGAGCGATAGCTTTTAATTTTCAAGAACTTTTCTTGAAAAAATTTTCGGAAGCAAAGGAAGTTGAATTACAGGGTTTGCAAGGAAGCCGGGAAAGATAATAAGCTCTAATGTCATGAAAAATATTTTGAAGAAATAACAAGAAGGTGTAATTGCACAAGTATTCTCACTAGAAGTTCCAACATCAAAATCATCTATTTCTTCAGATCTCTAAAACTTCTTGCATAATAATTCCAAGGTGTTTGAAACTCCCGAATGACTCCCACCTATTAGTGACAATGATCATTATATTCATTTGATTCTAGCAAGTGTTCCTCCAAACATTAGGTCAACAGATATCCTTATGTCCAAAAGAGAAAAATTGAACATATGATTGCGGAAATGTTAGAGGCTGATACAAATCAATCTAGTCAAAGTTCTTTCTTTGTTCCAGTAGTATTGGTGCACAAGAAGGATGGATCATGGTATACGTGTCCAGATTATAGGGATCTCAATAAGCTCACTATTAAAGATAAATATCCCATTCCTGTGATTGATGAATTATTGGATGAATTACATGGAGAAATTTATTTTACCAAGATGGATCTTCGTTCAAGATATCATCAGATTAGAATGAAGATTGAAGATATTCTGAAAAAAACACTTCGAACACATGAGGGTCATTATGAATTTTTGGGCATGCCTTTTGGCCTTACCAATGCACCTTCTACATTTCAAGGGTTGATGAATTCCATTTTTAGACCCTTCCTTACAAAATTTGTGTTAGTATTTTTTGATGATATGCTAATCTATAGCAGGTCTTGGAAGGACCATGTTCAACATGTTGGCAAGGTGCTCCAACTATTGGAGGAGAAACAATTATATGCAAAAACCTCCAAATATTTCTTTGGAGTACAAGAGGTGGAATATCTGGGTCATATTGTATCTCAAGAGGGTGTTAAGGTAGACCCTAACAAAATTAAAGCCATTAAGGAAGGGAAAGTCCCCACAACCATAAAGCAATTGCAAGGATTTCTCAGGTTAACATGGTATTATCACAAGTTGTTAAGAATTATGGGAGAATAGCAGCACCTCTAACAATATTATTGAAGAAGGATACATTTTCATGGACTCCTGAAGCAGCTAAGGCCTTTGAACATCTAAAATAGGCAATGTGCCTAGCACCAGTCTTAGCTACACAAAAATTCACAAAAACATTTATTGTGGAATGTGATGCCTCAGGAAATGGAATTGGTGTTGTTTTAATGCAAGAAGGAAGACCCATTACTTTCAAAATACGTCCAAAAAAAGGAAAGTATTTACAGAAAGCTATTTATGAGAAGGAAATGTTGGCAATAGTACATGCACTAAATAAATGTCAACCTTACCTAACGGGAAGACACTTCAAGGTAAAAATTGATCATGATAGTCTTAAATACTTTTTGGAACAAATACTATCTTTAAAAGAGAAGAAAAAATGGGTCACAAAGATGTTGGGTTATAACTTTGAAATGCTGTTGAAGATGCAATCTCAAGAAAGGATGAAGAGGTGGAAGCATTGCTTTGTGCCATTTCTATTATTCAACTAGATTGGATAACTGAAGCAAGGGATGAATGGAATAATGACGAAGAAGTGTGGACACTCATTCAAAACTTGTATCAATATCCTAGTACATCTGATACATTTAGTTGGAAAAATGATTCCTTACGGTAAAAATATCACTTATATCTTTGTAATAATTCCCAACTAAAACAAAATATTATTTTGGGGTTGCACACCTCTCTCTTAGGAGGACACTCAAGATTGTTAAAAATTACCACGGGGTGAAGAAATAAATTTTTTGGGATGGCCTTAAATCTGATATTCAAAAATTTGTTGCGGCATGTTTGGCTTGCCAGCAAAATAAAGTTGAGACAATTAAGACCCTGAGTCTTCTACAACCTTTATCCATTCCAAGTCAACGTTGGGAGAAGGTTTCAATGGATTTTATCACAAGTTTACCTAAGTACAAAGGAAATAGTGGCATCATGGTGGTAGTTGATAGACTTACCAGGTATGCACACTTTTGTGCATTATCTTATCCATTTAAAGCAAGTAAAGTTGCTACTACATTTATGGAAATAATTTAAAAGCTACATGGAAACCCAAAGATTATTGTAAGTGAAAGAGATCCCATTTTTACTGGACGGAATTATTTTTCAAGTTTGGGTACTCAACTAGCTCATCGCTTATATTATCATCCTCAATCCAATGGGAAAACTGAGATAGTCAACAAATTGTTGGAAGGATATCTTCATTGTTTTGTATTGTATAAAAAAACACAATGGGTCAAATGGTTACCTCTGGCTGAATGGTGGTATAATACTTCCTTCCATACTGCAGCAAAAATGAACCCATTTATGGCACTTTATGGATATCATCCACCGTCCTTCACATCATATTTAAGAGAAAATTATAAGGTTCAAGAAATGGAAGATCACATCGAGCATCAAAAATAAGTTCTCAAACTCTTAAAGGATAACCTAAATTTGGCACAAAATCGAATGAAACAACAGACAGATCAACATCGCAACGAGAGAAGTTTTAATGTAGGAGACTGGGTATTTTTACAGCTACAAACATACAAACAAATGTCCCTCAAGCAAGCTAAGAAGGATAATAAATTATTTCCAAAGTACTATGGAACTTACAAGGTGTTGCAAAAGATTAGTACCATGGCATACAAATTGGAGCTTCCCGCTTCATCTCGAGTGCACCCAGTTTTCCATGTTTCATGCTTAAAAAAGGTTTTAGGTGACAAAATTCCAGTTCAAATAATATTACTAGAACTTTATGAGGAAGGAAAAATAATATTAGAACTCGAAGCAGTCACAGTGCGTTGACACCTTAGTAGCACACCAATGAAAAAAACATCAGTGGTAACCTCCGACCGCCCATGTTTTTTTAGTTGTGTTAAAATTTTGTTAAAAGCTCCGCCAAAACCTCCATTACCAAAAACGGATGTTGTAGCAAATGTATTTTTGACAATTTGACCAATTTTATAACACTAAAAACCTCCTTTATAACCTATGCTAGATGTTATTTTCCTTGTAGTGTTCCATAATCAGAATTTTAACATTTAAGGAATTACATGATTAAAGATTAGAAAACAACATACCTTCACTTACCTGAAAAGTGGACAAGATATGTATGTAGAAGACGATGGCTCCTACTATTGGATCATGGAATGTGAAGTAAAAGAATCTTATCTGATTTTTCTTTATCTTCATTGTATGAATAGAAGATAACTATGATCTGAAGTTGGAATCTTTATTGCTATGGCTAATAAATTATGAATTGAGTCTTGTTGCAAGCTATTGAAATCATATAGTCATCATTCATTCCCCCTCAGTGGAATAATTCTTATCTATGTGAATAGATGTGTCGATGTCAAACATAGAAAATAATTTTTTGGATTATTGACCATCAATGAATGCCATTAACCAACACGATACTACTCACCATTGATGTCAATGAGAGTCAAGATGCCTAAGTACATATTACTAGGTACAAATAGATGTGTCATATTCGGGTCACCTAGAAGATCAGACAAACAGGGGAAATTTTTGTAGTCCCATTGTTTATTGGTGAGAGAAATTTCCATTAAGGCATGCAAGCCTCAAGGTACTTGAAAGATCTCTATTCTTGATCCCAAATGATATGTGAGAGTAGATGGGTCAAAATTTTGTTAGAAGGGTGGCCTTAATGAATCCTCCATTATCTAAAACAAGTGTAAAATAATAAATTGAGGGACTATAGATGAGATATTTGCATTGAAGCAAGGTTTATTTGAAAAAAAGGAAGAGAAAAATGGGGTGACTCATATTTTTAAGGGAGCTGAATGAATTTATTTTGGGTTAAGGGTCAGTGAAAATGAGGCAGGAAAATATGAGGATTGCAAAGGGAAATGCGCCTTCGGTAGTAGCGAGATGGAATTTTATGGATCAAATGCATGCTTGGAATGATTAGAATTGGTAAAATTGGTATCTGAGAAGCCTTGATTAGTAGCATTGGTGTAATGGATTTTTTTTTGACATGAAATGATCATGCTCTTCTTAAAGAAACTTGGTCTTTAAAAGGCACTTGTGCATATAATGATGTTTTTTCATCGTCCTAGAACCTGCAAAAACTTAGCACTTTTTTGCAGTGAAATGTAATACTATCGAGAGAGAGAGAGAGAGATGATTAGTCTCCCTTAATTTGATATATACACAAAAAACTTAGAAATAGTACTAATAAAACAAATTTAAGGAAGAAAAATTAAATGCACTTTTTCCTGTTTGGAAAGAGGTATCATTTTTCAATGTGTTTCTAACCAATTTTGAGATTGAGACCTATTTTCCACACACTTAATCCTTTGAAAATAGATCATAAACTAATTTTACATAATATATTGAATTGTGTTGATTCTGCAGCTACCAAAAACAACATGGATCGTTGCACTGCCTTGCCACCTTACAAATTTCAATTAGAATAGGATAGTGGTTTGTCATTTATCACAGTTGGGTTTTTAATATTTTTTCAGGTTTTAATGAAATTCTATGTCCGTAGCTGTGTTTTTCATTTTTCTATAGCACTCCACCCTTGTCAATTATCTCATGGATCAAGAAAATGCTCAAAATTCAAAATTTTCAGATTATTTTGAAACTAACGCCAAAACGTAGATATCGTCGCTATGAATCCAACGCAATTCGTTTCACTAAACTATGACTTCGGATGCTCCCGGAATCGCGTTCTGATCGTTTTGTGAAAAAGCTAAAAATGAATTTTGGGTCGCAGGAATGCCTAGTCAGCAATCCGTACCCTGACTGCATCATGACTTGGAAATTTTGACTGCACCTTCATTATCCAATGGATGGTTGACACTTGGCACCATTTTACTGGATGAAACATGGTTATTTTTTATTGGTTCATGGTTTTGTTATGGTGGCCCAATATGGGAGTGCCACATGGAATCCTCGTTGGGGACCAAAATTTGTGTAAGGTCGAACAATCTCAACTAGATTTGAATTTGAGACCTCTTTCCAAAAAACAAAGCACTTTACCAATCCACCTACCTTGTTTCTTGGGGAAGGGGTCGACTAAGCCCTAAGGCACATGGTAACATATGACCACGGGCATGGTGGAGGAGCTGGGGGCCGTTTTAACCATCTTAAAAATTTAACCATCGATCAGGAAGGCTTGGATTGTGTGTCGTTCCCATTTTCGGGGTGCACAGGCCTGGTTTGGGTCGAATTGTAGGATTATTAACCACAGAATTGGGTAAAAACTTGAAACAACGATATTTTACTCAATTTTTGGCCAAATGAGGTGCAAAAATAGTCAAAACAGGGGTTTTTGATAGTTATAGATCCATTGGAGACATCATTTTTTCTTTTTGAGCTTTGTAAAATCCTTTAATTATAATTTTGAGTACGAATTTAGATCTCTTATCTAATTTTTATTGCAAGATTTTAAAACTAACTTTGTTTAATTTTATTTTTTGATCTTCTAGAATGCAGAGAGCACAAGAAGAGAGCATACTCATCAATATTGAAACTCTTTATTCAAAATCAAAGAAAAATTATTCGATCTCTAACTTCAAATTTTGGCTCTCAAAACTCTGTTTGTTCTCCTTCTTCACAAATATTCCTTCTCTTTCTTCATCTTCTTGCAAATGATTAGTGAGAGGGGTGGCTCTTGCTTCACGAACAATAAATAAAATTGAAAATAAAATGAAATATAACTTAAAAAATTAAAAAAAATCATCAACAAACTTAATTTTATTTATTGATTAGATCCTACTCTACTCTTCTGGAAATAGAAAATTTATTTCAAACGTATGCATATTTCTAGTGTAGCCATGTGCATAACAGGAGTAAAAATATATTCATTCTTGGTTTTGAAAAATATGCATTAAGACACATAAAAGCATGAAATGTTTAATATTGCAACAAGAAACAGTGAAAGTGGCATCTGGAAACATCATCCTCAATCCTAGTGAAAAATAAGCACCTACACTAGGTGGGGCCTACACAAGCTATTTTTAGGTGTATGTCTATTTTTAGAATGGTGAGCACATTCTAAAATTAGTAGGAGGTTGATTCTAGATGGTTGAGCAAATTCTATCTTTAGATGAGTTTCTATTTTTAGAAGATGGGAAAACTCTATTTATAGATCACAAATCTAAAAATAGAATGCATGTCGATTATTATTAGCCCTTAATAATAATCAAATAATAAATAGTAACTTATTCTCTTGGAGCACTTTATTTCAGTGAATAGATGTGGCACATCAGTGGGCTGAAGGAATTACGCAATTCCTAGGGTGGTTGGTGAGTCATGCATGGAGAAATTTGTTATAACTGGCTGTGGCAAATTGTAATAGAGTTGGAAGAGTAGTTATGGGAGTTATTATTTAGTTTAACTCAGTTCAGTGAGTTAAACTCAGTTGTGCTAGTTGTAACTAAACATACACTAGTGAAAGATGAGTGAATTAATTATTTAATTAATTCACAAGTAGTTTCTTACTTTCAATTGAAGAAATACAACATTTAACTATTTGAATGTTAGATCCAGTGGAGACCCAGTGGAGAGATAGGTGAAAGGGTGAGATGGACTATATGTTGTCACTATAGTGGAGCATTCAATGCATCCACACACACATTGGAGATGCCTATGAGTATTTCACAGTCAAGGCAAGGTAAGGTCGAATTTATTCAAGGTTCTTCTTCAGCAGGGATTGCGCAGTGGAGGCAGGCTATCAGGAGGCAAGAAATTGGTGCATGGAGGTAAAAATTTCGGCAAGACAGTGTGAGAAGATTATATATTGTACTGAGAGATCTATGAGCTGAGCTTTGTATGAGATATATGAGATTGTTTCATGATCCATTGATATATATAATATATGATATTTTGGGTTTTTAGCTTTAATCTTTCCCGGTAAAACATCTTGTTATGTGTGATTGTTTTTCTTCATGTGTTTACAATTGGCGATTTAATTTCCCCAAAGAATTAAGTAGAAGGATTTTTTATTTAACATAAGGATTAAATTGTTATATTAGGAGAATTAGGTAATATACATGCATGTTGTATAATTTATACATAGTATTAGAGAAGAAGATATTGCAATAGTGAAGCAGTGCTGAGTTTTTGTTGGTGGAAACAATTCGAAATTGCTGCAAGAATTTATTGGTGCGACAGTTGAGTACACACTGAAATGGATTTCAATGGTTTGCGGTTGGAGTTTGCACTCGAGGGTAGCTTGAACTAAATAGCCTATAAGGACAGTATGGAGGTGGTGCTTGAAGATAATGGCTTGATGGAATTCATCGAGAAATATGTTCCTAATCCCACTTCAACGGATGCTGCAGTACTTGACACATGGCAAAAGAAAGTAGCAAGGATGAGGAGGATTCTGTTGGAAGGTGTGAAATACCATATTGTGTAAAACCTTCATGGGAAGGCCACTTCATATGCTACGTGGAAGGCTTTGATAGATATTTTCCAAAGCAACAGCGACCATAGGAAATTGGAGCTGAAGGATAAACTCATAAAAATCAAGATGGAGAAGAACGACACTATTTAGGTATACTTGAAAAAGTTTGTCCAATGCAGGGATGAGCTTGGGAGTGTAGGAGTTAGTGTTGCAGATGATGATTTGGTGAGCTTGGCTCTCCTTGGACTTCCGAAGAGTTGGCACAGTTATGAAAACTTTGTCAATGGACGGGAAAAATTGTCGGATTAGGAGCGACTCTGGTCGGATCTAGTGTAGGAGGAGATAAGGCAGACCACCAGAGATGGCTCTTCATTAAAGCATGATGATGAATAAGATTGTTCTTTGGCTTCCAAGGCAAATAAGAAGAAGGGGAAGAAATTCCATTCTAGATATGAGGCCGGTGAAAATGGCGAGGAGCACAACATGTCCAAAGTGAAGTGTTTTCACTATCATGAGTTTGGACATATTGCCACAAATTGTCCACATAAGAAGAAGAACAAGATGGCTACTGGAGCTACAGCTGGTGAGGCTCTTGCCTTGCAATTTGAGCTTGACTTCTCATTGATCACATGCATGGTGTCTAGTCCATTGGGATCTAGGTGGTACTTTGATAGTGGTGCTTCCTTTCACATGATTGGAGATGAGAAATTGTTCAGTGACTTGGTGGAGAAAGATCTCTAGATGCATGTTGAGTTGGGCGACAATGGGCGATATAGCGCGACCGAAATTGGTACCATTACATTTCAGAGGGAGTCAGGTAAACTCTTTCATTTAAAAGATGTTGTGCATGTTCCAGGTTTAAAGAAGAATTTAATATCATTCGCAATGTTCGAGGATAAAGGCTATGATTTTGTCTTTAGTGAAGGAAAAGTGTTCCTGCGACACAAAGCAACAAGGCAAGACAAGAAGGCTAGGATTTGAGTGAAGAATCTCTATAGACTTGAAGTAGATGGGATTTCTATGGAGCTTCCTACTATTGGGAAGTGTGAGAAAGCCATGCAATTGAAGCTTGAGAGGGAGCAAGATTTGCATGCAGGTAAGAGTGAACCTCAAGATGTGGAGCAGCCACAAGATGAGGATCATGGACTGGGAGCAAACACTCATGCAAAGAAATTTCGAGCCAGATGGGCAGAGGGAGTGCATGTGGCTATACCACCAGGTAAGAGGTGGGGTGACATGCATGAGTAATCCCAAGAAGATATTTTTGGGCAGGATTCATTGAGATGGTGTGGATCTCATGAATTGAACCTGGCTATGAGGCGCCCACAGAGCAACAATAACATTATTAATTGGATTGATGCATTCAGATCAAAGTGACAGTGTCGGATACTAGAGCGCGGATTAGAGTTGATAGCAAGTGCAGAGTGCATGGGTGCAGAGTTCAATAGTGCAGTGGTTCCTGAAGATATGTGCAGTATCTAAGCAGAAGTCAGAAGACTTTGATGACAGATGCATTAGACTGATTGATTTGTTTAGAGGCTATTCAGTTTTAGAAGTGTTGCATGCAAGTATTGGAGGACGCATTCAAAGAAGGTCCTTTCTTGTTGAGAGGGAGTGTGAATATTTCAACAAGAAACAGTGAAAGTGGCATCCAAAAACATCATCCTTGATCCTAGTGAAAAATAAGCACCTACACTAGGTGGGGCCCACACAGGTTATTTTTAGGTGTATGTATATTTTTAGAATGGTGATCATATTCTAAAATTAGCAGGAGGCTGATTTAAGATTTTTGATAAAATTCTATCTTTAGATGAGTTTCTATTTTTAGAAGACGGGTGAAGTTTATTTATAGATCGCAAATCTAAAAATAAAATGCATGTTGATTATTATTAGCCCTTAATAATAATCAGACAATAAATAGTAACTTATTCTCTTGGAGCACTTTATTTCAGTGAATAGATGTGGCACATCAGTGGGTTGAAGGAATTACACAATACCTAGGGTCGTTGGTGAGTCATGCATGGAGGACTTCATTATAACTGACCGTGGCAAGTTGTAACAGAGTTGGAAGAGTAGTTATGGGAGTTGTTATTTATTTTAACTAAGTTCAGTGAGTTAAACTCAGTTGTGCTATTTTTTACTGAACATACACTAGTGAAATATGAGTGAATTAATTAGTTAATTAATTCACAAGTAGTGTCTTACTTACAATTGAAGAAATGCAACAGTTAACTATTTGCATGTCAGATCCAATGGAGACCCAGTGGAGAGATAGGTGAAAGGGTGAGATGGACTATCTGTTGTGACTATAGTGGAGCATTCAATGCATCCACACACACATTGGATATGCCTATGAGTATTGCGCAGTCAAGGTAAGGTAAGGTCGAATTCATTCAGGGTTCTTCTTCAGTAGGGATTATGAAATGGAGGCAGGTTGTCAGGAGGCAAGAAATTGGTGCATGGAGGTGCAAATTTTTGCAATACCGTGTGAGACAATTGTATATTGTACTGAGAGCTCTATGAGCTGAACTTTTTATGAGATATATGATATTATTTCATGATCCATTTATATACATAATATATGATATTTGGGGTTTTTAGCTTTAATATTTCCAAGTAAAACATCTTGTTATGTGTGATTGTTTTTTCTTCATGTGTTTCCAATTGGCAATTTAATTTCCGCAAAGAATTAAGTAGAAGGATTTTGTATTTAACATAAGGTTTAAATAGTTATATCAGGAGAATCTGGTAATATACATGCATGTTGTATAATTTCTACATGAAAAACTAGTTGTTTAGATAATGCTATTAAGAAGTAAGGATTAATGAAAGAATTATGTGATTTGATCCTTGATTGGAACCATTTTTCAATAAAGCCATGAAATTCCTGATTCCTTTCTTGGTTTAAATCACATTGAATATCCTCATTTATTATTCATTCCTCAATCTTAGATTCTAGTGGTTTTCCCCCATTAAAAGTATTGCATGATTCTTTAGTCCCTTCAACAGATTGACAAGAGGAATCAAAAGAGACTTGAAGATCTTCTTGTGGAGGTGGAAAGATAGACAAGTTTCTGAATGCAGTTAAAATATACTCTTCTTGATTGGAGGATATCCCAGCTGTTGCTAGGGTTCGAGAAATTTCTTGGAAGGAAATTCTTCAAACTCTTAATTGTCTATGAATTACTCCAACTGGTTGATAATTCTTGTTGTGCACAAAAATTAGAACAAAGTATAGAAAAATTATAGAAATTTAATGTGAAAAATTATTTTAATATTCTTTTAACCATGAATCTAATAATGAATGCAACTATAATGAGTTGTCTAAAATTTCAAAATAAACAACTATGTATACCTCCCCAACAACGACGCCAAAATGTTGGGTGATTTAATTGTGAGTTAAATCCGTGTCATTTAATTTTCAACCTGGGATTCGTGAACTTGCGAGGTATACATGTACTATATGTACTAGGTGATTATTTATCAGAATAGATTAATCTAATGCAATTGAAACTAAGAAATTAAATAAATTCAATCCAATCTAATCCAAACCTAACATAAAGAAATTGAAATCACACATGCATAAAGGAAAACATACTTTCTTGAAATTGAAATCACGCTTGTAGAATTGAAAACACACCAAACTTGCATAAATGAAATCACACCGCACTTGCATAAATGAAATCACACTTGTTGAAATGAAATCACACCACAATTTCATAATTGAAATCACACTTGCAGAAATGAAATCACACTTGTTGGAATGAAAACACACTTGCTGGAAAGAAAATCACACCTGCTAAAATGAAATAGCATAATTACACAATGTTACCAATATGTACAAAGATGTGCAAATTGTGTTTGATTGGGGCCTCCATTCCTCAGTAAGCACACAAAACAACTATCACATATTTAAAGTAACAATATGCTGGAGAATCTTGGACTGAAGTATTTGATTTTATTGATTGGAAAAAACATAATTGTTGAATGAAATTATTAGATAGATATATGGGCTCCTTTGAAGGATGCAACCCTATTTATACAAAAATTGAGGATAATTGATCAATAAATACAGATCCCTCAAATATCTCCTAAATCCACATTTATCTCTTGTAGTTACAACCAATCATCTAAAAATACAAGATACAAATCCTCGACAAATTCTCTCATAGTTTTGATAAGGACACGTACCAAAACATCCGTGATTCTTCTCCTTTGAATGTGCTTAACTTGATGATCCACATTTTCTTCAAATATTCTACAAATCCTCATGAGATGGAATTTGAAATTCGAATTTGTAGTTAGGTGGCCAAATATGACCCTTCTATAATCTTCAAGTAGGCCTACAATATCGCAAAACTCATAAATTTTTTAGAGATATATGAAAACATGTTAATTTTCTAATATTCAAGCATAAATTCTCTTAAAATATTTAAAATAAATTGCTTGGAAAATAATAATGATAAACCCTATGGTCATGGAAATGATTACTAATGTAGGGCTTATGGAGTTAGAGAGTTACCGAATAAGGGTAAAATGATGGAAATGAGGGTAAAAGTAGATAACATTTTGGAGGCCCAACACTAACACATGGTCCAGATTCCATTTCAATATCACCAAATAGAAAAACACACAATAAAAATCTTGTACCTTCTTTCTCCTAAATCTTTATGATAATTTCTGGATCCTTTAATCTTTTAAAATCAACAATTTCCTTACCTAGAGATCCATTCATTAACATAAGGTTTGTCATCCAACAACATATTCCACTTTAATTCATTCACTTCTCTGTGAGTGTTCATGACAAGTAGATATTCCTTCCATGGATTATCTTCTTTCTCAATCATAAATATGATTTCTAACATTATTTTTTTATGTTCTTTGCATCTACCATAGATGCAAAATCTACTACCCCTTCATATAATATTTTTTCATTAATTCTTTCTTGGATTTTTAGTTCATTTCCTTTACCATCATTCTCCTTATCCTTGAAGAAAGTTTTATGGTTTGTATCCTCTCGTAGTATAAGGGAAAATTTTCTTTTTTCATTATTATCCTTGTTTACCCACTTGAACAAATTTCTCTCTTCATCTCCAAATAACCCTTTATAAAGATTGAAATCATACACCCAATACTTCTTAGTCTTGAGTTTATATGATAAATTTATGATCCTCTGATAAGGACCAATTAGATTTTGCAATATTTCATATTCATTTCCTTGAGCTATATCTCCATTTTCAATAACATCTTTGTTCCCTTGAATTTCCGTGAAAATAAATTTATGTTTGACACTTCTTTATTGTGCATTTTTTGCAAATGTTTCTTCATTCTTCAATAAGATACATGACTTCTTCTAAATCTCATCATAAGAATATTTTGGTTATTTGACTTGCTTCAAATGGTTGTCCTACTTCTTTGTCTTATTCTTATCCCATTCATCAACTAGGTCCACAAATCTGACATGATCATATTCCACCTTGCTTTCTTGTAGGGGTATCTTGCTTAGAATTTTCAATGTTGGCTTCAAAGATAACATCTTTTTCTTTTCTTTTCGGTGTAAATTCACATTTATTCAATAAAATTGAATATGTTAACGGTAAATAAATTACCTCAATATATGCAACTCCTTTCCTTATAAGTCCTTCAAATTTAATGTTTATTGATTCCTATCAAGTGGAGGAAGTTAGGTGTTCTCAACACATTCCAAGTGCAATTAACTCTACCCTCCTTACATTTAATTTCGAAGAAAACAAAATCTCTGTCTCTTTCTGACTATAGGTCGATCTCTTTGTGTAATTGAGTTTACAAAATTATGTCCAAACTCCTCGCTAACTGAGTTAAGAAGATTATTTCTCCTCATATTTCGTTGGAGCAGTTTGGATTCTTGTCTAACAGGAGGATTCAAGATGCAATTTCCATAGCACAAGAATGTATACACTTAGTTAAAACATGAAAATTAAAATCTTTCCTCTTGAAAACCAATCTCAACTTGACATATGACTGTAACTCCTCCCACATTTACCCAGATTCACAAGCTCACCAGGGTAAACATGACATGAGAGTTACTATGCGAGATTCGATTTTCAAGATGCACTTATGGAAAATGGGGTCTACATGTCCAGAACCGAATGCAAACACACATTGACGCATGATCACATTGGTATCGACCTAAATTGACCTAACATTATTTTTTTTAGTTTCGTTTCCTTAAATTTAACAAAAATTCCTATTTTGGGTATTTTTTTGGGTTCTAAACTTTCAAGGTCGTTTTGAGGGACTAAAAGACGTTTTCATAGAAAACAGAGAGACCATATAAGTGCAAAACTAGTTCACTAGTATATTTTTAGCCTCCTCATGGAGATCTTCGAAATGAGGTATTATGATAGTCAAACAAAGATCATATGCCAAAATTATGGCCCTAAGATTTATACAAACACTTTGTGTACATAGTACTCTAGAGGTCATAAATGCATATTTGAACATAGGGGTCTATTACTTATCTAAAAAATCACCAAGAAGACATAATTCCCTCTCATAATAGCTCCCATAACATTTATTATATCATGCATTCAATAGCCAATCATTGACCAATCAAAACATGATAAGAGCCATAACTAGGATCTGCCATGAAACCATGCTTATAACCAGCATATAAACAGAATAATAACAATGATGGAACAACCATCAAAGCCACATCATAACAAGTAAATTTAATCATAGAATACAATATGAAATAACTCTTATTAACATATGTAAAATCCAACCAAGTCAGGGACTTCCACGTACCACCTGACCATAGATTGGGCTGAACCAAGTATTTCTTTCAGCCAATCACCCTCGTGCCATATTCCAAGCATGAATGTGGGATATCATGGAATGAACCAAGAAAAACCAAACCAGGGCTTCCAGAGGCCAAACCACCTCAAGCCTCAATTGGTGATTCCACCTCACAATCAGACATTACTAACATCAACATATTGATCTCTACCTAAGCTATCCAAGGCTCCAAAGCATTTTTACAATCTTACTCCAGGACTAGCAACTCAACCCACAATCTCCATAGGGTTGCAGATCGTTTGTCCAACCAAGGCTCCAAGACTAGTAACTCAACCCACCAAGGACTCCAGAGTGTTTGTGCAACCAAGGCTTCCAGGACTAGTAACTCAACCCAATCTATTCCAGGGCTTCCAAAGAGTTTTTCTGACCAAGTCTCTAGGAACTAATAATAAACTCTCAACCATAAGGAACATGAGCGCTAATCATAAAAACAAATGGGAAAACCCACGACACCACAGAGATCCAGGAAATGACAAGGCTAGGTAAAACAAATGTCAATCCAAGCAATCATCCATGCCAATGATAAATCATAACCAAATAACCACATGAATACACCATGCATGCCAAAACTAGCAATTAAATCATACATGAAACTAGGTACCTACAAAGAATTCCAGTTGTAGTTGTTGATCTTGTTGTCCACTTGTGCTTTCCTGCTTTCCATTTCCTTCTTTCTCCAAATCCAATGTGCTCCAAGAATGCTCCAAGATTTTTTTAAGTGTGCAAGAGTGTGTGTGAGAGAGAAAAGAAGATGTATCCAAGCTAAAACTGACAAAGAGCCCTGAACTGATGCTCAAAAGCATTAATTTTATCATTGAGGTCTCTATTTTCTTCATTTTCCTCTATTTTTCCTTCATTTTTCTTCACATGCAAATTTGTGACCTTTCATATCCCTTTTCCCCTATTTTCCTTTATTTCATAAATAAAATGCTAATAAATGCCTCTTTTCCTTTTTCAATGCCTTTTCCAACTTCCATAGCCATTAATTAATCATTAGTGATCCCATTACTATGTTTTTTCCCAACATTCAACCTAGAATACATGTCCCATGACCTTGGTCTTATTTTTTCCTTTATCAACTTTATTACATAGTTTGTTAATCGGTGTTGTTACAATGACTGCGTGGATTTGGAGTTCCTCACTATGATTTTGTACAAAATTAGATTCTTACATAGACATGTTCAATGTGTCATGGCCTACATCACAATGGATTCAATGGCGATTCTCATCAATGGTGAGCCCACTCATTTTTTCAGAGTTCAAAGGGGCCTTAGACAAGGTTGCACATTGTCCCCACTACTTTTTATCCTTGTCATGGATGGTTTCATTAGAGGGATCAATGCCATGAAGGAAGATGGCACCCTTTTAAGCTATGGGATCTTCAAAAATAATAATCTAACTCACCTAATGTTCGTGGAAAATGGCCTATGTGTTGGGGTAGCCAAAATATCTAAGTGGGTCTCTTTCTATAGAATAGCCAAAATATATGAGTGGGTCTCTTTCTACATGATAGTAGAGAAATTTGGCAAATATTTTGGGTTGAATATCAACAAACAAAGACTTAGTTAATCTCGAATGATGGGGAATCAGTGGAGATACTCGATATTTCTACCTTATTCAGGGTGAAAATCCACCCTATGTCTAAGGGATTCAAGTACTTGGGATGCTTTTTAAAACCCAACCATTACAATAAACTAGAGTAGGAGTGTCTCATCACCAAATTTGAGAGTATGTTGACATGTTGGGATCACAAATGTTTAACGTTGGGGGGTAGGATCATTATGACTAAGATGGTATTACAGGACATTCCCATTTTTTGGATGCATCCATTCCATATCCCACAGTCAATCATACATAAAGTTGAGTCCATAATTTCCAAATTCATTTGGTTTGGCGCCAACTCCTATAGAAATATTCACCTCACTAGATTGAGCACAATTTCCAGGCCTATCAAGATGGGAGGTTGGGGAATTCTATATGCAATATGGTTTAATCTTTCTTTATTGACTACGAATCTTTGGAGGGTTTTCAACGAAATAGCATTGTGGAAAATTATCATGTTTGCAAAATATATACAGTATCAGGGGCTGGAGGAGTGGTTCGAGGCAGGAGCTCCATCGAATTCCCGTGCATCGATAATCTGGCGTAGACTTAGGCATGTGATCCTGTGGCTTTGCAGTAAACTTCGATGGTTGGTAGTTAACAGACAAAAGATTCAAGTTGGGAAGGACACCATTAAAGGAATGCAGGGTTGTGATTTACTTTCAGATCGTATCATCTACATCCTTAATCAGTGGGGGATTCACAATCTGGAAAGCCTTGGGATTGGATCACGATCTCCTTTTTCTACCCTTGTTTGGCCTCACGCTTGGAAAATCGATATCCTAGATTATTTGGAGGGTAAATGGGCAGCTTATCACAACCTCCTCTGCCAGGCTGGTATCTCATTCTCATAGCAGTAAGATTGATTGGTTTGGGGAGGGCATATAGTGTATGAAAAGATTACTGCTAAGGAAGTATATGAATATATTACATCCAACATCCACCCATTTCTGCATGCGAATTACATCACAAATCTAAAGGGTTGGGAAGTACCATTAAAAATCAAATGCATTACTTGGTTAGTTATACATAATCGTATCTTAACATGGGAATTTTTTTGAAGAATGTATTTATGGGCCCTAGAAGATGCTCTCTTTGTAGGATCGATTCAGAGGATTTCTATCATCCATTTTATGATTCCCCTATGCTGTTGCCTGCATTTGGATAGAGATTTCTACTCTCTCAGGTGTGAACGTTCATAGAGATGGCTCCTCCATACATGCGGGTATTAGTTCTTGGGCGCTACAAGAAAAACCTTGCAGGGCGGTCCCCCTATATATCCTGTGGGGCATTTTGTGCTCTCAAAAGGAACACATATTTGAAGGCATTTCTCCTGACGCTAATATTTCTTCCTTGAGGATCGTTGCATATTTCATGGAAATTTTCCGCTGGGCTCCCAATGCCACTTCCAAGACTATTTCAGTTGTAGCTGATCTGGAAAACATTTTTCGATTTTCTATTTTGATGGAGCCTCCTATGGTGGGCATTGTGGATGTGGAATTTATCTTCTAATTGGCCCCTCTCTTCAATATCTATTTCAATTCTGGTCATTGGGGATTCTCTCTCAACGATCCAATGGATCTAAGGGCAGAATGCTTTGGAGGTCCCCTCTCTTTGCAACTGGATGCAGATGATCTTGGATTTGAAGGCATCTCTCATTGAGGTTTCTTTTGAGCATGTCTATAGATAACAAAACGTTGAATTCGATGCTCTATCCAAGCATGGATTGTCTCTACATCCTGGATACATGTTATTTGAGGTGTTAGTCAATGTATCACTAGTCAAAGGAATTTTGAAATTTAATCACAACTTCCTTGCATTTTTTCTTTCATTTTATGGTATTTTGGTCTACTCTCCTCATTTCTTGTTGGAATTTCTGATAATTCCTTAACAAACAATGAGGAACAAGATTTTCTCTGTCAACACATAGATTTTAGAAGACAAACTTATAGATGGAGCAAGACGCTCTATTTCATTAAAACTTTGGACTATTATAAAGCAATATTTTCCCTCAGAATTGTTGTTCTGGATTTTAAAAAATGCTCCTCTGTGTTTTTGGCTTACACAGTGTTTTCTCCTAGTATTCATTGCTACACACACAAACATCTTCCTTACCAATCTTCTCTTGGCATACACAGTCTCGACATTCACCTTCTGTATATATGTATTGTAAACACACATGTTTATAATACATGTAATAAAAAATTATATAACCCTAAGTTTAAAATGAAACTATTGTCGCATCTTTTAACATTAAACAATACCCTAGGTTTAAACCTTATGAAAAATAAAATATATCACGAGCATAAAACCAAAATAAAAACATTAAACCAAAGACATTACAATATATCATTCGATGGATTATCGCATTGATCAACCCACCCACTGACTAGGTATTCAAGTTGTGTGATAGAGCACCATTGGTCAGAGGTTTGTGAGCTGGCAGTGGTGGGACCTGCCTTATCGTACAGTTGTAGAGAGGTGCCGACATAAGCACGAGATCGTGTGATACGCTCCTAATTGGTCAGAGGATTTGATGTGGCCATGGTGGTGGGGTAAGTTTATCGCACGGGTTTGAACGGGGATGACGTAAGCTTCAAGGGCTTGTGATAAACTCCTATTGGCTGCAGGACAGAGTGAGGTGGAACTGTGGGGTCCACAGAAACTTGCATGGAATGGTTTGAATTTAAAATGAGGGTGCGAGAGTAATGGCAGTTGGTGAAAATGATTTATGGCACAAAGGTAATGTGGTTTGCACCACGATTTAGTGAATCAGGAGAGGGCTATGACCTGTAAAGGAAAATTGATTTTGCAAGGGAATTAAACACATGAAACTCAATGCACGATTGAGTGCAAACCAAGACAAGAAATAATTGTTTCTTCTTCCTTTAAAATTAAAATAAAAAATGAATTTTGTTGTCCTTCTGCTTAGGTTTGTAGTTGGGGTTATCTCCAACACTCCCCCTTAATCACAACCGTTGTTTTCTTGCATACCCAGACATTTATTGAGATAATTAAAACTTTTTTGCCCTAATGGTTTTGTTAAAATATCAACAAATTGTTCTTGTGTTCTGTAATGCGTCAGAACAATTTCTCCATTGTTCACTAATTCTTTGATGTAGTGATACTTTGCATCAATGTGTTTTTTTCTTTTATGAAACACTAAATTATTGGATAAAACTATTGCTGAGATATTATCACAGTAAACTATTGTGCCGTTTACCCATTCATGACACAAATTTCTTAACATTCTCCTCATCCATATTTCTTGACATGCTGCTGCTGTAGCTGCCACATACTCTGCCTCTGTTGTTGATAAAGACATAATTTGTTGTTTCTTAGAAGCCCATGAAATGACTCCTGATCCCATATGAAAAACATATCCAGAGGTGCTTTTCCTGTCATCTATACTTCCAGCCCAATTACTGTCAGTATATCCAATTAATTCAAAATTTTCTCAAGAGGTGTATAAGATACCATACCTCTTTGTTCCTTTCACATACCTTAGAATTATGTTTGCTGCTTGCCAATGTGCCTCCTTTGGCCTTTCCATAAATCTGGAGACTAAACTTACATCGTGGATAATATTGGTCCTAGTTACAGTCAAATACATAAGGTTGCCAACTATGCTCTTATACAAACTTGGATCAAAATCCTTACTGCTGTCTTCTTTGCTTAACTTCAATCCTATCACTGTAGAAGTAATTTCTGCCTTGCAATCTTGCATGTTAAATATTTCCAAAACTTCTTTTACATATTTTTCTTGAGAAATAAAAATTTTATTTTCATTTTTCTCTACTTCTATTCCTAAGAAGTATCTCAACAATCCCATATCAGTCATCTCAAATTCTTCTTTCATGATTGTTTTAAAATTTTCAATGAGGTAAGCATCAGTACCTGTGAATATCACATCATCAACATATAAAACAAAAATAATCATCTTACCATCCTTTTCTTTGATGTATAATGTGGGTTCTCCTTCACATTTTTCAAACCCATTTTCAAGTAGATAGGCATATATCTTACTGTACCATGCTCTTGGTGCTTGTTTCAACCCATATAGAGCTTTTTTTAATTTGCATACTTTGTGCTCTTGGCCTTCTTTCTCATAGCCCAAAGGTTGTTCAACATAAACCTCTTCCATAAATACTCCATTTAGAAATGTTGATTTCACATCCATTTGGTAAACTTTCCATTTGTGTTGTGCTACTATGGACAACACTACTCTTATTGTTTCCATTCTTGCAACTGGTGCAAAAGTTTCCTCATAATATATTCCTTGTTGCTGCTTGTAGCCTTTGGCAACAAGTTTAGCCTTGTGCCTTTAAATTTTACCTTCAGCATTGCTTTTGTTTTTATAAACCCATTTCACTCCAATTACTTCCTTACCTTTTGGGAGATCAAATAATTCCCATGTCTTGTTCTTTTCTATTGCATTAATCTCTTCATCCATAGCATCTAGCCATTTCTTATCTTTTACTGCTTCTTCAAAATGAATAGGATATTATACATGACAATACAAAGAAAATAAAGAGTTCATACTTTCATTATTTGCCTCTTGCTCATAAATTTCATTCAGACTTCTGAATCTGGTTCTTCCTTCACTTGTTGAACTTGTGCTTGTAGAAGCATTCAGATCTTCTCCTTGTGATGTGCTTGGAGAAGCACTGTCATCACTTCTTAAGGGTCTTCTTATACAAGCTTGTGGTGTCCCTTGTTGTCCTTGTGTTGGTGGAGGTGGTGCTAATAATGAGGGATTTCTTTCAGCCATTTCTTCCTCATCTTCATCATGAGATAAACAGATTTTTACATTCACTTTTTTCTCAATGCTTCCATCCAAAGTTTATTTTTCAATAAATTGCACATCTCTTCTTATTATAAAATTCTTGACGGATGGGTTATACAGTATGTATGCCTTGGATTCTTCACTGTATCCTACAAATATGCACTTATCCCCTTTATTGTCCAACTTCTTCCTTAGCCGATCTAGAATGTGTGCATAAGCCACACAACCAAATACTTTCATGTAGGTGACAAATTTTTTTATGCCACTCCATGCTTCTTCTGGAACTTTGTTCATAACACACTTTGTTAGGCATCTATTCAACACATATGCTACACAATTTATAGCTTCAGCCCAATATTCATTTGGCAAATGTTTTGCCTTCAACATGCTTCTTACCATATCCATGATAGTTCTATTTTTTCTTTCAGCAACTCCATTTTTTTGTGGTGTATACCTTGCTGTAAACTGCTTATGAATCCCATTTTCTCTGCAAAAATGTAGAAAATCCTTGGAGATGTATTCTCCTCCTCTATCATTCCTCAAGACTTTTATGTGCTCCCACTTTGATTCTCAACAAGAGCTTTAAAGTGACAGAACTTCTCAAACACTTCATTTTTAAACTTCAAGAAATATACCCATGTTTTTCTTGTGTAATCATCAATAAAGGTCAACATGTAATGACTGTCTGCTAATGATGGTGTTTGCATTGGTCCACACAAATCAAAATTGATTATCTCTAAGGGTGCTTTGCCCTTATGCACTTTCCTGATGGAAAGCTTTCTCTATGTTGTTTTCCCAAGATGCAACCTTCACAAAAGTTGTCTGGTTTCTCAATCAATGGTAATCCCTTTACCATACCTTTTCTGTGTAACAAATTCAGACCTCCAAAGTTGAGATGTCCAAATCTCAAATGCCATAACAAGTTTTCATCTTTTTCTTCTCTTTGGTAAGTCTCTTATCTCTTTGTTGCCATTGCAACTCCTTTCTTCAAATCTGCGCTCATCTTAAGAGGAAACATTTTGTTTCTTGTCATCTTCACTTGTGCAATTCTTTGTTTGCTTGTTGGTATGTCCATGATGGTATATACATCATATTCAAAGAATACATTGTAGCATTTTTAAATGAGTCATCCAATGCTCAAAAGGTTACACTTCATACTAGGTACATAGTATACATATGATATGGATCTCATTTCTCCTTTCTTTGTCAAAACACTTACTCTGCCTTTTCCCATGACAGAGATTTTACTATATATCTCCAATGTTACTTGAGACTTCACATTTTCATCTAGCATGGAAAACATAGAAATGTTTCCAGTCATATGGTTGCTACATCCTGAATCTATAAACCATATATCTTCATTCTTTTCTTCAGCCATATTACATGCTAAGAATAAATTCTCTTGACTCAGAGTCTCTTTAGTAAATTTAGCACTTGATCTATTACCCATGTCACTCCGTTTCTTCCTACATTCATTGACATAATGCCCATACTTCTTACAATAATGACATTGGACTTGGGATTTATCATACATTTTTCCATGTGCTTGATTTTGTCCACCTTGCTCGATGTTGCCTTGGCTTTGATTCTAACTTTGATTACTACCCCTTCCACTTGTACTTGCAGAGCTGTTTCTTCCTTTGTTTTGGCTTCTGCCTCTTCCTTTTCCTTTGTAGTTTGATCTGCCTTTACCTATTCTTCTTCCAAAGGACATTTGGGTTTTGAAGGCATGCTCCAAAGATGAGTTTGTTGTTATGCTCAGTCTTTGTTTATGTGTCATCAATGATGCATGAAGCTCATCAATAGTAAACATTCAGAGATCCTTTGTCTCTTCAATGGTTGTTACTATCACATCAAATCTTGAGGGTAAGCTTTTGAATACTTTATCCACTATTCTTCTTTCTTCTATTGTCTCTCCGTGAGATCTCATTTGGGTAACCAACCCAATCAACAATGTGAAGAATGAACCTATTGTATTAGAGTCTTTCATGCAAATGACTTCAAAATCTATTCTCATTAATTGAAGCTTTGTTGTCTTTACCTTCTCCATACCTTAATAGGCTGTTTGGAGGGTATCTCATGCATCCTTGGACTTCTTTGCTACTGTAATTCTTAGAAATATGCTTTCATGCATTTCTTGATAGAGATAGAAAAGGGCTTTTGAGTCCTTATTTCTATTACTCTTCAGCAAATCTTTCTCTGCCTGTGTTAAGGCATTAAATGCTTGTTCATTTGCTAGTTCTTCTAAACCATCTTCAACTAGCTCCCATAAATCTTGAGATGCAAACATGAATCTCATTGTGATTGCCTAATATTCATAGTTCTTCCCATTGAAATGTGGGAGTTGAGTATTTCCCATACTCGTGCTTGTGTTGGCTCCTGCCATTGCTAGCCTTGCAGAACTATGTTAAACTTGATTGTGTATCTTAAACAAACTTTCTCACTACTTGAGAGATAACCTCTGTCTCTAAAAGAGTTCCTTTTACAGCTCTCTGGACTGTGATCTTAAAAAAAAAATAACTCTGACTTGTTGAACTTTCACTCTGGTCGACAAAAGCTTCAACAGTCTTTTTCTTCTTCCTTCAGCGTCTTCAGAAAATGCTGCGAGCTTGGACTAGCTCTGATACCATGTTGTAATTTCTAATAATTCCTTAACAAACAATGAGGAACAAGATGTCCTCTGTCAACACAGAGATTTTACAAGACAAACTTACAGATGGAGCAAGACACTCTATTTCATTAAAAAATTGAATTGTTACAAAACAAGATTTTCCCTCAGAGTTGTTGTTCTGGATTTTAAAAAATTCTCCTATGTGTTTTTGGCTTACATAGTCTTTTTTTTTGGTATTCGCTGCTACACACACACAACTTCCTTACCAATCTACTCTTGGCATACACTGTCTCGGCATTCACCATCTGTCTATATGTATTGTAAACACACATGTTTATAATACATATAATAAAAAATTATATGACCCTAAGTTTAAAATGAAACTATTGTCATAGCTTTTAACATTATGACATTAAACAATACCCTAGGTTTAAACCTTATGAAAAATAAAATATATCGCGGGCATAAAACCAAAAAAAAAACATTAAATCAAAGACATTACAATATATCATGCAATGGGTTATCACAACAATAAACCAGCCATTGACTGGGCATTCAAGTTGTGTGATAGAGCGTCATTGGTCGGAGGTTCATGAGTTGGCGGTGGTGGGACCTGCCTTATCACACAATTGCGGAGAGGTGCTAACGTAAGCACAGGATTGTGCGATACGCTCCTGATTGGTCGGAGGATTTGACATGGCCATGGTGGTGGGGTAAGTTTATCGCGCGGGTGTGAATGGGGATGACATAAGCTTCAAGGGCTTGTGATAAACTCCTATTGGCTGCGGGACATAGTGAGGTGGAACTGTGGGGTCCACAGAAACTTGCGTGGAATGGTTTGAATTTAAAACGAGGGTGTGAGAGTAATGGCAGTTGGTGCAAAGGCTTTATGGTGCAGAGGTAACATTGTTTGCACCACGATTTAGTGAATCGAGAGAGGGCTACGACTTGTAAAGGAAAATTGATTTTGCAGGGGAATTAAACACAAGAAACTCAATGCATGATTGAGTGCAAACCAAGACAAGAAATAGCTACTGCTTGTGCTTCGTCCTCTAACCTTCGAATAAAAAATGAAGTTTGTTTTCCTGCTCAGGTTTGCAGTTGGGATTATCTCCAACATTTTTGCATATCAACACATATGTGTTGCAGATTTTGTAAGTTTTCTATTGTATGACATTTTATGTTTTTATCATACTGAGATAACACGGGATTTTTGTCTTTATATTTCGTCCATGTAGCATTCTAGATTTGTTGTTGGACAATAAATAACATATAATCAAGCTCAAGTGATGATTAGAATATGCAAAACATTCCATCACTAATATAAGAATGTTTCGTTTTTTTCTCATGAAACAAAAAAAAACAAAGTGTCTTCCTTCCTCTTCTTTTCCAAAAGTATTAAATTATTCTTCTCTTTGTCTCCTTGAGTCAATTGTAAAATAGCATTAGTGTCGTCCTTCCTCTTCTTTTCCTAAATTCTTAAATTATTCTTCTCTTACGCAATTGTAAAATAGCATAAGTGTCATCCTTCCTCTTCTTTTCCTAAATTCTTAAATTATTCTTCTCTTTGTCTCCTTGAATCAATTGTAAAATAGCATAAGTGTCATCATTTCTCTTCTTTTCCTAAATTCTTAAATTATTCTTCTCTTTGTAATTACCTTGACTCAATTGTAAAATTAATAGCTGTGTATGAGTGCAGGTTATGAGGAAAGGCAATTGGATTGTATTATGCCATCTCGGACCTGCCATAAGAGGGAGAAATGAAAACAAAGAGAAAATGCATTTGTATTCTTCTTACGACAGGAGGGCCTAGACGGACTTTCGGGAATGATAAAATAAAATGCCTTCCTTCACCCTAATGACATGGATTGTGCTTTCTGCTACAGTGAAAAGCCAGTGATGGACCGCTGAAGACCAAGGGCTTAAGAAAATAAGATACCCACTAAAAGAAAAATACCTTCCTTCGTCACCAAAAAAAAATGAACATTAATAAGGAGGAGGATGATTAGCATACTTGGCTATTGTAGGAGGAGGAGAAAGACTAAAGCCTAGTGAGTGCGCAATCGTTCATCGTGGTTGCAGGGAATATGGCGTTTAAGGAAGACGTGGAGTCGATTTTGAAGAGTATATTGCTGGCCTCGCAGATTTGTCTTGGCTTTTGGCAGTTTCTCCACCTCACACCGCTAGGGGCGCTCATACGATGCGTGGTAGCCTGGTTGCTGCTACCCTTGGGTTTGTCTCCAACTTACGCCAAACTGCAGCATTACCCGGGTCGTATATTCAAGGGACCAGTGCACATCGCTGTACTGAACGCGGTATCAGATCAGGTAGTGCCGACAAGACCAAGAAGTGATGCGACCCCTTCTCTCAAATCGTCCTACTTGGGCGTGGATTTCGTTCTAAGAAGGGACGAAAATAAGCTGTTTGTCAATGGGAAAATGTTGTATTATATCAGTGATACAATATGGCAGAAGTTGGATATTATGACCAACATTTCCAAGGATGTGGTGTTTGTGAAGGGCTATAAAGAATTCTGGGTATGGTGGGGTGATGAGTTTAGAGGAAGTGTTAGATGGTTTAATACTTGAAAACCATGTTATGACGATTTTAGACGAAAATGTGATTTTACCTGTCAATTTGTGTGTTTCAGAGGAGAAATTACTAAAAATTTTAAATTTGGTGGCGCTGCTTTTACAAATAAAGGAAGTCTATTGGGTGATCCCCACATTGTTAAGCGCTACCTCCGCAGTGTTAGAGTTCAATGCAAGATGGAGGGAATTTGTTTATGATCAAATCAATTTGGTGTTCTGTTACACCATGCATCTCCTCTGCGACAAACTGCCTTACATAAAGAGGAGGCAGGTATACTCTTTGGGCAAATGGGTGGAAAATTTGAAGCCATGCAATGACATTATATTAAAGATTGTGAAGGGCAATGCATGCATAGTTATCGGTGGGGGTGCCAACACTCTCAGATCTGATGCAGTTTCTGTGCCTCCCATTTACGAGTTACCGCGTGCAGGGAAATCCCGAATTTCTTTCACACATGGCCAAATTAGTATGGTGTGCCAATTTTTTAAAAATGATTACAAATGCATCTTCCATGGCACTCGTATGAGTGCCAATGTGCCTGTGGTCAGAGGGCATGTAACTTGTACCGTGGATGAGTTTCCTCGGATAATCACTTTCATTAATTGCATATTGCACAAGGGGTCAGGGTCATTGATCTCCTATGATTCTAAGAAGAAGAAGGCGCATGTTCGCGGATTGAAGGAATCTATTCTGTGCTATGCCAAAAGTGGATTTCCGCCTCTGTATGAACTCCAATTGGAGCATGTTACGATCAATGGCCTCTAGGAGGTCAAGTACTAGGACTTCTCTCATTTTCTAAATGAGAGTATCTTTGGGCAATCACATTGTCTATAAGTGTGCTCCCTATGCTTTTATGTGTTAAAGTGGAGTAAATTTTTATTGATCTTATTGGAAGTGGAGTATATCACCATATATTTAAAGAAGTGGTGTATGCTATATTGTTAAGTTCTATAAAGTAGGGTAATTAACTTTGTGTTTGCCATGTTGGCATGTACAAGTGGATTTATTTATGTGAATTGTCACCATAACCATAAAAAAATTACAAATATTTATATTATGAATATATAAATAAGAACTAAACTCACAAATTTTTATTTTATAATATTTATTTGTTTGTCATGTTATGTAAAACTAAAATTCATTTATGTAAGTTTGCACCATAAATAGAACAAATTCAAAGTAATTGTTTTCTAAATATGTTATTTCAATTATTTATAAGTTTGCACCATAAATACAACAAATTCAAAGTAATTGTTTTCAAAACATGTTATTTCAATTATTTACTTTTATATTATTCTCATGAGATAATAAATACACAAAACCATAATACATAATTATTTATTTTATGAATAAGCCAACTAAGATAAATATTTTTATATTATTATGATTTCAAAATAAAATAAGGGTGAATTCGATGGAGTTGGGTTACTATTTTTTGGAAGAACTTCTGTTCCAAAGGTTGAAAATGTATCTTTGTGAGAGTATTTTTAAGCCCTCCATCAAGCTTTTAAAAGGTCCATCTAGGACTAAATAAAACCCTCAATTAAACCTCATATCTCCATCATGTTATGGAGCTTGATGGAGGCACATAGCTTGATAGAGTTATAATATGTACACGTGCCATTAAATTTTGCTTCAACTTAATGATAGTGTTTTAAGGGCTCATGACATTGAGAATCCAATAGTATTGCACATGGTATGGTATGGTTTGCTTTTTTATATTATACTTAATATATTTTTTATTATTTCAATACATATATGTATGTATGTAATTTTAGAATTTGTTATTGTTATTAATTTTATCCATTTTATAGTGTTTTTTTTTGTAAGGTTGGTAGGACTCATTTTTCATTCATTTTATAAACAACAAACAACTAGATTTACTAGTTTGGTGGTCTCAACCCACCCTGAGCGGGGAACTGAATTTGTTGGCCACCTGATGGCATGGTATGCCATAAAATAAAATAAGGTTTTGAGTCTGCCATACCAAGAAAACAAATCTTGGATACTCGCACATACACAATTTTTCACATATTGACTAACATATTTACTGGACACTTGAAATTTAAATGTTAGCCACATATAAATACTAAAAAAAAAGGCAGATTAAAACAATCATGAACTACTCAGCCTCGTCTGGAACCGAGGCCGACTCTAGTGGTGCCAGATCCTGAACTGAGGTACTAGCTTGCTCAAAAGGCTTCAAAATACACGAGAGGTGGTAGTCAATATGCTCGAGGTGCCCATCCTGTTTCCTTAACTGGAACTTGATCTTATCGAGCTCGCTCTTGTAGTATGGGAAGTCTTGGGCTAATGTCACCAGGCTCATAGAGATCTGCTCCAAGTATTTGCCAAGGATGCTCTTCATAGACCAATAAAGATACATTATCTGCTTGAATTATGTTAGATTGCCTCTTGTTTGTCCCAAATCTGGTATTAAACCTCTCCATTCTTTAGTATCCATCTTTGTCTTTACATGTCTATTTATGTCAAATTCCCATTTTTCAATGAGATTTTGAATTTCTTTTGATGTGCTCTCGTGGTATGCTTTCACTACCTCTTAGATTACATCGATTGGAGGCCTCCGTCCTCTCGGCTTGCTCGGGGGTGAGCTGGGTTGGGATTCTACCGCCTTCCATTTATATTTCCAGCCACGGCCTCAAGCTATAGGGCTCTTGGAATGGTCGCGAGCTACAAGACTCTTCGAGCGTGCCATCCCACAATATTTGACTAGGTTTCCAGGTAGGTGACTTGTCCACACAATCAAACAGAGGCATAATTCCATATAATGAAAACTATCAAAGGTCCATGCATCCCAGTTGTCAGAAGAAAGGTGACTTGGGGGCCTCTTCCCAAGACTTCTCCCGTACCCGTCCCTCTGCGGACCCATCACCCTCATACCTTGCTTGATTTCTACCACCCCATGTCCCTGACAGTTGCGTGCACCCCAAAAATTATCCCCATAACCCAAATAGATCCCACCTTCCTTCAATCTCCTGACCTCCCTTCTGGTGTCCTCTCTCTCGTCATACCTCACACCCTTGAAATTGACAGAGGAGGCATCAATGCCCATTGCTCGGGCATGGGTGGAATCCCCTCTCCTATTCCCCATGTGTAATGAGCCCAAGTATCTCAAGGTGGTATAAACCAGCAAAGCCTCTGAACTAAAATCCAACCTTATGACTACTCCTTAAATCTATACCCTGGCAAGATTGCTTGATCCCTCACCATTTCTTCTTGTTGGCATCCCTTACCTGACAAACTCACACTCAGGTGCATGCTGAGGCCATGCCCAATTCCTACTCCTACATAAAGGAAAAGACCCAAAATAACCCTAACCTTCCCCCAACCAGAGTCGGAATGGTTCCACTCTCCCCTACCCAAAAAAAGACAATAATAGTCCAGCATAATCCCCTTAGGCTCCCATAGAGACCAGCCCAAATCATAAAACATAAACATGGCATGAACAAGGGAGAGGAAACCAAGCACATACCTAAGTTTCGTCGTGGTGGAAGTGCAATGGAGGTTTGTTATCTCGCTGTCACGCCTGCACCAAAGTCTTCCGTCATAACAGAACCACCATGCCTTCCTCCAACCTATTTTAAGCTCCATGCACGGGCCTCTTTCCCACTACCTCAGCTCGTGTTGCATGCAACAGTACAATCTGCCACCCTTGCAACTCATGTGGAAGGTGGTGGGCTTCAACCCTAAGGCCACTACCATTAAAACTAATGGGAGGGACGATATTCTTCGTTACACCTCGATCAGGGAGCTGAGTTTGAGAACTGTGGGTGAGCTCTGCCCTCCGATCTGTTTATGGTTTGTGATGCTCTGCAGCTTGATCCATGGTTCTTCCCCGATATTAGGAGGTCTAATTAATTCAATAGGTTCAATTGGGTGAGCACAACCATAATTTTCTAGGAGGTCAGCTTCTCCATTTCCTTCCCTCCTTACATGGGTGATAATGATATAATAAAATTTCTTGATTGTATCCTCAAATCCCTGCACATGCGAAGAAGTACACCATCTCTGGCTTAGTTTGTCCCACTTTTTTCCTTGATTAAGTTTTTGAGAGTGTTCATAACCAACTAAGAGTCTCCTTTGATTACCATCTTTTTGTATCCTAGCCTGATGGCCAAGAGGAGACCTTGGTGCATTCTTATGAATTATGCTTCATTGTTGCTGGCAAAGCCACAAGAGTTAGCATATATGAATCTTATTGTGACTTGATGATCTCGAAAAATCCCCCCAACCCCTGCTTGCCCTGGGTTGCCTTTCGAGGCTCCATCAAAGTTGAGTTTGATGAACCATTCTAGAGGATGTTTGAAGATCCTGATGGTGTCCCCTATGTCAGGGATAGCTTTCCAAGAAGCTAGGGAGACCATGCTAGGCGCTAGGTGGAGGCCCTATATAATTCTTGTTTCTTGAGGAGCCATTTGCTAATCATCTGGAATCCATTTCTCTGAGAGGATGCACTAGTAGAAAATGATGAAATTAGTGACTGGGTGACTAAAAAAGTTAGTCACCACAATTATTTCAAGTGAATTACTACTAAATTTGATCAATTTTAAGTGACCGAACTAAAAATGACTAATTTAGTCTAGGGTTAAAATATACGACTAGATGATATTATTATACTAGCTAGTGTGCACTCTAACAGGTTGACGATGGGCTAACCTACCTGCGACCTCCCATCTGCTATGGCATCAGGAGGGGAACATGAGGCTCCCCTTCCTCCTCCTCTAGAATCCTTGCATTCAAGAAACTGATAGCAGCTAGCAACAAGCACCCTTTGACTGAATCTCAACAAAATTTCATGAAGAAGATGGATAGCATCCCTTTGGTGGCCCTTCCAATCGAAGAAACTTGTTGATCTGCATTGAACATAGCTTAAAGAGGGCTCATTGGATATTTTACTGGCCTCTGGTCCTCTCCAAAAGCTGTGGAAGATTGGGTGCAGAGGAACTGGATTCCTTTAGTCTCAGAAGGCATCAAAAGCCACTTCGTAGGCAAAGGATACTTTGTTTTTGTTTTTGAGAATGTGGAAGACATAAGCCTCATCTTCATAAACGACCCATATTTTATGGGTCCTAAGGGACTAAACTTAAATAAATGGACCCCTGACTTCGATCCGGTTCAAGATGTGCCTTAAATTGTTCCAGTGTGGGTATGCCTCCCACATCTTCCACTGCATTACTGGAACTAGAAGTCTCTCCAAACCATTGGTAATACCCTTGGAAAGTATATTGATCAAGTAGTGAGAAAATATTAACACTCATGTGCACGTATATGTGTCGAGGTGGATTTGGAAGTTGGGCTACATGAAGCTATCAAACTAACAGTTGCTGACTGGACCCATATCCAGGAGCTGGATTATGAGCAACTTCCATTTAAATGCATGCACTGTCACGATTATGTCCATTTTGCAAGGCACTACAAAAATAAGGTGGAAGAAGCAAGTGAGAATTCGAAAGGAGAATAATGGACCATGGTTCAGAGAGAAGCCCCGACAAAAGCTAAAGGAAAAGGAGTCACAAAAGGGACCAAAGTATCAGTAGTAGGGAAGACTCTTGGGGCATAGAGCTATGTTCCCCCATGGGTTGAAGCCGAAAAACATATTGAAGAGCTCAACACTCCTGTAGACCCCTCAGTAACAAATTTTAAAACCATAGAACAACCTAATACTTCCCCTTCCTTGGGAAAAGGTAATGAAGAAACATCCCCCTCTAGAGTAATCCTAGGTACCTCCTCTCCACCCTCATATGCTGAAATGATTTGAAAGAAGCCATTGGAAAATTTTTTCTCCTTGGAGGATGAAACCTTTGAGAGGCCTTCGAAAAGAGTGGGAATAAAATCACATAAAGAAGACGGGGAAGAATAAGCAGAACGAAAAAAAACTCAAGGAAGTCAATCCACAATCGAAATGTCCATCGAGAGAAATACCAGAACAAGGCCTCCCAAGGGAGGAGCTACCAACCCCTCCAACAATAAATAATGAAATTAGTCTCTTGGAATTTTAGAGGCTTGGGGAACCCTATGAAAGCTGAAGCTATCAAATATTTAATGAAGATGCAACCTCCTGAAATCCTCATGCTCCAAGAGACTAAAATCAAATGGGACACCCTTCTTGACATCAAAAAATAAAAATGGAAGAAAAATGCAGGGAATGTCGTAAGTGCAAGGGGCTCCTTACGTGGAATTTCCACTATGTGGGCGGAGGAACAATTTAATTGGGAGAACTCCTTAGAGACCTAGCACTGGATTTTCATCGAGCTAAGGCACTCCACAAGTAAGTTAACCGTTTCTCTTTTTAATATTTATGTTCCTATGTTGTACACTGAAAAAAATATTGTTGGAAATCTCTTTCTGAATTTTTATACTTTCACTCTCCCAAGAAAATCATATTAGCCAGAGACCTAAATATTGTCCTCGAACTTCAAAGAAAAGAGAGGAGGCAGTAACAGTAGGGACCAAATGCTCCCCAAGGTGGAGTACCTTGTACTCCAATGGGATCTCCTGGATTTTAAACCAATGAGAGGACTATTCACTTGGTCCAATAATAGAGTAGGGGAAGACCACATCTCTGCTCGCCTTGACCAGTTTCTTGTACATAGTTTTTTGTTATTGGAACATAGGCTAATTTCCTCCAAAATCCTTCCCAAGCTAACCTCTGATAATAAGCCTATCCTGATCCTCTTGGAAGAGGAAGAAAAATTGGTCGCAATCTTGTTCCGATTCAGACCTCTTTGGAGTGAGAGAGACGGGTTTCTTGACATTGTTCGCTTGGCTTAGTCCAAATCTGCCATAGGATCCCCAAGCTATTTATGGGAGAAGAAACTCAAGGCTACAAAACACGCACTAAAAGAGTGGATTAGAAAGCCCAAAAGTACCCCAAACATTCAGAGAAAAGAAACAGTCCAGCTGTTGGAAGATATGCAAATGGAAATGGAAAAAGAGAAAACACCTCTATGGAGCTTGAAAAGGAACAAATTGCACAAAGAAACTCCTATCGCCCTTTTCGTACTAAAGAAGAATATTGGAGGATTAAGTCCCATAGCCTGTGGCTAAAATCTGGAGACCAAAATACTTGTTTCTTCCATCGTCAGTACAGAGCTCGCCTCTCATGCAATCACATCTTAGAAATCACCACTCCTGAAGGGTTGGTCTGTGAAGGTTTCGACAATATCAAAGAAGCTGCAGAGTCTCAATTCCAAAATATGTATAGAAAAGGGAGTGATAGCAGTGAAGAGGACACAAAGGACTTCCTCTCTCACATCCCCTCCCTTGTCAGTAGAGAAGACAATACTAACCTCGTGAAGCCTTTCTCTAATGAAGAAATCTTCAAAATCATATGGTCAATGGAACCAGACAAGGCCCCTGGGCCTGATGGTTTCTCAATCCATTTCTACAGAATTTGTTGGGACATTATCAAATTTGATTTGATGATAATGAACAAATATTTCTAGAATAAAGTTAAGGTGGGGGGTGGCACCAATTCCACCTTCTTAGCCTTAATAGCTAAAGAGGTGAAACCCAAGTCCTTTGAAATATTCAGGCCCATCTCCCTCTGCAATGCTTCGTACAAAATCCTTGCCAAACTCCTAGCCAACAGAATCCAACCATTGCTGGGGAATCTCATCTCCCCCTCTCAAGGTGGGATTTTCAAAGGCAGACACATCTTGGATAGTGTCATACATTTACAGGAAGCAATGCATTCCAGCCATCAATGGAAGGAGCAAGGGATGTTGATCAAGCTTGACATGGAAAATGCCTTTGACAGGGTTAACCTCTTGTTCCTTTATAAATTCCTTCTTACCTTTGGGTTCTCCTCTAATTTCTTCAACCTAATCATAGTCTGCACAGATAAGCCTTGGATTTCCCCGCTTGTTAATTTGGTGACGCTTCTTTTACAAATAAAGGAATTCTATTGGGCGATCCCCACATTGTTAAACGCTACCTCCACAGTGTTAGAGTTCAATGTAAGATGGAGGGAATTTGTTTATGACCAAATCAATTTGGGGTTCTGTTACAACATGCATCTCCTCTGTGACAAACTACCTTACGTTAGGAGGAGGAAATTATACTCTTTGGGAAAATGGGTAGAAAATTTTAAGCCATGAAATGATATTAAATTAAAGATTGTGAAGGGAAATGCATGCATAGTTATCGGTGGAGGTGCCAAAACTCTTAGAGAAGATGCAGTTTCTGTGCCTCTCATTTATGAGTTACGTGCAGGGCAATCCCAAATTTCTTTTAGACATGACCAAATTAGAATGACGTGCAAATTTTTGGAAGATGAGCACAAATACTTCTTCTATGGCCGTCATATGAGTGCCAAAGTGTTTGTGGTCAATGGGCGTGTAAATTGTAACAACATGGATGAGTTTACTTGGATGATCACTTTCATTAATTGCATATTGCACAAGGGGTTAGGTTCATTGATCTCCTATGATTCTAATAAGAAGGTGCATGTTTTCAGATTGAAGGAATTTATTCTGTGTTATGCAAAAAGTGGATTTCTGCCTCTGTATGAACTCCAATTGGAGCATGTTATGATCAATGGCCTCTAGGTCAATTACTATGACTTGTCTCATTTTCTAAATGAGAGTATCTTCCGGCAGTGACATCACATTAAGTGGTGCCCCTACGGCTTTTTGTCAGGTTTATGTGTTTTTTTTTCATCTTCCATGGGATGAATCAGTTATATGGGGATATAGTGGTACATATAAGTAGGGATGGAATTTGATGGGAAAATTGGCAGTCATGGGGTGATTTTCTCGTCGAATATGATTAAAAAAAAATTCAAACTGTCAAGATCTTTTGTTGAAGCTCTCAAAATGGGTGAGAAGGTGTGAAAACCTTCAATTTTGACATGTGAGTCTATTTTGAAATTCCAACCCTACATATGAGGATATAGTGGCACATATATTATATGTATATTATAAATAAACATTATCTTATTGGTTTTTTCTGTCATGTATTAGTTATATGGGATATAGTGGCACATATACTGTATGTATGTTATATTTAAAAATCATCTTATTAGTTTTTTTTTTTTTTTTAAATATTTTCTCATGCTAAGTTTTCTTATTTTTAAAGAAATACTTTATGATTTTTAATTATTTATAACTATATTTTTTATTTTTTAAATGATTTTTTGTGTATTATATGTTTGAATAATGATGATGATTAAGGTCTACTAAAAAAATATAAGAGATCAATAAGAAGTTAAAAAAATGAAAAGCTTTATCAAATTATCATAGTTTTTCTAACTTAAAAAGGCAATAACATTAGTAGTTATACAAATATTTTCAAAATGAACTAAAATGTAGATAATAAGAACTTTTTTCATAATCTAGTGTTTTGACAACATTGTACAGAAAGACTGATAAAAGTGTATATCAGTGAATCACCATACTCAATAATTGTTTTCTTATTAGAAGCTTACAATCCCGGTAAAGCATGATATCGACCTATTGTATTTGTAAGATGAAAAAAAATAAACAAAATTAAATTATATTAAAATGGTAATTTTACAATCATTAATTATTTTATAATTTTTATTCATTACTTTTTGCCATTGGTGTTTTGTAATCCCTAGTATTTGAAAATAAAACAAATTATGAAAACGTATGACTCCTATGTGAAAAAACAGTCATAAGTACAATATATATGGGCCTCTCATTTGTAAATGTGCATTCTATCTTGATGAAGTAGATATAAAAGATTTTTCCTTTCAAATAATAAAGAGTTCAATTTATTTTATCATATTATATTCTATGTATTTTATTTTCAGTTTCATGTTATTTAATAAACAATAAAGTTATTAGTATGTTATTTCTATGATGATGTTTAATCTAATGAAGTTTTTTATTATTATTATTTAATAACAAGTTCAATTTATTTCTATGATATTATGATTCTATGTATTTTATTTTCTATTTACATGTTATTTAATAAACAATGAAGTTATTGGCATGTTATTTCTATACATTGGGATGATATTTAATCTAATTCTTATTATGATGTAAATAATTTGTAATGTTAAGAGTTTCACTAATTATATCTATAATGAAACAATTTTCTATACTTTATAACACATTTTTACACTTTTCAACTACATTACTATTTTCAAAGTCATTTGTAATGATAATAAATCTAATAATTCGTATGTTATTACTATGTTTGTGTTGTCAAAGTCTTTGAAAACTCTACAAAGTGGCTCCAAACATTACAAGGAAAAGACCTTCTAGTGGAGGTTATAAAGGAGATTTTTAGTGTTGTAAAATTGGCCAAAATTGTCAAAAAAAAAATGCTACCACATCCGTTTATGGTTACGGAGGGTTTGGCGGAGCTTTTAATGGAAATTCAACACAAAAAAATGGGCGGCCGAAGGTTATTACGGATGTTTTTTCATCGGTGGGCTAATCCGGATTTAACGCACTGGTGTGTAACTGTAGACGGTGCCCCAAGGCGGTCTAAGGAGAATGCACCAGGCCGTTAAGGTATAAAATAACATCGGGCATAGTGTTGGTGGTGCAATGCACGAGACAGTTATAATTGGCCTTGGGATTTGAGCGGTGCCCATAGGTTGTATCAACGCGCCGGTGCGTAGACTTACAGAAATGCACCAGTGCGTCCTTTCACACAAATGCACTGAGCTTTATAATTGGTATCGGTATTCGTGCAGTGCAAATATGTCATACAAATACACCGGGGTGTATAGACTCTTAAACTCCCTGGTGCGTGGTATCACACAAATGCATGGAGATTTATAATTGGTATCGGTATTCATGCGGTGCCCATAGGTCGTCTAAATGCACTGGTGCTTATAGACACGAAAACGCCCTGGTGCATAGTATCACACAAATGCACCGAGATTTATAATTGGTATATGTATTATGTAGTGCTAATAGGTCGTAAAAAGGCACCGATACGTAGATAGACATAAACGCACCGAAGAGCCGTACCGCACAAACGCCTCAATATTTTTAACCGGTTTTGGTATTTGTGCGGTGCCCATAGGTCGTAAAAACACACCGGTGCGCTTAAGAATACAAGCGCACCGGTGTAAATATACATGCACCAGTTTTCATTTTGTATTTTTTAGAAACATCGACCTGTGACAATGCAATTATTATGATTGTTTTAAATTCATTATTCATCAAAAGTCGACACATCTTATAACAATATTCATATTAATTAAATTTTTATTAATGCATTTGAATGTGATGTTTGGATTAATTTGTTATATCATATCAAAATTATTGTGGTTTTTTAAAATTCATTATTCATCAAAAGTTGACACATATATATCTTATAACAATATTCATATGAATTAAATTTTTATTAGTGCATTTGAGAATGACAATGGAGAATGCAATAGCGACAATAGAGAACACAATAGAATAAATTAAAACATTTTTTATTATATATATATATAAGACATTCTTTGTCATACAAAATGGGACAGTTATTGGTATCCCTTTATCTTTCAATTGGGACACTATGTCCATTACATTAAAGAAAATGTCTGATTTCATAGACATTTTTCCAAAAATAGTACAACGCCTTGCTTTTATATCCAAACATAGTGATCATCATTCTTCGCTTGAACTGCTATCACTGCTAGAGCTACTTCCATGACTTGGGTTATTTTTAGAAATGTTTTGTTCACGGTGTTGATTGTTTTCTTCTTCTTCACCTTCCATCTAGAAACATAAAAATAAATTGTAATGAGTGTATATACATTGGTGAGAATAATGAAAATTGCAATATTAAATAATATACATCAATGTAAATCGAAAAGAAATGACGTACCAATGCAACAATTGACTCATAAACTATACACATTCTTTCAAAACCATGTAACATGCCATCTTTCAAGATTTGATCTGTTGACGCAGTGCCATACTTTGTTTCCTGCAAGTTTTATACCCCATAAGAAATCATATATTTAATATAAAAGATTTATTTTTTCTATTAATTATAGACAGAGCTAAGTAAAACAAGATCGATAGATGCTTACAAATTCCACAATTAAGTTCTGATATGCCAACATATGCGCACAACCCATATTTAAACCAATTTCAATCAATTCCTCTGATGGTTCTTCTTTGTATGTTAGCACCTGTTTGGAGACATTCAATGATGATTTTTGTAAAACAACTTAAAAATACAAAAATGAAATCTAGTTAAGTTTTTATAAGGAAGTAACAATTACTCACAAACTTAGATATCAATCCTTTTCTTCCTTGTCGTCATGTTTTATGTGCTGAATGGGTTCCATTTTCTTTTCTTTTCTGCAAGAAAATACTTGAAAATTAATATTTAATGCTAAATTGTTTATTTATTTTACCTAATGATCGAAAAAATCAATGATTACATATTACATTTGAAGCAAGTTGTTGTTGAGATGGCTCCTCCAACGATGCAATTTTGTCCATTTCTTTGACCATCTCCTTGTACACCTTTTTGGACATTCCTACTGGTATATATCTGATATCAGCTCGTTCATCTTTTGAGATTTTCATAATCTTCCTGAAAATGTAACATGACAATAAACTATTTAATTTTTATATTGATATATGAAAAGTAAGTATAACAAAAGTGATATTTATAAATAATTCTAGACAAATATCTAAAGGAATATTACTTTTTCATTCCTTCTTGTTTGTTGCTGTACGTTTTTTCTATTAAAATTTTGACATGTCTTATTGACCAATTCTCTGGAAACTCTTCCTATAGTTTACATAAAATTTGGTTCTTGGAATCATTGGATTGGTTTTTGTATTGTAAGTAGCAAGAACGTCTATACATTCGTTCCACTAGATCCCTCAAACTTTAGTAAAAAATTTTCCCCCTTTCATTAATCTCCAGCACCACTCTAGATGAGCTAAGGACCAATTCATTTTAATTTGCATGTTCTATTTTTTTTTCTTAGAACAACATTCCTTTTCTGAGTTGTTGGTCCCCATAGAACATTAAACATATGTGAATTAATAGACTCTTTTCACATATGTTATCTAATAATTTTAATTATATTATTAATGAAAACTAAAAAAAAGAAACTCATATTGGATCGATAGTATTTTTTCATTCACCTGATTCATCCTTTTGCAATTTTTTTATCAAGCTTTTATGCTCTTCTGGTCCTAGATCAGAAATAATCTTATTGAGCTTCATCATTTTGTAGCTCTGCATGATACACAATAAACAATACATATTAGTTAAACTTACATATAGTTCAAAAATAATTTTTTTGTAAAAAATTTACAAAGAACTTGCCTTTTTTGCTTTTCCTGATGTGTTATTAGTATTTTTGTTACTTGATCTCTTGTCACTCATTTCTTTATCAATCTCAAAACTGTACCATATCATTCAATAATATATTTATAAATAAATTGTTAACTTGTCAAGTAAAAAAAAATCTCAAAAAACCAGTGTGCCATTCATGGTTTATGAACCAACGTCGGTGCGTCTCTCTTCCAAACACACCGCCATAACAATATAATAGACTGTACAGTGCTCTATGTCAACAAGGAGCACCAGTGTGTTACATGTCAATGACCACACCGGTTAACCATGATAAAATAATAAAAAATGTCCTATGTTAGTTTTTTAGCAGAAATCGATGTCATATTTTACATATGGCGCACCAATAAAAAAAAAATAATTTTTTATCACATTACGTTGTGCGGCGCGCTACATACTCCAGGCGCACCAATAAAAAATATACATATTTTTTTAATTCATGCCAGGGCCCACATGGATTAGGATTCGACTATGCTAATTGTCCCGTTGATTGGATGTCTTAGGTCTATATTTAACAATAGAAACCCTAAAAATCTAGGTTGAAAAACCCTAATTCTGAAATCATAGAAAGAGGATGAAGAAAGGGGAGAAATAAAAATAATGTAATGAAATAGTGCACTGGCTACATATTTTACAAATGGCGCATTGAAAAAATATTTTGTTTTTATAATATTTTATCACAGTACTTGTGTGGTGCGTTGGGAGAACAGAGCACACCAGTGCAGTATTCCACACAAGGCGCACCGACAAATTAATTAATTAATTAATTTATTTTTTTATGCAAGGGTCGACATGGATTGGGATCAGACTATGCAGGTCCTCCCATTGGTTGGATGTCTTAGGCTTATATTTAGCAATACAAACCCTATAAATATAAATTGAAAAGTCCTAATTTTGAAATCACAAAAAGTGGGAGAAGAAAGGGCAGAAACAAAAAGAATGTAGGGTTTTTTTCTAAAATGGTTTTTTTTTTTCCAAAACAACATGTTTGCGGTGTGCCATAATGAAATAGTGCACAGGTGCCATATGTTACATATGGCACATTGATAAAAAAAAATTTGTCTTTTTATTTTTTATCACTGTACTTTCATGGTGCGTTGCTATAACCAAGCGCACCGGTGCACTATGTTACGCAGGACACATCGACGAAAAAAAAGTTTGTATTTTTTAAAGATTGATGCAACGGTCGACATTGATTGGGATCCAACTATACAGGTCCTCTTGTTGGTTGGATGTATTAGGCTTATATTTAGCAATACAAATCCTATAAATATAAATTGAAAAGCCCTAATTATGAAATCATAGAAAGTGAGAGAAGAAAAGGAAAAAACAAAAAGAATGTAGGGTTTGTTTCTAAAATGGTTTTTTTTTGCAAAACAGTACGTTTGCAGTGCGCCATAATGAAATAGTGCACCAGTGCCATATGTTACGTATGGTGCACTGATAAAAACATTTTTCATTTTTTTTCACTATACTTATGCGGTGCACTTCTATAACGGAGCGCACCACTGTGTTTGGTTACGCAGGGCGCACCGACGAAAAAAAATCTGTATTTTTTTAAGATTGACGCAAAGGCCAACATGGATTGGGATCCGAATATTCAATTCGTCCAGTGGGTTGGATGTCTTATGGCTATACAAATCCTATAAATCTAAATTGAAAAGAAAGAGGGAGAAGAAAGGGCAGAAACAAAAAGAATCTAGGGTTTTGTTTGTAAAAATGGATTTCTTTTTTATTTTTGTTTATGAAAATTGCAGAAAAGGTAAAAAAAACTACAGAAAAAAAATTTTAAAAAATGATAAGCTTTAATTTTGTTATTTTCTTCATAAAAAAAGCTATAGAAAAAAAAGTAAAAAAAAAAAAAGACTTAGATTTCTTATTTTACTGCATAAAAAAAACTGAAGGAAAAAAGTACAAAAAAACAATAAACTTACTCACATCGTTTGAAATCCTATGGTACAGGGTTTGACTAACTAGAGGTTTGGAATTCTGATTGTTTGAATACCTTTGTTCGAACGTATTTCCCTACTCCACAGTGCTCTCGTGCTCTGTTTGCTCCAGGTATGTATCCTGCAAATCTCTGGCTGAAATTTTTGGCAAAAATTGTGAAATAATGAAAAGTGTTTAGTATTTAAAGAATTTTTTTACGAAATTATATTTTCGAAAATATTTTTCTGTCCATTTTTTAATTTACTTCTTTTGGTTTCACTTAAAGAAAATAGGGTTGCGTTTTTTTATTTGCGGTTATTAGTTTACTAGTGCGTCTTTTAATTTAACTGCACCGGTGAATCATTTTATAAAATGGCACCAGTGCGCAAAATAAAAAACTCACTGGTGAGGTTATCTGTACATTATGCACCAGAATGACATTGAAGTTTGTGCACCAAAATTTATTGTTGTTTTTCTCAAATGCAGGGAGAAAATATCATATATTATATGGAATGGAAAATTCTTCAAAATTGAGCTCATTCCATAATATTTCTCAAAGTATCACGGAGTTCACCCTATCCATGTGGAGACGTAATATTTACTTCAGATTTGTTTTATTTTTTCACTATCTAATTGAATTTATATAATTTTTTTATCCATGCAGTCAATCATGCACAAATTAATTAAATTTATAATGTATACAAATTTGTAGGTTCATGCAGATTCAACATCGAGTTCAGATGCACAAAATATTCAAACTGATCCAAAACGTCAGAAGTTCTTATCAAGAGCTGCATACTGCAAGGCACATTTGGTAGATGAAAATGGACAACCGCTTCACCCTACCAATTGTAACAATATTGCATCTTCTAGCCACAATCCCGGGACAATGATGGTAATTATAATTATAATTGTTTGGTATATATATTGATTAATATGTAGTTATTTCAACGTCAAACCAATTTATAATCATGCAATATTGTTAACGTGGTTACTAATTGATATCATATATTTTGTACTAATAATGTTCATTTTTTTTTTAATTATTAGGATTCTAGTGATGATGAACAACCTACCTACCATCTTTTGTTGCACCCCATGACAATGTCAAATCGAGAGAATATTGAATTAGGAGAAAAAATCGGAGAGGAACGATACCAAGAATGGTTGAATCAACCACCAATTCAATTCCTGCTATGTCCAGATTCGCCAATTAGGGTAGTTCTTCACAAGCTGGAAATGGAGGCAATCAAATAGAGGTTGGTATGGATGATTACTTAAGGGATATTATTTCCATGGAGAAAATTTTGTTAGATGCATTCCAAAATGATGTTTAGCTAGGGGATGATGCTCATATCGCTAACACCTTTTTCGAAAGCCTTAAATTTGCTTCCACCACCCCTCTCTTTGGACTTGGCGGTTAGTCAAAGTCTACCCAGTTGGGGACAACAATGTTACTGTACAACTTGAAATAAAATTTTGGCTTGTTGAATGCATGTTTCTCGGAACTTTTGAGCTAAGCTACCATAACGTACCCCCCTTATATAAATTTGAAATATAATCAGTACACTGCAATGAACATTACAAATGTTAAATTTTATGAACGTTAATAATTATATCGACATTAATTTATATTTAATATTAATATATTTTTCCATCATCACCAACTACAGGTTATTCAAAGATAAGGTTCTTCAGAGTGATAATGTATTGCCCGATAGCTGTGAAGAGGCAAAGAAATTGTTGAAAATGTTGGGTGTTGAGTACATATCATATCATGCATGTCCAAATTATTGTATTCTATATAGAGGAGAATATGCAGACAAAGATATGTATCTGAAATGTGGGCATGACAGGTATGATAAACAAAAAAAGAAGGGTAAATCATGTACTGGTCCTCCTTTTAAGATATTGAGGCACATGCTTATAATTCCAAGGATTCAAAGGCTCTTTCATTGCAAAGAATTAGATATGTTGCAGGGATGTCATGCCTCACATAGAAGTGAGTTGGGAGTTACACGAATCCCAACTGCTTCAATAGACATGAAGCATATAGAGGATACATGGCCCAAAAAATTCAAGGATGAAGTACGAAGTCTACGACTCAGCATAGCCATGGATGGCGTCAACCCATATTCCCTCCAAAACACCAACTATTTTGTTTGGCCTGTAGTAGTGATCAGTAACAATATCCCCCCGTGGTTGTCCATGAAGAATGAACATCTTATGTTGGTTCTCATAGTCCTTGGTAAAAGACAACTGAAGAATATGGATGTCTACTTACAACCACTGGTAGATGAATTGAAGGAATTATGGGATGAGATAAATGTATACGATGTATCAAGACCCATCGCAGTAGAGAGGAGTTTTACGTTGTATGGCATATGTGCTTACACGACACACGATTATCTAGGCTTAGGAGTTTTCTCTAGTAAATTACATGTTTAATTTATTGATTTGTTTATATATAATGTAACAATATTTTTTCACATATTAGTTATTTAATTCATTGTAATAATATTTGTTCTGATCTTCATGATATTCTTTAACTTTCCATGCATATTAATTAATGTATACAAATATAATATCGTAGGTCTTGTAACAAAAGGGTATTTTGGATGTAGATGTTGTGGACCTTCTCTGAAAGCTAGATGGTCCAAGGACCTACGAAATCCAGTGTATGATTGCTCCAGGATATTCCTACCAGAACAACACCCTTACAGAAGAGCAACATCCTCTTTCAATGGTAAACGAGAGAGAACCCAAAGGCCTCCAATAATGACACTAGCTGAATGGGTTAGAGCATATGAGAGAGAGAAGGAGAATGAGTTCATAGAAATGTTCAATTCAAATGGGGAGCCTAAGTTTGATGATCCAGATTTCTTCAACACCTATGTTGAGAAATTGCCCATTGGGATGAAAAGGAAATCTATCTTTTATGACCTCCCATATTGGGAGCATCTTAAGATTGCCCACTTATTAGATCCCATGCATATATTTAAAAATGTTTCATCTTATTTATGGAGGCACATATCATCGAAACAAAGTGACACATTGGCGGTTAGGAAAGATCTTATTACTTCAAAAACTAAAAAGAAATATTGGCCAAGACGATTAGAAAGTATGGGATCAGAGGCAGGCGCTGGTCCCTCTAATTCATGGTTTTTCAAAGAAGGTGATGTCCCATGGATTTAAAAAAAAAGATGATATATCTTTGGCAAAGGAAGTTATAATGGATGTGAGGGTGCCAACTTCATACGGGTCTTCACTACGGTGCTACTTCACCGTGGATGACCATTTGTCGAGGTTGAAATCGCATGACCATTTGAATCTTCTAAGAGTATGTATAATGTCAAAAGCATGATTTTATTATTTGTTATATTAATAAATTTTATCCCATGTGGGGATCATAAAACATAACTAATTTTGTATATTATTGCACGTGTTTATAACTTTGCAGTGTCATTATCCTTTGTTTGTGCGTGGGTGTGTGAAACATGAATTCCCTCAAGACCTAGGACGTGCCATATCTAAATTATCTGCATTTGTACGTTGGATCACGTCAAAGGAGATTCATGTGGCTAGCATTCCACGGTGGCGTCAAGAGATAGTTGAGATTGTTTGTATGTTTGAGAAGGAACTGCCAACGAGTTTCATGGACTTACAAGTTCATCTTCTAATCCACCTGGTAGATGAGGTTGAATTAGTTGGGGTTGTTTCTTGTTGTTGGATGTTCTTCTTAGAGAGGTACATGAAGAAATTGAAAGGTTTTGTTTGACAAAGGGAAAAACCCGAGGGGTCTATGGCAGAGGGGTACATATCGTATGAGTATTTCTATTATGCCAGTGAGTACATCAAGCAGATCGACAATAGACCAGGTGCAATGATTTGGGATGATGAAATGGATGAAGACAAAAAAGAAGGAAATTTGCTCCAAACAAGTGGAAAAAAGCGCTTGATAAAGAGTAAGCGACTTATAATTTTTCAAATTTACAAAAATTAATTAATATTCATGTTGAACTTCGATATAATTTATATTTTGATCTCTAAGTACTATATAATTTTGGTTTGATTTCATCAGCGAATGCAAAAATTAAAGCAATCAATAAATTTGTTCTTTACAATTTTGAAGCGACACAACCGTGGGTCGCATTGTACGAACAAAACAGGATGAAATGGGATAGTGACAGGAAAGAATTTAGACGGTTGAATGGTAGAAGTGTGCCTTATCCCAATCATTTAAAAGAAAATATGCCAAAAATATGCCCCAACAGTTGGGTTGTTGACCAAGTCAGAGAGAAATATGATGCTACCAGTCGTTACCCGCATGCTGAAGAGGATGCACTAAACGTAGGGATTGGGTGCAGAAACTCGGTAATAATATTTTTAATTTATATGTAAATTTGAAACTTATATTAAGACATCTACATTTCATATTTTAACTATTGGATTATTATTTATAAGACACATGACACTATGATTTTTTTAACTTTTTTATAATAGGTGCATTTGTTCCCATCTATGTGGGCATATGGACACCATTTTCGCATAGAAAATGCTGATGCTGGAAACATCACAGAAGACTGTGGAGTGGAAGTCGAGTTCGATCAATCTAGTCGATCTAGCCATCATGATCAACAACTAGTACGAGGGACATTAGGTTACGTTGGAAAGATACAAGAGATCATTGCAGTGGATTTTTCTTCTTTCCAATGTGTTATTTTTAGGTGCAAGTGGTGGGACACCTTCGATCAGAATAATGTAAAGGAAAATCGCGATAGTAGGCTGATATGTATCAACTCTAGAAAGATGTGGGATGAAGCTAAGGAGCCCTATGTTTTCCCTAAACACTACAACCAGGTGTTTTTTTACCTAGATTTGTTGGATAGGAATTGGTGGTTCGTATTGACACATGACCCTAGATCAAAACATATTTTTGAGAACAATAGTGTTATCATGCCACGCGAGCTAGAAGATAATGAGGGTGATCATGAGAACTGAGAGTGATATGGTACATGTGTTATTTCATCAATATTTATACTTTTTAAGATGGGTTTTTCGAAATATTAATATAATATGTTAATTGGTAATTTGCATTGTGTTGATGTTAAAATCAATAATTCACTTGATAATTTGCAATTATGTTGATCTCGAAAACAATGGCGTATTGTATAAATTAATTCTTTTTTTTGTATCTAAGATCATAATAAAATAATTATAATTCTAAAGTACAGGAATTTATTTGCATTATTTTCTAAACTTTATTATGTTACAATAAATCATATTATTCTAGATTTATTATTTTACAATTATTTAAAATTTACAAATTTACAAATTTAAAATTTTAATAAATTCATTTCACATTAACACAATTAAAATTTTACAAATATTTTACATACAATTACAATTATAATTAGAATTAGAATTAAAATTACAATTACAATTACACTTTACAATTTATTTTATTAATATAATTAGAATTACAATTTTAGAATTTTACATATATACAATTACAATTTACAAATTAAAAAATTACAATTACAATTAGAATTTTCCAATTTTTAAAATTACAATTACAATTACAATTTTAGAATCACATATATACCATTACAATTACAATTTTAGAATTTTAAATTTTTTCACACAATTAACATTATATATTAACATCATCAGTACAACACAAACATCAAATATACATCTCATGCTATCACATACACATCTATCTGCAAGTTGCACATTAAATGAACATATCTAACATGACCTAACAACATACATATCATGATGATCACCAACATATAAATTAAGTAAAACTGCAACATGAACATAAAATACATGGACCATATATATATATATATATATATATATATATAACTGAATAATGTTAAAAATATACAACTGTAATATAAATGTCATGGATCAGCTGGTGGTAGTACAACATCAATATCAATACAAGTGGTCGATGGTCTAGCCTCATCTCCATGATGACTACTAGTAGATGCTAGTGGAGGCTCATGCAAATTTGGCATGGCGCGAGGCTGCGAACGATCAGGAGATGATGGTACACTACGCCTCGCATACTATCCATCATGTTCTGTGGCTCGATCGTAACGTGCAACAGTCCTCGTCAGTCACGTAAAAGTTGTCGTAACTCCTACGACATGCCGCATCAGGCTGTACATGTCATGTGGCATGCCTCTCCACATCCGTGATAGCCTTTCATCGGCCTCTATGTATTTGAAATCAACAGGCCTGATGCTCGCCTCAACAATTAATGCAATGAGATGGTCACCCAACTCCATCCTATATCTAGCATCACTAAGGTGTCAACCGCGCACCGGCACACTAGCAAGAGTAGGTATTTGATCTGGACCAACCTCTTGATGATCCTCAACAATATCTGCCATGCCCTCATCCTCATCATGAGGATCCACCCCTGGACCAGGTGGTGGTGGCGGCATCTCCTCGCCATCAAAAGAGCCAATATCTGCAAAATATATACAAGTACACAACAATAATTAGAGGATTTTATTACACACTTTAATAAAAACAAGTTAAAGAACATGTTAGAATAAATTTAAATAAAACAGTAATATTACCTTTATCATCTGGCGGCTCATAAGCTATGAAGAGGATGTTGGCACACCCTCGCCAATCCAACCCCATGTAAGGATAGGGGACCAAAATGAAGGGGTGCTCATCAACAATGGCTAGCAACTCCAGTGCATCATCTGATATCCTCGCTGGAAAAAGGATCTCCTCCCTCTTGGGCATCATCTGCCCCCACATGTGCATACGTGCCTCAGAAATCAGCCTACAAGGCTACCGAAGAAAAGAAGACCTCGTCCTTGGAAACATCTCAAAAAATAAACAAAAAATCTCTGAAGAAAAATGGAATTTGACCCTCCCTTGTGCATGAGCATGACATCTATCTAATGCTGTACAAAACTGCCACAAAAAAATGGCAGACCACCTGACAAGTCGTGGCTGCTATACTAAAGAATCAACATAATATAAAAGTTAGCAACTAATGCATTTCCCATCACTAGTGTTGTGTGAAATGGTCGAAATGATAAGTGAGAGACACTGGACCTCCTCATGACCAAATGCACCAATACGTAACTGCCCTCCAGCGACCTGAAACTTTGTAGGAGATACTAAATTTTCTCCAATGTATCTGTGGGAGTAAACTAACTGACTCCCTGCCACACAGCTAGCTGGAACCTCAGGGAACAAGGGAAAATACACCCCTCTCCTTGATAGCCCTATAATAAAATATACATCCTCCTTAGTGGGCGTGTACCACTGGTTGATACCAACCCAGAAAGCTTGTTGCTAGGCATTCCACCTTCGGATAAGATGTCTCAAAAACAAACTATGGGACTTTAGGGAAGTAGCCTCCTCATAGAACTTGAGGAGGCCTACCTGCTTAAGGAGCCCCTGCATCACTGTTGTAATAGGGCGAGGGTATGCATCTCTCTCCCTCTCCCTTGCCTCCCACAGGTAAACCATGTTATATTGTTCTGCCTGTTTTTGTTGTTGCCCCTCTTCTCTCCTTTCACGTCTCTGAATGATTGATATATTAAACACATTTTTTTTATTAAATGACACATGTATTTACAAATATAAGTATATATTTATTTTTTGAAAAATAAATAAAACAAGAGTCGGTGCGCCAAAAATAGTGGCGCACTGGTCCTGGTGCGTCACACCACAAAGTGCATCGGATACGGTGCACCTCATGATATCGACCGCATCGGAAGCAGTGCTCCAGAAAATGTTTTTAGCACACCATTCAGGAGGCGGTGTCAGGAGGTTGGTGCACTGACTTCACTATCTGCCCGGGGTTTATAACTAAGTTAGCACACCGCCCTCCTACTACCGTACATAGTCATCGGTGCGATATTTTAAGATGCCGCACTGTTGACCTAGGCCAAATACAGTAAGCCGTGCGCTGAAAAAAATAGCTGGCCCGGGGCAGTTATCTCAGTCAACACACCGCTCCACTACAATTGAACTAGGTCAACGGTATGGCTAGGTAGCCGACCGCACCGCTCTTTTTAAATAAATTTAAATAACACAGTGTGCTTGTGGTATCCAATCCTAAATTGGTTCAGATGCTCTTAGCATCGGTTTACCAGCCCGAACCGTTGACAATGTCGAATTGCGGTTCCGGTTCATTGAAAACATTACCCGCCCTGGGGTTGGTTAGTCCATCAGCGCACTGAGTTGCCGCGATACACCATTGTCAATGGTGCAGCCTGGTAACCGACCACACTGCACTTTTTAAATTTTTTAAAAATAACACGGTGCACTGTGCAGTACTGCGTCAGAACCGGTGCGGATACCATCAACACCGGTTGCAGTGCAACCTGTAAATTTACAGCCAGCACCGTAAACTGGTGTGAGCCGAATGGCTCGAGCGCACCACGCGAATTTTTTTTTTTTTTTAATGGTTAATTTTAAGGTTTTTTCAAATTCTAATTCGCTAAAAGGTTTATTTATGGAAAAATAAGAAAAATACCTATACATTTACCCGTCGAGGAGGCATATTGGCTGTACAATTTGCAAAAGAAAATTTGTCCACTGTTTTATAAAATTCAAGCTGGAGATTGGTGGCAATGCACATCAGTACTGTGTGCAATAAGTGCAATGGGAGCATGGATGTCAATGTGGCTCAAACAAGGATAACTTGCACCAGTGCTTGAGAGCTCTGTAGCACTGAAAAAAGTGAAAAATGCGGTTTTTTGGTCGTAATTTTTTTTTTATTTAACCCTTTTCCGGTGCGCGGGGTTTTTATTGGCGTACCGGTGCATTTTCACTATGCCGCCCCAGGAAGTTTTTGTTTTCGCGTGCATTTAGGAAGCACCGAGGTGGCCTTGTGGTAACGCATCAGTTCTCTACAGTAATAAGATGCACTGGGCACGCTGTCTGGTGAACCAATGATTTGTGCAATTTTTTGGCCGTAATTTTGTTTTTCTTTAACCCTTTTCCGCTGTGCGGCATTAATGGGGCCCCGGTGCGTTTCTGTCATTCCGCACTGGTCAGTTTTTGTTCCGCACGCTTTTTATGAGAAACCGGGGCGGCTTAGCGATAACGCACCAGTGCTCTATAGTAATAAGATGCACTAGGAATGTTGTCCGGTGAACCAATGATTTCTGCGGTTTTTTGGCCGTAATTTTTTTTTTTTAAACTTTTCCGGTGTGCGGTATTACTGGAGCCCCAATGCGTTTCAGTAATTCCATACTGGGAAGTTTCTATTCCGCGTTATTTTTATGAGACACCAGGGCGGCTTAGAAGTAACACACCAGTGCTCTACAATAATAATACGCACCGGGTATGCTGTCCGGTGAACCAATGATTTCTGTGGCTTTTTGGCCGTAATTTTGTTTTTTCTTAACCCTTTTCTGGTGTGCGGTATTACTGGAGCCCCGATGCATTTCAGTAATTCCACACTGGGTGGTTTCTGTTCCGCCCACTTTTTATGAGACACTAGGGCAATTTAGAAGTAATGCACTGGTGCTCTATAGTAATAAGACGCACCAGGAACATTGTCTGATGAACCAATGATTTGTGCAGTTTTTTGGGTGAATTTTTTTTTTTAACCCTTTTCCAGTGCGCGGAATTTATGGGGCCCCTGTGTGTTTCACTCTTTCATGCACTTTTTATGAGACACTGGTGCTGACAAGGTTACACACATCGGTGTTGTTCCTTAATAAAAGGCACTAGGTGGGTGTGTACGGAGCGCACGGTTTCCCGTGTGCTAATGTTTTATGCAGTTTTTTTTCCCTTATTTTTGTTATTTAACCATCTATAGGTGCGCGCATTTTATGGATGCCCTGATGCGTTTTATTGATTCCACACTAGTGTGGAAGTTATGTAAAGTACCGGTACTCTACAAAATTACAATGCACCAGGGATGTGTGTATGGAGCACACGGTGTTCGGTGTGCCAAATTTTTAACCGCACTGGTGCTATGTCATCTTGAACGCACCGGTGCTATGTCGTCTTGAATGCACCAGTGTGTTTTTCAGTGATAAGAGCACCAGACGAAATACATCCGCAAAAAGCTCTGCCCGCCAACCTCCTCTAGGAACCTCCGGTAGAAACGAATGTCTGGGGTATTTTTATAAGGGGTTCCTCAAAAAGATCGGATAGAGGGTCTTTTCCTTGTAGTGAAACACACTTTTCCATCTACCATGATAAAAAAAAATTCTCACGTTCTGTCATTTATCATCGGTTATGAGTATCACCTCTCCCTTTCTTCTTGCTTATTTCTTATTTTACAGTGAACTTAAAACCTCAAATTTTTTAAATATTTTTGTCTCGTCTCTGCACAATTCAATGTGAGAATCCAAGTTTCGAAATCAACATTCATGGGGATCTCTTTCACCCACATATTCTGTGAACAGAATGTAGAAGCATATGATTTGTCAAAGGAAGGATGTTATGTGGCTTAGGGTTTGATTCATTTCCATGAATTTGTCTATGCTTCTTTTCTATGATCTGGAAATATTCTAATCTGAAGGCTCTGTCGCCACAGGGGCATCACTAACAAGGAAATACTATATCATGTGCATTCATATTGGGATATAAAAAATGAAAAAAACATAAAACAATATAATGGCTATATAACAAGGGGTAAAAGAGTTTTTATATGTTATACATACACACACACACACACACATATATATTATAAGGTAGTTTTTATTGCATATATGGGCCAAGAAGAGGCCAAACACAGGTGGGAGTATTGTGGGAGTAGAGAGCGTAGCAAAATTGGAAAAACTCGGGAGCCACACTGTTGAGTTCCGTTCCTAAGCATTGTGAACATGGTGACAATTCGGAGCCACAGTTTTCGAGTCTCACTCCTATCTCCAGATAAGGTGTTTTACATAAACCCCCATCTCTGGATTGTTCCTGTCGCGTTCCCATCATAGTAGTTCCCATAAATATTTTTTTTTTTTTTTTGTCTCTAAGATTTGGAGGCCAATCTTGTTTTAGAATGATTGGGCCAAGATGAAGAGAGTTTGTTCGATTTGGTCAAGGTTCTTCTCCCTACAACAGAAGTGGTGAAGCCCAATGAAGATTGGGATAGCTCATTTATCTTAGATTGGGGTCCTGGTGAACTTTTCCTCTGTAGTATCAAGAGTGCAACAAACTTCAGGCTACTTCTCTGGCATCTATCCTTAGGAGTATCGAGAGCGCAATGAAATTCGGGTTACTTCCTCAGACAATCAGTGATGCAACATTCATCAATTTGTGGCATGGCGGCAAGGGTATTTTGCATATGTTTGTGCAATGAATTATCCAAATGTCTTCTGAGGAAGCGAGATTGGGTTGAGGTTCAGTTGGAGGTAGCAAGGGTTTCTGTGTTCATATTTGACGTAGTGACCCATCTTCAACATATTCTTGTGGCAGCGCAGTTTCTGTAAGGTTAAATTATCAGCAATGTAATTTCCTGAAGTTCGGCCTGAGTTTAATTCATCCCGCTATGACAATGGAAGGCTGAAATCAACTACCTCAGAAGGATCCTTGATGGCAGTAGCTCACACTTAGGGTCAAATCGAAGTTTTGTTGAGAGCAGTGATCAGCTAAACCCTCCCGAGCTCCAGTCTAGGTAGCGAGGGTTTTTTTTTGGGGAAATGTGGGGTGATTCAAGAAAAATTTCATCACCTATGTAACCTTCTCCAAGGATTTCTATGGCAGGATATTGAGACCGAGGCATGATATGGGCATCAGATCACCTCTGTAGGCTTTGTGGTAGTGGAACAATTCTGAGGTGTATATGTAGCATCAAAACACATATGTGGTATGAATTGTAGAAAACACAATCTGGTTGGTTGGATAGAGGCAACAAAGAGGCAAAAATTACTAAGTTTGGTTGGATTGTAACTGTAAACATGTTCTCTCACTCTCCCAAAATGTGTAGGTTTAAAATTGATAGGTCAAAAAAATAATATTAGGATAATATTTTTTACTGATAATTTAACAATTTTTGTGTATCTAATACTAGTTAGAATATAAATCCACTATGTTTTCCAGGCATGTCACAAATGAAAATATCCCCTACGTTTGGAAATATAATATCCACTTGGTTACCAACTATATTAACTCTCCAGGAACAACATAAAATCCCTTGTCATATGTCACTCTAGAGTGTAATACTTCCTCAAATTATGTGTCTACCACATCCAATAGAGTCCCCTCCCATATAATCATTTTTCTTTATTGCCATAACAGATTCTGTGATATGCTTTCTTAACATGTTATGGTAAAATAAGAAAACAAATGATTTAGTACTCAATGAAACTACTACATAACTCTTAGAATCATCTATGCAAGATGATCCTGAAGCCTTTCTAAGACAACTAGAACATGATGAACTGTTATTCTATGACTCACCAGAACTATTATTTGTCTCTCCCTTTGTTGATGGGACTAATATGTAGTGACACTAATAATGGGCTCCATACAATGAAAATATTTGTAACCATGGATTGAAGAGTGCAATGAAGATTATTCAACTGACCTTGTCATGTTCTCTTTCCAAAATTTTACCCTAGGGGATGTTTCATTGGCTAGTAATGCTTGCGCTAGCCTCTTCTCCCTTTTTCCCACTTCTCAATTATTTTCTAGACATGGTTCTACCTCTACATCACATTCCTCTGCCCCGGGAACTGTCTATAGTGGATTTGATGGGGCCATGGGAAGGGGATCCCTTACACTCTAAGATTAAGCCCCATGGTTTCGTAGATTTTCAATATTTTTTTTACCAACCCTTTCACCACGGTGAGTGGGGGAGACTATTATGATCTCATATTCCTTTTTTAAAAAGGGCTTATTGTGATCTCATCTCTTGCTGTCTTTTTATGTTTTGATATTTCTGTTTGGTGTGTTGGATATTCTACAATTGGTTTTCATAAGTGTATGTTTTCATGTTTTTTCATTTCAGAAACCTATTGTTTGAGGTCTAGTACTTATGAATGGAGCTGCATCTTTTCATTCTCAATAAATTCTATTCTCTGCAGCAAATTATTGACTTGGGATATCCAATATTGAGAAGTAAGGCACCATGTTAATATGAATGGGGCTATATAATTGTCTTGGTTGTTGTTACAATTGTTGAGGGTCTAGATCTGTGTCTTAGTTGTTAATTTTTCCTTGAGAAACGATGATGGTGGTGAGACCTCCAGTGAAGTATTTGATATTTTTAAAAACTACCTCCATTGTTGTTGCCACCGTTTTGAGGTAGCACCTTGCCACTGTCATTGTAGATTTGTTTAAGGTGATTCGAGTTGCTAAATTCTGAGTTGATATTGTTAGACTATGTATATTAATTGTAATTTATGATTTATACTTATTTTTTCCTATCTCATTGTACTACTGAATATTATTTGCATTTTTATTACCAGAAATGTTTTTTTGGATACACAGTTGTTTTGATCATATTCATGTTGTCAATGGCAGGTTGTTTCGGTTAAAATTATTCAGAATAAACAGACTAGAAAATCAGAGGGTTATGGATTTTTAGAGTTTTCAAGCCATGCATGAGCTGAGAGAGCTTTTCAAACTTACAATGGTGCACATATTCCCAACACTGAACAATTTTATAGCATAAATTGGGCAACCTTTGGAATTGGAGAGAAGCAACCTGAGATTGGATTTGATAATCCTATATTTGTTGGATATTTGGCATATGATGTGACAAACTATTTGTTGTAAGAGACATTTTGAAATAGATACCAAATTATAAAATCTGCCAAGGTTGTTACTGATAGGGTTACAGGTCGTTCAAAAGGATATGGGTTTGAAAGGTTTGGGGATGAGATTGATCAATTTCACACTATGAAAAATATGAATGGGATATTTTGTTCCTAAAGATCTATGTTGATAGGTATTTCCACAACAAAGAAGACCACAATTTTTTAGCAACCATATCCTAAATGTAAGTTGTGCAAATGTATACATAAATGTATTGATTTTTTGAATATTTTATTAGTCTAGTAGAAGATGCTAGAATCACGAATAATGGTTGTGTTGGTTGGAAAAATTCATATTTTCCATTGATATGGATCAATTTTTTTTTTTCTTTCCTCTGCGTTGTGTAGCTTTAGGCTCTAGTCTATGTACTGAGTACTTTCCTTTCTAAATTAGTAGTTGGCTGGTATTGCAGTTGCTTTTTGGTATATTCATGATTCTAGTATGTTTGAATCCATTATAACCAATTAAGAGCTTTTTTAAATTACAATAGAATTTGGTCAGGTGATGTGGGAGGTTTTTAAAACTAGTGAATTCTATACAAGCCAACTTTGCTATGCTTTGCAATTAATTTACATTTCAAGTACTTTAAGATAAGTTGTGGTGGTTGCTTCAGTTGATCTGCAAAGTCCTTTCCATCCAATTGTTTTCCTTTCCTTTTTGAAATTGGGAAAAATTTAATTGGAGATCAAAGTTATGAAAGCTTATAAAAATGATGTTGTCTCAAAGCAGGATGCCAGGATGCTTTGTTTTGTTGGAGTCCTGGAACAAAATTCAACACAGAAAAGGCATCCTTTTAGTAGGTGGCCTCACCTAGGTTAGTTTTATTGTTTATTTAATGAACTCCCATTCTATCATTCATTTGATATTTTTGTAGCATTTTGTGCTACCATCAAACACTTTTTTTCTTGTATATTCACGAGTTGTCCATCTTGTTAGCTTTAATTTTCCAAAATCCTGTTATATAGTTAATTTATCCATTTCCTATTTTAATATGGTTGTTTTCTTGATTTTTGATAGAAAGTTTACTATTCAATTTTTTTTTTTAAAGTTTTAGAATATAATGATATAAGTTTTTTTCCCCAATTTCTCATTGTCGATCTTATTTTTCATCTTCTCTATCTTTAAAAAATATTTTCAAATATTCAAGGCATCTTGTAGGCAGACATGGTATATGGTTGGCATAGGTATCATGTTGTCATGAATGATTGATTAAAAATTTGGAGGATTTGAGACTATCTTTTGGATTTTCTATCAAGGATAGTTAGGTGGATGCCACCTTCATGTTCTGGTTGTTCCGTCATATAACTTAGCCTATTTAAATTGAGTGGAAAAAATTGACTACTGTAGATGTCTCTGATATTTTGGGGTGAAGTTTTTTTTAGAATGATTAGGCGAAGATGAAGATAGTTTGTTTGATTTGGGTCAAATCGAAGTTCTGTTGTGAGCAGCGAGCCAGTAAACCCTCCCGAGGTCCGGTCTAGGTAGCGAGGGTTTGTTTGGGGAAATGTGGGGTGATTCAAGAGAAATCCCATCACCTACGTAACCTTCTCCTAGGATTTCTGTGGTAGGATATTGAGACAAGGGCATGATCTAGGCATCAGATCACCTATGTGGGCTTTGTGGTAGTGTAACAATTCTGAGGTGTGTATGTAGCATCAGAACACCTATGTGGTATGAATTGTGGAAAACAAATTCTGGTTGGTTGGATAGAGGCAACAAAGAGGAAAAAATTATTAAGTTTGGTTGCAAGGTCAAACTAACAATATTAGGATAATAGGGTTTGCTGATAATTTAGCAATTTTTGTGTATCTAATAGTAGTTAGAATATAAATCAACTATGTTTTCCACGCATGTCACAAAAAAAAATATCCCCCATGTTTGGAAATATAATTTCTACTTGGTTACCAGTTATATTAACTCCAGTTGCAACATAAAATAACCTTGTCATATGTTACTCTAGAGTAATACCGCCTCACATTTTGTGTCTTCCAGATCCAAGAGATTCCCCTCCCATAGAATCATTTTTCTTTATTGGCATAACAAATCCTATGATACGCTTTCTTGATGTATTATGGTAAAATAAGAAACTAAATGCTTTCGGACTCAATGAAACTGCTATAGAACTCTTATATTCATCTCTTCAAGATGATCCTAAAGCCTTTCCAAGGCAACTAGAACATGACGAAATGCTTGTCTCTCCCTTTGTTGATGGCACTAATATGTAGTGTCAATAATAATTGGCTCCATACAATGAAAATATTTGTAACCATGGATTGAAGAGTGCAATGAATATTCTTCAATTGACCTTGTCATGTGCTCTTTCCAACATTTTACCCTAAGGGATATTTCATTGGCTAGTAATGCTTGTGTTGGCCTCTTATCCCTTTTTCCCACTTCTTTATTCTTTTCTAGACAAGGTTCTTCCTTTACATCACATTACTCTATCCCAGGAACTAGCTGTAGGGGATTTGATGGGGCCATTGGAAGGGGGGCCCTTACACTCTAAGATTAAGCTCCAGGGCTTCATAGATGTTCAATATTGTTTTTACCAACCCTTTCACCACAGTGAGTGGGGGAAGCTATTGTGATATCACTACAAGGAAAAGACCCTCTAGCGGAGGTTATAAAGGAGGTTTTTAATGTTATAAAATTGGCAAAAATTGTCAAAAAAAAAAATCTACAACATCCGTTTATGGTTACAGAGGTTTTGGCAGAGCTTTTAATGAAAATTCAACACAGCTAAAAAAAATGGGTGGACGGAGGTTATTACGGATGTTTTCTTCATCGGTGCGCTACTCGGTCTTCAACGCATCAGTGCGTACATCTAGAAGGTGGCCCGGGTCGGTCGAAGGAGCATGCACCGGATGATCAAGGTATAAAACTGCACCAGGCACAATGTTGGTGATACAACGCACGGGGCCGTTCTAATTGGTCTTGGGATTTTGCGGTTCCCATAGGTCGACTCAACACAGTGGTGTGTAGACTTATAGAAACGCATTGGTGCACAATATCACACAAATGCACCGAGATTTATAATTGGTATCGGTATTTGTGCAGTGCCCATAGGTCATACAAATGCACTGGTGCATAGAGCCATATAACTGCACCAGTGCGCAATATCACACAAATAGACCGAGATTTATAATTGGTATCGGTATTTGTACAGTGTCCAAAGGTCGTACAAATGCACCGGTGCGTAATTCCACATAAAATCACTGGTGCGCAGTACCGCACAAACACACTGATATTTTTAATTGGTTTTGGTATTTTTGCAGTGCCCATAGGTCTTAGAAACACACCGGTGCACTTCAGAATACAAATGCACTGGTGTACAGTAACTGACACACACCGGTGTTCATTTTGGATTTTTTAGAAACATCGACCTGTGACAGTGCAATTATTCTGATTTTTTTAAATTCATTATTCATCAAAAGTCGACACATCTTATAAAAATATTCATATTAATTAATTTTTTATTAATGCATTTGAATGTGATGTTTGGATTAATTTGTTATATCATATCATAATTATTGTGATTTTTTAAAATTTGTTATTCATCAAAAGTTGACACATATATATCTTATAACAACATTCATATGAATTAAATTTTTATTATTGCATCTAAATGTGATGTTTGGATTAATTTTTTATATCATATCATCAAATTTCACATCTCTTAATTATAATATTTAATCGTCCATAAATTTAATCAGTGGTGTTACATTTCACAGCGACAATGGAGAACGCAATAGAATAAATTAAAACATATATATATATATATATATATATATATATATATATATATATATATATATATATATATAACAATCTTTTTCATACAAAATGGGACAGTTATTGGTATCCCTTTGTCTTTCAATTGGGACACTATATCCATTAAATTAAACAAAATTTCTGATTTCACGGGATAATATTTAAAAAAATAGAACACCTTGCTTTGATATCCAAACATAGTGATAATCATTCTTAGCTTGAACTGCTGTCACCGCTAGAGATACTTCCATGACTTGGGTTATTTTTAGGAATGTTTTGTTCATGGTGTTGATTGTTTTCTTCTTATTCACCTTCCATCTTCAAAAATAAAAATAAACTGTAAAGCACCTGTTTGAAGACATTTAATGAAGATTTTTGTAAAAAAACTTAAAAATACAAAAATGAAATATAGTTAAGTTGTTATAAGGAAGTAACAATTACTCACAAACTTAGATATCAACCCTTTTATTCCTTGTCATCCTGTTTTATGTGCTAAATGGGTTCCATTTTCTTTTCTTTTCTGCAGGAAAATACTTGAAAATTAGTATTTAATTCTAAAGTGTTTATTTTTTGTACCTAATGATCGAAAAATTCAATGATTACATATTACATCTGAAGCACGTTGTTGTTGAGATGGCTCCTCCTGCGATGCAATTTTGTCCATTTCTTTGACCCTCTCCTTGTACACCTTTTGGACATTCCTACTGGCATATTTCTAATATGAGTTCATTCATCTTTTGAGATTTTCATAATCTTCTTGAAAATGTAACATGACAATAAACTATTTATTTTCTATATTGATATATGAAATGTAAATATAACAAAAGTGATATTTATAAATGATTCTAGACAAACATTTAAAAGAATATTACTTTTTCATTCATTCTTTTTTGTTGTTGTACGTTTTTATTAAAAGTATGACATGTCTCATTGACCAATTCTCTGGAAACTCTTCCTGTAGTTTAGATAAAATTAGGTTCTTGGAATCATTGGATTGATTTTTGTATTGTAAGTGGAAAGAACGTCTATAAATTCATTCCACTAGATCGCTCAAACTTTTGTAAAAGGTTTTCCCCCTTTCATTAACCTCCAGCACTACTCCAGATGAGCTAAGGAGCAGTTCATTTTCATTTGCATGTTCTATTTTTTTTTTTTCTTAGAACACCATTCATTTTCTGAGTTGTTGGTCCCTGTAGAACATTAAACATATGTGAATTAATAGATTATTTGACACATGTTATCTAATAATTTTAAGTATGTTATTAATGAAAATTAAAAAAAGAAACTCATATTGGATCGATAGTATTTTTTCATTCACCTGATTCATCCTTTTGCAATTTTTCCATCAATACTTTACACTCTTCTAGTCCTAGATAAGAAATAATCTTATCGAGCTTCGTCATTTTGTGGCTCTGCATGATACACAGTAAACAATACATATTAGTTAAACTTACATATAGTTCAAAAATAATATTTTTTGTAAATAATTTACAAAGAACTTGCCCTTTTTTCTTTTCTTGATGTGTTATTAGTATTTTTTTTACTTGATCTCTTGTCAGTCATTTATTTATCAATATGAAACATATACCATATCATTCATTAATATATTGTATAAATAAATTGTCAACTTTCGAGTAAAAAAAAATCTCAAGAAGCTGGTGCGCCATTCATGGCGTACGCAGGAGTCGGTTGCATGGAGATGGCCACTAAATGCACCACACAAATAGTATAATAGGCGTACGGTGCTCTATATCAGCAAGGCTCACAGTGTGACACATGTTAACCACCGCACGGATTAACACAAAGAAAATAATAAAAATCGTCGAGTGTTAGTTTTTGTAGCACAAACCGGTGCCATATTTTACATATGGCGCACCGATAAAAAAATGAAATTGTTTTTTAAATTTTTTGTCACAGTACTTTCGCGGTGTGCTTGGATAATACAATGCACCGGTGCGCTAGGTTACGTCAAGCGCACCAATGAAAAAAAATCTATTTTTTTTAAATTCACGCAAGGGCCGACATGGAATGGGATCTGACTATGCAAGTCGTCCCGTGGGTCGGATGTCTTAGGCCTATATTTAGCAATAAAAACCCTATAAATCTAAAATTAAAAGCCCTAATTCTGAAATCACATAAAGAGGGAGGAGAAAGGGCAGAAAAAAAAATAATGTAGGGTTTGTTTCTAAAATGGATTTTTTTATTTTTTATTTTTATTTTGTGCGAAAAAACACGTTCATGGTGAGCCATAGTGAAATAGGGCACCAATGCCATATGTTACATATGACACACTGATAAAAAAATATTTTGTTTTTAAATTTTTTATCACAGTACTTTCGCGATGCGTTGGGATAATACAGCGCATTAGTGCGCTAGGTTAATCCGGGTGCACCAATGAAAAAAAATTGTATTTTTTTTAAATTCACGCAAGGGCCAACATGGATTGGTATCCAACTATGTAAGTCATCCAGTGGGTTGGATGTCTTAGGCCTATATTTAGCAATACAAACCCTATAAATCTAAATTCAAAAGCCCTAATTCTGAAATCATAGAAAGAGGGAGAAGGGCAGAAGCAAAAAGAATGTAGGGTTTGTTTCTAAAATGGATTTTTATTTTTTTTGGTGTGAAACAACACGTTTGCGGTGTGCCATAATGAAATAGCTCACCGGTGCCATATTTTACATATGGCGCACTGATAAATTTTTTATTTTTTATCACAGTACTTTCGCGGTGCGCTGGGATAATAGACCGCATCGGTGCGCTAGGTTACGTCGGGCGCACCGATGAAAAAAAATATGTTTTTTTTTAAATTCATGCAAGGGCCGACATGGATTGGGATCTGACTATGCAAGTCGTCCCGTGGGTTGGATGTCTTAGGTCTATATTTAGCAATACAAACCCTATAAATCTAAATAGAAAAGCTCTAATTCTGAAATCACAGAAAGAGGGAGAAGAAAGGGAAGAAACAAAAAGAATGTAGGGTTTGTTTCTAAAATGGATATTTATATATTTTTGTTTCCGAAATGAAAAGAAAATTGATTTTTTTTTTTTTTTTTTTGTACCGTATAAAAAAAACTGGTCAGGCGTAAAAGGTAAAAAACAATAAACATTGATTTTTTTTCATCGCGTAAAAAACTCATAAAAGGTAAAAAAATAAATAAAATGAATTTACAAGATTGTTTGAAATTCTATGCGCACAGGGTTTGAATAACTGCAGGTTTGGAATTATGACTGTCTAAATGAATACTTCGTTTGAATGTATTTCTTGCTCTACAAATGCTCTCGTGCTCCGTTTTCTCCGTATGCCCTCCAAATTGGCCGAATTTTTTTTTACAAAAAATAGTGAAATAATGAAAAGTGTTTAGTATATAAAGAGTTGTTTTATGAAATTAGATTTTTGAGAATATTCCCCCCCCCCCCCCCAATTTTTCAATTTACCTCTTTTTTTTTCACTTAAAGAAAATAGAGTTGTGTTTTTTTTTATTTGCGGTCATTTGTCACTGGTGCGTCACTTAATAGCATCACACTGGTGTGTCTATTTATAAAATGGCACCGGTGCATAGTAACGAAAACGCACTGGTGCAATGATCTGTACATTAGCACCGATAATAAGAAGTCCATTTTTAAGACACCAGAATTACTTCTAGGTGTGTGCACCAAAATTTATTGTAGATTTTGCTCAAATGCAGGGAGAAAATATCACAATTATATCGAATGGACAATTCTTCAAAATCCAGCTCGTTCCATAATATTTCTCAAATTCCATCACGGAGTTCTCCCTATCCATCTCAAGACGTAATATTTACTTCATATTTTATTTATATTTTCATTATCTAATTGAACTTATGTTTTTTATCCATGTCAATCATGAACAACTTAATTAAATTTATAATGTATACAAATTTGCAGGTTCATGCATATTCAACATCGAGTTCATATGCACAAAATATTCAAACAACTCCAAAACGTCAGAAGCTCTTATGAGGAGCTGCATACCACTAGGAGAATTTGGTAGATGAAAATGGACAACTGCTTCACCCTGCCAATTGTAACAATATTGCATCTTCTAGCCACAATCTTGGGACAATGATGGTAATAATTCTAATTGTTTTGTATATTGATTAATGTAATTATTTCAACGTCAAACCAATTTATAATCATGCAATATTGTCAACGTGGTCACTCACTGATATTATATATTTTGTACTAATCATGTTTAAAATATTTTTTTTTTTTAATTATTAGGATTATAGTGATGATGGGCGACCTACCTACCATCTTCCGTTACACCCCACAATAATGTCAAATCGAGAGAAGACTGAATTAAGAGAAAAAATTAGAGAGGAACGATACTAAGAATGGTTGAATCAACCACCGATTCAATTCCCGCTACGTATAGATTCACCAATTAGTCATGACTACAACAATAGTAGTTCTTCACAAGCTGGCAATGGAGGCAACCAAATAGAGATTGGTATGGATGATTACTTAAGGGATAGGACTGCCATGGAGACAATGTTTTTAGATGCATTCCAAAACGATGATCAGCTAGGGGATGATGCTCATATCACTGACACCTTTTTCGAAAGCCTTAAATTTTCTTCCACCACCCTCCCCTTTGGACCTGGCGGTCAGTCAAATTCTACCTAGTTAGGGACAAAGATGTTATTGTACAACTTGAAAGAAAAGTTTGGCTTGTCGAATGCATGTTTCTCGGAAATTTTGAGGTAAGTTACCATAAAGTACACCCTTATATAAATTTGAAATTTAATCAGTACACTGCAATGAACATTACAAATGGTAAATATTATGAACGTTAATAATTATATCGACATTAATGTACATTTATTAATATATTTTTCCATTATCACCAACTACAGGTTATTGAAAGATAAGGTTCTTCCAAGTGATAATGGCTTGCCCAGTAGCTGCGAAGAGAAAAATAAATTGTTGAAAATGTTGGGTGTTGAGTACATATCATATCATGCATGTCCAAATGATTGTATTCTATATAGAGGAGAATATGCAGACAAAGAGATGTGTCCGAATTATGGGCATGATAGGTATGATAAATTAAAAAAGAATGGTAAATCATGTATTGGTCCTCCTTTTAAGATATTGAGGCACATGCCTATAATCCCAAGGATTCAAAGGATATTTCATTGTAAAGAATTAGCTATGTTGCAGGGATGGCATGCCTCACACAGAAGTGAGTTGGGAGTTATGCGAATCCCAACTGATTCAATAGCCATGAAGCATATAGAGGATACATGGCCTGAAAAATTCAAGGATGAATTATGAATTCTATGACTCGGCATAGCCATGGATGGCTTCAACCCATATTCCCTCCAGAACACCAACTATTCTGTTTGGCCTGTAGTAGTGATCAATAACAATATCCCCCCATGGTTGTTCGTGAAGAATGAAAATCTTAAGGTGGCTCTCATAGTCTCTGGTAGAAGACAAGTGAAGAATATGGATGTCTACTTACAACCACTGGTAGATGAATTGAAGGAATTATAGCATGGGATAAATGTATACGATGTATTAAGACCCATCACAGCAGAGAGGAGTTTTATGTTGTATGGCATATGTTATTACACGACACATGATTATCTAGGCTTAGGAGTTTGCTTTGGTAAATTACATGTTTAATTAATTTATTTGTTTATATATGTAACAATATTCTTTCACATGTTAGTTATCTAATTCGTTTTAATATTTGTTCTGATCTTCATGATATTCTTTAACATGCCATGCATATTAATTGTATACAATAATATCGCAGGTCTTGTAACAAAAGGGTATTTTGGATGTAAATGTTGTGGACCTTCTTTGAAAGCTAGATGGTCCAAGGACCTACGAAATCCAGTGTATGATTGCTCCAGGGTATTCCTCCCAAAGGAACACCCTTACAGAAGAGCAACATCCAGTTTCAATGGTAAACGAGAGAGAACCCAAAGGCCTCCAATAACGAAACTAACTGAATGGCTTAGAGCATATGAGAGAGAGAAGGAGAAGGAGTTCATAGAAATGTTTGATTCAAATGGGGAGCCTATGCTTGATGATCCAGAATTCTTCGACACCTATGTTGAGAAATTTCCCATTGGAATGAAAAGGAAATATATCTTTATAACCTCCCATATTGGGAGCATCTTAAGATTACCCACTTATTAGATCCCATGCATATATTTAAAAAAAATTCATCTTCTTTATGGAGGCACATATCATCGAAACAAAGTGACACATTTTGGCTATTAGGAAAAATCTTATTACTTCAAAAACTAAAAAGAAACATTGGCCAAGATGATTAGAAAGTATGGGATCAGAGTAGGCATTGGTCCCTCTAATTCATGGTTTTTCAAAGAAGGTGATGTCCTATGGATTTAAAAAAAAGATGATATTTCTTTGGCAAAGGAACTTATAATGGGTGTGAGGGTGCCAACTTCATACGAGTCTTCACTACGACACTGATTCACCGTGGATGACCGTTTTTTGTGGTTGAAATCGCATGACCATTTGAATCTTCTAAGAGTACGTATAGTGTCAAAAGCATGATTTTATTTTTTGTTATATTAATAAATTTTATCCCATGCGGGGATCATAAAACATAACTAAATTTGTCTATTATTGCATGTGTTTATAACTTTGCAATGTCATTATCCTTTGTTCGTGCCTGGGAGTGTGAAACATGAATTCCCTCAAGACCTAGGACATGCCATAACTAAATTATCTGAATTTTTACGTTGGATCACGTCAAAGGAGATTCATGTGGCTAGCATTCCACGGTGGTGTCAAGAAATAGTTGATATTGTTTGTATGTTTGAGAAAGAACTGCCGACAAGTTTCACATACTTACAGGTTCATCTTATAATCCACCTAATAGATGAGGTTGAATTAGTTGGGGTGGTTTCTTATTGTTGGATGTTCTTCTTAGAGAGGTACATGAAGAAATTGAAAGGTTTTGCTCGATAAAGGGAAAACCCCGAGGGGTCTATGGCAGAGGGGTAAATATCGTATGAGTCTTTTATATTATGCCAATGAGTACATCAAGCAGATCGACAACATACCAGGTGTGGTGATTTGGGATGATGGAAGGGATGAAGACAAAAGAGAAGGGGAGTTGCTCCAAATGAGTGGAAAAAAGCGCCTGATAAAGAGTAAGCGACTTATAATTTTTCAAATTTACACAAAGTTAATATTCAAATTGAACTTCCATATAATGTATATTTTGATCTCTAAGTACTATATAATGTAGGTTTGATTTCATCAGCGAATGTAGAAATTGAAGCAGTCAATAAATTCATTCTTTACAATTCTGAAGCGACACAACCGTGGGTCTCATTGTACAAGAAAAAGACGATGAAATGGGATAGTGACAGGAAATAATTCAGACGGTTGAACGATAGAAGTGTGCCTTATCCCGATCATTTAAAATAAAATATGCCAAAAATATGCCCCAACAGTTGGGTTGCTGACCAATTCAGAGATAAATACGGTGCAACCGGTTGTTACTCGCATGTTGAAGATGATGCGCTAAATGTAGGGATTGGGTGCAGCAACTCGGTAATATTATTTTTAATTTATATGTAATTTTGAAACTTATAAGACATCTATATTTCATATTTTAACTGTTGGGTTATTAAAAGACACATGACACTATGATTTTTTAAACTTTTTTATAATAGGTGCATTTGTTCCCATCTATGTGGGCACATGGACACCATTTTCGCACAGAAAATGCCGATGCTAGAAACATCACACAAGATTGTGGAGTGGAAGTCGAGTTCGATCAATCTAGTCGATCTAGCCACTGTGATCAAAACCTAGTACGAGGGATGTTAGGTTACGTCGGAAAGATACAAGAGATCATTGAAGTGGATTTCTCTTCTTTCCAATGTGTTATTTTTAGGTGCAAGTGGTGGGACACCTTTGATAGGAATAATGTAAAGGAAGATCATGATAGTAGGCTGATATGTATCAACTCTAGAAAGATGTGTGGTGAAGCTAAGGAGCCCTATGTTTTCCCCAAACACTGAAACCAGGTGTTTTTTAACCCAGATGTGTTGGATAGGGATTGGTGGTTCATATTGACACATGACCCTAGATCAAAACATGTTTTTGAGAACAATAGTGTTATCGTGCCTGCGAGCTGGAAGATACTGAGGGTGATCATGAGAACTGAGAGTGATGTGGTACATGTGTTATTTCATCAATATTTATATTTTTTAAGATGGGTTTTCTGAAACATTATAATATGTATTTTGAATTAATTGGTAATTTGCATTGTGTTAATGTTAAAATCAATATTTCACTTGATAATTTGCAATTATGTTGATCTCAAAAACAATGGCGTACTATATAAATTAGTTCTTTTTTTGTATCTAAGATTATAATAAAATAATGATAATTCTAAAGTACTTGAATTTATTTGCATTATTTTCTAAACTTTATTATGTTACAATAATTCATATTATTCTAGATTCATTATTCTACAATTATTTAAAATTTTACAAATTTACAAATTTAAAATTTTAATAAAATCATTTCACATTAATACAATTAAAATTTTCACATTATTACAATTAAAATTTTACAAATATTTTATATACAATTACAACTAAAATTAGAATTACAATTTTACAATTTCACATACAATTAAAATTACAATTACAATTACAATTTTAAAATTTTACATACAATTACAATTTTATAATTACAATAAATTCACAGTAATACAATTAAAATTTTACAAATATTTTACATAAAATTACATTAGAATTAGAATTGCAATTACAATTATACAATTTCACGTACAATTACAATTACAATTACAATTTTAGAATTTTACATATATACAATTACAATTTTACAAATTAAAAAATTACAATTACAATTACAGTTTTACAAATTTACATATATACCATTACAATCACAATTTTAGAATTTTACATACAATTAGAATTACTAAACATCATGTTCATGATAACCATCGTACAAACATCATATTTGACTAAAAAGCACATTCAAAATCGCTAGCATCATTGTGATCATCATCATCTAACAAAACACAATTAACATTATATATTAACATCATCACAACACAAACATCAAATATACATCGCATGTGAAATAACTACTATCACATACACATCTATCTGCAAGTTGCACATTAAATGAAGTACATATCATACATGACCTAACAATATACACATCATGATGATCACCAACATGAAAATTAAGTACAACTGCAACATGAACATAAAATACATGGACCATATATATATATATATATATATATATATATAACTGAATAATGTCAAAAATATACAATTGTAATACAAATGTCATGGATCAGTTGGTGGTACATCATCAATAGCAGTACTAGTAGAGGCATGCTCAGTCAATGGTGCAGCCTCGACGGTCGATGGTCCAGCCTGCTCATGATCATGAGTACTACTAGATGCTACAGGCTATTGACTGGATATGGCCAATGGTCCAGCCTGCTCTTCATGATGACTGTTGCTCAATGCTAGTGGAGGCTACTCATCTTACGCGCCGCGAGGTGAACGATCATCAGATGATGAGTCGCTGCTTGTGGACTGGCGATCACATGCTGCATCTCGACCATGCCTATAACATGCAACGGTCCTCCTCAGCCGCGCAACTAAGGTTGTAGCTCCTACGACATGCTTCATCAGGATTTGCATGTCACACAACATGCCTCTCCACATATGTAACATCCTACCATCGGCCTGTATGTATCTCATATTAGCGAGCCTGATGCCCGTCTCAACAATCAATGCAGTGAGTTGGTCGCCCAACTCCATCCTGTATCTGTTATCAAGTTGACCATGCCTAGCAAAAGGCGGTACCGACACAATAGCAGGAGAATGTCTCTCTGCACTAGCCTCCTGATGATCCTCAGAATCTGGCATGCCCTGATTGTCATCAGGATCCACACCTGGATCATGTGGTGGTGTCGGAATTTCCTCACCAATGTCTGCAAAATATATACAAGTACACAACAATAATTAGACAATTTCATAACACAATTTAATAAAAACAATTTAAAGAACATGTTAGAATAAATTTAAATAAAATAGTAATATTACCTCCATCATCTAGCAGCTCATCAGCTGCGAAGAAGATGTTGGCACACCCTTGCCAATCCAAACCCACATAAGGACAGGGGACCATAATGAAGGGATGCTCATCAACACTCACTAGCAACTCTAGTGCATCATTCGATATCCTTGCTGGAAACACAGTCTCGCCCCTCTTGGGCATCATTTGCCCCCACATGTGCATCCGTGCCTCGAACATTGGCCTACGAGGTTGCCGAACAAAAGTAGGCCTTGTCTCTGGAAACCTCTCAAAAAATAAACAAAAAAGCTCTGAAGCAAAAGGGAAGTTGACCCTCCTTTATGAATGAGCAGGACATCTATCTAAGGCTGTACAGAACTGCCACAAAAAATGGCAGACCACCTGACAAGTCATGGCTCCTATACTAAAGAATCAACATAATATAGAAGCGAGCAACTAATGCGTTGCCTGTCACTGGTGTTGTGTGAAATGGTCGAAATGAGAATTGAGAGGCACCTCACCTCCTGACTACCAAATGCACCAATACGTAATTGACCTCCCGAGACCTGAAAATCTGAATGAGACAGTATATCTACTCCAATGTATCTTTGGGAGTACACTAATTAACTCCCTACTATATAGTCAGCTGGAACCGTTGGGAACGAGGGAAAATCCACCCCTCCTCGATAGCCCTATAATGAAATATATATCCTCCTCAGTGGGCGTGTACCACTGGTTATGACCAAGCCAAAAATCCTGTCGGTGGGCATTCCACTCGCGGATAAGATGTCTCAAAAACAAACCATGGCCCTTTAGGGAAGTAGCCTTCTCATAGAACTTGAGGAGGCCTACCTGGCTTAGGAGCCCCTGGGTAGCTACTGTAATAGGGCGAGGGTATGCATCTCTCTCCCTCTCAGGCGAACCATGTTATACTGGTCAACCTGTTGTTGCTGTTGTTCCCCCTCTTCTCTCCTTTCATGTCTCTAAATGATTAACATATTAAATACAATTTTTTTATTAAATGAGACATGAATTTAGAAATATACATATATAATGTTTTTTGGAAAACAAAAAAAATAGTTGTTGCACCAGAAAAAACAGGCATGCACCGGTCCTAGTGCATCTTTTTATGGAGTGCACTGGCCGCGGTGCTCCTGAAAATTTACAGCGCACCGTTGACTATGTATGGTGTCAGGAGTACAGTGCGCTGACTAAAATCTACGCCCTAGGGCGTATAGTTAAGTCAGAGAACTGACCTCCTGCCATCATTACATAGTCAACGGTGCGGTATGTTACTAGGCTGCACAGTTGACCCTATCGAAATACAGAATGCGGTGCAATGAAAAAAATACTCGTCCCGAGGCAGATATTTTAGTCAACGCACTGCGTTGCCGCTATTCCACTTGTTCAATGGTGTGGTCAGGTAACTGACAGCACCGCACAATTTTAAAATTTTAAAATAACATGGTGCGTCTTAGGTACCACCCCGAAAATAGTGTGGATACCGTTAGCACCGGTTTATCGGGTTGCACCGTTGATCCTGTCGAAATGCGGAATGTGTTGCACTCACAACATTACACGCCCCAGGGTGTATATTTCAATCAACGCACCAAGTTTCCGCTATTCCATATGGTCAATGGTGCGGCCAAGTAAACGACTGCACTGCACTTTTTTTAAAATTTTAAAATAACATGGTGCACCTATCGGTACTACCCCAGAACCGGTGCGGATACCATTATCACTGGTTGCGGTGTGGCCTGTAAATTTACAGGTAGCATCATGAATTGATACGAGTCGAACGGCTCGAGTGTACTGCGTGACAATTTTTTTTTTCTTTTAAATGCTTAATTTTAAGGTTATTTTAAATTCTAATCCGCTAAAATGTCTAATTATGGAAAAACAAGAAAAATACATGTACATTTGGCTATCGAGGAGGCATATTGGTTGTAGAATTTGTAAAAGAAAATTTTCCCACCGTTTTGCAAAATTCAAGCTCGAGATTGGTGGGTAATGCATAGCAGCAGTGCGTGCAATGGGTGCAATGGGAGCACCGATGTCAGGGCAGCTCAAACAAGAATAAATTGCATCGGTGCTTGAGAGCTCTGTAGCACTGAGAAAAGTGAAATTTTTTTTTTTTTTCCGTAATTTTTTATTTATTTATTTAACCTTGTTCCAGTGCATGGGGTTTTAGGGCGCACCGGTGCAGTTTCTTAATACCGCACCGGGCGGTTTCTATTTTGGCGCACTTTTTTATGAGGCACCGGTGCGAAAGAACTGTAAAGCACTGGTGTGCTACAGTAATACGATGCACCGGGCTGGTATGTACAGAGCGCACGATGTCTGGTGTGCCAATGTTTTGTTTGCACCAGTGCTTTCTCTTGTTGAATGCACCGGTGCGGTTTAGGATGATAAGTGCACTGGACGAAAAAAATCCTCAAAAACCTCAGCCCGTCAAACTCCTCTAGTAACCTTCGCTAGAAATGGATGTCTGGGGTATTCTTATAATGGGTTCCTCAAAATAATCTGCTAGAGGGAATTTTCCTTGTAGTGTCTCATCTTCCTTTTTTAAAAAGGGCTTGTTGTGATCTCATCTCTAACTATATTTTTATGTTTTGATATTTCTGTATGGCGTGTCAGAGATTCTACAATTGGTTTTCATAAGTGTATGTTTTGATGTTTTTTCATTTCAAAAACCTATTTTTTAAGGTCTAGTACCTCTGAATGGATCTGTTTGTTTTCATTCTCAAGAAATTATATTCTCTACAACAAATTCTTGACTTGTGATATCCAATATTGAGAATTCATGCACCATGTTAATATGAATGGGGCTATATATTTTTCCTTGGTTGTTGTTACAATTGCTGAGGGTCCAGTCCTGTTTCTCAGTTTTTAAATTTCCCTTAAGAAGCGATGATGGTGGTGAGACCTCCATTGAAGTGTTTGATATTTTTAAAAACTACCTCCACTATTGTTGCCATTGTTTTGAGGCAACACCCTACCACTGCCATTGTAGAGCTATTTGAGGTGTTTGGGGCTGCTAAATTTTGAGTTGACATTGTTAGACTATGTATATTAAATTTAAATTATTATTTTTACTTCTTCTTTCCTATATAATTGTACTCTGTATGAAAATTTAAAATATACTAACTATTATTTGCATTTTTATTATCAGAAAATTTTGTTTGGATACATAGTTGTTTTGATCATATTCATGTTGTCAATGGCAGGTTGTTTCTGTTAAATTTATTCACAATAAACAGACTAGACAATCAAATGGTTATGGTTTTGTGGAGTCTGCAAGCCATGCAAGAGCTGAGAGATATTTTCAAACTTACAATGGTGCATAGATGCCCACCATTGAATAATTTTACAGGATAAATTGGGAAACCTTTGGCATTGGCGAAAAGCAGCTTTTGATTGGACCTAATTATCCTATATTTTTGGATATTTTGGCATGTGATGTGACAAACTATTTGTTGCAAGAGACATTCCGAACTAGATACAAAATTGTAAAAGGAGCCAAGGTTGTTACTGATAGGGTTACAGGTCATTCAAAAGGATATGGATTTGTAAGGTTTGGGGATGAGATTGAGGGAGTTTGGTCTATGACAGAGATGAATGGGGTGTTTTTTTCCTTAAGATCTATTCCGATAGGTCTTGCCACATCAAAAAATACCAAAATTTTTCAGTAACCATATCCTAAATGTAAGTTGTACAAATGTATACATAAATGTATTGATTTTTTGAATATTTTATTAGCCTAGTAGCAGATGCTAGAATGGTGAATAATGGTTGTGGTGGTGGAAAAAATTATATTTTACATTGATATGGATTAGATCTTCTTTTTCTTGCCTTTGTGCTATGTAACTTTAGGCTCTAGTCTATGTACTGAGTATTTTCCTTTCTAAATTAGCAATTGGTAGGTATTGCAATTGATTTTTTGTGTATTAATGATTCCACTTATGTTTGAATCCATTATACCCAATTAAGATCTTTTTTAAATTACACTAGAATTTGGTCAGTTGATGTGGGAGGTTTTTTAAACTAGTGAATTCTATACTAGCCAACTTTTCTAAGCTTTGGAAATAATTTACATTTCAAACACTTCAAGAGAAGCCATAGTGGTTGCTTCAGTTGATCCGCAAAGTAATTTGCTTCCAATTATTTTCCTTTCCTTTTTGAAATTGGGCAAAATTTAATTGGAGATCAAAGTTATAAAATCTTATAATAATGATATTGTCTCAAAATAGGATTCCAAGAGGCTTTGTTCTGTTAGGGGCCTGGAACAAAATTCAACACATAAAAATCGTCCTTTTAGTGGGTTGCCTCACCTAGGTCATTTCTATTGTTTATGTAATGAACTGCTATTCTGTCATTTATTTGACACTTTTGTAGCATTTTATGCTACTGTCGAACACTTTTTTTCTTGTATATTCATGTGTTTTCCACCTTGCTAGCTTTCCTTTTCCAAAATCTTTTTTATATAGTCAATTTCTCCATTTCATGTTTTAATTGGTTGTTTCCATCATTTTTTATAGAAAGTTTACTATTCAATTTTTTTTTTAAAGTTTTATAATAGAATGATATAAGTTTTTTTCCCCAAATTATTAATGTCCATCTTATTTTTCATCTTCTGTATCTTGAAAAAATATTTTCAAACATTCAAGGCATCTTGTAGGCAAGCATGGTATATGGTTAGCATAAGTATCATGATTTCATGCATGTTTGATTAACAGTTTGGAGGCTTTGAGACTATCTTTTGGATTTTCTGTAAAGGATATTCAAGTAGATGCCACCTTCATGTTATGGCTGTCCTGACATATAACTTAACCTATTTAAATTGAGTTGAGAAAGTTGGATTCTGTATATGTATCTGGAACATTTCTTGAGTAGTGTTTTGCATATAAATTTCTCAAACTGGATGTAAGGAAATGGGAGGCTTCGATATTATTTTTGTAATTTGTGTCAGTATAGCCAAGTGGATGCCACCTTATTTGGTGGATGGTTGTCTAAATTGAGTTGAAACAGTTGGAAATTTTTGGTATTACAAAATTCTCAAACAAAATGTAAGAAATTGGTTTTAATGAAGTTATTGTATATATTACATTGCATCTTTAATATTTTGTGTTGATTACTGATATTTACTCTTACATCTATTAGGTTTTATTAGATCCTTTGGATTCAATCATCTTCCTTCAGGATTAGTGTTAACTTTACAGGTTACCCAAAACATGAAAACTGCATACTCTTGTGTAGGAAGTTATGTGATATGAGATAGACTGGATATCCTCCTGCATAGGAAGGTAGGTGATATGAGCTAGAGTGGATTGTTGTTTTTCATTGTAAAATATTATCAATACATGATGTTCCTATCAACCCACAAGTCAAATTTGTGAGAGTTTCCTTGTGTGGAAATTAGATAGAGAAAATAAAAAGTTTTAGTGTGAAACAAATTTTTTGGAAGGATCTCACAAAAATTGTATGTTCAGTACAATGAGCTACTTAGGCTAATTCTATTATTAATGATTTTTGTGTGGTTGCCCAAATGACCTATGGTTAAGATTCTGGTCTATACCTCTTTGAATGTATTCATTTCAGGTCCCTGTTCAACTTATATTATAATAATTAACTACAGAGGTAATCATGAGAAGTTTAGTGAGTAATGTACCTTGAGTCTTTCTTTTTACTATTCTAGGGGCATGTTGTATTGAAACAGAGGTGTAATTCATTGAAAGATTTGTAAGTTGATCTCTGATTCGAAACATGGTAAGGTCCTTGTACAAAACCCTTATTGTAATAATTAACTACGAAGGTAATCATGAGAATCTTGTAGTTAGTGAATAATGTACATTCAGTCTTTCAAGAAGATACAAAGAGTAAACCCTGAGATCTGAGCAAGCACTAGTGACACTAGGTAGATGAATGAAAAGTATGTATTAATTACCTATAGGCTACAAGAAGCCAACAACAATGCTTGGCATAAATTTTGGCCACATCTGAAAGGCCAGATGCCCCTGTAATATGGAAAACCCCATGTAGGGTGGTTGATAGCTTGCCAGTGTTTGAACATGATGTGTCGTATATCTATCCTTGACCTTTTATTGCGGGGTAGGTTGGAATTGAAGTATTATTTCCAAGCAGTATGTGCTAAGGAAGATACATAGGGTAAACCCTGAGATCTGAGCAAGGACTAGTGTTTATAGGTAAGTCGATGAAAATTTTATATTAATTGCTTGCAAGCTACAACAAGGCAACAACAATGCTTGGTACAAATTGGTATTTCCAAGAATTATGAGTTTAGGAAGATATGAAAGGTAAACACTGAGATCCAAGTAAGGACTAGTGGTACTAGGTAGATCAATGAAAATTATATATTAATTTTCTACATGCTACAGAAAGACAACAATAATGTTTGGCATAATTTGTGGTTACATCTGAGAGGCCACATGCCTCTGTGATATGGTAGAAGCCATGCAGGGTAGTTGATAGCTTTCCAGTATTTGAACCTATTATGTTATATATCTAATGAACCCTGGCCTTTGTATTGTGGGGTAGAGGAGGGAATTGAAGTATTCTTTCCAAGCAGTGTGAGTTCAGGAAGATATAAAGGGTAAATCCTAAGATCTGAGAAATTTCTAGTGGTATGAGGTAGGTTAATGCAAATTATGTATTAATTCCTTGCACACTACATCAAGGCAAGAAAAATTATTGGTACAAATTTTCCTTTCCAAACAATCTAACTTCAAGAAGATATGAAAGCTAAAGCCTGAGATCCAAGCAAGGACTAGTGGTACTAGGTAGTTCAATGAAAATTTTGTATTAATTGCCTACACACTATAGAAATGTAACAATAATTCTAGGCACAAAATGTGGCTAATTTCCTAATATTCCTGTTAAAAAAAAAAATTCAAACTATCAAGATCTTTTGTTGAAGCTCTCAAAATGGGTGAGAAGGTGTGAAAACATTCAATTTTGACGGGTGAGCCTGTTTTGAAATTTCAACCATGTATGAGAGGATAAAGTGACACATGTATTATATGTATGTTATAAGTAAACATCATCTTATTGGTTTTTTCTGTCATGTATTAGTTATATGGGATATAGTGGCACATATACTATATGTATGTTATATTTAAACATCATCTTATTGGTTTTTATTTTTATTTTTTTTTAATTTTTTCTCAATCTAAATTTTCTTATTTTTAAAGAAATACTCTGTGTTTTTTAATTATTTGTAACTATATTTTTTCTTTTTTAAATGATTTTTGTGTATTATATTTTTGAATGATGATGATGATTAAGGTCTACTAAAAAAAGGTAAGAGATTAATAAGAATTAAAAAAAAAATGAAAAGCTTTATCAAATTATCATAGTTTTTCTAACTTAAAAGAGCAATAACATTGGTAGTTATACAAATATTTTGAAAATTAGCTAGAATGTGGATGATAAGACATTTTTTCATAATCTAGTACAATGATAAAAATGTATATCAATGACACCATAATCAATAATTGTTTTCTTATTGGAAATTTACAATTTTGGTAAACCATGGTATCCATCCATTATATTTGTAGGATGGAAGAAAATAGAATAAAATAAATTATATTAAAATGGAAAAAATTAATTGTACGATCATTAATTAATTTTTAATCTTTACATATACTAGCAATTGCATCACATGTTGCAAAGGAAACACCAAATGTAAAACACCATAAGGCAGTAGCATAGAAATCACCCTAATGTAAAAAATAAATATTTTGAATACATAAAAACTTACAAAAGTAAAATTTTCTACAACCTAAACCACAGACTAATTAATTTTGGTTTTTAATTGAAATTAATATTTATAAGTTATAAATATTTTTTTTTTTCTTTATTTCTTTCTGGTTTATATGATATAATTGTATGTAGAGTGGCAAATTGAGGAGTTATTCTAGAGGGAGAGAGGAAGCACACTTATTACTTTTGGGTTTTAAATGGAATTAATATTTATAAGTTTTAAATATTTAATTTATGTTTTATTTCTTTCTAGTTTATATGATATTTTGGTTTTTAATAGAAATTAATATTTATAAGTTATAATTATTTAATTTATTTTTTATTTCTTCCAAGTTTATATGATATAATTATGTGTAGAGTAGCAATTTGAGGAGTTATTCTAGAAAGAGAGAGAAAGGAAGATTAATTACTTAGTACTTGGTTTTTAATTGAAATTAGTCTTTATAAGTTATAAATATTTAATTTATGTTTTATTTCTTTCTAGTCTATAAGATATAATTGTATTTAGAGTGGTAAATTGAGGAGTTATTCTAGAGGGGAAAGGGAAGGCACACTAATTACTTTTGTTTTTAAATGAAATTAATATTTATAAGTTTTAAATATTTAATTTATGTTTTATTTCTTTCTAGTTTATATGATATTTGAGTTTTTAATTGAAATTAATATTTTTAAGTTATAAATATTTAATTTATTTTTTATTTCTTTCTAGTTTATATGATATAATTATATGTAGAGTGACAACTTGAGGAGTTATTCTAAAAAGAAAAAGGAGAGAAGATTAATTATTTGTTACTTGGTTTTTAATTAAAATTAATATTTATAAGTTATAAATATTCAATGTATGTTTTATTTCTTTCTCGTTTTATGATATGACTATATAAATTATACAATTATAATTAATTATTATTATTATTATTTATTTAAAATAAATAATTTATTTATTTTAATATTTAAAATTACTTTTAATAAATTAATAATTCTCTTTTTAACTAAATAAAGATCACAACTTTTAACTATTAGTTTGATTATTTTTAAATATTAAAAAAAATTTATACATAAATTTTTTATAAAATTTTAAAACTAAACAGTTTTATACCAAATATACAATAAACAATAATAAAAAATTGAAAACTAAACGGTTATTTCCAATTAAAAAAACCCGTTATTTCCAATTAAAAAAAGGAGGCTGACAGCTTGATAAAGACACCCAGAACATTCCAAAACAACTAATTTATCTCAACTAATTTATCTCTCTATATATTTTAATTTAGCTTTCATTAATTTTGTATCACTTTAAATCACTGACATAACTATTTCCCCAATGCTTCCTCCAAGTGACACATCTTCATAGCCATAAAAAATTATCATCCAATGCTTGTCTGACACATTTTCATAGCCATAAAAAAATATTATTTTGATAATCATCCATTGCCTTCTTAATTAGGAAGAAACTGCACATAGCAAGAAAAACTACTTTATTTAAGTTTTCATTCCTTTCAGATGTCTTTCAATTTTAGGTAGTTAACTTGTTTCATTAAATTAAAGAAAAACTAACTCTTAATCTAACATAAACATTATAAAAATTCTTAAATTCTTCTCAATCAAATAAAAATATGTATTTACATAATAAAATATAAAAATATCTATTTGAATAATAAAACACAAGGAATACCTACTTAGTAAGGGCAATGAGGAAATAAAAAAACTAAAATAAAATGAGAGCGTATATTTCACTTTATATATTGCAAAAGATACCCAATGTAAAAGTAAAATGCCTACGATTGGGAATTAAACTGAGGTAATGACCACACACACACACACACACACATATACAAACCGCAAAAGATACACAACTTAAAAGGCGCACGGGGATGGGCTAAAAGGTCCGGAGCCCTTAGGGTTTGAAACTATACATGACATCCACAGGAAAAATAATCGAATAGCCGAAAGAGACTTGAAAAGCAGAAGATCATAGATGAAGTTATGGTATTTTATAGCTATCAAAGAGAGACTGTGGATCTATGGCGTCCATGACATCGACGCCAATCGAAATGGTGACCTTTAGGGGAGTTAGGGGAGTTGTTTTCAAATAAAAATTCCTTTTACTTTTAATCATTAACCATTTGTGTTCTGTAATCCTTAGTATTTGAAAATAAAACAAATAATGAAAACTTATGACTCCTATCCTACATGAAAAGGTAGTCATAGATACAATATATATGGGCCTCTCATTTGTAAATGTACATTCTATCTTGATGATATTAACATAAAAGATTTTTCCTTTCAATATATATGGGCCTCTCATTCGTACATATACATTCTATCTTGATGATATAAACATAAAAGATTTTTCCTCTCTACTTCAATTTATTTTATCATATTATATTTTATGTATCTTATGTATCTTATTTTGGGTTTTCATGTTATTTAATAAACAATGAAGTTATTGGCATGCTATTTATATGTATTGTGACACTATTTAATGTAATTCTAGATTTTTCCTTTCCATTTAATAAAGAGTTCAATTTATTTTAGCATAATATGGTTCTATGTATTTCTATTTTCATGTTAATTAATAAACAATGGAGTTATTGGTATGTTATTTCTATACATTGTGATGATATTTAATTTAATTCTTGTTATGATGCAGATCACTCGCAATGTTAAGGGTTTTACTAATCATATCTATAGTGAAACAATTTTCTCTACTTCATAGCATATCTTTACGCTTTTCAATTACATTATTATCTTCAAAGTCATTTGCAATGATAATAAATTTGATAACTCCTATGCTTTTACTATGTTTGTATTTGTGTTGTCAAAGTCTCTAAAAACCCTACAAAGTTGCCCCAAACACATTTTTCCATTTACCATGATAAAAAAAAAATCTCATGTTCTGTCATTTATTATTGGTTGTGAGCATCACCTCTCTATTGCTTATTTTACAGCGCATTTAAAACCTCACATTTTCTTAATATTTTTGTCTCGTCTCTGCACAATTCAATGTGAGAATCCGTGTTTTGAAATCGACATTCAGGGGATCTCTTTCGCGCACATATTCCGCGAACAGAATCGAGAAGCATATGATTTGTCCCATAAATGAAGCTATGCGGCTTAGGGTTCGATTCATTTCCAAGAATTTGTCTTTGCTTCTTTGCAACGATCTCGACATATTTTGATTTGAAGGCTCCGTGTCATTATCACTAGTTGAAGGCAGAATGCGAGCGCTCTGGCTAGAGGGGGCCCGGAGTTAACAATGGCAGTCATGGTAGACGCAGAGAGCAACAGGTGCGAGACGTATTCGGATTCTGATGGTGGTATCTGGAGGAGATAGGAATTGATAGCTGGTACCCGTTGAGATCAACATTGTTGCTTTTGGTGGCTTTTGTGAGGCTGCAGTTGTTCATGGTAGCTGGTACCCTGTTTGGGCGTATAATGTAGATTTGGTGGCTAATATAGTATCTAGTGTGATACTGTGTTATAATTTAGCTGGTACCCAAATGAACAATGACGTCGCTTATGGTGGCTTACTCTGGCGATTTGTAGTTCTTACGTATATTGCTGGTACCCAGGGAGAACAATTTGATGCTCATGGTGGCTATTATTTTTATCTGTCTTCTTTATAATATGTCTGTCGATGTATGGTATTATCATATGAGAGTGTGGTATCATCATATGAGAGTGTGGTTAAGATTGTTTTTATAATAAGATGACAGATAAATCTACTACAACAACAGATTCCTGCGCGGACTGCAATATTTAGCAGCATATGGTATAAACGGTGGTGTAAACTGTCGGATTTTATTGTTATTTCTCAACCGTGCAAAAGCTTGGGATTCAGATTGTGCAAAAGATGGTGGTCTCTCCCGGGGTGCATATGCTGCTGTTGTTGTCAGCTATAGAGGACCTAAGATGCATTTGGATTTGACGATAGATGCCGCTGGTTATCATCGGTTTTTCCCTCCGATCATCGGAAAATTTGAATTCTTCTCAGGATGGGTGTTATTTAATATATCCTGCTTTGATTAGGTCAGAGGCTGGTGGGTGGTCAGTGACGGTTGTAGGTATATAATGTGTGACAGTCCAAGTATAGGTATTGCAAGGTGTTTTTATGGAGTCACTATTCTTCATGTCTCATTGCCATTTATGGCTGATTTAATATCCCAAGGGGTTCATTGATTTCGCCTTAATGGTTTGGTGAGGGATGTGAAGGGGATTTGTTTTATCTGACGTTCCTTTCGGAAGTCACATTAATTTTCGCCAGTATCTCCATCATATGATGTTGTGCCTCTATTGAGGTGGCGGATCTGGAAGTGGGTATATGATGCCACGACATGCAGATGGTATCCGAATGAAGGAATATACAAGGTTTTAATCGTGACGTGGTGTGCTCTTCTATATCTACAACTGAAGGTGGCTACAGGATCGATGTTTTCTGACAATTTGGCTACTTTCAAGGTGACGGACATTCGATCTTCCATACATATTCCTGCAGTGACGGAATTCTGTATCATTTGGTGAAGGTGATTACTCGTACATGTGCTGATCTCATGCATGGTTGGCACTGGGCGGGTGAACGTTATGGATAAGATATCACGCGCCAAGGGGCGCGATGGTAAAAAGGATTTTGAGATAGACGACGGTATCATCAAGCAGGCTCTACAAAACTGCGCTGGATCACGGGATTTTCTTCATCAACGACCCGGCTGGCATAAGTGACGAGGCGGGGGAGGTGGTAAAAAGAATATTTACAAACATAATATGGAGATCAGAGAGGTTGCTCTTGATTATGACGACCTATGTTTGAGGGTGGCGAGTTTAGAAAAGAGGGTTGTTATCGGCAGATGGATGTTTCCAGACAGGGAGGACTTTGACACTATATCATGGATCAACCAGAAATGGAACCCTATTATTGGATACTCCCCCAAGGTCAGCGCGCTTCTAAATGGATGGTTTAGCATTCATTTTTTGGACTAGAAGGATGTGTCCAAAATTACTAGTAGGACATGGGTTCGTGGTAGGTGCTATATGCAGCTCATTCCCTGGTTTTTGGGCTTTAATCCTGTAACAGAGGCACCGAGATGTAAGGTTGTTTGGGTTAAGCTCCCGGGCTTACCACTGGAGTTTTGGACTCTCAAAACTCTTAAGTCAATTGGGGATGCCATTGGTACTACAAAGTATATAGACCCAAGTATTGTGGGTGCGACAGACAAGAGGATCGCATGGTTACTTGTTGAGTTGGAGTACGTGGGTGGTCTCCCTGGCGACGTTGATCTAATGTGGTGCAATAGGAGGCACAGGCAACGTATCAATTATTGGGGAATCCCGTTTAGGTGCCTCATTTGCCATAAAACGGGTCATTTGAGGGATCATTGCCCATACCGTCTGAGAATCGCGAGGGCGGATTATATGGGGAGGCATGCTGGCAGGAATCGATGGGGAGAGGATAATGTTGGGACGTCGACGGGTCGGCAATCAGGTAATCCTATATCCTCATCCTCTGAGGATGATGTATTTAAAAATGATAATGGTCCACATGAGTACCCTAATTCTCAAGTAGCGGCTCCTTCAAATATAGCTTCATATCCTACTGTTGCTCGTAATCTCAGCAGAATCATGGACCCTCAGGTTGAAAATGAAATAGGTGTTACCCCTTTATCTCCTCCCATAATAGGGTGGATGACAGACCCTCCGATTCCATGCCCTTCCTATGCTCCCTCGGATTCCACATTCCTGCATGATAATCCAAACATTAGTATTTCCCGGGCCTGTTTAGGAAATGACATCAAAGGGAAGGGCCCTTTCAACACCATGGGGGGTGCTCTCCCTTGGGATCCTATAAAGACTAACCGCAAAATCGACCCTAGGGATGATCCCCCCCTGTATAAACTTTCTATGCCTGCGGGACAATCATCGTGCTCTCAAGAGGGGAGAATGCCAAATGAAAAATCATCGATGACTGATTTCCCGATTTCCTCTAATAATACGCCTGTTCATTCTGACCCATTTCGTTTACCGGATTCTCCAACAAATTCTGTTGGGAGTGATATTGAGGAGCTTATGGGCAACCCAAACCTGGACCTGGCTGCACTTACTGTCTTTGAGAAACCTAATATGTCGCCAGCCAAGCACTCATCCTCCTTATCGACTGCCATTATATCTATTAAAAAGAAGGCCAAGGCTGCATGTAGATTAAACAAAGGAAAATACAAGTCCTTGTCACTTTTCTCGGATGAAGAGGCTTGTCTTACTGAAGTTCCCATAGCAAAATCAATTTCTCTGGACAACTCTCCTAGGGCGCTTAGAGCACGCCACCCTCCCCTATCTTCGCCATGACCCACATCATATCCATGAACATTAGGGGGTTGGGTGATGACTCCAAATTCCATTGCCTGAGAGACCTTATAAGATCAAAAAATCCTATTTTATTTCTGCGTCAAGAAACTATGTCGGACAGATCAAAGGCCATCAATTTGTTTCTCAAAATTAAGAATGGTTGGCATGCTGCGGCTATCAGCTCATCTGGCAGATCTGGGGGTCTTATCGCTATCTGGGACCCTGAAATGGTTTCTTTCAGTGCTTATAGTTTTTTTGGGGGGATGCTGTTGTCGGGGCGGATGAGAGGTTTTTCATGCAATTTCAATATTATTAACTTATATGCACCATATTCAAACATGATAGATTTTTGGAACAGAATGATGTCGGCAGGGATTTTGGCTCTTCCAAACCTAATTATGATGGGGGACTTTAACTCTTCTTTAAATGGGGATGAGATATGGGGCTGTTATGCGCGGCTGGATCCCCATGCTACTTTCATAAATGATCTTTTCTCTCAACAGGGTCTTGTCGACATTAGGCCACGTCCTATTACTCCTACATGGACCAATCAATGCGCGGGAAATGAATATATAGGCAAGCAGATTGACAGAGTTGTGGTTCAAAGTTCTGTGATGCTCATATTGGACGAGCCTAGGCTTAAGGTTCTCTGTTCCGATATTTCGGATCATATGCCCATTATTCTATCTTGGACGGTGTCTGGGATTTACAGTGGGCGACCCTATAAATTCAACCGTATATGGCTTGAAGACCCAAAATATGTAAAACTGGTCGAAGGGATATGGAAGGAAGATTGTGTTTCGGATGGCCGGAATGCATGGGATAGTTTTCATTTTCGATTGCAGAAAACCAAATATGCATCAAGAATATGGGAAAGAGATAAAAAAAGGATTTTAAGGGCTGAATTTGAAGATATACAGTATCATATGGAGGGGATTATAAACTCTTTTCTAATGGTATATCCATCCGATGCCACACTGGAATTATTCATGCAATTGGGTGTGAGGAAAAGGGAAATTTTAAGGATCGAGGAAGTATCTTGGCGCCTCAAGAGCCGGATGACATGGTTGGCGGAGGGCGACCAGAATACAAAATTTTTTCACAACTCTGCTAATGAGCGTAGATGCAGGAATTCCATTTGGAGCATTCTGATAAATGATGGATCTATTGCATATGACACTCAGGACATTTGTCAGGAAGCGCTGGCATATTTTTCAAAGTTTTACAAGCTACAAGAGGGTGTTGATGAAAATGCTCAGGTATGGTTGCTCGACCACATTGAGCGCTTCTTCGATGATGATGCAATATCAAATTTGGATAGGCCCATTTCTGGGAATGAAGTCATTACGGTCCTAAAGTCTTTTTCTAGGGACAAATGCCCGGGTCCGGATGGCTGGCCGGCCGAGTTTTTTATTCACTTCTTCGAGCTAATGGGTGAGGAGCTGACCCATATTATTGATCACATCCGGATTAATGGGGTTATGCCGGCAAATCTCAATTCTACTTTTATCGCTCTTATCCCAAAATCGGATGCCCCTCTCACATTTGCTGATTATAAGCCAATATCCCTGTGTAATGTTTTGTACAAAATCACTTCTAAAATTATTGTTGGCCGGCTGAAGGATACATTATCGAGTTTTATATCCGGGGAACAATATGGTTTCTTAAAGGGTCGTTCCATTCATGACGCCACTGCCATCGCTCAGGAGGTCCTGCACTCTATTCATACTGAGAAAGAGGAAGCCATTGTGATGAAGGTTGATCTTCATAAGGCATATGATTCTATTGATTGGGCTTATATCAGAAGGGTTCTTATGAAAGTTGGCCTTCCTGTTCGCATCATAAGATGGATTATGACGTGCATTACCACAGTTAGATATGCAGTCCTCATTAACGGCATTCCTACTTCCTTTTTCTCTCCTGAACGTGGTCTTCGCCAAGGCTGTGCTCTATCGCCGCTTATTTTTATTCTCATTATGGACGGCTTCAGCCGTATTATGCACAGAGCAGAGCAGAGGGGTTTTATAAAAGGATATTCTTTCTCAAACACGGTTTCATGTTCCCACTCTTTGTTTGTAGATGATTTGTTGATATTTGGTTATCTGGTCCGGAACCACTGGTTTTATACCCACTTGATGCTTATGAGATTTGAATCAGCTACAGGGCTGGGCATTAATAAAGGCAAATCTTTTATTATTTTTGAATATGGGGACCTTAATGAAATTGCTTTCATAGCTGACTTTATGGGGGTCGAGTTCAAAGAAGCTATGGGAGGGTTTACATACCTGGGTTTCTTTATTAAACCATGTGGTTACAAGATCCGGGACTGGACATGGCTGGTTGACAAGATGAGAAGGAGGATGACGAGATGGACTCACCGCTGGCTGTCATTGGGAGGAAGGCTTATCATGATACAGGTGGTTCTATCCCAAATGATGGTTTATTGGGGCCATTTATACTATTTACCAGAGGGGGTCATCAATATGATTAATCGTGTCATTACAAATTTTCTCTGGGGTGATTCTGGGGGCTCTAAAAAATTTCATCTATGCATATTAGAGAAACTTTGCCGGCCAAAGGAACACGACGGGTGGGGTATTCTTAATACAAGGAACTTCAATATTGCTTTGCTCATTAAGTCTGTTTGGCGCGCCATTCACGGGAATGGGATTTGGAGTGCGGTTATATACAGTAAGTATATAGATGGTGATTTTCTTCATCAACTTTTATGTATGCAGGTCATTTATCCGCGTTTCATATCGCCCATATGGTGGAGTTTTAAAAAGGTTATGGGAAGTTTAACAGACCGGCTGGCATGGCTTTTTAAGGATGGGAGAAGGATCCCGATCACCTTCAACAATATCATTGGCCTTCCACAGGATGCGCGGCCATCACAGGACCTGCAATTCTGTTTGGCTCGCGGTGGTCATCACTTCCTTGCTCAGACTATAGGGGAATGGTCTTTCGACGCCCCTATATTCAAATCGGCTGCCCAATTGGGTTTGGAAGGAAGACTGGAGGTCGAATGGGATTGGCTACGTGACTCTTTTTGGGCTGCTGGATTTTGCTGGAGTGCTGAAGAGGATTCAATTGTTTGGGATGGATCTATGATCGAGGGGGGGCTTATTGTTAAGGAAATATACAGATCGATTAACACATCATCCTATTCTGGACAGTTCTCTAATACTTTTCTACCATTCTGGAGGAGAAGGATTCCCACTAAGATCGTTCTTTTTGGGTGGTTAGTGTGGAGGGGTAGGATCCTCACCGGGGAGAATCTTATTAAGAGGGGTTACTGTGGCCCATTCCGATGTTGTATATGTGGGACAGACGAGGAAACCATTGGTCATCTATTCTTCTTGTGCCCTGTTATTAAATGTCTATGGGGACTTTTCTCTTCCCATCATATGGGTCAGGGATGGATTCCTGATGATTTTATATCTTCTGCGCTGGAATGGGATAAATTGCGTGGTAAATACAGGTCCCTCCCTTTTTTCCTCATCTGGGAGGTTTGGTTAGGGAGAAACAATCTGGTCTTCCAAAACGTTCCTTTCCAGATACCTAGGATCTATGCTGCTATCAACAGGTGGATTGAAGATCGGCCATCTCCACAAATGGCTCTGGTGGACTTTTCCTTTCGTCTGAGGCCACATGAAATGGGCATCCCTGCTATTTATTTTGATGGTGCATGTGCTGATGGTGTTATGGGATGTGGAGTGTGGATTAAGCTCTCGCAAAGGGAAAGAATTTTCATATACTGGAACGGGGGCATGGGCACAAACAACAAAGCAGAAATCATCGCACTATGGGGTGCTCTTCTGGCTGCCACAAATTCTCAACTGCAGAATGTGCATGTATATGGTGATTCTCAGGTCGTTATAGGCTGGATTACAAACACTATGGCTATGAATTGCCCGGATTTGTCTGGATGGATTGGGAGGACTCGGAGATTATGGATTCGGTTGAGTAGGCCTCCCATCATCCACATCTACCGTGAGAACAACACCAGGGCTGATGATCTCTCCAGGAAGGGGATTAATTCTGAATACGGGATTATGTATGTCAAACATATTAGAGATGGTCTCCCTATCTGGCAAGACCAAATCCAAATTCCATAGATGGCGTTTTCTCCGGTTTTTTTTTGGCATTTAGTATCCTTTTTTCCTTTACAATATCCTTTCCAAGTTTTGGGATGTATCGAGATATGCTAGATCCTTTATGTTTTGTCTGATGTTTTACTTGGTTATGATGATATTGAATGTCTGTGGCATATTATCATTATGCATCATTTCCACGCGTGCCGGGATTATAAATATCTCATTCGGGTCTGATATATATGATCTGTGCGGGCCAAATATGATAATAAAGGGTGTGCTGGTTGACAATATGTTATGGCGTACCTTTTTATTATTACCATAGACCACACTCATCGCTGATGGATTGACCGGTTGGGCGGAGATTTCATACACCTATCAAGCGAGCGTGACAATAGACTTTCCAGGCGAGCATTATTTCTTTTTGACAAGGATTTTCACGGTTATCGACGACATGGATTATTAAGCGAGCGCGGTTATATATTTAGACAGGCGAGCCAGTTTTATTTTCTTCAGGAGTATATATGCTGTATCTTCCAAGCGAGCGAGATTCATAATTGCAAGCGAGCGTGACTATTTCTAAATGGTGAATCTGAAAGAAGCACACAGCTACTGTTCCTTCTTATGGGCTCTATTAATCTATGTTACCATCATTTCCTACTGTCTATTCTCTAGACTTTTCAATCGAGCCTATAAGAAAGCAGATCCTATTCATGCAGCTTCTTTCCTTTCGATGAATCTGATTAAGGAGATAATATGTATAAGCATCTTTAATTGTAATCTCCATTTCTGTTATTATCCATGATTTGATAATTTGTATCGGGACTGATCTGTCCCTGGAATTGGGGATGCCCTAAATTTCTTTCACTGCCTCAATACATGAGCAGCATCAAATGGGCTACATGATGATTTCTCGCTGAGACTCTATTATCAGCTGAGATTATATGTTGTATATGTACTGATTTTATATTATCAATATAAAACAACGTTTTTTTCTCCTGAAAAAAAAAAAATCACTAGTTGAACTCTGCTTTCATTGGTTCTTGCATTGAACTCTACTTTTGTCTGGCCATGTCTTTTCTGGTTATGACTTTTTTGATATGGATAGAACGTTGATAGTCCTCTAATATAAATGTAAATGTGATCCTATTTTGAATATGTATTCTCATTTATTCAATGAATTTTTTTTTCTGCTTTGGAAAAACAAGGGAATAATAAATTGAGTGGTTTTACCAATATATCTGGTCTATTTACTCTCTATTATTTAATTGATTAACATAATCTCTATGGTTTATTTTTTAATTGATTAATTTATGTTTTTTGTAGTTTTGGTAATTCCTCTAAATTTCTATTAGATAAAAAAGAAAAGTAGGTTATAATTATAATATATGTTATATGGCTTCAACTTGCCCATAGCAAACCAGGTCTGTTGACCACATCAAAGAGTTAAAAGCCAACAAAAATTGATAAAGTTTAAACCTGACCCTATTTGCCTTCACTGGTCTGTTATCTATTACATCCAAATACTTAAGAAGAAAGTAAATCCTATCCGTAATATGTATATCAAAAAAACAAAAAGTAGTAAAAACTTAATCATCAGATGACTCGATAGGCACTAGGTCTTTAACACTAGACCCAGGCATGTCAACTTGGTTCATACTCTGCCATTGACATTCCATTCGGCCTAGACGAACATTTTGGTGATGTTGCATAAGATGTATTTCCTAGATGTCCCTGCGCATTTCAGCTAAAATAGATAACTCTTTCGGGTCACCACATACTTCTTGAACCTTGATAATGGCCTTAGCCAATAAGCATTTCATATTCTAGTTTGTATGAATGGACTGTTTGAATAAATACATTTTGCCTCTGGTAGTACCTGGATTAGTTAAAAACTCCATCTCTTCCTCTGAGATGTCTTCCTCTTCCTTTGTTTTAGGTTCTCGTTCCCATCCTGAAATAAGTGATTTCACATGAGCAGATGTGCCTACCCTGTAGGCCTAGGAGATATTTTCCATAATTTATTTGCCTGACTTTCTTCCCCTCCTGCTTGGACCCACTTTTGACTTTCCTTTGTCCGACTTTAATTTTTTAATTATGTTATAAAGTCTAAAAGAGTTGGATTTAATAGTGAAAAAATATTTTTACCATTAGACAAAGTTTAATTCCTATGAGAATTTGGTTGAAGCCTTGGTTAAAAATAAATAGTAACATTTTCCCGATAATCCACATGAAGCTATTAAATCATAGATGTATTATCCCATCTCAGACCTGCAAGAAGACAAAGAAATGGAAACAAAGAGAAAAATGTTTATGTATTCTTCCCACAATAGGATGGTCTTGATCAAGCATAGTAAAACCATGGACATCCGTGGTCAACATGGAATACCATGTTTATGGTCAACCATAACTTCACCATATTTAATCATAGTAAACCATGTTCAAGCATGGTGAAGCAAGATTAAACATAGTTAAACATCGTCACCAAGGTTAGACATGGTTAACCTTATTCAATAATGCAACATAAATACATTATTACATTAATGGTTGACCATGGTAAATCATTGTCAACCTCATCAACCCTCTTCAACCATTAATGTAACATTGAGGTAACCATTAATGTGACATTAACAGTAACAAAAATGTAACATTGACTACGGTCAACCATGGTTCACAAACATTAATGTAACATAAATACATTGTTACATTAATGGTCAACCAAGGTTAACCTAGTCAATGAAGGTCAACCATTGTCAATGTCATTAGCCCTGTTGAACCATAACTATCCATCATCAACCCTCAACAACCATGGATAACCACTGTTAAAAATGGTAAACCCTCATCAAGAATTCTTAATCATAGTGAGATAATGCCAACCATAGTCAACCATAGACAACATAGACTACAGTGTTCATGGTCAACCATAACTTGACCATATTTAACCATAGTCAACCATGTACAAGCATGGTTAAGCACGCTTAACTATGGTCAAACATAGTCACCAAGTTTTGCCATAGTTAACCTTGTTCAACAATGCAACATAAATACATCGTTACTTCAATGGTTAACCATGTTCAACCTCACTAACCCTCTTCAACCATTAATGTAACATTGATGTAAACATTAATGTAATATCAACATTAACACCAACACAACATCAAACATGGTTAACAAAAATTAATGTAACAATGCTCAATATTAATGTAACACAAATATATTGTTACACTAATGGTCAATCTTAGTCAACCTCATCAACCCTATTGAACCATGGTCAACCACCATCGACCATTAACAACCATTAGTAACCATGGTTGACCATTGTCAATTATTGTCAACACTCATGAATAGTTTTTAACCATATTTAGACAATGTCAATCATAGCCAACCATGGTCAACATCTACTAAAATGTTCATGATCAATCATATCTTGACCATATTTAGTGATAGTCAACCATGTTCAAACAGGTCACCAAGTTTAGCCATGGACAAATTTCTTCAACAATGTATCATATATACATTGTTACATTAATGATTGAACATGGTCAATCATAGTAAACCTTGTCAACCCTCTTCAACCATTAAAGTAACATTAATCAAGTACTAACATTAACACCAATGTAACATCAATGATGGTTGACAAACTTTAATTTAAAAATGCTTAACATTAATGTAACATAAACACATTATTACATTAATGGTCAACCTCGATTAATCATGGTGAACCCTCCTCAGCCATGGTCAACCTTGTCTATGAAGGTCAACCATAATCAATATTTTCAACCTCGTTAACCTTGTTGAACCATAATCAACCATCAACAACCCTTAGTAACCATGGTTAACCATTTTCAACCATGGTCAACACTTGTCAACAATTTTCAACCATAGTCACACAAAGTCAATCATAGTCAACCATGGTTAACATGGACTGCCATGTTCATGTTTAACCATAGTCAACCATGTTCAAACAATCTTAGCCATGATCAAGCACGGTCGCCAAGTTTAGCCATGGGCAACATTGTTCAACAATGTGACATTAATGGTAAACCAAGGTCAACCTCAGTCAATCATGGCCAAGCTTCCTCAAACATGGTCAACCTTATCAACGAATATCAACTATAGTCAACCATGGTAAACCATAACTTAACCATATTTAACCATATTCAACCATAGTAAATCAAGTTTAACCATGGTCAAACATGATAACCAAGTTTAGCCATGGTCAACTTTATTCAAAAATATGACATAAATACATCATTAATGTGACATAGTCATTTTATAGTATCAAAATATAGCTTAAATAAACTATAAAACATGAGACATGTCTTTCAAAAATGAGTCCTAAGATTACACTCGATTTACTCTACATCAAAATAGTTAAACATTTAATTATATTAAATATTTAATTATGAAGATAAACACTTTGCATTTGATTAACACACATACATCGAAGAAATCAATACCTTCTCTTTACTTTGATAAATACATATTTATTTGATCAACGAGATCAAAAACCTTAGAGTAAAAGAGTAAGATTATCTCGTGCAAACCCAATACACCACTTTATTACGTGAATGGCATAAGTAAACTTCACAATAAACCAGCACCACAATATCCATATCCAAATGAAAATGCATGAACTCTTCATACATCCATGCACATCCCGTTTAAAAATAAGGAAAAAGAAATGGTATCGATATTATAGATTGAAGATTTATAATGATAGGGCATCCTTCCATGGAGGTAGGGAGAGGTGGTGTTTCATAGTTCATCTGCGTGAGATTCTTCTAAGCATCAACAATTCAATTTCCAAAGAAGTCGCAAGTAGATAGTGCATTTTCTGTTTCCTTATAGTGATCTTAACAACGAACATTAATATTTTCTACAAAATTATTTTCTTTGATGAATCCAGGAATTGGTATAACGTCATTTCCCTGATGGTGAATCCAAGCAAGCCAAAGTCAACTAGGGGAGGATCACTTTCTGGAAGCTATTTCAACGATTTTTTCCATTGTTGCCATGTTATTTTTAAAATTCTCTTGTAAACTTCGGAAATGCATATAAAAAAAATCAATATAAATGAAACTACTAAAAAAATTTCCTTCAAAGAAACAATAAAATGCTCTGGAGAACGAACATCAGAACAAAATGTTTCATGTTAAGAGAATTTATCCTGGTTTCTAAACCTATTTTACGTTCAATAAATATTAATTTTATGTTACAAAGATTGGATTCGAAATATATTTTTCATGATGGTTGGAATTTTTTTTTTGTTTTGTTTAACTTATCATTTATTTCTCTATTTTCACAACTAATATATTTATTAAATTAATTTAATTTGGTAAACTTAATTAAATTAAATAGTCAATAACATTGGAGATATATGATTAATTTTTTCTTATATTTTAAATAAAATTCAATTTCACATTAATAACACATTCTAAAATACTAAATTTAAAATAGACAAATAAATAAACACAAAATACCTTTCTAAAACCATAGGTTAAATATTCCATTGTCTCTGCTCCATAAGAAGAGAAACTCTACCCAAGAGAGTTGTATGCCACAATTCTAGTACCAAATTCTTTGCAATTAGAATTTTAATATTTATGTTAGCAATTCATAATACAAAGGTGATAAAAATAAGTCAAATGCTAACTCCAAGTCTCATCAAACCTGCTTTCTAAGCATCATGAACATATGCATGATACCCTAGAACCTCTAATTTTACATCCACAATTATGACACCAAACATTGTGGCTAGATGCACTTTCTCCTAGATTCCTTTAATGGCTTGCAAACCACAAACAACAGGTGAATGTTTTATCATATTGGATAAGTTATAGGTAATTTAAACTACAAGGAAAAGAGAAAACTCCATGCACCATTCCTACCTATTCCATTTTCCACTGAGTGCATCGGGTCAACTCGTAGACCTTATCATGCCTTCTTTGTGATGGACAATAGGCATGTTTTTGCATCCCGTCGATCCAAGGAATCTAGACATAAGTAATCCTCAGGTTGAGACACTGCAATAAATGAAAGGGCTACCCTTTCTTGATAAATTAACTAGATGTTGTTTCATGTTTGAAAATTTCATAGAAATTATATAAGGGTTTTCCTACTTGAATTTGGTTATTTAACTTTCATTGATTCTCATGTGTTGATTACCACGATTGTGCAATTTAACAAGTTGTTTATGAATTCTTTCTTGGAATTTGTTCTTGGAATGAGTGCAAGGCATACCTTTAAACCCTAACTAAAAACATAGTTTAAAAGGAAAAAGTAAAAATATAAATGATTGTATAGATATATGCCTTGCACTGATTAGTGTGCATCTATCTAGCCCAAGGTTTTAGCAGTCTCCAATACCTACAAAATTTTCTAAATCACATATATCAATTTCCTAAGTGACTGTTGGATGCACCTTACTGTTATATCAACACTCTAAAAAAAATGACTAGTCTATCATTAGTGTTCTAGTCTCAATTCTGAATTGTTGATAGACCATTAAAATTGATTCTAATGGACTGTGGTGATCATAACAAAATTGATACATATTTGATGGTATGTTTTTCTTTCCTTCTTTCACTTTACTTCATTGTAGTGCATGTCTTGATTGCTATGCTTTTTTTTTTTAAAGTCACTGATGTTTTCATATAGAATTGTATATGAATAAATGAATCTGCATTGATAAAGGTTGAAGTTTATAAATGTTACTCTTTTAATTTTTTATGTATTGTATAGAATGTGAACATTTGGTTGGTTTTTTCCTAGAAGTCGCCTCCTAAAGATATTGCCAAGGCCGACTGCACTCTTGATTCAAACGTGTCTAACACAAAGGAGAAAGAAATTTTTTGTCCATGTGCAACTTGTTAGCTCCGGTATGTCAATGATAAAATAACTCTTTCAAATGTTTTCCACAAAGTCATAGGTCAATTTTTTTTACTTTTTTAAACATGTCCTCAGAAAATAATTTTGGTCACTTAAGAGGTATAAATCATGTTTCCTACTCCTTCATTCCATTCATTGCCACCATTTTCAAGGTCATCACCATCATCAGTTTCAAGGTCACCATCTCCATCACCATCACTGAAGAGGTCTTGGGTTAGGTCACTCCATCTCATATAGGTCAAGTCTAGGTTCATCTCTGCCTTCGAAAAATCTTCAAATTTTCACTGAACACAAGGCAACAACCTTCCATTCCATTCATAAAACCATAATGAAGGAGCAAGCATGTTTATGAAGATTAAATGAAATACATATTTTTTGTTTCATATGGCTCAAGTTCCAAAATGTTCCAAACAACTCTAGTTTGTTTCATTGCTCATAAAAAATAAGAATTTTGTCTCACTGTCTTATGAAAGGATCCAAAAAGTCATCATTGATTGTTAGAGCTCCAAAGGAGGTCAGTCTGACCTATTGTTCCAATAAAATGCAAAAGGAGTCATCCTCAGGTTTAAAGACATCTCATCTTGTTTGAAGGGTCATATCCAATGAGAAAATTTCAAAGGTTTTTGAAAAACACCCTTACTGTTTCATGAAATGGAGAAGTTTGTCTCATTATTTCATTCAAAATTCAATCAAGCCACTTGAAATTTCAAAGGGTTCCAAATAACTTTACTTTTCCTTCTTACCTCATTTGAAAGAGAAACATGTCACTTTCCAAGCTGCACAAAGGATCAAAAAGGTCATTTGTAAATGCCAAAGGGTACGGATAATTTCAAAAATTTGAAATGGAGAAGTTTATTTCGTGTCTCATTTAAAAAATTCCAAGAAAAAGGTCACTTCAAGAGTCAAAGAGTGAAAAGAGGTTCACTTTATCTTGATCTCTCATTTGAAGGTGCAAAAATCCATTTTCAAGTGCAAAGTTCAAAGGTCATTTACAAGTGTCAAAAGGAAAAAGTGAAATGTATTTCAAAGTTTATAAAGGGAAAAGGTAAACCTCATTTCATTCATTGTTACCTATTGATGAGTAGAAGCGCATCTATCTACTTCATTTTCTCTCCATGGTGGTCTAAACTCCAAATTCCAAGTCTTAAATTCCATTAAAAATCCACTTGCTACCCTTCAAACCACTCTTGTTATGCTTTTGATCCTGTTGTTATGCTTATGGGAAAATATGTTATGTTTCTAGAAACTATTGGTACGCTTTTGTGTGCTTTGTTATGCTTTTGGGAAACTCTGTTATGTTTCTAGCCACAATTGTTACGCTTTTCTAGTAGTTGTTACGATCTTGTAGGTGTTGCTACGCTTTTGGAAAAGAAGAATTTTCAGGCTAGTGCTCCAAAAACTTCCAAACAAGCTCACAAATTTTATCCATTACCCTGTAACATATTCATTAAAAGGAAATTATTCATTCTTATGCTATCTTTTGGTCGAATTTTTTAGGCTTTAAAACAATTTCATGTTCATTGTGTTTTCTCCACAATATCACTTGTCCATGTATAAAAAAATTTCATGTGGAAAAACCTAACTTACCCATTGACCTAAACCTTAACCCATAATCTAAACCATTATTCCTACACCCCCATGCCCCATATATACATGTTCCTATCACCTACACTACCATCCATAACATATTTTGACCATCAAAACCCTAATTCTAAGCTATTTTACACAGTGAAAACATAGGTTGATTGTGTTTTAGGGTTTTGACTACCCTACACCCCTCCATTTTCTTTCATTCAACTTTCAATGTGGAGCTAAAATGTCATCATATTCACTTAAAGTTTCTTATAATTTTTTATTAGCTCCATAGCCCTCATTTCACCCTCTAAACCTAAAACACTTTTACACTAGTTATTCTCACAACCTAAATTAGGAATTTCCCGTGTTTTAAGCTTTTTACCACCTTACACTTACCCATTTCTCCTCATTCCACTTTATTTTTGAATTAAAGACACTACCCTATCCACTGAATTTTTATCAAAATTTTTACTCAACCCTATCACACCCATTTCATCTCACTAACTTACCTTACTATCATAGGGAAAATTTGGCTTCAAAATCAGTTTCTGAAGTAATGGAGATGAATTTTACAACAATGAAAGAGGTTTTTGTCAATCCTAGGCCAAAGAACAAAAACCTCTTTCATTTTATGCACAGATGTTATGGTTTGAGAGAAATTCTAGAAATACACTTTCTCTAGGTCATTTTTTGCAACTTTGGACAAGTTGTCTTCAAATCAACTTTTGAGGGGTTTGGAACAAGGTTTTTCAATGCTTAAGGACTCAATTTTGTAGAAGACATATTAATCATCCCAAAAATACCACTTATAGCCCCAAAATCCTCTGCGAAGACCTCAAAAGTCCCTCTTAAAGGGCTTTGTTATGCTTCTGGAACACACTATTACACTTCTGGAACACACTGGAGTAACCTTGGGAGAATGAATTTTTGGAGGCCTTACTATGGGTCATTTTGAAAAATTCAAGATGTTATGGAAACTAGACACACAGGGCTAGTTGACCATTCTTTTAGAAGTGGATGTGGACTCTTAAAAGTACATCAAAAATTCCTCCAAAGTTTTTTTACGCTTCTGCAATTTATTATTATTATTATTCTTTAGTCAGAATTGTCACAGATTAAACAAGACACTTGTCAAGCTCATAAACAGTCAAAAATTAGAGGCAATGTTGTCATATGAGCTATAATTATAGTTATTAGGTTGGTTTTGAATTCCTATCATGAACTAATTTGTAATTAATGTAAGGGACAAACACTCCTAGTTTATAGCTCAAATTCAGGGAATGGTTTCTACCCTCCCTAGAAACTAGGAAATGACTAATCTTTTACATTTATGATCCATTTTGGATGGGATTCCAACCTGATGAGGTGTCATAGTCTATATTTTCTATAAGTAGAATCTCTTTTTTTTTGTTAGGTTGGATACTCTCATATTTTGCAGTGGAGCTCTTATAACCAACTTGTGGAATGAAATTAGAGACATATTTGTAGGAATTGTGTTGAGATACTTGTGGTATGATTTGGAACATCTTTGTTTCTCATGTTTTCTTATTATATTATGCTTAATACCATGTCTACTTCTTCATATATGTATATCTTGTAAGTTTGAGAGCATAATTCATGTTATGCATGCTCTGTTTTAAACAAGATTCACCATATTATGTTTATTTGCTTCTTAAATTGAATGAATTCACCTTAGTGCTCATTAAAACTCTACTCAATCTTCATCCTATACTCAATGACTGATTAATATGTTTCCAAACTACCTATCTTGCCTCACACACTCTCTTCAGGTTGACCTCGAAGTTCAGACCTAAAAATCTCATTTACAGTCCATTCACTGACATTCCTATGCAAAATTCAAAATATCAAACGAATTTTACTTATTTAAGCTTATATATATAGCCTAAAATCTTATGATACTCAACCATTCATTTGACTATTTAAAGTGACAAAGAGATAGCCCTCTCTGGTTCGGGTAGGGCTAGCTACCTGCCCTAAAGTTTGGTTTGTGGTTACCTTTCTCCAATCCTATTATCAACCTTAGGAATTTGGGGAAAGTGATAAAATTCTTGGCGTTGTTTCTGGGAAGCAAAGCTTAAATATTTCCTGGGAAAGGATGACAAAGATTAGCTTTGATTTTTGATGGTGAATAGTGGTCAGGCATAAGAAAGGTTGTGCATTTTTCACCTGGAAACTCCAGTGTCAAAGAATCCAAAAGTTTAGAGTTTTTATGGCAACTTCACTGAATTTTTATCAGAATTTTTACTCAACCCTATCACCCCCATTTCATCTCACTAACCTACCTTACTATCATAGGGACAGTTTGGATTCAAAATCAGTTTCTGAAGTAATGGAGATGAATTTTACAATAGTGAAAGAGGGTTTTGTCAATCCTAGGCCAAAGAACAAAAACCTCCTTTAGTTTATGCACAAGTGTTATGGTTTGAGAGAAATTACAGAAATACACTTTCTCCAGGTCATTTTTTGCAACTCTGGACAAGTTGTCTTCAAATAAACTTTTTAGGGGTTTGGAACCAGGTTTTGCAGTGCTTGAGGATTCCATTTTGTAGAAGACATCCTAATATTCCAAAAAATACCACTTGTAGCCCCAAAATCCTATGGGAAGACCTCAAAAGTTCCCCTCAATGGGCTTTGTTATGCTTTTGGAACACACTATTACACTTCTGGAACACACTGGAGTAACCTTGGGAGAACGAATTTTTGGAGGCCTTACCATGGGTCGTTTTGAAAAATTCAAGATGTTATGGAAACTAGACACACAGGGCTAATTGACCATTTTTTTAGAAGTGGATGTGGACTCTTAAAATTGAATCAAAAATTCCTCCAAAGTTTTGTTACGCTTCTGCATTATTATTATTATTATTATTATTATTATTCAATTAGAATTGTCACAAATTAGCATTGGATTCCCTCAGGACACTTGTCAAGCTCATAAATGGTCACAAATTCAAGGAAATGTTGTCATATGAGTTGTCATTATAGTGATTATGTTGGTTTTGGCTTCCTATCATGAACTAACTTCTAACCTCCCTAGAAACTAGGAAATGACTCATCTTTTACTTTTATGATCCATCTTGGATGGGATTCCAACTTGATGAGGTGTCATGGTCTATATTTTCTATAAGTAGAACATTTTTTTTTGTTAGGTTGGATAATCTCATATTTTGCAGTGGAGCTCTTGTAACCAGATTGTGGAATGAAATCAGAGACAAATTTGTAGGAATTGTCTTGATATACTTGTGGTATGATTTAGAACATCTGTGTTTCTCATGTTTTCTTATTATATTATGCTTAATACCATGTCTACTTCTTCATATATGTCTACCTTGTAAATTTGAGAGCAAAATTCATGTTATGCATGCTCTGTTTTAGACAAGATTCACCATATTATGTTTATTTGCTTCTTAAATTGAATGAATTCACCTCAATGCTCATTAAAAATATACTCCATCTTCATCCTATACTTAATGACTGATTAATATGTTTCCAAAATACCTATCTTGCCTCACACACTCTCTGCAGGTTGACCTCGAATTTCAGACCTAAAAATCTCATTTACAGTGCATTCACTGACATTCCTATCCAACATTCAAAATATCAAACAAATTTTACTCATTTAAGCTTATTTATCTAGCCCAAAAAATTATGATACTCAACCATTCATTTTACTATTTAAAGTGACAAAGAGAGAGCCCTCTCTTGTCTGGGTAGGGCTAGCTACTTGCCCTAAAGTTTGGCCTGTGGTTACCTTTATCCATTCCTATTATCAGCCTTAGGAAGTTAGGGAGAGTGATAACATTCTTGGCGTCATTTTTGGGGAGCGAAGGTTAAATATTTCTTGGGAAAGGACGAAAAATATTAGCTCTGATTTCTGACGGTGAATAGTGGTCAAGCATAAGAAAGGTTGTGCATTTTTCACCTGACGAATCTAGTGTCGAAGAATTCAAAAGTTCAGAGTTTTCATGGCGAATCCACTATTCAAAAACCAATAGCTTGAATATTTTCTTGGTGATTTCACTATTTTCAATATGGATTCAACTGCTAGAAGGTATGCTCCTATGAATTGTGCTCACATTCTTGGTTTTCCAAATCAAATTCCTTGCATATATTGGAAAAATTATCTGCCCAAATTCATATATGGAAATGAATATGAGGTTGTTCTACATCTGGTTAGATTTCACATCCTTTTATGTAAACTGAATATTGAGTTTCCTAAGGATTTCTTAATGGAAATTTTTTATGGCTACCCTAGAAGAAAAATCTAGAGTATGGTATGAAGGGTTACTGGAAGGAAGGTTATGTTCTCTTAAAGATTTCCATAGAGTTTTCTTCAAGAATTATGGAAAGTCTCATCTTCCTTTGTCTCTTTTACAAATTCGTTGTGATTATTGTGAAGTTTTTATTGCATATCTTAAACGAATTGATGATATCGAATGTATGGATGATGAAGAGATTATTGGAGCCTTCTATGATTCTTCCTTCCAACAACAATCTGAAGAAGCTAATCACTTTGATACACGATATCATACTCAGCACATAGTAGCCTCCTCTTTGATTGATGAAGAAATAGATGATGTATATTTTCTAGATGCTCATAAAGATTCCCCACAGGAAACAATTCTGGTAGCAATACAACACATTGATCAGCTAAAGGTTAAGGAAGAAACTCAACAGCTTGAAACTAATCAAGAAGAGGAGAATAATGAAAAAGAATAGGCTATTTTAGATCCTTTGGGTGTACACATTAGCACTATGGTTGTCAAAAAAAGTCCTCTTGCCAATCATTAGGTAAAATTAATTGAGCATATCATTGAAGAATCATTTTTTGATTTGTAGCAGTCTTATGGTCCACAAGAACATCTCCAACAGACAATATTTTCTTCCATAATTAAATATCAATGAGATTTGAATGATGAAAGCCAAGTTTTATTTCATGATTCTAATGCTGAGTTGCAGTGACCTCACCAACATCTATTTGATCTAGTTAATGATGAAGACATCCTGGTTGCATATGATCTTGTTGTTGTCTTTGATGAAATTAAAGAAAATTCATAACCCTTATCTATTGTAGATCATGAGAATGAAAAACAATTTTCTCTCATTCTATTTGTTGGGAATCAGTTTCAACATATAGACAAACCAACATTGTGGAATAAGGTTTTTTTTCTTGCTCTTAATCATCCAAAAGATCATATGTTACATGCTTTGCATGATCCTCTGGTGAGTTTGTTGCAATCATCAGTAGAGGAAGATTTTTCCAAGTTTGTAAATACAGGTATTGGATCCAGTGAAAAATTTGAGTTTCCACTTTTATTTTTCTCCTATCTGCTCAAGGAACATATGAGTAGGATTTTAGTAAGTAGCCATTTGTTGGATTGGTTACACTAAAAATATCATTTCACATGATTGTACATATGTCTTTAGAAGGTAGGTATTTGTCATCAGAATTTGAAACCCTCAAGTCTCGATGATATGCTGCCATCAAAATTTTTTGTAAGTTTTGTTTCAGTCAATTGTCAAGTCAGAGCTAAGTCAATTTTTCTAGTCGAAGTCATTTCTAGAATTAGTTCATCATTTCTAGTTTGTCAAATTTTTTCAAAGTCCAGTTTGACTCCATTGCCTAATGGTAAGGCTACTTGATATATAGTATTATTGAAACCTCCTGAAAGAGCTGCCATGCCCATCTAGATCCAATTTTAGCTTAGGTATGTCAGTGAACAAATAACTCTTTCAATTGTTTTCCACAAAGTCATCGATCAAATTTTTTTACTTTTTCGAACATGTCCTCAGAAAATTATTTTGGTCACTGAAGAGGTCTAAATCATGTTTTATGCTCTTTCATTCCATTCATCTCCACCATTCTCAAGGTCATCGCCATCACCACTTTCAAGTTCACAATCTCCATCATCATCACTGAAAAGGTATAGGGTTAGGTCACTCCATCTCATATAGGTCAAGTCTAGGTTCATCTGTGCCTTTGAAAAATCCTCAAAGTTTCACTGAACACAAGGAAAAAATCCTCCATTCCATTCATAAAACACTAATAAAGGAGAAAACATGTTTATAAAGATGAAATAAAAGCAATCTTTCTTGTTTCATATGGCTCAAGTTCCAAAAAGTTCCAAACAAATCCAGTTTGTTTCACTCTCTCATAAAAAATAATAATTTTGTCTCACTGTCTGATGAAAGGATCCCAAAAGTCATCATTGACTATCAAAGTTCCAAAGGAGGTCAATCTGACCTATTTTTCCAGTCAAATGAAAAATTATTCATCCTATGGTTTAAAGACATCTCATCTTGTTTGAAGGGTCATATCCAATGAGAAAATTTCAAAGGTTTTTGAAGAACACCCTTACTGTTTCATGAAAAGGAGAATTTTGTCTCATTATTTCATTCAAAAGTCAATCAAGTCACTTCAAATGCCAAAGGGTTCAAAAGAACTTTACTCTACCTTCTTACCTCATTTGAAAGAGAAACATGTCACTTTCCAAGTTGCACAAAGGATCAAAAAGGTCATTTGAAAATGTCAAAGGGTAAGGAGTATTTCACAAATTTTAAATGGAGAAGATTATTTCATGTTTCAGTTAAAAAATTCCAATAAAAAGGTCACTTCAAGAGTTAAAGAGTGAAAATAGGTTCATTCTATCTTCATCTCTCATGTGAAGGTGCAAAAATCCATTTTCAATTTTAAAATTTCAAAGGTCATTTACAAGTGTCAAAAGGAAAAAAGTGCAATGTCATTCAAAGTTTATAAAGGGAAAAGGTAAGCCTCATTTCGTTCATTTTTACCTTTTTATGAGTAGAAGAGTATCTATCTACTTCATTTTCCCTCCATGGTGGTCTAAATTCCAAAGTCCAAGGCTCAAATTCCATTAAAAATCCACTTGCTACCCTTCAAACCACTATTATTATTCTTTTGAACCCTGTTGTTATGCTTCTGGGAAACTTTGTTATGTTTCTAGCAACTTTTTTTATGCTTTTGTGTCCTTTGTTACACTTCTGGGCAACTCTGTTCTGTTTCTAGTCACAGTTGTTACGCTTTTCCAGCAGTTGTTACGCTTATGTAGGTGTTGTTACGCTTCTAGAAAAGAAGCAGTTTTCAGTCTAGGGCTCCAAAAATTTCCGAACAAGCTCACAACTTGTCTCCATTACCTTGTAACATCTTCATTAAAGTTAATTCTCCATTATTATGCTATATTTTGGTCGAATATTTGAGGGTTTAAAACAATTTCATGTTCATTGTGTTTTTCTCCACAATACACTTGTCCATGTATAATTTTTTTTCATGTGAAAAACCCTAACTTACCCATTGACCTAAACCCTAACCCGTCATATAAAACATGATTCCTACACCCCGATGCCCCATCTATACATATTCCTATCACCTAAATTACCATCCATAACATATTTTACCCATAAAAACCCTAATTCTAAGCTATTTTACATAATAAAAACAATGAAAACATAGGTTGACCGTGTTTTAGGGTTTTGACTACCAGACACCCCTCAATTTACTTTTGTTCCACTTTCAATGTAGAGCTAAAATGTCATCCTATTCACTAAAATTTTATTAGAATTTTTTGTTATCTCCATAGACCTCATTTCACCTTCTAAACCTAAAACACTTTTATACTAGCTATTCTCACAATTTAAATTGGGAATTTCATGTGCTTTAAGCTTTTTACCACCTTACACTTACCCATTTCTCCTCATTCCACTTTCATTTTCAAGTCAAGACACTATCCTATCCACTGAAATTTTATCATAATTTTTACTCAACCCTATCACCCCTATTTCATCTCACTAACTTACCCTACTATCATAGGGACATTTTGGCTTCAAAATCAGTTTCTGAAGTAATGGAGATGAATTTTACAAAATTGAAAGAGGTTTTTTTCAATCATAGGCCAAAGAAAAATAAAATCCTTCAATTTATGCACATGTTTTATGGTTTGAGAGAAATTCCAACAATACACTTTCTCCATGTCATTTTCTACAATTCTGGACAAGTTGTCTTCAAATAAACTTTTCAAGGGTTTGGAACAAGGGTTTGGAGTGCTTGAGGACTCCATTTTGTAGCAGACATCCTAATATTTCTAACCATACCACTTGCAGCCCCAAATTCCTCTAGGAAGACCTCCATAATCGCTCTCAACGAGCTTTGTTACGCTTCTAGAACACACTAGAGTAACCTTGGGAGAATGAACTTTTGGAGGCCTTTCCATGGGTAATTTTGCAAAATTCAAGATGTTATGGAAACTAGACACACGGGGCTAGTTGAAGATTGTTTAATAAGTATATTTTGACTCTTAAAAATGTCTCAAAAATTCCTCCAAATTTCTCTTATGCTTCTGCAATTTTTTATTTTATTTTATTCTTCAGTGAGAATTGTCACAGATTAGCATCTGATTCCCTCAGGACACTTGTCAAGCTCAGAAATGATCACAAATTCGAGTCAATGTTATCCCATGATTTGTCATTATAGTTATTAGGTTGGTTTTGGATTCCTATCATGAACGAATTTGTAATTAATGTAAGGGACAAACACTTCTAGTTTATAGCTAAAATTCAAGGAATGGTTTCTAACCTCCCTAGAAACTAGGAAATGACTCATCTTTTGCATTTATGATCCATTTTGGATGGGATTTAGACCTGATGAGGTGTGATGTTCTATGTTTTCTATAATTAGTTTTTTTTTTTTTTTTTAGGTTGGATAGTCTCATATTTTGTAGTGGAGCTCTTGTAACCAGCTTGTGGAATAAAATTATAGATAGATTTGCAGGAATTGTGTTGATATACTTGTGGTATGATTTGGAACATTTGTGTTTCTCATATTTTCTTATTATCTTATGCTTAATACCATGTCTAATTATTCATATATGTCTATATTGTAAGTTTGAGAACATAATTCATGTTATGCATGCTCTGTTTTAGACAAGATTCACCATATTATGTTTATTTGCTTCTTAAATTGAATGAATTTAGCTTAGTGCTCTTTCAAACTCTACTTCATATTCATTCTATAGTCAATGAATGATTAATATGTTGCAAAACTACCTATCTTGCCTCACACACTCTCTGCATGTTAACCTCGAAGTTCAGACCTAAAAATCTCATTTATAGTCCATTCACTGACTTTACTATCCAACATTCAAAATATCAAACTAATTTTACTCATTTAAGCTTATATATCTAGCCCAAAATATTATGATACAATCGTATTCATTTTAATATTTAAAGTGACAAAGAGAGAGCCCTCTCTGGTCTAGGTAGGGCTAACTACCTAACCTAGAGTTTGGTTTGTGGTTACCTTTCTCCAATCCTACTTTCAGCCTTAGAAAGTTGGGGAGAGTGATAACACAACCTATTTCTTAATATGATTAAGTATAAATAGCGTCTAAATGCCTATTCATATGAGCACCACCAAAGAATTTACTTATTTATTTTGTCTTTCTTGGTTTAACTTTGTCTTTGTGCCATGAAATTTTATGCGCCTCTCTTCTTTCTAGACACTTTGAAATAGTGACAAGGGTAATGACATTATGGATTTCAACGTGATTGATGCAAAGGAGACTGAAAAGGTTTGTTGGTATTTTGTTATACAACTTTATAATATGCTATAATATTTATTCTATGAAGCTATCTATTTTTTGTTTTATGTTTTAAGTGTCTTATCATCAGTGCAGTATATGTTGTTCCTCTTGTCAATGTTAGAATTAGTTTTCTTAGCAGTTGTTTATTACCTAATTTTGCTTCTTGAGATTCAAACAGTAAAGTAGAACATGATTTTCTGATTAGGACAATCAAATTATGATCTTTAATTGACTCATGCTATTGTCAACTTGGCGTTTATGATTCATATTTTGAGGCTAGTATTGAGTTCAAAACTCTGGATAGTCAAACAATATTAATAAGTGTAATTTTTTTCCAAGACATCTTTATTCTTATAAAATTATAAAATTGAAAAGTGCTTGCTTGGTAGATGGACTTGGAAACCATTATTGCAGCAGAATTTGCTTCAGTAGGGGAGCGAAATAAAGTGGAAATTATTAAGGATATCAAATTTGAAGAAGAAAATAAGTAACTTATTTAGAATATGGAGCATGATGAATGTAATCAGCAGACAACTGAAAAGGATAATAGTATTTTCAAAGAGAAAAAATAGAAGACAAATGCTTTAAAGTACAAAGGCAAGCAAGAAATAGTTAAACAAGAAGTTAAGGGACCAGGGAAAACCATCAAGGGCGATTTATGTATTTGGAATTATATAAACATTCAATCAAACTATGGAACCTGTTAATTCCAAGAAACAGTGGTTCAAAAATCAAAAAATAGGAAAACTATCAGCGATGAAAGGAGTAGTGATCATAATTAGGTCATGAGCGAGATGCATGCCAGCCAATGCACATGTAATATCCATGTAAACAACATGTAGAAAAAAATATATATGCAATCCTAAATTCCAGGACATCACTTGCGTGGTTGCATTTGAGTTTCGAAAACACCACTGCCATGTCAAGCAAAATACGTAGTTTTTTTTATTTTTTTATAGGATTTTCTATTAAATTCTAGAAGAAAATGTAAAGAAAAAGAGAAATGTTGATTATTTATATAGAGAAACCACATCAGTTTCTATTTTCAACTTTGAAAGAACGACGCTCGAGGACCAAGCAGAGCATGTCGAAGAAAATATACCCCGACATTCTCTTTGTTTCTATTTTGAATTTTTTACCTAAATCGGAAAATTGCAAGTAAAGAGAGCTTTACATCTGATGAAAAATAATTGTGCATGTGATGAATATGTTCAAAATAACATTTAATATATGGTCAAAATAACATCTTGTAACATTGGATACTTGTGCAAATGGCTTGAACTATAACTAATGCAGAAGTTTGAAAGTAGAAAGATGGCTAGGGTTACTACTCTCCCTCCCTCTGTCGACATCGCGTCGCAGCTCGACCCCAAGGGCCATGGAATCCTGAGATCTCTCACGCCTCAGTTGCTCCATCACTCTTTCCATGAGGATATCAATCTTGGTGCTAGGGCCATGATGGCTGGAGTCTGGCCCTCTGGACGGCCCTCCCTCTCAATCGTAGATGTGGATGAGACCCCCTGCGCTCTGAAAACCAGCGATTCCCCCTATTTTGAATTTATTTATGGCCATGAGTCATCGTTACCCCTTGGGCCACTCCTTCACAACAACGTTCTGGGGTTCGACTGCAGATTGAAGCTGCTCAGACCACAGACATCTCTGCGTCCTTGCTGGTTATCGGAGCCGAGAATATCCACGATATTATGGACGACGACACTCAGGGTCCATGGGTTTGCATAGATCCAATCCCCATTGCAATGCTGGTGGATTGCAGCGCGCTGCTCGAAAGGAAGGCTATTCGCTTTGTAATGGCTATGAAATGCAATAAGCTCTCAACGTTCAATTCTATGGCCTCTAAGATAAGATATGGTGTTAGGGATTCTCCAAATATTTCTCCCCTCTCTTTCCAGATACAAATCACTCTTCTATCGAGAAAAAATTTGCTACTCTGGGTTCACTCCACGGATCTGGTGAGATCCCTCTGGCAGGCCCTTGAACTCAAGTTAAGGATACCCTTCGCCTCTCAACGACTTCTCTATGGAGGTAAACAATTGAATGAGTCTCTCCCGCTTTCATTCTACAATATTGAAAAACATTCCTTGGTGGTTTTAACCCTCCGTTTGCGAGGAGGGGTAGCTGGACAACCGTCCTTTGCCCATGCCTTCTCTTCCAAAGATGTTGTCCATGCACAACCATCCAAGAAAGCCACTCAAACCTCAGAGAAATTTTCTCATCCTATTGAAGCCCCCAGGCCTTTCCTGGTGGATAGATTGAAGGATGTGCCTTTAGTAGAAATATCCCACCCATATCTTGAAAACCAACATCAAATGTATGCAGAATCCACCATCATTTTCCGCTTCAACGGATTATGGCCATGCACAACAGATCTATATCAATGGATTCAATCCACTTGGACTAACAAAAACAAGTTTATCTTCTACTCGAAGGGTTTATTCATTGTTCTATTTGGTTTCAATGAGGACTATCAAAAATCCCTAACAAGGGGTCCATGGTTTTGGGGAAAAGTAAGGCTATTCCTCACCCCCTGGTTCCCATATTTCAACCCCTATTTGGTAGTAATCACCAAACTTCCCATTTGGGTCAGGATTCCCAATCTATCTGCTCATCTATGGCACTCTGCTGTCTTCTAAGCAATTGGAAACTCTCCGAGTCGCTATTTGGTAACAGATCCCTCTAGGGGAGAGAAAGGCATATACACCTACGACAGAATTTGTGCAGAAATAGATCTAAGTAAAGGTCTGCCGGATCAAATCAATCTGAAAGTGGGTGACTTCCTTTGGACTCAGACTCTGGATTACAAGAACACTGTGTTCTGATGCCGTCACTGCGACCAAACAGGGCACCTTCAGAATTCATGCACTATATTCCATGCCCAACAGGAAAAATGCGATCGCAAATCGAAATCTAAAATCCGGAAGCCCTGTGATCCGCCTCCCATGGATGACATGGAGACCCCCAACTCATATGAGGAGGAGCCTGAAGCGGATGAAGAGGCACCAATAACAGAGAATTAGACGACCTCGGTAGATCCTGGAGGGCCCAATGCTATCTCGAATCCTCAAAAATGATCTCATGAGTCTGCCTCCTCTGACTTGGATAAGAAGACTCCTCCAGTGGCTAACAACGATCTCCAGCTGGCTCTTACTTACTTTCCCAATAATTTTTGGTTCAAAGTTACAAACAAAAAGGGAAATGAATGTTGTATGGAGGAAACTACCCTTTATGGGTAGATTCTAGTGACTATCTCTCTTGATCCCCTTGTCTCACTTCTTAACACTCTTTGTTCTCTCTTGGTTATGTGTTGGGACCGAGTTTGATAACTAATAATTCTAGTTCCATGCTTTTCTGTCTCTCTTTCTTGTAACACCATTTTGTACCATATGCTTTTTAATAGAATCAGTCTTACTCAGGAAAAAAAAAAATCAAAAAATATTGAAACATTATATTTAGTATGGAAAAAATAACATATTGAAACATTATATCTAAGAAATGGATGTTTTGTCTTGTATGAATGGGGTGTAACAATTTCCACCCTTCACTTTCACTTTGTTTTCCAACTCAAATCATATTGTCCAAATTTTTGTTGTGGTCGCTGGGTTTTACATATATTCATGGCGGGGTTTATTCCATCAATTCTTTCATTCATGTATCGTATATCCCATTAGAGAGTCTTTTCATATATTTTGTTACAAAATGACACTTGTTTCATTGCCTCTGGGTTTTAGGTTCCATCCCATTGTATAAGTTTGAACTTTGGGATCTGCCTGATATGTTTTGGGCTTTTGGGCGTTGATGTAAATGTAATTCTCTCCATGAATTTTTAAAATTTTATTTGAGTGAAATTATTTTTTTTTACATTGCATCCAACAGTAATACTATTCATTGCAGTTAATGAATTTTTTTTTGAAATTATATTTTTTTACATTGCATCCATCGATAATACTATCCATTATAGTTAATTAAAAGTGTGTCCATACAGAGAGTCCTCATGTCATTAGAAGGCTATGATAAGAAATCCTTAGATGTTTTTCTTAAGTGCTACTTATTTTTGGTTTTATGTTATTTAGGTTGATGGTTATATATTTTTCGAAAGGTAAAAAACCCAAAAGCACTTTATGCGTGCTCTTTGCGCCTCTTGGTATAAATGCTAGTAGTATGTTATTTGTGGGTTTAGAAGAAGTGTGATCTTTCAAGATGGTTAACCATTGTTAATATTGTCAATATGGACAATGATAATCAATTTTTCTCAACAATTATCAATTAGTTAAGAAGGTTATCATTGGTTAATAATGGTAAACTATGGGAAATATTATTAATAAGGCTAAATAGTGGGTTATACCATTATTAGGTGAGGAGGTTTGTGGGTCATGGGATTAGTTGTCCATGCGGTTAATACATTAATAGATAAGTTGATAGGGAATTAGTTTATCAATAGGTTGGGTGTTACTAGGTAAGTGTGGTTAATATAGTGAATTATATTGAATATGGTCAATCATGATCAATTTAACAATAGGCTATGTATCAATGGGAAAATGTGTTTAACATGGTGAATTATATTGAATATTTTCAACAATGGTCAATCATGATCAACAATCATTAAAATGTTAATGATGGTGAAGTGTTAGTGTTACTAGAATTAGTGAGTTAGGTGGTTAATGGTTTTATTAGTGGGTTATGGGTAGGTGGCTACTTTTTTCATTGGACTTATGTTGGTTAACAATCAACATAACTTAATATGGGTTGGGGTATTAACGTGGTAATTGGTCAAAATTTTTGGTAGATAAGATAATTTCATTTAATGTCCAATTTATTATCATGAAATTTATACATAAATGGGACTTAATCACAACTATTATAACACTTGAAGTCATTAAAAAGTATCTACTGATGGATTTTTTAGTAATTAAGACATTGCAAGAGTGAGAAGTTAAACTATGTCATGAGAAAAGCCTCCTAGATTTTTTTCACTAGAGCTTCACCCATTTTATCAAGATATTATCATGTTCATTCATAAAGGGGTGTTTTAAATTATGAAGAATAAATTCAATATATTATAGGTATTGAGAGGAGGATGCATGATACTAGGGATTTTATAGGTATTAAGAGTTATAAAGTGGGGTATTTCATTAAAAATATGAATATATAGTAAAAATAATGAGTTTCTTAATAGAAATATGTATTGGTTGGGGGGGGGGGGGGGGACAAATCTGTCTTGTGTCATGGTATCATTAAGTGAAGGTCATGTGAGCCTTTTATTTGAATGAACTTTATACTTGTAGATCTAGAAAAAGTGTAGTATTTCAATATGGTCAAATTTTGTTAAGATTGTCAACTACAATCAACCATGGTCAATGATGTTCAACCATGACCAATGATGCCCAACCAAGATTAGTAAGGGAAATAATGGCATACGATAGTCAATATTATCAATGATAATGAAGGGTTAAGAGATTAGTGGAGATATTAGCCTAGTAGGATTGTGATTTATTGAAATAATGAGCTACATGGGTGATGGATCACTTGATAAGTGGCTAGGGCATCAATGTTTCAACAAGATAGGAAATAGTGGGTTAATGTGATCAAAATGGTGAATGAAAATTATACAGTTAATGTGGTCAATAATGATCAACAATCATCAACCATGTTTAATGGTGGTTAAGGTTTAGTTACTTACTACGGTTAGTAGATTAGGTTATTAATGTATATGTTACTGTATTATGGGTAGCTAGGTAGTTGTGTAAATATGATTATGTTGAATAATAGCCAACAATAGTCAATATTACTTAAAATGGCTAAGGGGCTTATTGCTTAGTGGGTTAGTAGAGTTAGTAGGTAAATGGGACTGAAACGTAAGTCTTATAATACTCAAGGCTATTGAGAAAAATTGAGTGATAGAGCTTTTAGTAGTCAAGATATTGGAGGTGTGAGGAGTTGAACTAAGCCATAAGCAAAGAATTATCAAGTTCTTGGAGGGAACCAGGCAAGTCTAGAATTAGTGTCGGGTCTCAATATGGCCAACCATGACCAATGATGCCCAATTATGATCAATAAATATCAATCAAGGCCTAACATGGTGAACCTTGGTTGATGGTAGTTAGTATAGTCAATGAAGGTGAAGGGTTAATATGTTAACCAACTAGGAGGTTTTCTAGTTTATAGAAGAAAAAAAGTTATAGGGGCTAAATTTTTCCCATGGGCCAATTTTTCATGTTATTTTATAAAGAATAATTTGATAATTTCCATTTTATTCACCCAAATTTTATAGCATAAAGTTTTTTTACTTTAAAAATCGCCAATTTTTTCTAAAAAATGTGTAAAATTATTAAAATTTTCATTATTTTTGCAAAAATATTGCCAAACATTTTATGGTTTCCATTTGAATAATGAATAAGATCCATGAAGAAATCTAAAATTTTATTTAAATTGGATCATTATTCCAACCTCTCTTGAACCTCTAGATTTTTTGCCTCAAGTTTGAAGCAAATTTGGGGAGCCTCTTATCGTCCATGTTGTTTATTTGGTTCTTGTAAATCAAGTACCTAATCTAATGTGTAAATATCATGGATATTCCATGAGACAAGTTGTCACAACATATATATTAAAGTAAATGAAATATATAATATTAAGGGTTAATTCCTTTATATTCTAGATTTTTTATTATTTAATTTGTTGTTTATGAATACAATATATAACATGAAAAAATATAGAACAATGAAATCCAATAACACACCTATCACAATGAACAAAAATATATGTTATGGGAAACCCTTTCAAGATAAAACCTATCTGGAAGGTGAAATTGCTCTACTCTCTTTTGTCTAGAATGGAAATAGTGCAAGTACAAAGAATAAGGCACTCTCTATGGAGTTAATTTATACCTGCGACCTATGGGCTACTAGATAACATAATCCCACTTTATTTTGATCTCTCTCTCTCGCCTGAACTACTTTATTAGAGAAAAAATTGCAAGTAAATAGAATAGAAACCCTTTCCCTCCTAGTGGCTTGATTATAACATAACTCGATAGCCAACTAAGAGTTAATTTTGACTAACTGGATTTACAAATTTTACCCTTCTAAATTCTTCCCTGTAGTCTTCACCTAGTTGGCCTCTTTTCCATGAGTAATGAGAGCTAACGCGACATCCTATTGAATCATCATGGTGGAAAAACATGAAGGTCAACTTCCGAGAGGCATAAATTTTGTATACAAACTCCATTTGGCGTTTTTATTTAATCATTGGAAAGGTATCTTAGTGTAGAAAATATATAGGGTGTTTGGTACAAGAGAGATTTTGGACCCCAAAAAATTTCTCTAATGACTCAAACTACCTTCGGAAGGTTTTAGACATCAATTCTCCAAAATGGGACCTGCTAGTAAAAACAACCCTATAAGTTGATTCCTCCAAATTTTCCACTCTAAAAGCATTGAGATGGAACAATACAGTGATCCAATATTGACCATAATCATAGCCATGATCTTAATTGGAATGGATAGTTTTTATGAGGATAGAAAAAGGTGTATTTCCTTTAACTTTGAGATTATAAGTTCTAAAATCCTTTTGAATCTTCACTATATTTCACCAGGATTTGTTTCAGAAATTGCATCCCCAAACTTTACGTCCATATAAAATAAATAGAGTGAAAATATTATCAATGACAATTTTTTTCTTATCACAATGAAAATCACAAAGGTTTGCTAATTTACAAATAATATTAAGCCCATGATAAGATTTCCACTCTTGATTTATCCTTTTCTCAATCCTATAATTCTAATCGAGCTTGTGATGAATACCAATTTTGTGATATTTGTATGAAGGCTCTTTCTTCAAGCTATAGTTTCCATTGAAAAACGTATTTTATGGGATATTTTATGGATTTAATTATCATAATCCTCATTTTTCCAGTGTTCATAGTCATACCCATATTAGAGTGGAAGTTGTTGAGGGTTTTTAGTTGCATGTTAAGGTCATAGGAATCCATACTATAAAATCAATATCATTGGTGTACATAACAAGGATGATGATTGTACCACTAAGAGTCAAATCTATATCTTTGAAACAATCTTCTAACTTGTCAATCTATATGCCAAAAAGGGTAGGCGATAGGAGACAACCTTGCTTGACACCTATATTGCATTTTATTTCTTCCAACTAGCATGCAGTGTTCCTAAACTTTCAATAGAATTTTTATACAACCTTACTGTAGCAGCAAAATATCAAATCAAAAAGAAATTTTAGCTCTTCTAACTTATTCCACAAGTTAGTCCAAGGGACCATGTCAATTTTTTTCTGAAGTCGATGAAACAACAAAGGAGATTGGTTCTATTATTGTGACACTCCTCGATAATTATTCTAAGCATAATAAGATGGTCCACAACTGAATGATAACCTCTAAATAAAACTTATCCTTCAACTCTTTTTCTATGGATTCAAACCATATGCTAATCTTCTTGTCCAAAACACTCCAATAGAACATTGATAAAATGGGGTTAATGTTAATGGTATTATAAATAAAGAGATTGTGTTTATTCCAAATTTTAAAATGTGCACAAATTACCATTAAATTTACAGTAAATTTAAATAATAAATCTCTCAAATATTTAAAAATATCTCTTTTAAATATTATTATATCAACTTTATTTTAAATATTACTATATCAACTTTCTTCATAATAGTAAGATAATATATATATATATATATAATATAATAAAATAATATATATATGTTATAAAAATATCTTATATTATAATAATAATCATAATCCAATTTTAAGTTCACGGCCAAGCTAGAAACCAAATTGGTGTATGAGACCCCCTTGTTTGTGGGACAAGGGACCCACCTCCACACAACGATTTGACTTCTAAGTCTACGAAGGCATACATACTCTACCCCCCTCTAGTTTTGAACCCATTACCTTTTAGGAGGAAACACGTGCTCTTAACCATTAGTCCCACTCACTCTTTTTTTACATTCTTATTTAATAACAATTATTTTGTCTATTAATAAAGGGTAATACAATCTAATAGGATAAAAAGTGCGAGCAATTTACGAAATTGTTGATTTTCACGGCGACCCAATTTTTCATAATTCCTATTTATATATCACTCTTTTTTTTAATAAGTGGGTGTAGCTTGGATGGGAGGGGAAGTTGTTCTTATTCTCTCTATTTGGTTTCTAATCCCATTGAGATTGGCATGCTTGTTTATTGGGAGTAAATTCTACATGAAAGATTATTGGGTCACCTTTTTAGTTCCATACACTATTTTTAATCTCATGGACGTAAAAATATCATTCATTCATTATTTTTTAATAAGAAACGTTATTATTACTTGTCATACAAATATGGCATTTATTTTTGGCTCGTTAGGTTATATAACCATTCCCTTTTTTGGGGTTATCTAAGTGGCATAATCATTAACCAATAGATGAAAATGGCCCCATATAACTAAATGAGATTAAAAAAATATTTTATAAATTAAGAATTATATATATATATATATATATATATATATATATATATATATATATATATATATATATATATATATATATATATATATATATATAATCATGATACTTATGATTGATTATAACTACTATTTAAGGAAAATTATACCACTTAAAATAATTTATTGATGATCCATAAAAGAATAAGTTTTTATTCCTGCTAAATATATTTAAATTGTCAATCGTTGTCTCATTTCCTTATATTAAAGGATAATAAACTCTCTCTTTTTTAAAATCATAATTGGAATATTTATATTAAATAGAAGTTGTAGCAATTTTTTCAACAATGAATACTTCCAAAAAGGGTGTTGATCTTTTGTTTACATATTAAAAAAGAGAGATAGATAGTAAAAAGCTAAATTTTTGGATATTCTTGAAATATGACATGAACCTTTCAAATTGATAGGTGTAAAATCTAGAGTAAGAGCCTAAAAATTTAACAACTCTAAAAAACATAGTATGAAAGTAACTAAAATAATGGAGTTGTGGTGAGTTTCATCCCTTGAGTGATGGTTGAGGTGCTTTCTTCCTTTGTTGAGACTTTTTGACCTTGTCATATTGAGCTTAGGTTATTTGTATTTCAGGTCCATGTTTTGAAGCTAGGGAAAAGGTAGGAATGACAACTCTATTTTGATCTGGCTTAACTAATTGTGCTATAGGCTAATGTAAATTGACCAGTTCTTCCTCAAGATCCAAAATATGTTTTTTTTTTTTAAATTATTGTCAAGTACATATCCATAATAGTTTCCTTCTGAGAGTTGGTAACTGAGCCTTTTTCCCACAATTTTCGTTGAAGATATTGTATTATATTGTCGTGCATGTCCAAGTTCTTTGTATTTTTCCTAAGAGTTGATCTTGTTTTATTGATTTATTTATAATACATTGGGATTGAAATCCTAAACCAAGAATATCACAAGAAAAGAAAATAAGGGGGCCTCATAGACTAAAAGAGTAAAAGGGGATAGAAAATATCACAACAACAACATGCCCATCCCTCAACCAAAAAACATGAAGACCTATTGATGCATTTTTATGTTTTAACCATTTTACCTTGTTAATTTTTTAAAATAATACTAATATTTCATGTGGATTTGAAAAGTAATCTTATTTTCTCCCAACCTTTCCCTCCTTGTGATTCTGTATAATCTTACAACACCCATCCTCCCCTCTCTTTCTCAACAATGGTGACAGTTAGTTTAATCTTTGAGTCATTCATGTAGTATGTGAAGAGCACTTGTATATAGTTTGTGATCTTCATCCTACATTAATATTGTTCCATGCATTACACATAATCTCCACTACCATGCTTTGCATAATCTCCACATATCATACATACTTGAAACCTTCACGTCTTGCATTAAGATTGCATCTTGTGTGGTTTCCACCCACCAATCCTTCATAGATCAAATATCCCTCACTTTAACATATCATTTACCCACTATGTATCCTTTTGTGATTTCTTCCTCAAGGTTATTTCAAATTGATAGGTGTAAAATCTAGAGTAAGAGCCTAAAAATTTAACAACTCTAAAAAACATAGTATGAAAGTAACTAAAATAATGGAGTTGTGGTGAGTTTCATCCCTTGAGTGATGGTTGAGGTGCTTTCTTCCTTTGTTGAGACTTTTTGACCTTGTCATATTGAGCTTAGGTTATTTGTATTTCAGGTCCATGTTTTGAAGCTAGGGAAAAGGTAGGAATGACAACTCTATTTTGATCTGGCTTAACTAATTGTGCTATAGGCTAATGTAAATTGACCAGTTCTTCCTCAAGATCCAAAATATGTTTTTTTTTTTTAAATTATTGTCAAGTACATATCCATAATAGTTTCCTTCTGAGAGTTGGTAACTGAGCCTTTTTCCCACAATTTTCGTTGAAGATATTGTATTATATTGTCGTGCATGTCCAAGTTCTTTGTATTTTTCCTAAGAGTTGATCTTGTTTTATTGATTTATTTATAATACATTGGGATTGAAATCCTAAACCAAGAATATCACAAGAAAAGAAAATAAGGGGGCCTCATAGACTAAAAGAGTAAAAGGGGATAGAAAATATCACAACAACAACATGCCCATCCCTCAACCAAAAAACATGAAGACCTATTGATGCATTTTTATGTTTTAACCATTTTACCTTGTTAATTTTTTAAAATAATACTAATATTTCATGTGGATTTGAAAAGTAATCTTATTTTCTCCCAACCTTTCCCTCCTTGTGATTCTGTATAATCTTACAACACCCATCCTCCCCTCTCTTTCTCAACAATGGTGACAGTTAGTTTAATCTTTGAGTCATTCATGTAGTATGTGAAGAGCACTTGTATATAGTTTGTGATCTTCATCCTACATTAATATTGTTCCATGCATTACACATAATCTCCACTACCATGCTTTGCATAATCTCCACATATCATACATACTTGAAACCTTCACGTCTTGCATTAAGATTGCATCTTGTGTGGTTTCCACCCACCAATCCTTCATAGATCAAATATCCCTCACTTTAACATATCATTTACCCACTATGTATCCTTTTGTGATTTCTTCCTCAAGGTTATTTATGGTGTGTTTTTAGTTCACTTTCCATAAGGAAAGAGAATTTTTTCAAAGTAAGTTAAACTTGATTATCACACTTTCTTATAAATCATTCTTACATAAATAACAATTACCACTTTTATAGTTTGCATCCAATATGGAGCAAGTGTACACATGAAAAACATGGCTCATTAAGGATTATTAATGGCGTCTCAACCACTTATTATACAAACTACATGATTATATGAATAATAACCACACATATAATAAAGTCTATTAAAAAGTGAAATCGGTGAACAAAAATAAAAACTATTTTGTGGAGATACAAATAATTCCTTAACTTCAAAAAAAAAAGGCTTTTAGGGGTTTATATCTTATAAGTGGATTTTTATGATCTTCTTCCAATAAATAATCTCTCTAATAAAGTTTGGAAATTTGGCATAACCAATGCTAGATGCATGTAGCAAGTATTAAACTTCAAAGAACTTGTTTCTTTGTGTGCAAGTAGATTCATTTTAAACATATAATGATTAAAATCAAAGTGGAATACCTCTTATTATTTTAACCCCAAGCATATTTAAAATAATTCTACAACTACTAGCTCCAAATAAATTCTTTAAACTCCTTCAGGAAGAATCTTTTCTTGAGTCTTAAGCTAGTAGAGTGATTTTTTAAAAATATTTATTGGCTCAAGCCTCTAACTTTCCAAGTAATCTCTCTCAAATTGATATATGCATGTCAGGTGAGCCTTATCAAGATTTAACTAGCTTTTCTCATGGCTTGTTGGTTAATACACGAATTCTTATATTCTTAAGTGTGTGTAGTATGTTCTACACTTCTCCATTCGAAAGAAAAATATTTTTGATTAGGAATAGATTATCTCCAATCAAATGTCTTACCAACTTTCTAATTTCATACAAACTGATATGTTCTTTAGGACCTCATATCTTGTTTTTTCTATGGGATATTGCAATGCATTTGAATGTTTGTCCATAAGGGGAAATGTTGAATTTGACAATGAACCAATTCAATTCTAATAGCCTATATTACAGAGACAAAACACACCATTCCATTTATTCCAAGTTCAATATTTATTTGTCAAGGAATTAAGATATATGATAGTTGGAGTAGAGCCCAAAATAGTCATAGTGGAAACATTATATGTTTCAATAGGAAATGGAATTCATGTAAATGAGGAATAATTCACCCATATATTGTTTTTGGACTTTTGATGCCCCATTTAGATACCTTGTTTTTGAAGGAATTTTTACACCAATTACTTGGCTCAAATTGGAGCATATAATATACGGTTGGAAATATTATTCTCAGACATTTCCAATAATATTTTACATTCTCCCTCTAATTCCATGGGGATGAGGAGATATGAAATATTTTTTCAAGATGAACCAACCAAAGTACAAGTAGGACGACCAAACCACTTTTACAAGTCATTCCCCATAAGAGAACATGGAAACGTTATAAATAAAGGATATATGAGTTCATTTTAACATCAATTCATCAAATAACATATATGAGATCACAAGAGGAGCTAAGGAATAACTTATGGGGTGATTCTTGGAGTCTAAATGTGGAAGCAAAAATGTGGTTTATGGGGTGAATGAGTTATCTATAATTTTTTGCTATAGCTTTTCTTCTGGGATGTTTTAGAATGTGAAACTTGGAGGAAATAGATAGAAAATATTCATGTAACTTTGGTTCAAATTTCAAACCCTTGATTTGTGATAATTTTAGAGATATGGTCTATTATGGGGTGAATGAGTTATCTATAATTTTTTGCTATAGCTTTTCTTCTGGGATGTTTTAGAATGTGAAACTTGGGGGAAATAGATAGAAAATATTCATGTAACTTTGGTTCAAATTTCAAACCCTTGATTTGCGATAATTTTAGAGATATGGTCTAAGGAAGTAAGGCTTCCTAAATGCTCCTGAAATCATCTTCAAACATGTCAACTTGGAATTTTCACTATAAAATTTGTTATATGATGTTTCATACCATGAAACTTGGAGGATATAAATAGAAAATATTCATGTATATATGGTTAAAATTATAGACCTTGTATCACTTAATTTCATAGATATGGTTTAATAAAGTGAGCCTTCCTGAATGCTCTTGAAATCTTCTTCAAATAGGTCAACCTGGAATTTTCACTATAACTTTCTCTTTGGGATGTTTCAAACTGTGAAACTTGAAGGATATATATATAATATCATAATGTACCTATGTTTAAAATTATAGACCTTGATTAACTATAATTTTAGATATATGATCTAAGGAAGTTAGGATTCTTGAATGCTCCTAAAATCTTCTTCAAACAAAAACTTTAGACTTTGTTTTGCTACAATTTCATAGATATGATTTGAGGAATTTAATGTTCTTGAATGCCTATGAAACATTATTCAAACATGTTAGCTTGTCATTTTTGATACAATTTTCTTTCTGAGATGTTTTGGAATGTGAAATTGGATGCGACAAAGAAGATATCTCTAGGTACATGTGGTAGAAATTTTAGAACCATATTTTCAAAATTGGATATGTGACATGTGCAAATTAATTCTTGGCAATAATCCAAAAGAAGCAAAATTTGGGAGAATTATACTTGGTGAAGGAAGAAGAAATAGGTAGAATTGGTAAAGGAGAAGGAAACTAACAAAGTTGGTGAAGATAGAAGAAACAAACAAGCTTGGTGAAAGTAGAAGAAACTAAGAGACATTATGAAGAAGCAAGCACATGTTTTGGTGCCTACGAATAATTTAAACAATAGGGATTGGTATTTCATGTAGGTTGGTTACTAAAAAATAACAGAGGGGATCAGTGTGTCATGTAGGTCGATCTCTAAAAAAAATAGGGGATTGGTGTCTCTTGTAGGTTGGTGCCTATAAAGAAGCAAATGGGATTAGTGTCTCATGTAGGTTGGTGCCTAAAAAGTAGTAGATTGGATTGATGTCTCTTTTAGGTTCGTGCCTATAAAGCACCATAGGGGATTAATGTATCCTATACACTGGTTCCTAAAAAGTAGCAGAATGGATTGCTATAACAGTAGGTTGGTGCCTACAAGTTGATGTAACAATAGGTTAGTGCTTGCAATATATTTCTTTTTTTCACAAAGGAAAAATTTGTAATTCTATTTATGAGAAAACAAAATTACATGTTACATTGTGCTGGTAATAGTCCCAAGGACATGCAAAGTAGCCGCAAATAAAAATACAAAGGAAAGACAATTAGGATTTTCTTCCTTTCTTCTTTTCGACCTTACGCCAAGCACCTTGTGTTGGCTCGGTCTCGATAAGGACAAGCTGATTTTCTTCCGTTTGTGCTCCAATATCCTTATCTGAGTCTGATGTGTCTAGTGTATGTGTTCTTTTATATCCCCTGCTGTCTTGTGCTCCAGGTACCATATCTTGCTGAGTCTTTGTGGTGGTGTCAAGAGGATCTTGCATTTCCTGTCCATGTGTGCCTATGGAGGTATATGTTTGTTGATTCTCATGAGGTGAGGGTTCCTCCTCTTCTTCTTGTAGTTCGTGTTCCTCAGAAGGAAATTGCCAACCTTTGGCTGATTGCTTGAAATATCTTTCATATAAAGAAGCTTTGTAATTTTATCCCATAAGGGTTTCTAGAAAAATCTTGTGTTAATTTTTCAATTTATGAGATTGATGTTTTATGATATTCAAATATGTAAAAAAATTCATTATACTTATTCATCCACCTCCCCCCCTCCCCCCCCCCCCCCTCCCTCTCTGTATATTTGTGAATTCTGACATGATCAAGTAGCTAAGTGTATAGAAGGAAATAATATTTCTCTTCTAGATGGATATTTATTTCAAAATGATATCACCGTGGGGGTTGGTGGTCAAGTTGGTAGTGGTGTGGGTGGTTGTTGTTTCTTCTTTTGGTGGATGATGTTTTTCATGGAATTAGTTCCATTAATGAGTCGATGGATGTATCCATTAGTTATGACACTTCATGGTGGAAGTGTTTGGTATGAGTGGCGTTGATACATCTCTTAATCCCCTTCTCGTATATTGATAATTCAAGTCACTAAAGCATAGATAATATTCAATCAACAGATAGAGATGTTTTTGGTTCTATATTTGTATATGTTGATCAGTGGTTGCAGTTGAATGAAGTTTGGGTTTGAGGATATATCCTTCTACTTCATATCGATACCCTAATAATTTATATGGGAATGAATATTCCTTGGTTCTACCTAGGAGCGTTCAATGGCCTATGTTGACGCCTCAGTGGATTTTCATCCATATTCCCTAATGGGGGTTCTATTATTTTATTTAAGGGATTTATTTTGGGGGGGATATTCTTCATTGTGATTAATCTCATATCAACATATGGAGTATTATGGTGCTTGCATTCTTAAATATCCTTCCTTGGATAAAGGATTATTTAATGTTCTTGTGCATTCAAACATGGCTATTTTGTGTGCTATAGTGGATTGATTGTCCATCAATTCATTAAGAAAACATTCTTAACCAACAGAAAATGCTTCCTCCATCCCATTTGTATTTACTATATATTTTGAGATTTTGTTCCTAGAACTAATTAGAGTTGAGATAGGTTCCTCTTCAAGGATTAATGGTTCTATGGAGCTTCAAATTCAAGAAATATAGGAATCTATAGTAAATAAAGTAAATCCCAAAATATCAAAAAATAATATTATAACTTGAAGTCTCCTTCTTCGCCTAGCTCATGCACTCATAGCTTCATTCAAAGTAAAAATCTCCATGGTCAAAGACAGGAGTATAAGATATCATATTATAGTTATCTTATCTCTCTCACAAGGTATGTGGAAGCTATATCATAATTTTGAATCTGAACATTTTGATTTAAATTTTAGTATTTTGAAATTTATGGATTAATATTTTCGGATCTTAATGTTGTTTCCTGAGACTTTCGATCCATAGAATACAAGAAAATATTTTGACTCCTTATAGTTTTCATTCCTTTCTTTCCATTTAATGATATAGCTTGGATTGGGCTATTTTTTTTAATCTTTTCATAGTAGTCCATTTGTACTCTCCCTTGAGTTGTTTTTTATCAAATTAATAAAATATTATGAGCTTTTACTCTGAAAGAAAAATAAGATGAAGCCCATGAAGTTTCCATTAATTAAGCACTTTTATTATTTTATTGGATTTATCTAGTTATAATTTAATCACGGCATAAATAATGAACTAATATTCATCACTTTATCCATTGTTTTATTTCAGCAGAACAAGTTTTGAAGTAGAAAAGTGAAAACATGAACAAATTGGGAAATGAAACTATAAGATAAAATATCTCCGAGGCACAAATCCTTGGAATCTACAAAGAAGGGCTTTACACCCTTTTCTAACACTTTTTTTGGGCTAGGGTGAAGACATTCCTTAAATAATTTGAGAAAACATGACCATGATTAAATTTGTACTTTCATTATTGTTATTACTATGAGTGTTACTACTCCCATGTCTTCCTAGGTAATGCATATAATAAAAAATGACTCTTCAAAATTGCCATATTTTCACCTTCTTATAAGAAAATTATTGAAATATGACAAGGATGCTTACCAAATCCATGTTTCTAAAATTGGATGATATTATTAATTTATCATTGTTCTTAGGATTTTTAGGTATAATTTACGACTCTCAAAATGATGATCTAGCATAGTCCCAAATCCACTACTGAGTTTTTTTCTTATGCATTCTTCTCTTGTTTACATGCCTCCCTTGATAATTTGTAACACTATTCTTATCACTCTAATTAGGGTGCACATATCTCTCTTAACCACTGGGTTTCCTCTTGAACACAATTTGGACCATCCATAGTGGAATACCATCCATGAACATTATATGAAGGCATATATTTTGACATTTGAATCCAAGGTATTTTCCAAAGATCCAATAAAAAAAACATTGACAATATGAATGAGAAAAAACTTAGCTCTCAGGTTTTTGATAAGAAGAATTATTCTAGGCATGCTCACATGTAGAATTATTGATTCGATACAATACAACATCTAAAAAATAATTTGATAGGTCTATGATACGATGCTCCAACCCTCCAATTGAGTCAAAGGTTACATCAATAGCATATCAATTGATAACATCACAAATTATCACATCCTTAGAGTTCACAAACCCAACACTTCGATTTCCATCATCATTTGGAGTCTCTCATTGACTTCATCGTTATCCTTTTCTCCTGGCTTTGATATCAATCACAATATTACTCAACAAAAATGATATGAAACATGGACGACTTCACAAGAAAGAAACATGATATCCCTTCCAAAAGTAGAATAAAACAAATTATGGATAGTTGTCTTACAAGGATATAGATTCTTCGACAATTGATAATTAGTTGTAACACCTTGAAAGGGAAGGGAAGTAAATTATTTTTGAAAGCTCTATGTGTAGTCAAACAAATCAAAGGCGCACTATTGATAAGGGATCCCATGTTTCTAATAAAGGATCAACTTGAATCGAAGTTAAGTCATACAAATACTTTCATGGGGCAATAAATTTTTCAACCTCATTTACTTTATTAAAGAATAAAATAGAAAATTATTGGTCAATTTCCACTCAATTTCATGAATGATGATGAGAACCACATGGCCACCATACAAGAGTTGCATTCTGAATGTAAATCTATAGAGGATGAATTATTTTCACTATGAACAAAAAAAAAGACATAAAAATATCATTCTTATGGGATTACATTGAAAGTTGGCTTCGAAATTTGTTAGATCCGATAAATAATCCTCCATAACTACGAATATGCAATAAGTGGTTGCCCCAATTTGGGTCATTTTTTGAGTTGGATATTTAAATAATTCAAGGGAGAAAAAAAAATGAGTTATCCAGCCATCATTATGTGATTACATTTTTTTTACTCAATTTATTCAAAGAATTTCATTTTATTTCTTCCCAATCCATGTTCATCTAGCCTTATTGTTTTTGTTTTGCCTATAAGGTTAATTCCTAATTGTTTCCTATTTGTCTTCTAGATTTCCTCTTGTAATATATATGGTCCATGGGATCTCCATCCCAAACTAGTATGATGAAATAATTATTATTTTATCATTTACAAGTGATGGATATTATGTAGCACTAATTTTCACATATTTTATTTGATTTTAAACAAAAAACTTGTATTATTCTTTAAGAAGGGTTTCACAGAGAGCTATTATAGAGCTTATAAATTTTGTGATTTCTAACTCTTATTAAAGCATGATATCTCTATTATATGTCTCCTTTACATATTTTTGAAATTAAATGCACAAAATCATTCAAATTCTCCATAAAGGATCATTGTCTCGCTTCCCACCTTATGTGTCTTACTTCAAAATATTTCCTATCCACTTTATCCTGATAAATGGTCATGTTGGAATAGATGATTCATTCGCTATTTTATATTTGAAGACTATTGTTATATTTTTTTGACCTGCTTCAAGTTAGTCCATTCTCAATCATTGATTTTGTAAATGAATAAATCTATGTAAAACAAAAAATATTCTATCATCTGTATAATGAAGACGAGTGCCACCTCTATAAAAACATAGGGGGTATTTCTATATCCCATGAGGTTGATTATCTTTTACTATAATAGTCTTGGGAAATAAAAAGACAAACATACTCAAAATAAAAAAGACTCCCTTATGAACAACTAGTAGTTTGGATAGGGCATAACTAGACCTTAAGGACCATAGAAATATGATGCAGGGGCATTAGACACTAGCCAGCAATGTAGGAGGTTTTTTCCACATGTTGTGGCTAGGAGTGTTCAAAATCATTGAATTGTAATAGCTAGGTGTCAATACCTCAGCTGGTTGTTGCATTTAGACTAGTTGGAGTTAGTAGAAGTCGAATTGTTTAGCCCATCTGTCATGTTTCAGTTATTTGAGTAAATTGTAATTAGGCCTTTGATTTCCTAAACGGTCCTCACCGAGGAACCGAAGAGACACATTGTAATGTATATAAATTGTATCCCTCAGATGTATTGAGGGGAGGAGATTTCTACAATAAATTATGTGTGTTAAGCAATTGCTTCCGGTTGAATAAATTTCAGCTCCCGTTGATTACCAAACTGTCTTGAATTGATATTTGTGAGAAAATTTGCTTAATTGAGAGGCGATTGAACTTTGTGCGTGTATAATTATTGAATTGAACTGTTGTACAGTCTCTGCATCCCTCTGTCCACTGTTTCTCTCGAATTTTTCGAACAAGCTTTGTGAATTAAATCCCAACCATATACGAGGTCTATGTATGATCGTGGCCGTCAAACTCTGTTTAATGGTAGTGAAAATCCCGCCTAAAGAGAATTATACTTTTTTTTCTGTTAACTGAGAGTCTCTGTCCCGAGGTTAGACCCTGATTCTATGAACCTGAATGAATAGAAAGGATAGCGTGATCTCGAATTAACTTTGGTCAATCACTATTCCAAACCCGAGAGTGGGTTGGTGAAACCAAACCGCCCATATCGCACCGATTTTGTGGAGTAAGCAGTATTTTCCATTTGGGAGCGATTCCATAGAGCAGCTGACACGTGGCATACGACGGGGTTTCGAAACCGCCCTCATCGCACGCTAACGATCGACATCGGAGCCTGCGTCATTTTGAGGTATACCGTTCGATCTGGAGACTGATCATCGAACGAAGATCGCATTCAAAATTAGCCCGGAGGTTAACCAAGGTATAGTTGTGTGTATTTAATGGGATTTCCACCGATCGTATGTGTGGGTCCAGCCTAAAGTACATCAAGTGCTCCATTGGTGATGTAATTAGGTGATTCACGTAACCCTTGGAGTATTTAACCTTTATCATATAATTAAATCTCGAAGTTGGCGTCAATTCCATATTGGAGATCTTGCGGAGTAATAAGGGTTGATATGTTTAAATTTTTCTCAAGGTTTGCTGAATGTGTTATTTATCAATTCTCTGAAATTGATAAATAAAATTACAAGAAGTTGTGGAAGACCACATGGTGAGGAACTAAGTCAATTGAGTGCAGATGCTGACAGAGCTACGACAAGAGACCAGCTCTCCTTAGGGGGCGACTTTCAGTTTTGTTGCTGTCATTTGTGGTATCAGAGCGTTTTTGAGTTGTTTTGCAGAGAATTAACATGGAAATCCGAGTTGATAGAGGTGTTGGCAGAAGGAGACCCGTTTCCAATGCAAAAGTGTTGAAGACCTTGCAAAGGGTCCAAGCCAGAATGGATGCCATAGAGCGAAGACAACTCAGATATCCTGAAGACATCAGTGAACCTGAAATAGAAGAAGTTGGAGAAATTGTTGAGATTCCTCCTGACATGAGGCTCCTCATAATTGTTCTGGGGTCTACAGTTAAGCCCAAGATTGAAGTGTCGAGTTTTGTAGGAGGACTGAATCCAGAAGAGCTGGTGGACTAGATTAATGAAATGAACAAGTGCTTTTACTATGAAGAAATGAGCGAAGATAAGAAGGTCAAGTTTGCAGTAACAAAGCTGCAGGGACATGCTGCACTTTGGTGGGATGGAGTGCAGGCAGAAAGAAGGAGAGTTGGCAAACAACCTATCAAGAGCTGGACGAGAATGATGGCTAAATTAAAAGGTAAATTCTTGCCTAGTGATTATCAGCTAACATTGTTTAGGCAAATGCAGAACTTGAGATAGAGGTTGCTGACAATAAAGGAATACATAGAAGAATTCTACAGAGTGAGCATAAGAGCTGGGAAATTTCAAAACACACCAGAGAAGACTGCCAGATATGTGAATGGTCTCAAGCTAGAGATCCAAGATGAGATTGGTCTTCTGTCTCCTAAGACAGTTGAAGAGGCCTATCAGATGGCCTTGAAAGTAGAAGAGAAACTCCTGAGGAAGCAGTCTGCCAAAAAGAGAGGTACTTTCCATGGAAAGGGAAGTCAGGGTGGTAGAGGAAAGCCTGCTACACCTAGAGATGGAGCTAAGAGTAGCTCACCTCATATTGCATCTACATAGGATGGTGAAAGAGGCAGAAGGGGTTCTTACAGAGGAAGAGGAGGCAGAGGTATAGGCAGAGAATTGAGGTGCTACAGATGTCAGCAAGTGGGACACAAGCACTATGAGTGCTCAGAGAATGTGGGTGTTGGTCCAAGAAATGTTGTTGTTGCCCACGCTGGAGAAGAGGTAGCAATTGAAGAAGAAATTCTACCAGAGAGGGGAGAGTCCTTGGTGGTTAATAAGGTCCCGTTGAAACAAACCAAAGAGGTCACTGAGCCTACACAAAGGAAGACTTTATTTAGGAGAATATGCAAAGTCCAAGGGAAATGATGTCGACTAGTCATTGATAGTGGTAGCATAGACAATCTGGTTTCCACTGAGGTGATAGAGAAGTTGAAGCTGAAGACAAGGGAGCATCCAACTCCCTACAGGGTGTCCTGGCTGCATAAAGGGCACCATCTGATTGTAAAAGAGCAGTGTGAGATAGAGCTGCAAATGGGAAAATACAAAGACAAAGTCCTGTGTGATGTGATGCCCACGGATGTGTGTCACATACTACTGGGTAGACCTTGGCAGTTTGACAGAGTAGTAGTGCATGAGGGCAAGAAGAACACTTACAAGTTCTTCAAGGATGGAGTACATCATACTTTGATACCCATGGAAGAAGGAGAGCCATCAAGCAGAGTGATTGATCCAAAGACCTTTTTGCTGAGCGGGAAGGAATATCTGCAGCAAATGGAAGAAGAAGAGGTAAGTTTTTCTTTAGTTTGCAGACCTAAGGTAGTTCTTACTTCTACAAAGATTTCTGATTTGCCAATAGAAATCCAAGAGATGTTAGACAATTATTGCGACATTGTTGTGGATGATTTACCTGATGAGCTGACACCTGTGAGAAAGATCAGCCATCAGATAGATTTTATCCCTGGTTCAAATCTTCCAAATAAGGCATCCTACAGAATGACTCCCACAGAAAATGAGGAAATCAGGAGACAAGTATAGGAATTTGTGGACAAAGGACTGATCAGAGAAAGTTTGAGTTCATGTGCAGTACCAGCAGTATTGAACCCAAAGAAAGATGGAGGCTGGAGGATGTGTACTGATTCTAGAGCAATCAATAAGATAAAAATTAGGTACAGATTCCCTTTGCCCAGAGTTGAGGATTTAATGGATTGTTTGAGTGGTGCAAAATATTTTTTAAAGATAGATTTAAAAAGTGGATATCATCAGATTAGAATAAGAGAGGGTGATGAGTGGAAAACTGCCTTTAAAACGAATTAAGGACTGTATGAATGGATGGTCATGCCTTTTGGGTTGTCAAATGTACCTAACACTTTTATGAGACTTATGAATTAAGTTTTGAAAGAATTTATTGGTAAATTTGTGATAGTGTATCTGGATGATATATTAGTTTTCAGCAAAACCAAAGAAGAACATTTAAGGCATCTTAATTATGTCTTGAAGAAGCTACACCAAGAGAAACTGCTGATAAACTTAAAGAAATGCTCATTCATGAAGGAAGGGTTGGTGTATTTGGGCTTTTTTGTTTCTGTAGAAGGATTGAATATGGACCCAGAAAAGGTTAAGGCAATTTTGGAGTGGCCTTCACCCAGAAATGTTTTTGAGGTAAGAAATTTCCATGGACTTGCTAGTTTTTACAGGAAATTTATAAGAAACTTTAGTAAGATTAATGCACCCATTGTTGAGACAATAAATAATAGCATACAGCCATTTAAATGGACTGCTGAAACAGAAAGAAACTTTAAAATTTTGAAGCAAAAGATAACTGAAAAGCCTATTTTGCTTCTGCCTGATTTTACTAAACCATTTCAAGTGAAGTGTGATGCCAGTGGAGAGGCCATTGGAGCTGTGCTGAGTCAAGATGATAGGCCTGTAGCCTATTTTAGTGAAAATATGAATGACACCAGAAGGAAGTATTCCTCTTATGAGAAGGAATTCTATGTTTTCCAGGCATTGAAAAAATGGAGGCATTATTTGATGTCCAAGGAATTTGTATTATAATCTGATAATCATGCTTTGCAGTATATTGTACAGAAGCCCAAGTTGAATCATAAGCATGCCAAATGGGTTGAGCATATCCAAGATTTAAAATTTTTTTTGAAACACATAAGTGGCCAAGCAAATAAAGTAGCTGATGCTTTGAGTAGGAGGTACATGCTTGTTCAAGAAACCAATGTTGAAGTTGTAGGATTTGATTTTCTCAAGGAACTATATAAAACAGATTCATATTTTAAGGAAGCATTTGAGGCATGTTGTAATCTTGTTCTAACAGATAGAAGTCAATGGCTGGATTATTTCTTGCAAGAGGACTTATTATTCAGAAGAAACCAATTATGTGTACCAAAAAGTTCCATGAGAGAAAATTTGATTAAGGAGAAGCATAGTGGTGGACTTGCTGGACAATTTGGTACTGATAAAACTTATGAGAAGCTGAGTCACTTCTATTATTGGCCCAAGATGAGAGCAGAAGTGGACAAGTTTGTGAAAAATTTCAGAATCTGTCAATATGCCAAAGGAAGGAGCCAGAATGTAGGACTGTACACTCCCTTACCTATTCCAGACAGGCCTTGGGACATGGTGAGTATGGATTTTGTCCTAGGATTGCCCAAGACTCAGAGAGGGAACGATGCAGTCTTTGTTGTAGTAGACAGATTCTCCAAAATGGCACATTTTATCCCATGTTATAAGACTAGTGATGCCACCCATGTTGCTAACTTGTTTTTCAAAGAAGTTGTTAGGTTGCATGGGTTTCCCAAGAGTATTGTTTCAGACAGAGACACTAGATTTGTGGGCCATTTTTGGAGGATGTTGTGGAAGAAACTTGGTACCAAAATAATTTTCGGCTCAGCTTATCATCCCCAAACTAATGGACAAACTGTGGTAGTGAATAGGAGTCTGGGAAATTTGTTGAGAAGTCTTGCAGGAGAGCATCCCAAGCAGTGGGATCATATTTTTTCCTGGGCAGAATATGCATATAATGACTCACCAAACATAAGCACAGGGCAGAGTCCATTCCATATTGTTTATGGAATGCACCCCAGAGGAATATCAGAGTTAAGAAACCTGGGAAAGGCAGAGCTGAGAAGTGATGATGGTGAGGAATTTGCTTCAGAGATCCAAGCCACACATGAAGTGAAACAGCAACTACAAGGCAACAGCATCAAATACAAAGGCAGAGTAGACTTGAGCAGAAAAGAAGTCCATTTTAAAGTAGGAGATCTGGTTTTGGCACACTTGAGAAAGGAGAGGTTCCCAAGGAAGCAGTATAAAAAACTGAAGGTCAAAAAGATTGGGCCATGCAAGATACTTCGAAAGTTTTCTGCTAATTCTTATGAGATTGAATTGCCTCCTCATGTTGGAATATCTCCCATTTTTAATGTTGCAGTTTTGTACAAGTATGAAGATGATGGTGCAGAAGAGGGACCATTAGACAAGGAACAGATTGAGTGGGAAAAGCAGCTACCTCCAGCACAACCATTGCAACCAGAGAAGATATTGGACAAGAGAGTGTTCGGGAAGACCAGAGGACAAGAGTACTTTCAGTACTTAATCAAATGGAAGGACAAGCCAGAGGAAGACGCCACTTGGATGACTGAAGGAATGTTTCAGAAGATAGGTAGATTAGTGGAAGAGCTCATGGACAGGATCCCATGAAGAAAATCGCCCTCGGGAGTCTGATGCAGGGGCATTAGACACTAGCCAGCAATGTAGGAGTTTTTTTCCAAATGTTGTGGCTAGGTGGGTTCAAAATCATTGAATTGTAACAGCTAGGTGTCAATACCTCAGCTGCCTATTGCATTTAGACTAGTTGGAGTTAGTAGAAGTTGAATAGTTTAGCCCATCTGTCATGTTTCAGTTATTTGAGTAAATTGTAATTAGGCCTTTGATTTCCTAAAAATTCCTCACCGAGGAACTGAAGAGACACATTGTAATGTATATAAATTGTATCCCTCGGATGTATTGAGGGGAGAATATTTCTACAATAAATTCTATGTGTTCAGCAATTGCTTCCGGTTGAATAAATTTCAGTTCCCGTTGATTACCAAACTGTATTGAATTGATATTTGTGAGGAAATTTGTTTAATTGAGAGTCGATTGAACTTTGTGCATGTATAATTATTGAATTGAACAATTGTACAGTCTCTGCATCCCTCTGTCCATTGTTTATCTCGAATTGTTTGAACAAGCTCTGTGAATTAAATCCCAACCACAGACGAGGTATGTGTATGATCGTGGCCATCGAACTCTGTTTAATGGTAGTGAAAATCTTGCCTAAAGAGAATTATACTTGTTTTTTTGTTAACTAAGAGTCTCTGTCCTGATGTTAGAACCTAAGCCTTTGAACCTAAATGAATAGAAAGGATAGCATGATCCTGAATTAACTTTGGTAAATCACTATTCCAAACCCGAGAGTGGGTTGGCGAAACCGAACCACCCATATCACACCACTTTTGTGGAGTAAGCGGTATTTTCCATTTGGGAGTGATTCCATAGAGCAGCTGACACGTGGCATACGACGGGGTTCCGAAACCACCCTCATCACACGCTAACTATCGACATAGGAGCCCACACGATATTTAGGTATACCATTCGATCTGGAGACTGATCGTCGAATGGAGATCGCATTTGAAAGTAGCTCGGAGGTTAACCAAGGTATAGTTGTGTGTATTTAATGGAATTTCCGCTGATCGTATGTGTGGGTCCGGCCTAAAGTACATCAAGTGTTCCATTGGTTATGTAATCGGGTGATTCACGTAGCCCTCGGAGTATTTAACCTTTATCATATAATTAAATCTCAAATTTGGCGCCGATTCCATATTGGAGATATTGCGGAGTTATAAGGGTTGATATGTTTAAATTTTTCTCAAGGTTTGCTGAATGTGTTATTTATCAATTCTCTGAAATTGATAAATAAAATTACAAGAAGTTGTGGAAGACCACGTGGTGAGGAACTGAGTCAATTGAGTGCAGATGCTGACAGAGCTACGACAAGAGACCAGCTCTCCTTAGGGGTCGAATTTCAGTTTTGTTGCTGTCAAAATATGAGGGTGAAATACAATAGAGAGAATCCAAACCTGATAATCGAGAGATGAATCTATTGAGAGTATACCAAAGAAATATAATAACAACTAAGTTACTATATGATGGAATCCAAGATGATGAATAAACACTGAAAAGTGGAATTAAAACGTGTCCCAAACTAATAAGGCCCAAATAGGACACCCGAACTAACCTCATTAATTAGGACACCGAAATAATCTCACCTTGAAAAGCCTAATATTATAAACATGGAGAAATGGTGAATTATCGCTTCCAAACCAAATATAATCACATAAATATGATTCCTTTAACTCCCGACCAAATCAAGATCCTCTAAAAAAAATTTTGCAAGGACACTAGTATTGAGCCATAATAATCCCACATAGATCCTCCATGGTCATTTGTAATTATTTAGAGGAGTGTGCCAGAGTGTAGTCTATGTGTGAGAGAATGTGGGAAGTCTCATTGTACCCACCTGAGCACTTCAATTGATACCATATGTGTAGACTTGGTTGTAAGCCAAAATATATTCTTGACATTTTCCATGAGAAGACTATTAAGGAAGTGGCCATATTATTCAAGGCTAAGGTCCCTTCTTTTAACATGGTGGGATAAGACACATAATGGTGTACTTATAAATGATTTTCTCTTAAAAAGTAATAGAATGTGAGTTTTGAGAATGAGTGGGATTGCCTTATCCAACTAATAACATGGGATATTTTGACATTGGAAGGAATAGATCCTTGAATCATTAGCCTAATGATAATGAAGGAATCTCCAATCACTAGTATGTTTTCAATGTTGAGTGACTTGGTCATATCCAAACCTTGTAAATTGCCATAATATTTTCTAGGTTGTTGGAGAAAATGCCTAGGCTCCATGAGTAAGAATATATTGATTTACATCCAAGATTAAGAATAAATACCCCACACACTCTTATCACACTTTGGGAAGTTAAGCTTATAACCAATTAAAAGTAGTTTTAAATGTTACTCCAATAAACTCAAATAAACTCCTCCCTATTTATGACATCTTCCAAAATTGTATCATAAAACATTAAAAAATGAAAAATAAATAAATACTATATAAATACAAGTTATTATTACATTTTTTAATCAACAAATAAAATGAAAAAATTATACTTAACCTTTTTAACATTTACAATCAACTTTTATATATATATATATATATATATATATATATATATATATATATATATATATATATATATATATACATATATATATACATATATATATATATATATATATATATATATATATATATATATATATATATACATATATATATACATATATATATATATACATACATATATATATATCTATATATGTATATGTATGTATGTGTATATATATATATATATATATATATATATATATATATACACACATACATACATATACATATATATATATATATACATACATATATATATATATATATATATATATGTATATGTATGTATGTGTGTGTATATATATATATATATATATATATATATATATATATATATTCTTCCCATTCATTCATTCGTGTGTGTGACTGTGTGAATAATAGACAAGGGGTTTTTTTGGCCGAAATATGACATTATAATTACTTGTGAGATTGCTATTTATTCTTGTTTAAAATACACTTTTGAATGCATAAATGGATTCAACACCTTGAAAAACCCTTGAGAATCTCAATCTTTGCAAATTAAACAACTAAATTTATGATTTTTAAACGATTATGTACTAGATTTTGAACAAAATTGACTAGGAAAAATGTTCAAAATAGGAAATTTCATCTATTAGTTAGAATATGTGTGTATGTATGTGTGTATATTTTCTTTTATTTCACTTGACTAAACTTTTTTGTCTTTCGTTTTTTGCATTTTTTGTCATCCGTTTGAATTTGGTTCAATAAGAACCATTGCTAGTTCTCTTCATATTTGTTTAGGTGAGAATTCTTTGTCTGAGTCTAAGCTCTCATAATCATGTGCTATTTTTGTGCCCCCCATCCCACTTTTTATTTGTGCCTCATCATTTTATGGTTTTGATGCATGTGGCTCATGAATTTCGGTGTACTTCTATACTATGAGATATTTTAATTTTAGTTTTGTGCATCCTCTTCTAATTGGTTTGGAGGATTCTCCATGTTTTCTTCTGCTTCATCTTCAAATGACTGAGGATTTGAGGGTTGTCATCCTTTTGATTTGTGACCCTAACCCTTTTTATTTTTTGTGAATTTTTTTTCCTATGGATATTTGTTCTGCGAATGACATTTTTGGTAGCATATACATCATCAAAATGTCGTGTTCTCCTAATATAGTTCTTGGTTCCACTAAATTTTTTTATGTTTCAATTAAATGTGATTAGTTATACCTTTATTAGGTCTATTTCTACACATATTATGGAAAAGGTAAATAAACCTTTCCATATTATTTTGAGGTCCATCTTTCTGAATTTTCTGAGAGTGTTTCCAATTCCTCTAGAACATTATGATGCCAAAAAGGGATAGGTATATTTAGTAGCCTAACCCAAAACATCATTGTTGAGACCACCATTTTTAGTGGCATCAAAATCTGGAAACCAATGGGTGATAAGGAACCCATTTCTTCCCCAAAAACTAGAGGCCCTCAAGAAGGACTTTCTCCAAATCATCTTGAGTATCAAATTGGACAATAAAAAAACATTTAGAGCATAAGTAAATGTCACGGTTTGGGGTCCAAGAAGAAAATACCCACTAATGTAAAGCATCGGATTTAGGCCAAAAACCATTCAACCTACATACTATAGCCTTGTATTGAAGAGCATAAAAAAGGTGGTTTACCTCTAGGATGTTTACCTCCATAGAAGGTGCTTAATTCATTTTTTCAACAATATAGGGTCCTAGGTTTTTTTTTATGTTGTTTTGTAGAGATGGAAGCCTTTTCTTTTTTTGCCTCCTTGTAAGAGATTGATCCATCAGACATCATGAGTCCTATAACTCCTCCATGTAGCTTCAAATTAAAGACTATGGTTGAGTTCCTTATAATGTAGTAGTCCTTAATCTAGGAAGAGTCCCGAAAGATTAAATATATATATCTTTGCTATATTATTTTTAAGAATAAAATCTAGATGGAGATGATAATTCTCCATCACAATTACTCAAATTAAACTTAATTAATTGAAAAGACACTAGATAAAGTATAATATATCTAAATTTCGTAATATAATGTATAATTGATCTAAAATTCATATATATATGTGTGTGTGTGTGTGTGTGTGTGTGTGTGTGAAATTTAGATAAATTATACATTATATTACGAAATTTAGATATATTATACATTGATTACGAAATTTAAATATATTATACTTTATCTAATGTATTTTTTAATTAATTAAATTTAATTTGAGTAATTGTGATGGAGAATTAGTCCCAAGGGTTAGCTCAATTGGTTGAGTCCCCGCTTGGAAGTACTCCCAGATTGAGAGGTCACATGATCAAATCTCCTAGACGCTCGTGGGGTTAGGCCTCAGTGTTAGGTCGACAGTAGATCCCTTCAGGAGGATTTACTGCGATTCATTAAGACCGTGGATGTAGCTAGTACATGTGTGCAGGCACATAGGAACGTGAACCACTATATATATATATATATATATATATATATATATATATATATATATATATAATTGTGATTGAGAATTTTATATATATATATAATTGTGATTGAGAATTATATATATATATATATATATATATATATATATATATATATATATATATATATATATATATAAGTTAGAGGGAGATGGTAATGTATGATTACTCCACATAAACTTAATTAATGAAAAAATGGAGATATAAATATATAAAATATAATTGTAATGTATTTTAAGATATTATGTTGTATTGTAACAATTTTGCATGTAAATATATATTATCACATTTGCATACCGTTTGCATATAAGTTTTAACATATACATAAACACATAAATGGGATTTGGAATTTTTAGGGATTAAGGTTAAATTACCATTTTAATTTTGATAGAGAAATATATTATAGAAGAGAATTTGAACTTGGATGAGAAAGGATATAATTTTCTTTCTCAATCATTAAAACTACACTGGAATATTATAAAATAAATTAGGCTATTTATTTTATTTTACTCTTTCAGAAAAACAAAGAAGATGGAAGTGATTGTTTCATAATGGCGTTTCTTATTTTGTTTATGCTTTTACGAGATTCTTATTAATTTGGTTTTATAAATTATTCAAGCCATGGCTCTATGTGTTGATGGGGATATTTATGAAATTTATTGGCTCATACTACTTTATCATACCAATTTATCATTACATTCAACTCCAATGCATAACATGGATACTAGACCTAATAGGAGTACCTTTGAAGTGGATATTTGATAATGGAGGAAAAAACCCTTAGTTCTAGAATTTTTTCTTAATAGGACTACCTTTGCAATTGACATTTGATAATGGAGGAAAAATCCTTAGTTCTAGCATTTTTTCCTAATAGGAGTACCTTTGCAATTGATATTTTTGATGATGGAGGAAAAAACCTTAGTTTTAGCATTTTTTCAAAGGGTAAGTATTGCATCTCTTATCTAAGGTTAATGATAATCTCTTTTCTCAATGAGTGGCTAGTGCATGGAGCAAAGGGCCACACTGCGAGGGTTTTTATTAGTTATTTCTATGGACCTAAATCATACCTTCCTAAAATGGTTTAATAGGTTGGGGTCTTCTTGGGTAGTTTTTGCTAGAAGTAAAGTCTAAATTTCCATTTTGCAAGGCAACTTCTTTTCCTTCCTCTTTGATAACTTTGTTGATAAGGATGCAATGTTTTCTATATTGGTTTTATTCCCTAGTATTAAAATCATTTAATCAAATAGGATTGCGAAAGACAAGTTATGATTGAGGATACATTTTTCTAGCTTGCCCCTCCATTTTGGGATCGAATAAAAATTATAACATGTTCTAAGGGTAAATGATTGGTTCCTTTTGGGGTGTTGCTAAGGATACCCTTGATAGGAAAGATACATAATATTTTGTGTCTTATGGTTTTATTTGTTTTTTTAAAGGAGCTCTTTGAAGAAATTATATTCAAAATGGAAAAATTCTCATAAGTTCAAATGCTTGACTATGAATATATTTCACTCTAGTGTCGGTATCTTCATGCTGATGGTAATTTATATATGAGATGGGTTCCTGTTCAAATATTAATGGTTCTATGGAGCTTCAACTTTGGGAAAGACATGAGTCTCTAGTAAACAAGGTAAATCCCAAAAGATCATAAAAAATTATGCTAATATAAAGTCTCCTTCTTTAACTAGATCATGCACTCATAGCTTCATTCAAAGTACAAAACATCATGGGTTAAAGATAGGAGTATAAGATATCATATTATAGTTATCTTGTTTCTCTCAAAAGATATGTTATGTGATCCAGACTTATGTAGGAACACAATAAAATACAAAAATAAACGTAAACACAGAGATGCAACATGAATAACACTTAATTTCACTAATGTAAAATACTGAAAAATTCTTACAGACATAATGAAAAATAAAGTAGATTGGGTGATGGTAGTGTATCTCTGAGAAGAGATGTAGCGGCTACATGCCTCTGAACTATGTTACAATGAGGCTCAAGGGCCCTTTTATTATTGAACAACATGTGAAAACCATAAAAAACTAAAACCCTAGCCCCAGGAGATGGAACACCAAGAGTTTGAGGGTTCGTTGGAGTTAGTTGGGTAGCCAAATTCCCTGGGTCGTAACTTGGTCATATTATCTTTATTTGGCGCGTGTGATATATCATAAAAAATGTTTCTCCAAGTACTATAGATTTATTTTCAAGCCCCTGCCTATGGCTATGGGCCTGCTGCTAACCTTAGAAAAGCGTTGTTTAGGGGGTCAAAACTGCTATGGAAGTTTAAGACACGAAAAACTGCTAAAAATAGTAAATGTTGCTATAAATAAGGAAACTAATGAAACTAACTGGAAGTCTAGGTGGAATAGGTGGGTGGCCACCAATACCCACCTAGATAATTCCTCCCCCCTTAGGAATCAATGGTCCCCATTGCATGCAGAACCTCCAAGAGGTGAGGAAATTTCTATTGAATTTGGTCCCTGGTGAACCACTTGCCCTAGTGAAGGAGTTGGCTTGATTTGACAACTCGATATAGCTGGATCCTTTGCTAGTAGGTGTTATTGATTTATGTGTCCATGATTTGATAATTTGTGGCTTTTTCCATGCATTCTAGGTTTAACTTTATTCGTGTGAGTTGTTCTGCAAGGTCAGATCTATCCAACCATGGTGGAAAGTAGGCCCGAAGGCAATCCACATTGAAAATTGGGTGCAGATCAAGGAATAGTAGAATAATGAGCTCGAAAGCATTGTCCCCTACTGCCTTGGTGATGGTATATGGACCATATCAAAGTGGGCAAAGCTTGAGATGGGGCCCAGTGAGGCGCTCCTTCTAAAAATGTAGCAAAAAATTGTCACCCACCTAGAACTTGTGTGGCACCCGATGATGATTATGTCACTGCTTGTACTTAGCACTAAATCTGCCCAATATGTCATGGACCTATTGGCAGATGTGATGAATGTGCTCAATGAATTTTTTTGCCTTGCTAGCTTCGGAATGGACATGATCCGAATTTTCCTTAGTAGCTGCAAATCGTATGGCCACATCAATGGGACATAGTGGCTGGACCAAAGCCCACCTGGAAGGGGTTGTGGCCAGTTCATTTGTGGATAGCCCAATTATAGATGTGCTGGACATAGGGGAGGATTTCATCCCATGTGCATAGATGCTTCGAGTTGTACATGTGCATAATGTGTACGATCATCCTATTAACGACCTCTATTTGGCCATCATTTTGGGGGTGGAAAGTTGTGGACTTAGTGAGCTGGGTGTCCAACATCGACTAGAGACTTGACCAAAAATTACTAAGGAACCTGCTATCCTGATATGAGATAATGGACTATGGGATCCCAAAGTGTACTCACACTCGTTCAAAGAAAATTTTTGCAGCAGCTTTTGCAATGATATTCTTCTTGCAAGCCACTATAATGGAAATTATAGACAATTTGTCAACGAACATAAAAATGCAGTCATTTCCATGCTTGGTAGAAGGAAGGCCCAACATGTAATGCATGAATATGGATTCCCAAGTTCGACTAGGGGTAAGTAGTAGAGTATGTAGGCTTTGATTATTGATGGCCTATTTGGAAATGGCGTAGGTAGTGCATGATCTGATGTACTTCCCCACATCATGTTGAAGGTTCATCTAACATAAATATTTTTGCAGTAATGCCACTATTTTCTCGACCTCGAAATGTTTAGCGACCCAACTGTAGTACGCTTCCCAAATCATCTTGGCACACTCTGTTGAAGGAACAACTAGGTGTTCCAGGTGACATAACTATGCATCCTGGAGGTGAAAATTTGGAACTTTCTTACCCTCCAGGACCATCTGGTATTTTTTGTCGAATTATGGATCAATTTTGTATAGATGTGGCCAACACGAATTATCATGTCCACAATAGTCAAGCACATTGGTTAGTTCCACGATCGGCGATCGGCTGAGGAAATCTACAACGTTACTGGTGTTTCCCTTCTTATAATTGATGTTCAAATGAAACTATTACAGGTATCTGGACCATTTCTGATGGCGATCGTTCTTCAAATTCCCTTGTGTTTGTATGAACTATAGGGTTCGATGATTTATGTGGATGACCATTTCCTTCCCCAAAATGTAATACTTTCATTCATGGCATCCTTGCACAATGGAATACATTTCTTTATCATAGCTGGGATACTTTCAGACTTTTTCTAAAAGTGTCTCACTACGATATGCCACTAGACGCCCTTTTTGAGTAAGTATTACCCTAATAGCATAGTTAGAGGCATCTGTCTTGATCTCAAATGGTTGCTCCAAGTCTGGTAATGTGAGCACTGGTGCAAAGTAGAGTTAATGCTTCAACTCTGCAAAGGCCTTATGTTAATATTTAGACCAAAAGCATTTTTCTTTCGCTCCTCCCTTGGTGACTTGACTCAAATTCCAGGTGATATGAAATAGCCCCAACATGAACCTGTGGTATAAATTGGCAAGACCCAGAAAGCTGCGAAGCTCTGTTAGAGTGGTTGGGGCTGGTCAATCCTGAAATACTTGGATCTTGGCTGGGTCCACATGCACACCCGCTCATCAATAATGTATCCCATATATTGAACTTGGGTCATGCAAAAAGTGCATTTCTCCAAATTGGCACACAACATGTGTTTTTGCAGTGATTGGAGGACCTACCGAATGTGGTGGAGATTATCTTCCCAAATCTTAGGCTGAAGCTAAGGATATCATCCAAATAAACCACCACGAATGAGTTTTTGAATGGTTGCAATATGTCGTCCATCAGCCTCATGAAGGTTATGGGAGCATTCATTAACCCGAAAGACGTGACCAACCATTCAAAAATTCCCTCCTTGTCTTTAAAGGCAGTCTTCCACAAATTAGAGGGTTCGATTGGTACCTGGTGATGCTCAAAATTCAAGTAGAACTTGCTAAAATATTTACCCCCTTGAGTTGGTCCAGAAGGTCATCAATCTGCGGGATCATATATCTATTCCAAACAATGATCTTGTTCAACGCCCTATAGTCAATACAGAGTCTCCAAGTCCCATCCTTCTTCTACACCAACACGATCAGGATCCCACATGATGATGAACTCGGTCGGATCTGAACTTTCTGCAGCAACTCTTGAATCTGCCTCTTGATTTCATCTTTCTCTAGAACAGAGCGCTAATAGATTGGTCCATTAGGTAGCAGTGCACCTGGGATCAGATCAATGGAGTGATTGACCTGACAATGTAGAGCTACCCCTGCGGGTGAGATGAAAATGTCCCTATACTCCTCCACAAACTTGTCCATCTAATTTTGTCTCGTGGAGGATCCCTGTCTAGAGGTCATGGCTATAATATTCTTCTTGCCCTTAGGGTAGATCACATGGAAAAAAATTTCCTAGTTTTGGAAATGAGCTTACTGTATTATTTTGCAGTAATAAAAGAGATGGCAGTAGGTGGTGCTATCTCTGTATCTTGTACAACTTATTTCCCAAAGTAACAATAACATCGTGAGGCCTAGATTCATACACAACATGTCTCTTCCACAAGTATGGTTGGCCTAATAATACATCACACAAACATCAAGAGGATAAATATCACATAATACCTCATCCATGAAGGGCTTGATGTTATAGGGAAGGAAACATTGTTAGCTAACATAGAGATCTTGTCCTTGGTGAAGCCACCCGATGGTGTATGACTATGGGTGTGATGTAGTTGGCAGGCCCAGCTACTTCACGACCTCTGCTAAAATAAGGTTATTTTCGCTCCCGATGTCGATAATAAAATGCAACGGGGAACCATTCACCCACATTTGGTAATGGAAGAGGTGTCCCCCCTCCTCTAGATCTTCGAGATCCTTCTTCTGGATCTTGGTGGCAGCAACAGTGGCATTGAGCTCTGCATCAATAATATCCTTCCCTTTTTCATTCCCATTATCAAATTCTAACTTGGAGTCAGAACATGCATCTGATTCAAAACCCTTCAGCTTGGTCACTAGTGACTGCTTGGCCTGACACTCACTTGTGTTGTGAGTGGAGCTCTTATGGAACTCACACAACTTTCTCATGTACTTCTTTGGCTTTGCGGTTTTTTTCTTCGCTTGTGGCTTTGGCGAGTTGTCTTGGGTCACCTCACCTTAGCTTTTTCCTTTGTTTTATGGTTTGGGGGCACCTTTCCCTTACTTCTAATTCGCAGATCCATAGTCTCGCTTCTTCTTTTGAATTTATGCTCAATCTTGGTAGCATACCAGTATGTTGCATTAAGAGAGGATATGTCGAGGAACTCCATTTCCCCCTGAATGCATATGTGCATACAACTATGGTACCTCAACACCAAATGTTTCTCTGAATATTTGATAACCAACTTTATGCGCAAGGTATGGAAAATATTCATCATCTCATGCACATCTTGATCCCTTTGTTGTCGTAGTATAGTCCATTGTATGTACTTGTCCTCATAGCTCCCCACGAGATAATATTGTTCCTTGATGGCGTCTCAGAAATAATTCCAAGTGGGTGTGGTCGAGAACACGGAGGTTTCTCTCTCGTCCTTTTTCTCACAGTAGGTTTCCCACCAATCCTTGACATGGGGGGGCGACTTTGAGGAGTGAAAAAGTAATCTTTTCCCGATTGGAAAGGTCATGAACCAATAAATATCTGTCTAATAGATTCATTTATCTATCCACGATGTATGCATCTATTTGGCCCTCAAATATGGGAATGTCAAAGTTTACTTGTACCTTAAAAAGAGTAGTGCCTCTAGAGTGCCTGCTGGATGAAGGTGCACCGCCAGTGGGTAGCCATTGAAGGATCTGGGAAAATTTATCCATCATTGCGTTCCTTTGTTTCTTGAGGGCCTCCTTGAGCAATATTTTGAAAGAATCTCTTGCCCCTCATCTTTCTTTTCTTCTTCCATGTGAGGTCATTGAGGTTTGTGAGGCTAATATTGTAATGGTTAAACCAAATCGAGCCCTAACTCCTTATACCTTGACCTCATTGGGGACACGCAAAGAAATATCGAGAAAGAGAAGACCACGTTGATACCACTTATCTAGACTTATTCAGGAACATAATAAAATAAAAAAATAAACATAAATTAAGAGATGCAATAAGAATAACACTTCATTTCATTTATATAAAATATTGAAAACGCTTACAGATAGAATGGAAAATAAACTAGCTCGGGTGATGGTAGCTTATCTTTGAGAAAATATGTGGTGGCTACATGGCTCTGAAGTGTGTTACAATGAGGCTCAAGGACCTTTTTATTATTGAACAACAGGGGAAAACCCTAAACAACCAAAACCCTAACCCTAGGATATGGAATGCCAAGAGTTTGTGGGCCTCGTTGAGGTTAGTTAGGTAGCCGACATCCTAGGGATAGTATTCGAACATAATATATGAAGGATATGTGGTAAAAATATTTCACTTATTGATGTGGTCATGCAGAGAGGTTGCATTCTACAACGAAATATGGGGGAGATGTGTAATTCCCTTGATGCTCAACTTCAATTTGACACTTTTCCATTTTCAAATAGAAATAAAATATCTTCTAAATAAAAAACTAATGTCCACTATATAATAAAAACTTTAAATGAATATGCATGTTTAGATAATTTTTCTTTCACCTTCTAGCATAAATAAAGTATTTCAATGTAAAACTATATATATATATATATATATATATATATATATATATATATATATATATATATATATATATATATAGAGAGAGAGAGAGAGAGAGAGAGAGAGAGAGGTAATCCAAAGTTAAACAATTAATTATTTTGTAATAAGTTGTCCCAGGGGGCAACTTAATTGGTGATCCAAGTAATGTGAAATCTGTGAAAACTGAGAGATCCAAGGTTCAAATCGCCCTGTAGTCACTTGATTTATAAAGAGGAGGTTTACTACAAAAAAAACTGGGATACAACTAACAAGATTAATAAAATGAAAATGTGTAATTCATTCTTATAATAAAATTCATAAAATGAAAATGTGTGATTCATTCATTTTTTTATATAAAATAATTAATGTGGAAAATGTCTATAAATCAAATATTTCAATACTTATAAAATATTTCAATTTCAAGTATGTATATGTTATATATGTTTTTTAAGAAATTTTTATGGTTAAAATATTAAAATAGTTTTATTATTCTACATTCTTTTTCTATTTTTTTAAGTAAAGATTTATTAAATTTGTAAATTTAAGTTATCTAATCTACACAATCTAAATGCCCAATAAAATTTTCAAATTATATCCATATATATAAAATCAAATTATTCAAAATATAAATGTTCTTTCAAATTTTACACTGAGAAAAATTATTAAAATGAATCTATATAATTAACATCCATTTAGATCCAAATTATAATTCAATCATGTTAATATATTCCTTTTAAATCCAAACTGGTTAACTCACTATGGTTTTGTACATGATTTATGTATGAACTAAAGGCCAAATACACCGAAAGTATATATTTGCAACATTAATTGACATCTAACTTATCATGCAGCCCGCTAAACCACAGGTATTATCCAGTTTCCGACTCGTAAAATAAAAATGCCTTCCTTCTGCCTTAAGCACATGCATCGTGGTTTCTGTTACATGGGTAACCAATGATGGACCACTAAAGACCAACATCTTAAGAAAAGAAGATACCCTCTAAAAGAAAAATTGCTTCCTTCGTGAAAAATGAAAAAAATTAAAATAACAAGAAAAAGGAGGAGAAAGATTAGCATAATTATAAGTTTATTTTCGGGTTAATTTCTTATAAGTCTAGCGTTCTAGTCGATCTCTATGTACGCTTATGAGAATACTTCATGTCCGATTTCCCTATTCTCTAAAGGCATTTTCGGTTCCTGAAAAAAAAAATGATAATAAATAAATAAAAATTATTATTGAAGAAAGATGATTACAAATTGGAGTTATTAATTGTTCATAGCATTTGCAAGGAATAGGAATCAATTTCAAAGAGTGGATTGTTGGTTTTTTCTTTATTCTCAGTAGAAAACACATTTTCCATAAATAATATGAAAGAGGTTACAATAGCTAGAGTTTGTGTGCTTACAATGCACCAATAATTAAGAACAAAAATCGAGGACATAGATTGTAAAAAGACAAAAATCACAACCATATCCTCCCATAAAGAGGCAAGAAAACATAACAAAATGTCATGATCATGTGCAAAAGACTAGGGATGTGATAACAAATACGTGCCTTGACACAAGAACATAGTACATAGTCAGGATGCCAATGACGTTGGGACAGAAGGGTCTGACAGAGAAGAACCAAAAGGAACAAATAGAAACAGAGCCCCTGCTAGAACAAACATACACCCACGTTGATGATTGAACCATTGACCAAGCAGTCAAAACAAATCTGTCCAGGAAAAATAGATGCACCACTCTTATAAAATTGGTTAGCTAGTGCACTTTGCTCCCTAAAGATGTGGAAACAAGACATGGAGCTAAAGAAAACCTTCAAATATGAGATTTGCTCCTACCAGTGGATCAAGGAAGGCATAGTAAGGGAGTGACGACCCATGTCCTAGTCAATTATTGTCTTTGAATCTCTGACAATAAGGATGTCATTAACAACTAGACAAGATGCAAAACACATAACACCCCATAATGCTAGAACCTCTGCTCTCATATTAGTTCCATACCTACCAGACCAATAGAAATGGAAATCCTGGGAAGAGTTGAGAATCATAATGGTACCACACCCACACACACCACTCCTGGAAAGAGTTGAGAAATAGAAAGCCTGGAAAGAGTTGAGAATGATAATGGAACCACACCCACACACACCACTCGCAGATGCACCGTAAAAAAATCCAATGGAGTATGTGTCAAGGTGCTTCTATTACCATCTGCGCTTATGACAGATTGCTCACCTAGAGCCAATTTCCATAAAATTAGTCATGATTCTGAGAGAAGTGGAGCACAAATCTAGAGCAATATTGTCAAATATGCATTTATTCCTACAACACCATATACCCCAAAATATGTATTGTTGGATTTTCATACCCATGGGGGCTTCACTAATGGAGCAATACCATACCACATGGGTTCATATTGGAGAATATATATTGAGGAAAAAATGACATATTATATTGAGCATATAATAGGCGGGCAAAGGGTTTTTATATTGGCCGGTAAGAAAAATGGAGCTCAAAGTCAATGAAAAAATGTAAAAGGGTATTAAAAATGTTAATGAAAAAATGGATACCTACAATATATAGTGAAAGTACGAGTTTTTTAAATTGGAAGGTCTATTGGATTCATATTGGTATGGGGTTAAAAAATGTTATTTTTAGAGGTATTTTCCAATATGTAGTCATATAGGGCTATTTTTAGCATGCCATGAATGCATGTGATATGTCAGAGGCTCAGTGAGTGAAGCCCCTATGTGCAACTTTGCCTTGGATTTTAGCAATTTCTACACCTCACACCGCTCAAGGTGCTCATATGATGTGTAGTAGCCTGGTTGCTACAGACTGCCACCCTTTGGTTTGTCTCCAGCTTATGCCAAACTTTAGCATTTTACTCAAGATGTATATTCAAGGGACTAGTGCACATCGTTGTACTGAGCACGATAAAAATTTTAAACCATGCAATCACATTAAACTAAATATTGTGAAGGGAAATGCATGTGTACTGATCGGTGGAGATGTGAAAACTTATAGAGAAATGTAGTATATAGAGACTAAATTTGGTTTATTGAGCTTAAAAATTTTAACAATTTCTTGAGACTATTTAAATGTTATTTCTGGTCCAAAAAAGAATTAAGAGAAGCATTCCAAGATCCCTATAATTTTGTTAAGTTAAAAGGTTAGGAAAGTTAATGATATGAAAAATATTTTGAAAGTGCGATATAATCTATTTATAAGCATGACATTCTAAGAGAAAGTGTTATTCATTTTCAACCTTCTTATTATCACAAAGGTGATATATTCTTTCATCCAAAGACATTTTGGGAACGAACCAACACTAAATTTCAGTATGGATATCATGAAAATTAGTTCTTGTTTTTGCAATGTTTGTTTTAATCAATATACTAGTTAGAACAAGGAGATTTTTTTCGTATTCTATATAAGGGTTGATCACCTCCTTATTATATCTTAATAATATTTTTCCTCTAACTCTTATTTTTCAAAGTGATCTCTGTTGATCAGCAGTTGTCATTGATGTCAACCTAAGCAGCACCAAGGGCTAACCCAATATTGCATGAGAATTTTGACCTACCAAATTAATATATTCTGGGTCAATAATGCTTTTCATGGTTTCTACTTGTAGAGATGTTTCCGTTGATATATGGCACGCCATGTAATTCTTCACGATTTGAGAGATATTCATGTTTGAAGTTTGTACCCCTAGTTAGTGGGCTAAAACCCCATGGGGTTGGGGCATGGGTCATTGAAAAGTCATAATTATTATTCTTTAAGCTCCTATAATCCCTCCCACGTTCACTTGTTGAAGCCCTTCTCAACTTAAGCATTTATATAAATTGTGATCTTCATTTCCTCCTTAGGTAAGGGATTTCGCCATCTGAAACAGGTCATCTTGGAATTTTCACTCTAAATTTTCTTCTACGAAGGTTAAGAAGCTGAAATTTTTAAGAGGCGAATTCGAAATCCTGAGGAAGCTGCAGTAAAAATTTTAGATCAAGATGTGCAATATTTTTGGAGATATGATCTGTGGAAGTGAGGGTTTTTGCAGGCTCTTGAAATGCATCTCAAAGAAGTGACCTTGGTAAAATCGTCATAAATCTCTCTCTGAGTATCGGATTGGAATTATGTAAAAAGTGGCGGATAGTGCATAGTCTGTACGTTTCACTTTATCAATTTAATATCCAAATGAAGAAACAATGACACGTGTCACGTCGTACAAGTGCGCTCTGCTGAAACAATCCATAATTAGGGCATTGTGAGAGATTGGGTATAAATCTCTCTTGAAGAATCCAAATTGGGTCAGACTTGTGGCATTAGAAAGACGACTCAGAGGACTACTATAGGACCAAAAATAAGATATTGAGGATCTGAAATAACATAGATACACCAGATTCAATATCGAGCTCCTAGAAGGCAAGAAAAAGCTAGATCATGTGTTGTCAAGGGTTGCAAAGGGCCAGAATTTCTACGGCAGCAAAGCAAAGCAAGGTGCAGCAGAGGGTAGCATGACAAGAGCAGAAACCAAGGTGCATAACAGCAGCAAGAAGTTCATCATATGAAGTCTTCAAGTGGGCAGCACTACATACAATCATTGTAAAGGTATCATTGTACTTAGTCATTGTAAATACATTATTGTACAAATTGTACTAGTGTCTATCTGCCAAGGGTTGAAGAGGCAGTGTTGGGAGGTTTAGGATCATCATTAGGTGGTTGTGTCAAAGTTGGGGTTATGGTCTAGTATATCTTCTTCTTCTACATCATTCTATATCATTGTAAAGTGGACCATTTTCCCGGGTACGGGAGTCCATTCTTCTTTTATTCTTCTATAGGGTGGTAGGGTGGTGCTAGGGTGAGTTGTAGCTCATTGGGTGTTGGGGCATCCGTTCAGTTGACTACTGAAGAATCTCGGGCGTTGGAGCATCCATCCAATGGGAGCTGGAGAAGAATGCTTTTCTAGATTCTAGGAAGTTGGAGCTTTATTTTCAATTGGAGTTGAAAAGAATTATTAGAAAAGCATTAGGTGGTTTTTGTCCCGCAGTGGGTTTCCACCTTAAAAATTGTGTGCATTTGTGTTCCTCTTGTTTGCTGCTATCATTGTACAAACACTGATAATAACTGAAGATTAACTAATGCTCTAATTGAAAGAAATACTGATTCACCCCCCCTCTCAGTATTTCCAACAATTGGTATCGGAGCTTGGTTCCTTCAATAGCAGTTTAACAGCTGGAAGGAGGTCATGGAGCATACCAAGAATGGTGTACCTCTATTCAATGAAAATAATTATGCACTTTGGAAAGGAAGAATGGAGGTCTATCTCTTGGCGCAAGGTTACGAAGTATGGGACACTGTTCAAAATGGATTTACATCAACCGTTGATGAACAAGGTAAGAAGAATTTGGTAAATGATGCAAAAGAAAATAATATTATTATCAGTGGACTTATTGAATCTACTTATCATAAGGTGTTGGGTTGTAAAACCGCCAAAAATGTATGGGACAAGCTTGAGAATATATATGCAGGTGACTCAAATGTCAAAGAATCAAAGCTTCAAATCTATAGAGCAAAATTTGAGCAACTCAGAATGAAAGAAGATTGCAACATTGCTGCATACTTCCAATACGTTGATGAAATAACCAATACTATGGAAGGATTGGGAGAGCCAGTTGACGAGAAGACTATTATACGGAAGATTCTTAGAACGTTACCAGGGAGATTCAACCCAAAGGTATCGGTCTTAGAATACAGTGCAAATCTAGACAAACTCAGCAAAGAAGAATTACATGGAGTTCTCATAGCATATGAAATGAGACTTGATGAAGAAGAGGGTACTTCGCATCTAGAAACTGCGTTCATTGCATCTAAGAAAACAAATAAGGATAAACAACCTTCAATTGAAAAGACATGCACCTGCAAGTGTGAAGAAAAGGGAGATGATGAAGAAGGTCTTTCAGATGAAGAATATGCTTACTTCACGAGAAAAATACAAATTGGTAAGGGAAAATTCAAAGGTAAACTTCCATTGATATGTTTAAGCTATAATGAGGTTGGGCATTTTGCAGCAAAATGTCCAAACAAAAGTAATGGCAACTCAAAAAGAAAGAAAGGCTTTAAGAAATTCAACAAGCAAGGATCCAAAAGGAACTTTCTCTCTAAAGAAGATAGCTCATCATCCAATGAAGACAATGACAGTGAAGAAGAAGCCAATGAGAGAGTATTGTTTATGGCCAAGAACAATAAACCCAAGCACAATAAACAAGAGGTATCAAACAACGAAGAAGAAGGATGGACCATAGAATAATTTTATGAGGAAGCAATCAAGCTTATAAAAGATCTCAAGGCAGAGAATATCCATTCCAAAACTCTTGAAGAACAAGTTCAAGGTCTCAAAATTGAAGTTGAAGAACACAAATGCATTGAAGATTCACTTCAAAAGAAGTTGGAAGAAAGCAACCAAGAAAGGGAAGAATTAGAAGCCGAAGTAGTCTCGCTGCGTGAGGAAGTGAAGAAAGGAAAAACTATCCAAAACTATGCCAAAAACTCAAGGGCATTGGAAGAACTCATCAACAATCAATGATCTTACAACGAAAAAACTGGCATCGGTTACAAAGAAGAAGAAGCAAGACCTTCTACAACAAAATACAATGAACCTATGAGATCTGACATGCATGTAGACTTCATTGGACAAGATTCACAAGAACAGCCTTGGAAGACAATTCCTCGACGAAAATTTTCATCCAGGTACCAACATTTTTTTTATGGCTACTGTTATTCATGTGGAAAATTTGGTCATAAAGCTGTAGAATGTCGCACGTACCCTAGGAACGAATACAATTCCAGGAGATATGTCAAATATGAACCTCCCAGGGCTCAGCGAAACATCAATAGATTTGAACATTTAAGAAATAATATTGAATGTTACAAATGTTGAAACTTTGGACACATAGCCAAAGACTGCAGACTTGAAAATCCTCCAGAAGAATCTTCGAAGCCACAAAATGAACGAACATGGAAGAAGAAGAAGAATGATAATTGTGCTCTCGCTTTCAAGGCTCAAAAGAACAAAGATGTGTGGTATGTTGATAGTGGTTTCTCAACGCATATGACCGGAGATAGAAATAAATTTGTATCTTTGAAAGATAAGAAGGATGGAACCATGTCCTTTGGAAATGATGGATCTTCAAATGTTATAGGATCAGGTACTGTCACTCTTGGAAGAAAATATGCTCTAGCCAAGAATGTTCTATTGGTTGAAAACATGAATCACAATCTGCTCAGTGTTGGACAAATGTGTGATCAAGGACACACAATACTATTCAACTCCACGAAATGTGAAATCAAGAAAGGCGTGTATGGTGAAATTGTGGCTACAGCAAGTCGAGCTCCAAACGACATATATGTTCTAGATGAAGCAACCAAAGCATGTCTAATAGCTAAAGAGGATGATACAATAATTGGTAGCAATGATGATCGACTAAGTAAGAAGTTTGCTACAAAGGTGCAAAGTGATTTCGAGATGTCTTTACTTGGTGAGCTAACATAATTCTTAGGGCTTCAAATATCTCAGCAAGAGAAAGGAATATTTATATGTCAAGCCAAGTACATCAAGGAAATGTTCAAGAAATTTAAAATGGAAGATTTCAAACCCATCCTTACTCCAATGGTAACAAGTTGCAAATTGAGCATAGACGACTCATCTAAAGATGTGGATCAAAGGTTGTATAGATCTATGATTAGTAGTATTCTATATGTAACAACCTCCCGACCAAATTTTATGCAAGCAGTTGGACAAGTAGCAAGATTCCAAGCAGCACCAAAAGAATAAAATATTAAATATTCGCCGACATTGGAATATCTTCCCCAGAAGCTTAGGATTCTCCCAAGTTCTCATTAGATTTTCCTTTTTCAGAATATAAAGGGGGAGTGGAAGTGTGTACATGTTTGCAGGATGGTTGTGTGTCAGCGCGAGTGGAAGTGTGTACAAGTTCGTAGGATGGTTGTGTGTCAGCGCGAGTGGAAGTGTGTACAGGTCCGCAGGATGGTTGTGTTTCAGGGGGAGTTACCCTTTTCCATTGATGTCAAAGGGGGAGAGAATGTTGTAGGAAGAGGTGTCATGATCGCAAGGGGAGTAGTTGTGTTTCCATCAATGCCAAAGGGGGAGATTTTTGATCAGCAGTTGTCATTGATGTCAAGCCAAGCAGCACCAAGGGCTAACCCAATATTGCATGGGAATTTTGACATACCAAATTAATATATTCTGGGTCAATAATGAGTTTCATGGTTTCTACTTGTCGAGATGTTTCCGTTGATATATGGCACGCCATGTAATTCTTCACGGTTTGAGAGATATTCATGTTTGAAGTTTGTACCTCCAGTTAGTGGGCTAAAACCCCATGGGGTTGGGGCATGGGTCATTGAAAATTCATAATTATTATTTTTTAAGCTCCTATAATCCCTCTCATGTTCACTTGTTAAAGCCCCTCTCAACTTAAGCATTTATATAAATTGTGATCTTCATTTCCTCCTTAGGCAAGGGATTTCGCCATCTGAAACAGGTCATCTTGGAATTTTCGCTCTAACTTTTTTTCTACGAAGATTCAGAAGCTGAAATATTTATGAGGAAAAGCTGAAATCCTGAAGAAGCTGCAGTACAAATTTTAGACAAGGTGCGCAACATTTTTGGAGATATGATCTGTGGAAGTCAGAGTTTTTGCAGGCTCCTGAAATTCATCTCAAAGAAGTGACCTTGGTAAAATTGTCATAACTCTCTCTCTGAGTATCGGATTGGAATTTTGTAAAAAGTGGCAGATATTGTACATTCTTTACGTTTCTCTCTATCAATTTCAGATCCAAATGAAGAAATAGTGACACGTGGCACGCCATACAAGTGGGCTCTGCTGAAACAATCCATATTTAGGGCATTGTGAGAGATTGGGTATAACTCTCTCTTGAAGAATCCAAATTGGGTTAGACCTGTGGCATTGGAAATAAAAATCATAGGAACACTATAGGACCGAAAATCAGATATTGAGGATTTGAAATAACATAGATACACCAGATTCAATATCGAGCTCCTAGAAGGCAAGAAAAAGCTAGATCATGTGTTGTCAAGGGTTGCAAAGGACCAGACTTTCTACGGCAGCAAAGCAAAGAAAGGTGCAGAAGAGGGTAGCATGACAAGAGCAGCAACCAAGGTCCATAACAGCAACAAGAAATTCATCATATGAAGTCTTCAAGTGGGCAGAACTACATACAATCATTGTAAAGGTATCATTGTACTTAGTCATTATAAATACATTATTGTACAAATTGTACTAGTATCTATCTACCAAGGGTTGAAGAGGCAGTGTTGGGAGGTCTAAGATCATCATTAGGTGGTTGTGTCAAAATTGGGGTTATGTTCTAGTATATATTCTTCTTCTACATCATTCTATATCATTGTAAAGTGGACCATTTTCCATGGTATGGGAGTCCATTCTTCTTTTATTCTTCTATACATGGGTGGTAGGGTGGTGTTAGGGTGAGTTGTAGCTCATTGGGTGTTGGAGCATCCTTTCAGTTGACTACTAAAGAATCTCTGGCGTTGGAACGTCCATCCAGTGGGAGCTGGAGAAGAATGCTTTTCTAAATTCTAGGAAGTTGGAGCTTTATTTTCAATTGGAGTTGAATATTAAAGAATTATTAGAAAAGCATTAGGTGGTTTTTGTCCTGGAGTGGGTTTCCACCTTAAAAACTATGTGCATTTGTGTTCCTCTTGTTTGTTTCTATCATTGTACAAACACTGATAATAATTGAAGATTAAATAATGCTCTAATTGAAAGGAATACTGATTCACTCCCCCCTCTCAGTATTTCCAACAATCTCTTCTTTTATGCTCCAATGGTTTAGCCAATACTGGGCAATGCCATCCCTTCTTGAGTTGAAAGTGGTTTTTGCCAGAGTTTGAAGCCATTTTAGGAAGACTCTTATCTTCCATGTTGTTTAATTTGTTCTTATACATTAGGTATGTGGTCATAGTTGCGCTCTCAATGGGGGAAAGACTTGGTTCTTTGAAGAGGATAATATACATTGTATTTCCTTTAATTTTGATATTAGAAATTATAACATTCTTTTAAACATGTTCCATCTTTCTCCACAATTCTTTAGAGATATTACAACCCCAAAATTTTCATCCATATAAAATAATAAAATTAGAGTGTCAAAGAGGACTTTCTTCTTATCCCATATCCAAAGTTTTGCTAAATTACAATTGTTTCCAAGCGCATATTAAGATTTCTACCCTCCATTTATAATTTTATCAAAGCGATAATTTCAATTGAGCTTGTGATGAACCCTGATTCCTAAATATTTGTATGAAGGATCCTCCTCCAAGTTGTGGTTGTAATATACAAAAGTATGGTAGGTGGTATTATTGAAGCATAAATTCTTTAGGATTTTTAGTTGCTTGCAAATATCATAGGGACTCATTTTCATAAGAAAAATTCTATTGACACAAATAAGAATGATGATTATTCCAGCAACAGATGGGCCCACACAACTTACTTCTTCCAAAAAATTTACTAACTTGTCAATGCATATGGGAAAAAGGGTGGTAGACATGTGACAACCTTACTTGATTTTGATATTGCAATAAATTTATTTTGACCACCCCTTTGTGTTCTTAAAATTGGGAAATAGCAGTGTCATACAATCTTGTTACAATATACCTCAACTCAAGAGACATTGCATAAATTCAAATTTTCAGGGAGTTGAATATATTTATACATTCAAAAATAAATTTTAAACCATTTAAATCTATGAACTTGCCAAATATTATATTATCAAATTCCGATTAAAAAAAGGATCAATATCATTGATCTCTTATGATTCTAATAACAAAGTGCATGTCTGTGGATTGAAGGAGTCGATTCTCTATTAGGCGAAAAATGAATTTCTATATTTGTATGAACTCCACTTAAAATTAAATAATGCACACTATAGGTATTGATGGATTATAATATTATATATATATAATAAGTGTTGTCTCAAGATAGGGAAACTGTCTTGGACACACAATTAGTTGGTTGAGAGCATATCTCAACCACACGCTAATTTAGGAAACAAATAGATCTAAACAACTCCTAGAGAATAGGAACAAGCTCCTTTACATAGAATGAATCACAACTGAGACAAATAAGAATTATATTTTCAAGTTTCCCCCTTAATGACTACTTCTGTCGATCTCAATCTGCAAAGTCTAGTTGTGGTATTGATGTTTACAAACATAAAGAATAATATGTCGACGTCCATATAAAAGAACAACCATCCACTAGAATGCATGGGTACCAACTGTTGCAACCACCAGTCAACTAGGATGTCCTTCATGTACATGGTTCAGTCAACTATTATTTTCATACATGTACCTGAAAATCCCCCTCCATCATCTTCATCATGGGTTTTATAGGATTACCCATAACCATGCTTTGGGTTTTATTTTCTTACCATCAACCATGCCCCGGGTTTTCTTGGCTCACCCTAAACCTTAATTAGGGCTTTGTCGGCTGAACCTAAACCATTCCTACAAGAATCCCTGTCCACTTCACTCTCACACGTGGTTTCTAGCTTACCACAAATTGACACTGCAAAGTGGCTTCTGGCTTACCACAAACATACATATAATCTCACAAGTGGTTTTTGGATAACCGCAAACCTACACTTACAAAGTGGTTTCTTGTTGACCACAAACCTACAATTACAAAGTGGTTTTAATATTACCACGAACTTTATAGGGGTACACATGCCTTATTAGGCTTACATTACACACTCCAACTCTTGGAGTTACCAACACATACTTTACAAAGACCACTACAAAACATCCTAATCTTGGTTGTTGATAAATGTATGTGACACATAATACACCATCATCATGAGTCTATTCTAAAAGCTCACACAAATTGTAACTTAGCTGCCCATCATCACCTAATTTTTGCACAAAACCAATATTTGTTGCACTTCAAACTTATTATCCACCACAGAGTGTCTGTGGTCTCGTTTTTCTTTTTCTGGTTTAATTATTATTTTGGATTCACCTGTGATTTGTTAGAGTAGCTAATTCTAACAAAACCTCTCCATTGAGTTAGTTAGGCTCAATGTAAATGCTTCTAATTCTAAAACATTTATAAACAACATTACTTGTTTTTTTGGAGTTTCTAAACATGCAATCATAACCATTTTATTCAATTGAATTTCTATGTTGAGTTAATCAAGCTCAATGTATTTATCTTGCCAAACTCCCAGTAAGCATTGTGACGCACTTCAACATTTTTCATGATATCGACTCATTAGGGGAATTTTGAGTCTAAAATGGGCCTCCTAAGGAAATAATAAAATAATAGTTAAACCAATAAAATAATATTTATAAATTTGCAATTCACTTTTTGCACCACAATTCATGTAACTAGTTAAATTCAATTCAATAGTTTTACCAAAATAAAAATAATAAAAAAATTGTACTAATGTGACTATAAATAAGAATGAGCTTTTCAAGAAAAAGCCATTATCATTGAACAACAAATGCATTTTTCCTTTGTACTTAAATAACTTAAAATAAAATATAAATATAAATTTATAGATTCTTGATTATGTTATATGTTGTTAATTAAAATTTATATTATTTAAATTGTATAATAACATGTAATTAATATACTATATAAAAATAATATAATATAATATAATAAATGTATAGGGGTATGCATTGTTTCTTTCAAGAATTATGAAATGACAATAATATATTTTTATTCAAAAAGTGTGAAATGACATTTATTATGAGTACTTTACTTTGAATTTAAAAGTACTTGGAGCACTACCATGGTTAACCATGAGTTTTTATTCACCATTGAGAATGTGACAAGTAAGCACCTTTAACTCAAGCAATGTCACCTCAACCATAAGGGATGATGTCATTCCCTAAAATGTGATTGGTTCTCATAAAGTGAATTTTGATTGTACATTTTTCTTAGGAGGCCCATTTTAGACCTCAAAATTCCCTTAATGTTAATTCACCCGACTTTTCTTTCAGTTCACTAAATTTTAGCAGAAATTTACACAGAGGGCTTGATGATGTTTGAAATTTATCTTTTCACATTAATAAACATTACCGCATTACTAGTATCTTGACAACCTCCTTCAATATGTTGTCTCCAAGTTCACCACTAGCTGCCCAAGCCAATTAATTTCCATTGACACCTTTTGAAACTACAAATTCGGCCACCAAAAGATTGTGCTCTAAAGCAGAAAGTGCTTATCAACATGATGACTCAGAAAATTAAGGTTTTAAGGAATGAAAGAAATAATAAAGAACGAAAGTAATCTAACGTCCGCGAGGCTAAAAATAGCCTATGGGACAGATTTCTTCTTCATCTGGTTCATGTATTGAACCCTTTTCCTGTGGAGTTTTACAATAAACCCTCCCAACTTCTCGACAAACTCTTTGATGAATAGATTATCCCAAGAGCTAGCTATTAGAATACCTGCATAATTTTCCCTGATGTCTTTGAAGGCCTCACATTCTAAAATGAAATGATTTTCAGTTTCCACTTTTCCGGAAGAGAAAAAATACATACTCTTTCCTGCTACATTTCTTTTGGCCTTTTCTAGTGCCTTGTTTCAAACAAAGTTGATGAGAATTAGTCCTTAATTGAGCAATACAAATTTTGGATCTCAAAGAAATATTGGCCCCCTTTCTCCCATGTACGTTTTTTAAACGAATCCATAACAAAAAAATTTATCTCTTTACTGTTTGTGGGACACATGCTCAAGAAAATACCCCATTTACTAAACCATTTGTTATTTTTCCGCATCCAAATCTTCTTTATTTTGCACAATCTGTCATTAAACACAACCTTAGGCCATCTACCCTCTTCCATTTGCTCAAAGGATCAGCCCCTGTATTTGTAGGATTAGGATAAGGAACTACACTTTTAATTTTGAACTTGTTTGTAATCAAACGCTTTTGAATTTTCTCAATTTGTTTCCACTGTATCTCAGTTGTGTTGAGCCCACAATTCACAGTTGTAGAGAATCACTAGGATCACTAGAGGCCCAAAAAGAGTTAGATTGGTTTTCCATTCCCATAGCTCTACCTCTCTACACTTGTTTTGAAGAGCATACAATTATTTCCAACCCCCCAAAGTTCTTTTCTGTCTACAAACATCCCAACTTAAATTTTTGTTGAAGTCAATTATGAGGTATTTGTAATCTACAACTTCCTCTAGAATGTTTCCTTCAAAGTAGAACTTATGCTGGTCATGCTTTCTTTGTTAGAGAAAACCACTACTTTCGTTTTCTAATATTGACTTGCATCCCCACCCTTCTACAAAAATTCTCAAGGGAACGTAAGTTATCTTGCAAACCAAGAGAAGATTTAGCAATCAGTATAAGGTCATCTGCATACAAAAGAAGCCTTATAAAAAAAATTCCCAAATGGTTACCTTCACCCCCTTGCGAATTTAGTCACTCTTCAAGCTTGTCAATATATAAACCAAAAAGGGTAGGTGACAATGGGCAACGTTGCTTGACCCCGATATCGCTTCTAAAACTTTTAGAAATTCCTGTTGAAGTTCTCATTTTGACCTTCACCTCTTCATACAACCTATGCATAGTTGCTCTCAAATTCCTGGGAACTCCGAGTTCCTCCATTCTGCACCAAAGATTATCCCTAGGAACTGTGTCAAAAGATTTTCTGAAATCAACAAAGAAACAAAATACTTCTTCCCTTTTTTCCCAAACTTTTTCAATGATGTGCCTTAAAGTTATACAATGATCAACTGTGGAATTTTTATGCCTAAAACCTACTTTCCCTTTAGCACGCTTATCTCTTTCTTCTGCCTACTTGCTAATTTTATTTTCTAAGATGCTTCCAAATAACTTTGCAAACAAGGGGTTTATTATTATGGTTCTATAATAGGAGGGATTATTAACATCGCGACTCTTGAAAAAAGGTATTTCCATACTAGTTGTCCAATTTGTGGGGAACCCCTGCTTTATGATGTTGTTGAAAATTTTTGTGATGTGAGGTACAAGAATTTTTAAGCCCCACTTTAGATACTCTACTTGGAGTTCATCTAAGTCTTTTTCTTTTCCAACACCCAACTTCTTGATACCCATCTCTACATCTTGCACCATGAAGATTTTTGTGTCTATGTTGTAGCAAAACACAATGGTGCTTTGACTTATAGTGGCACAATAATACCACAGAGACTTTACACACAGCTAGATAGCACAGGTGAGACCAGACACAACCCTCATCTCATCATGTCATCGCCATAGCACCCAATAACACCACTGCAATAAGCAACAATGGTAGTCCTGATGCCGCTTGGTATAGATTTGAACCCCAGATTAGTACTATTGGAAAGTAGCTTTAATAAGGCATACACGTTTTTCTTTTTCTACGGTGCACATAAAACAGTTCATGCAACAAAAAAAAAGCAACTCCTTCCTGTCACAATATTTCTAACACATGGTCCATTAGCACTGTTGGAATTCACCCGAAGTCGATTTTTATTCCAAACAAACTCGTCAAAATATCTTTTCATCGGCTCTCCATGACAGATTTATAACATGCAGGGATAACAAAAAAAAGAAGGAACTCCACTGATGTCGCTTCATTCCTTTCGGTTGACTGCCTTCACCACTTTGGTGTGGTAACTGAAAACTCCATTGGTTGTGCCCACCCATAAGTCTAGTGTCTTCCAAATTTAAGCAGAAAAAACACTCTGTACTCAGTGCTCGCAGAAAAAACTGCCCAAGGCTTTTAAAACAATGGAAACACTCGTCCACACTTCACCAACACATATCTTCTCTAGCTGAAACAGTCCCTCAACAGATCATGTGATCTCAGCCATAAAATTTATCACGTTGCAGGTTTCCACACTCACCGCACCAATTTTGACTTTGTGGTCTCTACAAATAGACATCTCTTTCTCTGCAACTCCTCCTCGAGTCCAGACTCGACAAAGATGTGATGCGCAGGCCACTCAACCCTCCAGATGGACAATCAGTACAACACACACATCACACAATACTATTTTTATTTCCTCATCCCTCCCTTGAGGGGTCCAAGGCTTAGGCCCATCCGGCTCGGATACCAACTTAAAATTGAATATTTCACACTATATATATAGATCATCAATTATAATATTACATATATACAAAAAATGTTGTCTCAAGATACATATATACAAGAAATGTTGTGTTAGGATAGCGAAACTGTTTTGGAAATACAATCACAATCAATTGATTGAGAGAATATCTCAACCACACATCAAAACAATTAGATCTAAACAACTTCTAAAGAATAGGAAAAAACTCCTTCACATAGAATGAATCACAACTGAGACAAGTAGAAATTATATTTTCAAATACTCCAATGATAATAATGTAATCAATTGTCTCTAGGTCAATTATTGTGACTTCTATCATTCTCGTTAAAAAATATATTTTATTTTATTGTTTATAGATTGACATGTTCTCAACAATGTGAATGGCCTCTAAAATCAAATGCTAAGAGTTTTTGGATTTTTATTTTTTAAATTTTAATTTATCTCCTTAAAATAATTAGAAATTTAACAAAATTGGTTGCATCCAAATTTAGTTCAAATTTGTTGCATAAAGAAAAAAACAAGCCATCTTCAATTTCATCTTATCTAAAAAGTGATTGATTAAATCCAAATTCAATTCGAAGTCATTGCATTAAAAAACCCAAGCCATCTTCAATTTCAAAAAGGTGATTCATTGTCAAATCCCTTCCAGGTCTAATGGTTTTGCATCTGTTAACTAATGCTTTTCTTTTGTTGTTCATTGACGGGAAACTACAAAGGAGCTGTGGGGTTGATTCTGCTTTGCATATGGCCCGTAGGGTTTTCTCAATGTCTGATCTTAATTTATGTTAATCACACTCTGTTCTAGATATTGTTAGAGGATAGGGAGAAAGAATATGGTTGTTTATGTTTTCCTTTCGCCAAAAATAGGTAAATCGGAATAGAACTTGGGTCAAAATTTAAATTTTTTTATATTTTGTTAATATTTTCTATTATATCAAAATTTATGAGCTAAGTGAATTTCTAAACCATTATTATTATTTTCTAAGTGGTCTAAAAAAAAACCATTATCATTATTTTTTTAATATAAATCATTATCTTTAGAATCGTCTCAAAATCAATATAATGTAGTAATGGTTCGTGTAATCAAATTCCCAATAAAATGAGTGTGAAAATCCAACCATAATTTCAACCTTGTGATCCTCTCACTTTGCCATGGGAGGTTTCAACCTTTCGCAAGATTCTAGAGATCTTAAATACATATTGTGGAAGTGAGGATTCTCGTAAAGGAAATGACATCTGGCTGGGGTTCTCATTGGAAAAGCTCTGGACATCCTACAATAGGTGGATCCACTGATGAAGATGTTGCAAAATTTGATTTATAGGGTTCCTTATCACATCAGCTGCAATCATGCCTTTTGAATTATCATGGTTTAGATTAGTTAGGACCATGATTAAATCTAATATCTAATATGATATGTTCTTATAAAATTTGTATTTTGAAATATTTTTTTTGATAATATAAATTTTAATGAAAATTTGATAATGGTTTAAAATGTACTTTTTTTTCTTTTGCTCATTATGCAGGAGGTGGTTTCTTTCTCGGCTTTGCAGCAGGCATAAAATCCGTGGGGACCTTCTTCTTCCCCAAAAAAATTGTGAAGAAATTAGCTGAGATTTCGGATGTGGAATTCTCTTCGTGAGATCCATGCATGAGAGCCTTAGCCCTCTGTTGAAGCCTCGAAAATCATTGCGACAACATTGGGGGATAACCACTCGATCCAGACCTTAATACAACTCCTTTTCCATTTATGATAGTGGCTCTGACTGGTTTAACTAGGTCCAGTTACCTTTTCCCTATCGCTATTGATTTACGATGTATCTTTAACTACCAATAGACAGGGATATCAAATCACTTATTCTTGCTGATTGGGCAAGAGAATGACCCTTAAGCTGATTTGAGTTCAGCTAAACCAAAAACTAAGATTTTTCCTCTTCGAGAAGAGGACTTAAAAGAATGTAAAACTTAATCTATGACTTGCAAATAAATCTAAAACTAACCCGGGTATTAAATATGAACACGACTTAAAGATTGTTTCAATTAAACAAATAACCATGAAAATTTATTATTTACTTAAAAGAAAGATGCAGTATCATATAATGATAACTCTGTTTAAGAAATTAAACAGAGTTATAATAGCACATCGCATTCATAAATTTATATCGTTTACACACATTATGAAAGATGATATTCCTCTATCTTCAGAAATGATATGATAAATAAATATTTGAGAAACAAGTATATATAATTGATATCAAATTTTAATGAGAATATTTCATCACATAAATAAAATAAAACAAAATCGATAGAAATACCAAATACATTTGATATCTTCCTGATGCAATTTGATATTCTGATCCTGCGCTTTAACTTAGAACAATCTTCAAGGTACAGAAATGTAACTCAAAAAAATAATCCACCATGAAATTACAGGAATCCTACGCTTTAACTTAGAACAATCTTCAAGGTACAGAAATGCAACTCTAAAAAATAATTCACCATGAAATCACAGGATATGATCCTTTATAAAAATAAGATAGTCAAGGAGTACAAAAATGTATTGTCCAAGACCAAAATATTACAAATTCAGGACTTTAGAGCAACTCCTTTACATTACTTGAATTTATGTTTTCAAAACTAGAGCTGCAGAAATGCAAACTCTGCCCATCATACATAATTCAAGATATAAAGAAAAACCCTCAATAATGTTTAGATCTAAAATTTTCTCTCCTCCCTCCTACAACTCTAGATTCCTATTATAGAAATGCTTTTAGAAGTCTAGAATTGTAGAGGAGAGCCGCCTCCATTACATTTTGCAATATGCAATTTATAATATTTCCAAAGGTATTTTTGAGAAGAGATTTTGTTGAAGAAAAATCTTCCCAATCTAATTTTGTTTGCTCAAAATTCCAATCTTTAATTGCTGGAGCATTCTCATTGATTGAGAACCTTTTCTCCATATCTCTCCTACTGTTTTCCTGCAAAAAGAAATCAAAATGAATTAAAATGCAACAAAAAATCAAAATATCATTTCTGGCATTTAAAGCAAATACAATCAAATTCTATTTAAATAAATAATTGAAAATAAAATATAAGCTTTCTATTGATGCCTGGGATGGTTTAATTGGCCAAGGATATCATTGATGAGCAAATCTGCAATTAGAAGAGGCTTTGGGCAAATGAAAATGAAGAAAACAAAACTCAGAAAATTGATTTTGTTTTAGAAATTCGAAGCTTGATCTTTTGCCTGATTTTAAACCTAATAAATGACTAAATATGATAGTGAAACCTCTTCAAAAATGTTCTCCTTGATTTTCTCTTTCCAATGAGCCATCCTGGGCCTCATTTGGCCAAGTAAAACTCAATCTATGAGCCTCCAAAGTTGATAAGTCAAATCTGATTTAAATCTGGAAATTCTGTTGTTGGGCTAAAAATCAGAATGTTAATTAAAATTTTAATCATAAATTAGACTCTAATTATCTAATAATTAATCCTAATTTAATTATTAATTATAAACTAAACTAATTATTAATATTAATCTAATTAATTAATATAATTAACTAAACAAATTAATTTGATTAATAATTAATTATGATTTAATTAAATTAATTAGATTCCACACATTAATTAATTAATTTAAAAATTTTTATTTAAATATTTAATATTAAATTTATTATTAAACTAAAACTAAACTAACACTATACTAAAACTAACTTATAACTATACTAAAATTAAACTAACACTAACCAACTGATTCACTACACTATACTAAACTAATATTTCACTAACATTATACTAACACTAACTTAAAACTATACTAACCTAAAACTAATGTACTACTAACACTATGCTAACATTAACTTAATATTCCACTAATACTCACGTGTGAGTGAGTTGAAAGTCAAACGAAGTAATGCATGGGTTATAGCATCGTAATCAGCATATCGGAGGTGAGGGCCATCGAGTGTTTTTATTTAAAATCACCAATGTGATATAATAAAATGTATCATATGCCTTTGACTTATTTGCAATCGGAGTATCAGGAATGAAGGTCATCAGGGTTTCAAAGAGATGTGTCCATTGAAAACTCCCGATGCAATGATGCGATGTAATTTTTATTTTTTATTTGTTTTTTTATTTTTATATATATTTGTTTTTTATATTAAATTTTAATTTAATTATTTTTAATATAATTAATTTAAAATTGAATATTAAATATTTGTTTTTTGTTTTTTTTTTTTGGTTTTTTTTTTAATGATGTTAAGTAATGATTTTTTCTAAGGGATGATTTGCCTAAATAAGCTACATCCACTTTGACATTTTGGATTTTTTGAGATTAGTAATTTATTTGAAAATTGGAATAAATTATTGAAATCTCAATGCTCCGTGGTTTGGCTGTATAAGTAAAAAAATGAAAAATATTAATAATAACTAACTAAGTGTTAATATTTAAATTAAATGCATTATTGAACTAATTTAATTAAAAATGGAATATTGTTATTTTTACGCATTTTTAACCCAGGCGACATAAATGATTAGACTTCAAAGGAGTGCCATTTACAAACCGGTTAACCAAATGAGGTGAAACATGTTACGCTCCCTCTCCCAATTATTTCTGGAAATAACAGCAGTAATTATTTCTTGAAACCAACTACAGTGATTTCCTTAATTTATGGAAACCAACTGCAGTAATTTCCTTAAATTACGGAAATCAACTGGAGTTAATTAATTTCTTGTTGAGAGCTTCTGAAGTGGTCCATTACTCCCACTGCAATTCTCTACCATGATTTGTGGAACACTTGACACATAGCCAACATAAGCTTGATGGAAGCTTGGCTATAAATATTTCTGTTTGGTCCTCAAGCTCACTAACTCAAACCCCTTCAGTTTTACACCATCAAGTTACAGTGAGGAGATATTGGAAGTCCTTTCAAATTTCTATATCCTTTAAATTTTTCTTTAGTGAGAGCTTTTGGGAGAGTTTTGTAAATTCAAGGGCGGAGTTTGCAAAGCTTTCTATCTCTGGACTGTGCATCATGAACAATCAATGGTTGTAACAAAAACCTTGAATGATGGTCAAACCTCATAGGTCGTTGTGTTATGAACCGCGAGTGTTGGAGACTCGTTGCATAGAAAGAAACAATAGGTTTCATAGCGAACCGTGAGTGTTGGAGACTCGTTCCATAGAAAGAAATAATAGTTTTCATAGCGACGGAGTTTCATTACTTGAAGAAAAATATGAAGTTTTAAAGAGTTTCAGCAAAACAGATTGGTAGCGAAATGTTTTTATACAATGAAGCAGCCAGAAATGTTTGCATACAAAATAGCTTGTGAGCCATCAATGGCTGGAGGTATGATCTATTGGTCATTAAAGTTTTTATTTTTTCAATTCTTTTAGTATTTATTCCACATTTTAGAATCGATATTTTTAAGCTAACATTTGGTATTAGAGCATTTTTTATCTCTACCTTGGTGGTAATAGACATATTTTGGATAAAATGTCATATTTTGAGAATTTTCTGAATTAAAGCATTTATTTGGAAATATGTCTAATTTCTGCTCAATTTTTATGCTTATAATATTTATTTAGTTTAAATTATACGCAATTTGGAAAATATGCTCGTATTTAATTTGCATGAATTAATTATTTCTGTTCTAATTAAAACATGCTATTTTGGATGAGTATACGAGTCCAATCATTAAATGTTATGCATAAATTTTATAGATTTATTTATGCAAATTATCATTATTCTTATATCAAGTTAATTTTTATGTAAATAATGTCGAGTGACCCATATAATTTTGATTGATTAGAGAATAGCCACAACATCTCTAATTAAATCAAATTATATATTATGATTGATTAGGATCACATAAAGATTATTTAGACATTAATTGTAATTAATTATAATAAATATAATAAATTTTATCCTACAGGAATTTTTGTTATATTTATGTAATTAATTAGGATAAAATATTCATAACTTACCCACAGGAGTTATGAATTAATAGTTTTATCATAAAGTTCAAAACTAAGATAGAATTTATATCAAATTGTAACCATAATATACCCTTAGAATTATGAATTAAGTGAATAATTTGATAAACTCTATCATAAATAATAACTGAATCTGCTTGAATTGAAAAATTTAGTCCATAGATAATTTTTATGTCATTAGATTCAATTTTAAGCATGATTTACATTGGTAAAGCATGAAATTTTATTTAGGCCTCAATTTTAACATAAGCATGTGATCTTTAATTTTATGCAGTTGAACAACCTACAAATTTCTTTGAAATTCGTATTCATATCCCTGAACTTAAGGCAGATAACTATAAGGTCTGGAAGGAGAGAGTTCTCCTTCATTTGGGGTGGATGGACATAGACTATGCTATTAGGAAAGATGAACCACCGTCATTCAATAATACCAGCACTGCAACGGACATCACGCTTTATGAATGATGGGAACAATCTAATCGCTAAGTGTGATGTTCATTAAGACTAAAATTTCAGCTGGTATTCGTGGTTTCGTTGAACAGCATGAAAAATTCTGAGACTTGCTGAAAGCCATTAATGATCAATTCGTCACTTCATACAAGGCACTAGCAAGCACCCTAATCATGAAGTTCTCATCCCAAAGGCTCACCAGTGTAAAAGGTGTGCGCGATCACATCATGCAAATGAGGGACACTACGGCTCAATTGAACAAACTCGAGGTTGAAATATCAGTCTTTCCTAGTGCACTACATCCTGAACACCCTTCCACACCAATACAGACCCTTCAAAATATCATACAACACACATAAAGATAAATGGTCAATTAATGAACTCGTGACCATGTGTGTTTAAGAGGAAGAGAGACTGGTGATGGAAATGGGAGAAAGTGCAATGCTGGCAATGCGAGGAAAGGGAAAATCTCAAGCCAATCGGAAATGGAAAGGTAAAATACCTCTCCAAGCCAATATCAAGAAGGATTCCAAGTGTTTATTCTGTAAAAAGAAGGGACACATGAAGAAGGAATGCACCAAATTTCAGAAATGGCTTGCAGACAAAGGTAATCCAATATCTTTTGTTTGTTATGAATCTAATATGGTTAATGTCAATATTAACACCTGGTGGATTGATTCTGGATCAACAATTCACATTTCAAATTCCTTGCAGGGTTTGCAAAACCTAAGGAAGCCAGTGGGAAGTGAGCAAAGCATCTTATCAGGAAACAAGATGGGCTCGCATGTGGAAGCTATAGGAACATGTTATTTAACTTTAAGTAGTGGTTTTGTTTTAGAATTAGAAAAGACCTTTTATGTACCAAGTTTTTCTAGAAAATTGATTTCAGTTTCAAGGCTTGTACCTTTTTGATATTCCTTTAACTTTTCAGAAAAA